>JAVJIF010030252.1:0-600000 GCA_038442645.1 Agave tequilana
CGGTAATTTCTTAACTCTTTGATTGTTCTTTCACTTTAGCAATCAATTTTTGGCGCCGTTGCCGGGGGAGGGTAACAGTTTTTATTGAATTTTTGGAACTAAAATGAATTTTTCTTCTCTGTTGCAGGTTACAGGGCAGGAAAAGCAGGAAACAAAGATTGCAGTAACATATAAGTGGTCTTGGGCCTCTGTTCCAGAAAACAGAGACCAAGCACCCTCTAGATTGTCGCGTTTCCGCGGCTCTGGTCGCGGATCCGCGGCAAAAAGAAGTTCACTACTGACTGGCTTTTTGTAGGGCTGCTTGCTTTGCAAAATATAGTTTTCTGAAAGCTTTATTTCTTATATGCCATCACCAGAAGCCTGCTAATAAACCAACAGTAAAACATTGGTTGAAAAAGTTAAAAAAAAATTGATTAGACGTTTGCATTTTAGGCACGCGTCTTTTCAATTCATTTACTTTACTGTTGAAGAGTGCTGGAGCAAGGTACGTTCGCATTGCATTTAGAATAGGACTCATCTCTTTGTTGATTTACATCGCTTTGAGTGAATCTTGTTTGCATATCTTGTACACTTGCACAAACTGATCTTAAGGGCACCACCCCATAACAAGATAAGCTGGGGATTTAATCACTCTTCCTTGGCCCAAAAATCAGATTCCAAGTACTCACTAACCCGAGCCTAACTAAAAATGAGTAGACGTTGGCCCTAGGGACATCTCAGACTCAATTAGGAGATTATCCTAAGGGGAAAGGTGTTGAAATTTGACTCCTGCCAAATCAGTGTCTAGAAAGGGGATTAAGGGCCGAAAGACCGAAGGTTGGTGGTTATTTAATTAAGGAACGTCTTTGACAGATAACCTCCCACCAATCTTACCCTGACCTGGCTTAGCTTGTGGTCAAAGTCTGCATTATACCTCCTATGGACAGTCTAACAGTTAGGAGTCGTCTAGGTCAAAGGTCTACCCTAACTTAGGTTAGATTTTTTTTTTTTATTTGTTTGCTTATTTGTTTGTTCTTTTTTTTTTCGTTGTTTGTGTTTATTGTGTGATATGGCTTATAATAACAATTTTTCCAATTTTAATAGTAATCCATATTACACACCAAGCTCTTTTTTGGATATTACCAACCCGGCATATCATAACTTTAACCAACCTAGTGTGCCAGATTGGTCTTATTCGAATCAATATAACCCATACCCCCAATCTTATAATCATAAGTCTTCACAGAGTCAATGGGGATTCACCTCCCCCGAGTCCAATTTTCAACCAACTTGTCCTCCTTATCCACCCTGTCCACAATATTTCAAGATTCATACTCAGTTCCACCAGTCCAAAATAGAAGACCATCAATTTTAAATGAGTATGCGTCAGTCCAAACAACAATCACAAAATCTGATGGACTCACAATTTCACCACCAATTCCAAAACAACAATTCATCTTTTCAACAAAACGATGAACCTATCAACTGTGAAAAGATGCTTGAAGCCATGACTTAGGCTCAAAACGCTCGTAATCATGACATAGATATGATGGTCCAATCTCTACGTTCTCACCGTTTGACCAGTTCTGATGTCGCTAACCATTCTGTTAGAGCCAAAGAGTCATGTTGTTTTAGAAATCAAGGTTCCATTTCTGAACAATCATTTGAACTTGCCCAAACTCCAAATTTTGAAAATGATATTGACAGTTTGGCAAGTTATTCCTTTCCTGAAATAGAACTTGAGAATTAATATGATCCTGAACCCCAACTTAGTGATTCAATTCTACTTCCTGATTCAATAATGACTGCTGTGTCTTCACCTGATTTCAATGTTTTTCCCGAGTCAACATTGGATCCTGTGCCAATTCATCATGAAATTGAATCACCCATCTTTGATGATCATCATATTGAACTTGACCAATTTTATACTTTTGAAAGTCCTATTGACAAATTGGCAAGTTCTCATTTTTACGAATTTGAACTCAATGAGAAATGTGACCTAGATTCTCAAATTGTGATCCAGTTCAAATTTCCGAATCAATATTGACTCCTATTTTGTTACCTGACTGGAGTAATATTTTAGAGTCAGTTTTTATTCCCACACCTGTCATTCTTGAACTTGAATCACCAATATTAAGTCACATTCCATTGTGGGAAACTGAATGTGGACTTGAGTTTCAACTTCTTAATTTGGACCCACTTTCTGAGCCAATCTCAACTCCTGAACCTTTACTTGACTTAAGTGACTTTCCTGAGTCAGTATTAGTTCCAGTACTTCTTGAGTCCAAGTCAATCATTCTATCTTTTGACACTCCATTTTGGGACAAGGCGGTTGACAAATTTGACTCCGAAATTAATTATGGAATTTGAAAATTAGATGGGGTTAAATTTTTAATAAAAATCCTTTATGGATACATCATTTTAATGGGTTATATTAGAGAGATTTCTGGTGGGTTCCTCCGAACTCTACGAAAAGTCGATTGGGCCACAGTTCGTGGACCAATCAGACCACCACCGGAACCACCACCTTAAGGTAGTATTTTCCTTCCCTGTCTTCTTTTTCATGCATCTATGCATTAATTCATACATTGAGGACAGTGCATGAGATAGGTGTGGGGGAGGGTTCTAACATAACTTAGGTTTTTCTTTTTATTTTAAAAAAAAATATTAACATTTTTTCTTTAATTTAAAAAAAACTTTTTGAAAATAGAAACAATATTTTGACATATTTTTTGTAAGAAATTGAGTCAATTTTAAGGAATAGGAAAATCAAATTAGTATTTCTTAAACTTGGTCAAAATAATTATTTGTTTGATTTTTATAGTTAGGAAGATAATTTGTCAAAGTAATTTAGTCTTGATCTTTACCTTAATGAAATATGCACACTTCATACACTTACACACTTATGGTTCAAAAAACGAAGATTCTTATGCCTTATAAAAAAAAAGAAAAAGAAAAAAATATATATATCTATGAAAGATGAATAAATCTAATTATTGATTAACTAGGTGCTTTGGCCTAAGTAAGCTTAGTATTTATGCGAAAGATGATTAGATAAGTTTGAGAAAAAATATATATAAAAATTCTCTGATTAAGCTGGGTATTTGTGCCTAATAAAACATAAGTATTCACGCCTAAAAGGGGTTCATATAATAAAATCCTTAGTTTTGTGGCCTTATTTGCTCAAGTCCTTAAGTCCTTGGGGTGTTTTCTCACCCGGTGCCCTAAGACCGTTTGGTTTGGAGTCATCGATAAAAGGCTCGTTACATGGGCAGATTAGAAAGCCTAATAGAACTAAGGAATAATACCACCAAAAAATATATATATATAAATAAATAAGGCATAAGAGTTAGAGTTAAAGATCCCTTAGTCAAAATTTTCACGGTCACAAGGTGCATATGACACAGGGTAAAGTAATAGACTAGATGAGAAGTACAATTTAACTCCTTACTTTGATTGATAACAAATTTTTGAATAGAGACTAAGTTTAGGAATGAAAAATTCAGTTTTCCTATAACTTATAGATTACTTAAATCTTACAATTATATTTCAAATATTTTTCTCTTTCAAAATGCTTTTCGAAAATACTAACTCTTTGTTTCTCTTTCTTTATGGATTTTGTGGGTGTAATCCACTAAAAACCCTCACGAGACAAAACTCGTCCTCTAGGGATAACCTAGAGGTTTAACGGCTTGTTGCACATGCTCAGTGCAATCGCGTGACCTGCGAAAGTGGTCTAATAATCCTTAGTATAGTTTAGTTTTTTTGCTCGAGGACGAGCAAAAGATAGGTATGGGGGTGTGATTGGTCACTAATATTGCACATTTATTATCATATTCTCATACTTATTACAGAATAAACTCTGCTTTTTCCTAATTAAATGTTTAATTTATGTGTAGGCCCATTCCTAAAGGAGAGTAAAGAGAAATGAGCCCAAAAGCCCATCAAATTCTGAATTAAATCAGAATTAATTCGAACTGAGTAAATCAGGGCAGATCATGTTGGTTCAGATCGGTTGAAAATCAGTTAGAACAAATCCCTACAAATCGATCGGTTAAAGCCAAGGATCAAAGGCCATTTCGTCAAAATCCCAGACTTAAACTGTAAATCCAGCTGAAGATAAAGACAAATCGAGAAGCCGGGGAGCACCACCAATAGGGTGTGGCCACCTGGCCACACCCTGGCCGCGGAAACGCGGCCAAAGTCACGTTTTCGTGGCTTGGTTAGTGAGTTAGGGGGAGCGTTTGCTCCCCTATCTTCTCACACCTCTCCCCTCTGGGTTTTTGCCTATAAAAGGCAGGATTTTCACTGAAAATGGTACGACCATGCAGAGATAGGATTTAGTCCAGTTTTTCATTCTTTGTAGTGTAGGTTTTTGTTTTTCTTTTCATGTAATTTTTAGTTTTAATTTATATAAATCAGAGGAGATTAGAGTTTCATAGGAGAACGAGAACGAAGCTTGTGCTGAGAGTGACACCGGTGTAAGATTTCCTTCTTTTCTCTTATTGTTATAAAATCGAATCTGTAGTTCTCTTTCGTATGTACTTTGTTTTCGTATTCTTTTTTTCTTCTCTACTTTTTCTTCTTTTGGTACAATTGTTATCCAAGTAAGTGTAAAGGCATCGAAAAGCCTTGCCTTTGCGAGTGCCACCGATAGCCAATGACGATGGATTTTGAGTTTCATTCTGTATCACTTCATACTTACAACGTCTTTATGATATAATCTGGACGAAACTGGAATCGACTCTTATGGGCTATACGTTGATCGCCTCGCTTCAAGGTAACATCATTGCAAAGATTCAAGGTAGGTATTTGGCCAAAAGAAGTAAGTAATTTTTAGTTTCTTTTCTTTTAATCATTTAGTTTAGAACACCACAACACCCACCTTTTTATCACTCCTTCTCCATTTATTTCTGGTTTCTCCATCTTCCCATCTCCAATCTCTCACTTTCCACATAATTTTGTTTTTCATTTCTTAAAACAAAGAAGAACCTTCATTTTCCTTCACAAAGATTTCAATATAAACCTTGAACGCTTCTATCGCTAACCCTCCCTGCGGACACGATCCGTTAGCCACAAGCTACACGGTAATTTCTTAACTCTTTGATTGTTCTTTCACTTTAGCAATCACTCTTCATTTAAAATGTGTGCATCCATGCTATCATGATCATTGAAAGAGCTAGGTGCAATCATGTAGATTAGTATCCGAAATTACCTTAAGGGAATCACTCCCTTGGACCATGAAGCAAGCTTAGTTGGACTCATCTCTTCTTTGGTTCTCTCTCCAAAATGTGTTGAACTTGTTGATCGACAAAAAGTAAGTACAAGAATAAGTAAAGAGAGTGTGGGTCGATTTACTGCTTTTGCGATTCTTCTGTAGTAGCGAAGTGGCTAGACAGGTCATATCCACAAGAAGGGAGAGCGATGGAAGCTTGATGCGGCTTCTTTGTTCAAGAAAAGAGAAATTTTTTTGTTTTAAATAAAGAATTGGAAAATGAAAATAAACAAAGTTTTAAGAATTGTTTGAAAATGATTTGGTGGTTTGTAAAGTTGGATTTTCTTAATGGTAAGAATGCATGGCTAACTTTCTACTAAGTACTCCCATTAATCCCTAACTTCTTGAAGATGTAGCCTCACGATGGATCATAGGCAAGTAAAATCTTTTTGCATAGGAACTATTCACGTTGGGAACGAATGAAAGTCCTTCTTTTAACTTAGCCTTACACGGCAAAAACTTGGACATTCCCTTATCAAGATCCAATAGAAGGCGAGAATAAGTGAAGACACAAGTGCACTAATGGTATCGACAAAGTTAAAAGGAAAATCTCTAACTTAGATTAACAAGGAAAGCACACAACCCATAGATCATCAAAACCCATTAAGCATGAATATAAGAAAGTTAATACTTGTAGGTAAGTTAGAGTTAGAACCTCGTCTTAAGATGTCATAGCTCCCATTTGCACAAGGCTTGTTTGACACTATTGACTCATTTGGGTTTATCAATCAAGTGTTAGAGATTAGTGGGTTAGTAGTTAGTTAGCCATAATATGGAGGAGTTAGTTAAACATGATAGTAAAAGAAACGACAAAAGAAAAGGGGTAAAGAGAAAAGGAGTTACGCTACAAGAAAGTAAAAGAAAAGAAGTTAAGAGAAAGGAAGTTACACTTCAACAAGGAAGTAAAAGTAAATGGCAAAGACAAGTAAATGAAAGAAGAAAGATAAGTAGTTACTTGTATTAGCTTGTCACCTTCAAATACAACACTTACACACTCTCTATCTCTTTCACTCTAATGGCTAAATCTAAAACTAGAAGAAGAAGGAGAACAACTACAATCCTAAAAATAACATTACAACAATGCTCTAACTCTGGATATCCTTTTCTTCAGACCCCAGGGGGGTATTTATAGGCACTAGGGGAAAGGGGGCTAGGGGGTGACCTGTGGCCTAAAGTGCAGGCGCGCGCGCGCCCATAGCGCCGCAGAAACGTGGCTTGGGCCGCGTTTCTGCGGCCCTGCCAGGGCGGCGCGCGCCTGGCTTCGGGCAGCGCTTCGCCCAGTTTGTCCCCTGTCAGGTAGGTCTGCTGGTTTGCTGATATGATGCCTTGGACTGATAAAATTGCCTCCCTAAAGTCAATGGCTACTTGGTAGGTCTTTAATCACCCCTTAAATGATGATTGGGGTCTTCTTCTTCATTTGCACACCATGGACCCAGGATCAAGCAAGCAAAACTTTATTAGCAGAATTTTATACCAAATAAATATGAGAATGTGATGAAAATTATGCAAAATTAGAGACTAATCACACTCCCACTCTTATCTTTTTGCTAGTCCCGAGCAAAAAAAAAAGAAAATTATCACACCACTTTCGCAGGTGTCGCGATTGCACTGAATATGTGCAACAAGCCTTTAAACCTCTAAGTTTCCCCTGGAGGAGAAGTGTTGTCTCCTGAGGGTTTTCAGCGGATTGCACCAACAAAATCTAGTAAGTAAGAAAAGTAGTTAGTTGTTAGCAAAAAAAAAAACTCTGTCATGAAAAAGAACCTTCAATCATCTAAGTAAAAATGACCGAATGTTGTAAGAATTAGGTTTAACCCTTATAAGTCCTCCTATACTTTAGCCTTCATAAAAGAAGAAACTATGGTTTTTCTTTATATTCAGAAAGGATCTTAACTTCTAACTCATTCTGTTATTTTGCTTTAGATAGATATGCATAATGTTTAAGTGTGATGTGCTTGGGATTTTTTAACTCAACTTTGAATATCATTTAATTTTATTAATATTTATTTATTATTCTTGGTTTCATTAGGCTTTCTACTTCACTTATGTAACACATATCAAACCGATGACTCTCAAACCAGATGATTTCAGGGCACCAGGTGAAAAAACACCTCTCAGGTCAAATATGCAAGTAGAGTAGGCCACGAAATCAAGATTTACTTATATATATTTCTTTTTTTCGGCGTGAGTAATCATGCTTCTTGAGGCACAATTATTCAGCTTTTTTTTATTTTTTTTAGAATTGTATCTCTAAATCCCAAGCATGTGTGTGTAGTTTATGCATATTCTTCTAAGGCTAAATAAAAGATATGAGTTATTTTCCTTATCCCTCCCAACTCTTAGCTAAACCAATGTTTCTTGTTTATTTAGGCAAAAATAAAGATTCATTAATCCTTCCCTTAATTCTTACAATCTTTTGGTATTTTTATAAAGAGTATAAAAATTCATTCTTCGTTCAGGAGCTTTTTTTTTTTTAGAAAGAAGAAAAAGTGAAAGTGTTAGCACCCCCTACACCTATGTAATGCATTGTCCTCAATGAATTACATGTAAATGCAAATGCAATAAAGAGGTGAAGAAAGGATGTTACCGCCCTCGTCGACTTGGGTCGGCCAAGTGCGAATAGGTAAAGAAATGGCAAAACAAAAAGAAGGGATAAGCATATAAACAATAAGTGTTTTTTTTAGTTGTGGTGTGGATTGTTGTGGTTAGGTGTATGACGGGGCAAAAAGAGTCAGCACATTATCAGCCTGTGATGTAGGCTCAGTGGTCAAAAAAGGCTTCAGTCGGTTAAATGGATTCTATGTTGTACTATGGCTAGACTTATCCCTTTGATGTCCTTCATCGTCCATCCAATGGCTTTCCTATGTCTTTTCAGAATAGACTTTAAGTTGTCCGCTTGTTGCTCAGTCAGTTGGATGCTATGATGACTGACAAGGTGTCCTTTCCGCCCAAGTAAGCGCACTTGAGGTTTTCAAGTAAGGCTTTTAGCTCTAGGGAAGGTGTTGCTTCATTGGAGGTAATATCCAGACTTTCATTCCCGTGATGAGGTACACTTGGGCTGGATGCCCAATCCACTGCCGAATCGATGATCTGGTCAAGATTAAAATCCTCAAACTCCAGATCAATCTCTACCTCTGTTTCTATCTCCATGCTTTCCTCATACTCACTGGTCAGATTTTAAATGGAATTGACCCCAAAAGTCTAATCATTGACATCCTTAGGTTGTCTACCAAGATTGAAAACATTGACTTCCTTCGTCATTGATTGAGGTTTTACCTGCACACAAATACAGAATTTCAAAACCTTAAAATAGAGATGTGCAAGTTACTCAATTCTACCGCGATAGCAAGTGGCTATGCGGGTCGTGATCCACAAGGAGGGACTAGCGATGGAAGCTTTTTTAGTAAGTTTTTCTTTTAGGCTACAAAGTATGGTTAAAGTTCTTCTTTAGTTCTTTAAAAGAAAAAAGGAAAATTTGAGTTAAAGTTAAATTAGGAAGAAGATGGTAGATTAAGAAGATGGAAAAATGAAAAATAGATTATATACAAAGAAATTGAAAAGAGTGATAAAGATGGTTGGAACTTGTGATATTGAAACTAAAGAATAAAAGAAAAGCAAGATAACCTAAAAATTACTTACCTCTTCAGTGCTCATATACCTTAGATCCGTTGCGACGACTTACCTTGTCTTTGAAGGCAATCAAGCATGGCTTATAGGATCTTCCCTATTGTCGATCTACACTACGAATAAAAGGGCGAGCTAAACTAACAAAGAATGGTTATTCATCACCATAGGCAATCAAGGGCACTTGCAATGACGAAGCAGTATCGAGGCTATCGAATTCACTTGGATTACAAATACATCAGAGGAAAGTAAACGAAAACAAGAGTAAGAAGAAAAAGAAACTTCAATTCGATTCTAATAACAATGAAAGAAAAGACTTACTTACACCGGTGTCACCCTCAGTACAAGCTTGATATCCTTCCTCCATGAAACTCGTTTCTCCTCTCAGTTACATAAAGGAAAGTAAAAATTACATAAAATAAAACCTAAGTTACAAACTACAAGTTAAAGAGAAAATCTAAAGAAAACCCCTCTAAGCTCCCGTCTCCGGATGCCCCCTTCTCGGTTGCTCTGCAGGGGTATTTATAGGAGATGGAAGAAGTAGAGTCCTGGTACAACTCTCCTGCGAAAACTGGTACTCAACCTCATCCATAGGGCCGCGGAAACGCGGCTAGGGCCGCGTTTTCACGGCTGTAGCTTGGCTTCTGGCCACGCGTTTTCTCGCGTGGCCTCCTCTGTTCCGTCCATCTGGGTATATCCTGCTGGATTCTGCATACCAACTCTTTATTTTGAAAATTCGGGATAACTTGGGAAGCAAGTTATCCTAAATCTAAATCTTTTAAAACGAATTTTTATCTTTGCACTCTTCTCCTTTTATCTTTAGCCTTGTCCTGCAAGTAACTAGGGTTAAGTAGAAGTCCATCCTTTTCCTCTTCTTTTAGCAATTAGGAGTTCTTTCTTATCCTTCCTTTTCCTCACTTAGATTTTAAATAAAGAGTTTAAAAATCTAAGTTTAGATTAGGTTAGATAATATGAAACTTCGAAATTACTACAACTTTTGCACATGGGCTTGCACATGGGCTTTTTGGGCTTCTGGGCTTCATTTAGGATTTATTCTTTTATTTAAATAATTACTCAAGGCCTGCACACATTAAATAACAAAACTTTAGTAATAGTGCATAATTAAAAGAATAAATAGGAAACATGATAGTAAATGTACTGATAAATATGCATTTTTTACTACTTATCACACCCCCACACTTATCTTTTTGCTCGTCCTCGAGTAAAAATCAAAAAGAATAAGAAAAGAAAAACTAATCTATCCTAACTCACTTTCGTAGGCGTCACGGTTGCACTTAGCATGTGCAACAAGCCGTTAAACCTCTAGGTTACCCTAGAGGACGAGTGTTATCTCGTGAGAGTTTCAGCGGATTACACCCACAAAATCCAAAAAAAGGAAATATTTGAATTACGTTTGAAGAGACTAAGTAGTCTATAAGTTTTAGGATTATCATTTTTATTCATTCTTAAACTTAGTCTTTATATAATAAATTGTTATCCATTTTACGTAAGAATTAAAATTGAATTTTTGTATAGTCTCTTTTGTTACCCTAAGTCATATGCATCCTTGTGAATATTTTACTAGGAATTCTTTAACTTGGACTCTCATGCCATTTTTTTATTATTTTTTTCTTCTTTTTTTTCTTAATATGTATAACTCATCTAATTTTCTTTCGTATAAGTATCAAGGCTTCTTGAGGCCCTCATACCTAACTAATTGACTATTAGATGTGTTAGTACATATATAAATAATATTTCTTAGTTTTCTTAGGCTTTCTATCCACCCATGTAGTGAACTTAAAGTCGGTGGCTCCCAAACTGGTTGGTTTTAGGGCACCGGGTGAGAAAACACACCCCACGGTCTTGAATTCGAGTGAACTAGGCCAGAAAACTAAGGACTCTAGTTATAAAATCACTTTTAGGCGTGAATACTTATGCTTCTTGAGGCACATGTATCCAGCTTAATCAGTAAATTTTTTTATTTTATATATATATTTTTTATTTTAATTTTTTTTTATAGGGCACAAGAGTCTTTGTCTTAGAATCCTTGAAGTGTAAGTGTAATAGGTATGCACATTTCATTAAGGTAAAAATCAAGACTAATTACTTATTCAATTTTTTCTCTTATACCTAAAAAATCCAACAATTTATTTTATTTCGACCAAGTTTTTAGAAATCCTAATTATGATTTTCCTAATTTTTAAGATTAACTTAGATGCCTTTCAAAAATAAGTCAAAATATTGTTCTCTTTTTCAAAAAGTTTTTTTTTAAATTTTTTTTAAATTTTTTTTGTTAGTATCTACCTATGTTAGTATGTTAGTAAATCCTCCCCCACACCTATCTCATGCATTGTCCTCAATGTATGAATGAATGCACTTATGCATGAAAAAGAAGAAAGGGAAGGAAAATATTACCTTAAGGTGGTGGCTCCGATGGTGGTCTAATTGGTCCACGAAATGCGACCCAATCGAATTTTTGTGGAATTCGGAGGAACCCACCAGAAATCTCTCTTGTATAACCCACTAAAATGATGTATGTATGAACATTTTTTAAAAATTTCACCCTATCTAATTTCCAAATTTCATAATAATTTTCGGAGTCAATTTTGTCAACCGCCTTGTCCCAGAATGGAGTGTGAAAAGATAGAATAATTTACTTGGACTGAGGAAGTACGGAACTAATACCGACTCAGGAAAGTGACTTAAGTCAAGTAAAGGTTCAGGAGTCGAGCTTGGTTCAAGAAGTGGGTCCAAATCAAGAAGTTGAAATTCTAGTCCACATTTATTTTCCCACAATGGAATGTGACTTAATATTGGTGATTCAAGTTCAAGAATGACTGGTGTGGGAATCAAAACTGACTCTAAAATATTACTTAAATCGGGTAACAAAACAGGAGTCAATATTGATTCGAGAATTTGAACTGGATCATAAATTTAAGAACTATGTCACATATCTCATTGAGTTCAATATCACAAAAATGAAAACTGACCAATTTGTCAATGGGACTTTCAAAAGTATGAAATTGGTCAAGTTCAATATGATGATCATCAAAGATGGGTGATTCAATTTCATTATGAATTGGCACAGATCCAATGTTGACTCGAGAAAATTGAAATCAGGTGAAGACACCGGAGTCATTATTGAATCAGGAAGTAAGATTGAATAACCAAGTTGAGGGTCAGGATCATAGTCATTCTCAAGTTCTATTTTAGGAAATGAATAACTTGCCAAACTGTCAATGTCATTTTCAAAAATTGGAGTTTGGGCAAGTTCAAATGCTTGTACTGAAATAGAATCTTGTTTTCCAAAGCAACGTGACTCTTCGGCTCAACAGAATGATTAGCGACATCAGAAATGGTCAAACGGTGAGAACGTAAAGTTTGAACCATCATATCTATGTCATGATCACGAGCGATTCTAGCCTGAGTCATGGCTTCAAGCATCTTTTCATAGTCGATTGGTTCATCGTTTTATTGTGATTGGACTTGAAAAGATGAAGTGTTGTTGTGACAATCGTGGTGAAATTGTAAGTCCATCAGATTCTGTGATTGTTGCTTGGACTCACGCATCATCATGTCCAAGATTGATGGTTTTCTATCTTGTGATTGTTGCTCGGACTCATGCATACTCATTTCCATCATTTCTAAGATTGATGGTTTTCTATTTTGAACTGGTGGAACTGAGTATGAAGCTTGGAAAGATTGTGGACAAGGTGGATAAGGAGGACAAGTTGGTTGAAAATTGGACTGGGGGAGGCGAATCCCCATGAACTCTGTGAAGAGTTGAAATTGTTGTGGAAATTATGGTCATAAGATGGGGGCATGGGTTATATTCATTCGGATAAGACCACTCCGGCACACTAGGTTGGTTAAAGTTATAATATGCCAGGTTGGTAATATCCGAAAAAGAGGTTGGTGTGTAATATGGATTACCATTAAAATTGGAAAAATTATTGTTATAAGCCATATCACACAATAAAACACAAACAAAGAAACAAACAAATAAGCAAAAAAAAATTCTAACCTAAGTTAGGGTAGACCTATGACCTAGACGACTCCTAACTGGTTAGACTGTCCACGGGAGGTATAATGCAGACTTTGACTATAAGCTAATCAGCCAGGTCAGGGCAAGATTGGTGGGAGCTTATCCGTCAAAGATATTCCTTAATTAAGTAACCACCAACCTTCGGGCTTTCGACCCTTAATCCCCTTCCTAGACACTGATTTAGCAGGAGTCAAGTTCCAATACCTTTCCCCCTTAGGATAATCTCCTAATTGAGTCCGAGATGTCCCTAGGGCCAACGTCTACTCATTTTTAGTTAGGCTAGGGTTGTGAGTGTGACAGAGATGATTTGTGGGCCAAGGAAGGGTGATGAAATCCCCACCTTATCTTGTTAATGGGTTTTGCCCTTAAAATTTTTTTGTGTGTACGTGTAAAGCAATAGACAAGTAATAACTCAAAAAGCAGTAAATCAGTCAAGAGTGTTTCCTAATCTATATGCAATGCAAACGTACCTTGTCGCCAGCACTCTTCAACAGAAATTAAAATATTAAATAGACACGTGCCTATGATGCAAGAGTCTAATAATTTTTTTTTCAACAAATGGGTTACTGTTAATTAATTAGCAGTATGTAGGGTGATTACAGAGAAATATTAACAGAACAGCAAGTATAACTTTAAATTTCCAATAACCTACAGAAAACTCAGTGAGTAGTTCACTACTCAGGCCGCGGAAACGCGGCTCTGGCCGCGTTTGCGCGGCTCTGTAGTAGGCTCTGCTGCTCTACCTTCTAGGGCAGAGGCACAGAGTTGCTATATGTCCTTTGCTGCAGTTATATTTCTTGTTGTTAAATCTGTACAAAAAACAAGAAGAAAGTTAACCAAAAATGTAAACTTTTAAAGAGATTAACTTACCGTCCCTCCCCGGCAACGGCGCCAAAATTTGATTGAGGTTTTACCTGCACACAAAATACAGAATTTCAAAACCTTCAAATAGAGATGTGCAAGTTACTCAATTCTACCGCGATAGCAAGTAGCTATGCGGGTCGTGATCCACAAGGAGGGACTAGCGATGGAAGCTTTTTTAGTAAGTTTTCTTTTAGGCTACAAAGTATGGTTAAAGTTCTTCTTTAGTTCTTTAAAAGAAAAAAGGAAAATTTGAGTTAAAGTTAAATTAGGAAGAAGATAGTAGATTAAGAAGATGGAAAAATGAAAAATAGATTATATACAAAGAAATTGAAAAGAGTGATAAAGATGGTTGGAGCTTGTGATATTGAAACTAAAGAATAAAAGAAAAGCAAGATAACCTAAAAATTACTTACCTCTTCAGTGCTCATATACCTTAGATCCGTTGCGACGACTTACCTTGTCTTTGAAGGCAATCAAGCATGGCGTATAGGATCTTCCCCATTGTCGATCTACACTATGAATAAAAGGGCAAGCTAAACTAACAAAGAATGGTTATTCATCACCATAGGCCATCAAGGGCACTTGCAATGACGAAGCAGTCTCGAGGCTATCGAATTCACTTGGATTACAAATATATCAGAGGAAAGTAAACGAAAACAAGAGTAAAGAAGAAAAAGAAACTTCGATTCGATTCTAATAACAATGAAAGAAAAGACTTACTTACACCGGTGTCACCCTCAGTACAAGCTTGATCTCCTTCCTCCATGAAACTCGTTTCTCCTCTCAGTTACATAAAGGAAAGTAAAAATTACATTAAAAAAAAACCTAAGTTACAAACTACAAGTTAAAGAGAAAATCTAAAGAAAAATCCTAAGCTCCCGTCTCTGGATACCCCTCTCTATTGCTCTGCAGGGGTATTTATAGGAGATGGAAGAAATAGAGTCCCGGTACAACTCTCCTGCGAAAACTAGTACCCAGCCTCATCCATGGGGCCGCGAAAATGCGGCTATGGCCGCGTTTCCGCGGCTGTAGCTTGGCTTCTGGCCACGCGTTTTCTCGCGTGGCCTCCTCTGGTCCGTCTATCTAGGTATATCCTGCTGGATTCTGCATACCGACTCTTTATTTTGAAAATTCGGGATAACTTGGGAAGCAAGTTATCCTAAATCCAAATCTTTTAAAACGAATTTTTATCTTTGCACTCTTCTCCTTTTATCTTTAGCCTTGTCCTGCAAGTAACTAGGGTTGAGTAGAAGTCCATCCTTTTCCTCTTCTTTTAGCAATTAGGAGTTCTTTCTTATCCTTCCTTTTCCTCACTTAGATTTTAAATAAAGAGTTTAAAAATCTAAGTTTAGATTAGGTTAGATAATATGAAACTTCGAAATTACTACAACTTTTGCACATGGGCTTGCACATGGGCTTTTTGGGCTTCTGGGCTTCATTTAGGCTTTATTCTTTATTTAAATAATTACTCAAGGCCTGCACACATTAAATAACAAAACTTTAGTAATAGTGCATAATTAAAAGAATAAATAGGAAACATGATAGTAAATGTAGTGATAAATATGCATTTTTTACTACCTATCAGTCATATCTCCAAAGGTCAATCGCATGGACTCGTTCTTACAATTAATTATGGCATTGGCTGTAGTAAGAAATGGTCGCCCTAAGATGACTGGAGTTTAAGACCTTAGATTGGACACAGGTTGGGTCTCAAGCACAATGAAGTCAACGGGGTAGATGAAATCCCCGACCCGGATAAGGATATCTGTGATTTTCCCCTTCGGGATCTTCACTGATCGGTCAGCTAGTTGAATGGTGACTCGAGTTGGGCTTAGCTCGTCCAACCCAAGTTGCTGGTATACTGAGAGAGGTAGCAAGTTGATACTTGCTCCCAGGTCAAGAAGTGCTCTACTAATTTCTGTCTATCCTATGGTGCAGGAGATAGTGGGACATCCGGGATCCTTGTATTTCACCGAAATGGGACCAGACAGAATTTTGCTTATATTGGTTGCCAAGAATACTTTCTTGGGCACATTTATCTTTCTCTTCTTAGTACACATATCCTTAAGAAATTTGGCATAAGCTAGGACTTGTTGGATAGCATCAAGAAGAGGCACATTCAATTTGACCTGGTTGAACATCTCTAGGATCTTCTCCATGTACATATTCTTATTGTTGTTCCTAAGCCTATTGGAAAAGGGTGCTACAGGCTTATGAACGTGTTCAGCAGCTTTGTCCTCGTCAGATGTTTGTGGAGCAGATTAGGAGGAACTAGCAGAAGTGGAGGCTGGAGTAAGATCAGTGGACTGGATTTTTCTGTTGATTGACCTGGTTATCTACCTTCTTTCCAGATCGCAGTGTGTGAACAACATTACACTGGTTGATCGAAGGATCCTGAATTTCATATGCTTGATTGGTGTTTTTAGGGTTAACTAGCGGCTGACTAGGTAAAGTACCTTTTGGTCTTTCACTTAGGGAGCTAGCTAATTGGCTTATCTGCATTTCCAACCTTGATATAGCCTGTGAATGGTTGTTCAGCGTTTGTCCCTGGTTTTGCATAAAAGCGGTTTGAGACTTCATAAAAGCTTCCATGCTCTCCTCTAATTTGCTGAATTTCTTTTCCATTGGTGAACTTTGAAAGGAGGAAGATGGAGCTTGACTGGGGAAATTTGGTGAAGGACTGGGATGGTGAAAATTATTAGAGAAATTAGGCCTAGGAGGATTGTTCTGGGCCCAGGAGAAATTAGGGTGATTCCTCCAACCTGGATTGTATGTTTGTGAGTAAGGGCTGTGCGGCGGCCGTGAGTAAGCCGCGTTCAGGTGTTCCGGTGGCACTTGCTGGGCATGAAAAACAGGGCACTCTTCAAAGACATGGTTTGGTGCCTGACAGTATGAACAATCCAGATTATGAATTGGTGGTGGGTTAATTTGTTTGACATTGGCGGGCTCTTTTGTCTCTAGAGCCTCGATTCTCCTCATTAGAGTTGCAATCTTAGCTTCTGCAGTTATGGGTGATTCTAGAGATAGGAGCCCTCCTCTTGAAGCTATAGATTGTAAGTTCCTTGGTTTTTTCGAGGCTGGCTCCCATTGCAGGTTTTCTCAGCTAAATCCTCAAATAAATCCCAACCCTAGTTCTCATCCTTCTGCAAGAACCCTCTCTGACACATGGTTTCTAAAAGGGTTTTCGTTTGATAATCTAATCCATCGTAGAGAATCTGGCACTGACACCATTTCTCTACACCATGATGAGGGCACTGAGCTAGGAGATCTTTGAATCGCTCAAAGTATCTCCAAATTGGCTCGCTCGGTTCTTGTCTAAACTACATGATATTCTTTCTAATGAGGGCAGTTTTGTGGATTGGGTAGAATTTCTTCAAGAAGGCCTTGACAAAATCATCCCACGTAGTGACTGAATCTACCTCCAAACTGTACAACCATTTCTTCGTTAGGTCCTTTAGGGAAAAAGGGATGAAACGTAACATAACGGCATCGTCTCCTAACTGGGGTATACGCATCATGAGGCACACTTCTTCAAACTCCCTAATAAAGAAGTATGCGTCCTCTGATTCTAAACCATGAAACTTTGGGAGAGTGTTGATGAATTGAGGCTTTAATTCAAAATTATTTCCATTTGCCTCAGGAAGTTTTATACAAGATGGTAATGAAGTTCTGATCGGGTAAAATCTGTCCTGAAGTGACGCCATCACCGGCTCTGGATGCAAGAGTAAGGAAGTATTTCTAGTTAATTTGGAAGATACAGGATCTCTTACCCACTCTTACATGTAGCATACCACAAACAACGTGAAAACAACAAACAATCGAAAAGAATAAAAAACAAACAAAAGAAAGAAAAAAACAACCACCAAGCCTCAGTCTAAGGTACCTAGGACCTAGACGACTCCTAACTGGTCGATTCTCCAGGGGAGGTTGTTGAAACTCGACTACAAGCTAATCGGCCAGGAAAGGGTAAAGCTCGGGGGGAGGTATCTGAGCATGAGCCACGGGCCTAATTACGCCAAATCACGGAGCTTTCGAGGCTTTGCCTCTCAATCCACTTTCCTTAGATTCCGATTTTGCAGGAGTATAGCTCTTGCAATTTTCACCCTCGGCTAATCTCTTAATAAGTCCGAGATGTCCCTAGGGCCAACGTCTATCAGTTTTATCTAAGGCTTGGGATGGTGTGAGTGCGCTTGGAGATGGTTTTTGGGCGAAGGAAGGGTGATAAAATCCCCACCTTATCTTGTTTAGTTGGGTTTTGCCCTTAATGTCAATTGTTCAAGTGTACAATTTATTCACAATAAGGTAACACTCAAAGCGATAAATCACTCAAAAATGTTGGTCCTATTCTATATGAATGTACACGTACCTTTTCTCCAGCACTCTTCAACAGAAATTGAAATGAATTGAAATAGACACGTGCTCTAAATGCAAAAGTCTAATCCAAATTTCAATTAAGCAACAAGTAGATTTCTGTTGAGTTTATTACACATGTATAAGGTGAAGCATTCAATAGAACTAAAGGATTTAGAAAGCAATTTTTTTGGTGAATTTTGGCAGCCCTGCAAACGACTTTGTTAGTACTTCAATCGGAAAAACTTGCTTTTACATGAATTTTTTCGAGGGCAAATGAATCCTCGCGCAATGTCCTTGGCCACCTCTTTTGCTTCCTGTGATAGTGAGCTTCTTGGTACTTCTCCTATACACAAAGACAAAGAACAATCTTTAGTATTGAACAATAAAGCCGTTCCCTCCCCGGCAACGGCGCCAAAATCTGATCGACAAAAAGCAAGTACAAGAATAAGTAAAGAGAGTGTGGGTCGATGTTACTGCATTTGTGATTCTTCCATAGTAGCGAAGTGGCTATACGGGTCGTATCCACAAGGAGGGAGAGCGATGGAAGCTTGATGCGGCTTCTTTGTTCAAGAAAAGAGAAAATTCTTTGTTTTAAATAAAGAATTGGAAAATGAAAAGAAACAAAGTTTTAAGAATTGTTTGAAAATGATTTGGTGGTTTGTAAAGTTGGATTTTCTTAATGGTAAAAATGCATGGCTAACTTTCTACTAAGTGCTCCCACTAATCCCTAACTTCTTGAAGATATAGCCTCACGATGGATCATAGGCAGGTAAAATCTTTATGCATAGGAACTATTCACGTTGGGAACGAATGAAGGTCCTTCCTTTAGCTTAGCCTTACACGACAAAAACTTGGACATTCCCTTATCAAGATCCAATAGAAGGCGAGAATAAGGGAAGACACAAGCGCACTAATGGTATCGGCAAAGTTAAAAGGAAAACCTCTAACTTACATCAACAAGGAAAGCACACAACCTATAGATTATCAAAAACCCATTAAGTATGAAATATAAGAAAGTTAATACTTGTAGGTAAGTTAGAGTTAGAACCCTCGTCTTAAGATGTCATAGTTCTCGTTTGCACAAGGCTTGTTTGACACTATTGACTCATTTGGGTTTATCAATTAAGTGTTAAAAATTAGTGGGGTAGTAGTTAGTTAGCCATGCTATGGAGAGTTAGTTAAACATGGTAGTAAAAGAAACAACAAAAGAAAAGGGGTAAAGAGAAAAGGAGTTACACTACAAGAAAGTAAAAGAAAAGAAGTTAAGAGAAAGGAAGTTACACTACAACAAGGAAGTAAAAGTAAATGGTAAAGACAAGTAAATGAAAAAAAGAAAGAGAAGTAGTTACTTGTATTAGCTTGTGACCTTCAAATACAACATTTACACACTCTCTTTCTTTCACTCTAATGGCTAAAACTAAAACTAGAAGAAGAACAACAACAACAACAACTTCAATCCTAAAAATAAGATTACAACAATGCTCTAACTCTGGATATCCCTTTCTTCAGACCCCAGGGGGGATTTATAGCACCAGAGGAAAGGGGCCAGGCGGTGGCCCGTGGCCCAAAGCGCAGGAGCGCGCGCACCCATAGGGCCGCTGAACGCGGCCTGGGCCGCGGAAGGCTGCGTTTCCGAGGCCCTGCCAGGGCGGCGCGCACCTGGTTTCGGGCAGCGCGTCGCCCAGTTTGTCCCCTGTCAGGTAAATCTGCTGGTTTGCTGATATGATGCCCTGGACTGAAAAAATTACCTCCCTAAAGTCAATGGCTACTTGGTAGGCTTTTAATCACCCCTTAAATGGTGATTAGGGTCTTCTTCTTCATTTGCACACCATGGACTTAGGATCAAGCAAGCAAAGCTTTAATAGCAGAATTTTATACCAAATAAATATAAGAATGTGATTAAAATTATGCAAAATTAGAGACTAATCACTTGTTCCTTGGGAGAGATCAATGTGTTCCACACTGCAAAAGCGGAATCACAATGAGAAATCAAAGAAAGATTTCCTTTGCTATGTGTGTGCTTTAGTGCCTCCATGGCTTGTGCATTAGCTTCAATGTACTTGTAATTATCAAAATATGATTTCTTGATAGTGGCAAGATAGATATACAATCCTAAGGCTTTAAGGTATGCACTAATCTTAAATTTTCACATGTTAATGTTGGAAACCTCATACATAAGAGGGGTAAGAAAATCCATGTGTGTAAACTAATATGTGTGCAAAAATAACTAACTAGATTAGCAAATGAGAATCTCACTTCTTGGTGGTTAAATCGAATATTAGGAGCGTAGGCTCTGATACCAATTGAAGGTACACTTAGAGGGGGATGAATATGTGTAATGCTAATCTAGTGACAAATGATGCGGAATTTAAAAACTAATTGCTAACACACAACGTGTAACTAAAAGTGAGTCTGAATTGTAATCACCAAGGGAGGTGAATAGGTGACTAGCTAATCTAATGATCAATTAATGCGGAATTAAAAACTTATTTATGCAAACTAAAGCTTCTTAAACTAAACACCAAGTATAACACAAGAGTGTAGCCGGATTCCCTGTGAAGGGCTCTGGACTAACTCCTCAAGATTCCTCTAAATAAGAGTTGAGGTGCCGCGTTGGCTCTCTTGGTTGAATACAAGTGTTAGCAAAATAATCCCCAAGCATATAACAATATGAGCACAAATATATATCAAGCATATAAAGATGAAAGCAATATAAGTATGCAAGATATAAACAAGTAAGAGATAAAGAGAGAGCAATCGTAAACAAGGGAGATTTGTTTCGAGGTTCGAGCACACTTGCTCTACGTCCCCGCCTTCAACACTTGAAGGATTTCCACTAAAATCGATCCAACCGATCACTTGGTACCTCAACACCTACAAGCTCTTTGGACTCTCTAGTCCCTCTCTTATTCCTGCAAGAACACACCGCAAGCTCACTAGCTCGCCGAGGCCGCACCTCTACAAAGAGTTCACACAAGAACTCAAAACACCGTGAACCCGCAAGTCCGCCTCCTCAAAGTACAAAGTAGAACTTTGGTGATCACAACACTTTGATCACCTAAAATCGTCTCACAACAAAGATCCCTATAGGTAGATATAGCAATGAATAGCTCAAGTATTTGTGTGAGAAAACTAGGATGGAATGTGTGGAGGAAAACACAAGAAATCACTTTGAAAACACTCTTGATAAACTTCCCTTTTAATTGGAAATATTTGCTCTCAAACTAATGGAGAAATCCACTTAATAGAGTAGGAAAAACTAGTTTTAAAACTCTTCAAAAATCTTGTCTCAAAGAGCCCAAGAAACCCCCATTTTATAGGCTATCCAAAAACTAGCCGTTGAGGTCCAGTCAGCAGCTCTGGCTGCTGTCGGTCGACCGGCCCGGTAGACCGCCAACGGTCAGAAATCTGACCGTTGAAGCCTCGGTCGACCGGCCTGGTCGACCGTGGCCTTGAACAGATAGCAGAGCTCTTTACCGGTCGACCGGCCCGGTCGACCGGGCTTTCCAGAGAGCAGAACCTCTCTGGCGGTCGACCGACTCGGTCGACCGGCCCTCCAGCCAGAACTGGCGTGCACGTCTGTGCACGTCGGTCGACCGACTCGGTCGACCGACTCCTAGCTCGGTCGACCGGTCCGGTCGACTGGTAGAAGCCAGACAGAAGTAATTAGGGATTAAAAAGGTTGTCTTTTTAGCTTAAATAAAATCCCATAAATTTATGAAAAATCTACAAAAATAGGTTCAATATTATACTTTGATTAACAAACATGTTTGAGTAAAATCAAGACATGTTACAAACATTATGAACTATTTTTTTAACTTACAAATTTTGGCTAAAAACAAAATCTATATTTTTCCAAAATAGATTTTTCTAAAACTTATTTTTCCAAAACTTCTCCAAATACAAAAACAAGATATTTTAAACACTTTTAAAGCATAGAGTGTATGGATATGATCCACTACACATACATGATGAAATATCTATGTTTTTGACAATAAAACACTAAACTGGTTTTAGTTAAAACATATATACTTGAAACTCCAAAAACCAAACCGGCTATTTTCCAAAATGAAAATCCTTTTATGAAAACTCATCTAAATGAAGAGTGTGAGTGTATATGGTATACTTGAGCAATCCACCAACTATTCTATTCTTTACATTTATCTAAAAATAAAATCATAACTAAAAACAAACCTAGACTCAAGTCTTGATCTAGAAGGTCTTCACTTGAAGTCTTCTTCTCCTCTTGACTTGGTCCAAACTTATGCTAGACTCCTCTTGAGTACTTGATGTGATCTTGACGCATAGGCTCTTGAATCAAACCGTGCTAGCTCTAAAACTTGACTTTAAATCCTTTGTTGAAGCTAAACACCAACTAAGATCTTGATCATAAATCTGAGACTAATTAAACACAAGATCATTAGTACTATAACTTCATGAGTTGATCATCATAAAAACTAGAGTGATAGGCCTTTGGGCCAACAATCTCCCCCTTTTTGATGATGACAAAACTCATGGAGTTATATATGCATGGATTAAAGTAAAGCTTCGAAGAAGCTCCCCCTTAACTCATGCATCACAATAAATAAATATATATGGCAATAAAGCACATAAAACTAAACAAACATGTATGCAAACATAAGGAGATAAACATGCCAATCAAGCATAAAACTCATCAAATTCTTTTCTCCTTTTTGCAAAACAAAACAATATACATAAACAAGAAATTCTTCTCCCCCTTTATGTATAAAGCAAGAAAAACATGCATATATACTAAAATACTTCTCCCCCTTTTTGTCAATTATCAATAAAGGGGTTAAAGTAAACACAAAACAATGTTCTCCTCCTTTTTGTCAAAAACAAAAATCAATAAAGGGTGAAATCAAACAAATCAATAAAAGAGATATATGTGATATACATTCATGAAGAGGAAGACGCTAAGTTAACTTCCCTACATACATGCATTACATGAAGAAGGGATAACAAGACCTAACTCACATAACGCATAATATGCAATGCATAAGAGGAGATGTGAAGCTCCCCCTACACACGTGTACCGCATAGGGAAGAGTTGTCAAGCTCCTCAATATAAGATACACTCAACATGAATCTATATGTAGAAGAGATGTTAAGCTCCCCTTGCATATAGGCAATACATATAAAAAATTCTTAATTTTCTCAATAAAACAAATTTTGAAATCTTCTTAAATCAAATTTTAAGATATCATATAAACAAAATTTTTTTTTAAGGATACCAATTGTAAATATACATTACAAATTTCAATTCTAATGGTAATTGAAACATTTTACCAATTGAAATAACAATGAAATTGAAAAACATTTTACCAATTGAAATTTTGATACCAATGAAGGAAGGTATTTTATATTTTAATACCAATTTAAATTTTCATGGATACTAATTGAAATAAATAGTTCAATAGATACCAATTGAAATATATTGTACATTTTGATATCAATAAAAAATACCAATTGTAAAAAAAAATACCAATTGAAGATAATGCATAAGCTTATATAAAAAGTACCAATTGAGAAATCAATTGAAAATTAAGATTTGAATTAAGCTTAGCATAAACATACTATGTGCTTAAAACATGTAAATATCTTATAAATCAAGCACAAATAAATCATATATATGTATGAAAATGAAAATATCAATAGAAATTGATATTATTTGAAATGAAGCATACATATATAGGAAACAAAATATTAGTATATATAAAAAATATCAATTGAGATACCAATTGAAAATATGATGTAAATCAAGTATATAACTCATAATAAACCACCCTTTTTATGCACAAGATAAAAGATTTTCAGTAAGACTTACAAGGCATACTCGCCCATCCGTCCTCCCATAAAGGGTTGGAAGGGGTTTTCAAAAATAATTTGAAATATTTTAGCATTGAAAATCACTACCAAATGAAGAACAATAACTAATTAAAAGTAATTTTTTTTGAAAAACTAGTTAAACATCCTTTAAAACATGAAACCAAATCATATGTATCATGAAACATACTAAATACACAAAATTTGACACTCAAGGTCCATAAAGCTCAAAATGATCATGAAACATAGTCATGAATAAACAAATAAAGTGTGAGTGCACAAGAATCATGTAATTAACATTTTCCATGAAGATAATCAATGAAGCTCAAAAGAAATATCATTTAATCAAACAATTATGAAAATCATGAAAATTCATTTTTCATATAAAGATGAAAATCCTAAACAATTCATTTTTCATCTTTAAAAAAAATAAACTTCTAGGTATATGTATGTTTTATCCAAAACTAATAATATGCATACATATCCCAAACATAAAAAGAGTCCATAAGATAAATTGTATGAAGGCAAATGACTCAAGGGTATACATGTATATTTATTAGATTTGAAATACAAAATACATATACATGAAGTAAAACATGAAAATTGGCAAAACAAGTGTAAATGAGGAAATCATCAAAACTAGCCTATACATGTGCATATAGTGAGTACAAATGAACAATGAAGTGCAAACATATATGAATCAATTTGTTGCTCACTACTTGTACACGTATATACACAAGTTTTGACAAATACTACATCTAACCATGTTTTTACCACATGAAGCACAAAACAAATAAAACATGAACATGCTAAAAATATCATATATGAAAAAGTACGTAAATAAAATAGAAGTTTAGAGATAGTTACCAACCAAAGAACTATGCTCTAATTCTCCAAAACATGGCGGTTGTCCCACCAAACCTCCTTGATAGCGGTGCATCAAATGTATGTCCATCAAGTCCATGTGCATCCACCACCAAGACACCAAATCTCTCACGTTGTGTGAGAGCCTGCACCTACATCAAATACAAAAGGTGGGGATTTTGGTACCCATTTTCTTTTGGGTCCTTGAGGGTTAGCATTGTAAGGAACCCAAACTTTCTTGTTAGCAAAATTTAAGGTGTTAATTCTATCATAATTGAATTTTGCTAAATGGCCTTTGCGGCCACAATGTGTACACTTGTACACTCTAAGATGCATATGTGTATGAGTGTGATCATGACGTACAAAGTGTGCATATGCATAATGTGGGTGATGTGCATGAACATGGGGAACTCGTTTCTTTTGAAATAAGGATTCCAATTTAGAATGGTTAAAAACACATTTGCTCAAAGTTGAGCTCAAACAATCTATTTTATTTTTCAAAAATTTAACTTCATTTTTAGAAGTAGCATGAAAAGCATGGTCAACAATCTTATTCTTTTTAGAAACTTTTTCTTTTTCTTTTTCAACCATTTTTCTTTTCAAAGAGGTGTTTTCATGCAAAGCAATTTTCTTTTGTTTTTCCACCAAAAAACAATTTTATTTTTCAAAGAAGTGTTTCCTTCACAAAGATCATTCAATTTAGAAAGTAAGGAAATATTTTCATTTTTCAAACTTTATTTTCTTTTTCAATGCATGCAACTTTTTGTTTAAAGGAATCATTTTCTTTTAACAAGCAATCAAATTTATTTTTCATTTTCTTGTTATCCTTTTTAAGCATGTCATATTTTTCTAGGAGTTGTTGACAAAATGAAGCAAGCTCATTATAAGACATATCAACATCCTCTTCTAGCTCGGATTCGGTGTTTACCTCAAGGGGGTTATCCCCTTGGACCATGTAGCATATATTGGAGCTTCACTTCCAACATCCGAGTCGCTCCCCGCATAATATTGTTCTTGTTCTCCAAGGGAGATGATGGTGTTCCAAACTACAAAAGCCGAATCAAGATTAGCAACCCTAGATAAATAATCATCATTTAGGGTACTCTTCAAAGCATGAATGGCCTTTGCATTAGCCTCAATATTTTTGACATTTAAACAATAAGAATCTTTAATAGTGGCAAAATAAACATGAATGCCTAGGGCTTTGAGGTACAAAGACATCTTAACCTTCCAAGTTTGGACGTTAAGAATGTCAAAGGTGGGAGGTGACATAAAATCCATGGTGTGTGAACAAATATTGTGATTAGCTAAAAATAAGGATCTTTAACTCTAGATTATAAGACCCAAATCAAGAGCACGTGGCTCTGATACCAATTGTAATCACCTAGAGGGGGGTGAATAGGTGACTAGCTAATCTAATGATCAATTAATGTGGAATTAAAAACTTTTTAATGCAAACTAAAGCTTCTTAAACTAAACACTAAGTATAACACAAGAGTGTAGCCGGATTCCCCGTGAAGGGCTCTGGACTAACTCCTTAAGATTCCTCTAAATAAGAGTTGAGGTACCGCGTTGGCTCTCTTGGTTGAATACAAGTGTTAGCAAAACAATCCCCAAGCATATAACAATATGAGCACAAATATATATCAAGCATATAAATATGAAAGCAATATAAGCATGCAAGATATAAACAAGTAAGAGATAGAGAGAGCAATCGCAAACACGGGAGATTTGTTTGGAGGTTCGAGCACACTTGCTCTACGTCCCTGCCTTCAACACTTGAAGGATTTCCACTAAAATCAATCCCACCAGATCACTTGGTGCCGCAACACTTACAAGCTCTTTGGACTCTCTAGTCCCTCTCTTGTTCCCGCAAGAACACACCGCAAGAACACTAGCTCGCCGAGGCCGCACCTCTACAAAGAGTTCACGCAAGAACTCGAAACACCGCGAACCCGCAAGTCCTCCTCCTCAAAGTACAAAGTAGAACTTTGGTGATCACAACACTTTGATCACCTAAAATCGTCTCACAACAAAGATCCCTATAGGTAGATATAGCAATGAATAGCTAAAGTATTTGTGTGAGAAAATTAGGATGGAATGTGTGGAGGAAAACACAAGAAATCACTTTGAAAATACTCTTGATAAACTTCCCTTTTAATTGGAAATATTTGCTCTCAAACTAATGGAGAAAACCTTTTAATAGAGTAGGAAAAACTATCTTTAAAACTCTCCAAAAATCTTGTCTCAAACAGCCCACGAAACCCCCATTTTATAGGCTATCCAAAAACTAGCCGTTAGGGTCCAGTCAGCAGCTCTGGCTGCTGTCAGTCGACCGGCCCGGTCGACCACCAACGGTCAGAAATCTGACTGTTGGAGCCTCGGTCGACCGGCCCGGTCGACCGTGGCCTTGAACGGAGAGCAGAGCTCTCTGCCGGTCGACCGGCCCGGTCGACCGGGCTTTCCAGAGAGCAGAAGCTCTCTGGCGGCCGACCGACTCGGTCGACTGGCCCTCCAGCCAGAACTGGAGTGCACGTCTGTGCACGTCGGTCGACCGACTCGGTCGATCATCGGGGCGAAACTAGCACTCAAAAACGTGTGTTTTATAAAATCAATGTAAAAGCTCGTATGTGCTAATGTTTCCTCGATACTTCCGTTATAGCACTGGCTCAACGGGTCGAATCCACTGGGACGGGAGGCGATAGAAGCATTAACAGTCTCTATTCACGTCGTTTGTTAACACTTCTTCTTTGTTAAAGAATTAGAAAAAGAAAATAAAAGAAAAGAAAAGGAAATCAAGCATGTGGTAGGTGGAGAAGGCGAAGAAAACAAAAGAGAAGTGGTTTGGAAAACAAATAGGAAAGAAGATGAAGCTTGTGGTAAAGAAAATGAAAACAAAGACAAACAAAGAAGCGGTGAAAACAACAATGAAAAGATATTTTGAAAATAGTTTTAAAGAAAGATAAAAGAAAACTCATGGCTACTAACTACTAATTGCTCCACTAACCATGCTAACCTCTTAGTGATAGTTGCCTCACATGGATCCTTGGCCATCACTAATCCTTAGCTTCAAGAGACGATACAGAGCATGGCCCATAAGATTGTTCTTCTACATTCAAACAACACATCCATGCCACATAACAAGTTGCAAGCTACTATTATATCATCAAAACCGGTTAGAGGTGAGCATGAAATAAAGTTAGCATTTGCAAGTTAGCAAGTTAGTGGGTTAGGTATTAGAATGTTAGAATGTTAGAATCTATCATCATGAGCCATCAATGGCTCTTGCAAGAGCAAGGCCTTGTAGAGGCTATTAGATTCATGTGGATTATCAAGTGGTTAGATGGTTAGTGGTTAGTAGTTAGATTGCCATGAGAAGAAGAGAAGTTAGCCAAGCATCATGTAGAAGATGGAGAAGATTACAATGGAGAAGTAAGGAGGCACCTTTACATAGATTGTCACCATCTATTACATCAATCCCTCTCTCTCTGAATCTCTCAGCCCTACTACAAGATCTAAAAACGAAATAACATAACAAAATAAAAGAAATGAAGAACACCTACCTACACTTCCCTAAAACATAGAAACCCTAGCCTAAGATCAAAAACTGTCTGCATTTAGGGTCTCTACAGGTGTTTATATAGGCGTAGGAGTATTCTAGAAGACGAGACGGGGCAACGCGTCGAAGATCGATGCGTGGGCCCACCAAAATGCCGTGGATCCGCGGCAATACCAGGGACAAAAGTCCCTAGTTTTGGTGCGACGCTTCCTCTAGCTTCTAGGACTTTCCTGGTATATTCCATTTCGGGTAGTTTTGTCCATATTTTCATCTGACGTGCGCAAGAGCCTAGGTTCGACGTATCTTCTAGAAGATCCCTTGCTTGGCCTCCAAGAATTGCGGATTTAATTACCCTAAAATGGGTTTAATTAAGCTCTTATTACTCCTTTGTCCTTAAACTCTTGATTTACCTGCAAGAGAGACCAAAACACGGTTTAGACTGACATTTTATTCATAAATCGGTGGGAAAATGCGATATAATAATGCAGAATTGTAGACTAATCACACCCCCACACTTATCTTTTGCTCGTCCCGAGCAAAACAAGAAAAGAAAAACTATACTACATATGTTTTTACACCACTTCCGCAGGTGACGCAATTGCACTGAGCGTGTGCAACAAGCCGTTAAACCTCTAGGTTACCCTAGAGGAGGAGTGTTGTCTCCTGAGAGTTTTCAGCGGACTGCACCCACAAAATCCATAAAGAAAGAAGACAAATATTAGTATTTTGAAAACACATTTTGAAAGAGAGACAAGTTTTCAAAATATTTTTGCAAAAATATAAGCGATCTAAGATCATAAGTCCGCCAAAAATCATTCTTCCTTAAACTTAGTCTCTATGCAAGATCTTGTCTTCAATTAAGGTAAGAATTCAAAACTGGATTGAATATTTTATCTTTCATAAAAATCTAGATAATATGTACTTTGTGATAGTTAAGATTTCTGGGATTTCAACTCTAACCATCAAGCCATTTATATATATATATATATATATATATATATATATATATATATATATATATATATATATATATATATATATATATATTCTTTTTCTTCTTTTATCTTCCCTTAGTTTTCTTAGGCTTTCTAGTTTACCCGGGTAGTGAGCTTTTAACTGATGACTCCCAAACCAGACGGTCCTAGGGCACCAGATGAGAAAACATCCCTCGGGTTTAAGGACTCGAGTAAACAAGGCCACAAAGGTAAGGGAGATTATTTGCTTCTTATGATCACCGTTAGGCGTGAATAATCATGCTTCTTGAGGCATAATTATCCAGCTTAATAGGTGATTTTTTATATTATTATTTTTTCTTTATTTTTACTTTATGGAATTTTAGGTCTTTGTTTCCATCCCAAAAATTGTGTAAGTGTGAAGTGCATACTATCTAAGGCAAAAAATTCAAGATAAAATTTTCTCTTCAATTTATCTTACTTATCCTATAATTTTAAACAAGATCCATTATTTTGACTGGGTTTAAGATGTCATAATTAAGGCTTCCTTAGTTTCTAAGATCATCTTAATTTTCTTAAAAATAGATCAAAACTTTGTCTCTTATTTCAAAATGCTTTTAAAGAAGAGAAAATTCATATACAAAAGAGAAGATTTCTAAAAGTATCCTAAAAGAAGTGTAAAAGAAAGAAAATCTAAAAACTCTACGTTAGTAAACCCTCCCCCACACTTATCTCATGCATTGTCCTCAATGCATCATGATGTATGTATGCATGAAACAAGTAGAGAGGGAAGGAAAAATGACCTCAAGGTGGTGGTTCCGGTGGTGGTCTGATTGGTCCACGAAATGCGGCCCAATCCAAATTGCGTGGAATCCGGAGGAACCCACCAGAGACCTCTAGAATACAACCCACTAGAATGATGTATATATGTATGATTTTTATTAAGAGTTTTACCCTATCTAATTTCCAAATTTTTAAAATAATTTTAGAGTCAAATTTATCAAGACCCTTGTCCCAGAATGGAATGATTGATTTGGACTCAGGAAATACAGGAACTAATACCGACTCAGAAAAAAGACTTAAATCAAGTAAAGGTTTAGGAGTCGAGATTGGTTCAGGAAGTGGGTCCAAATCATGAAGATGAAGCTCAGGTCCACATTCATTTCCCCATGATGGAATTTGACTTTCTAAGGTTGGTGATTTCTGTTAAAGAATGACAGGTATGGGAACCAAAACTGACTCTAAAATGTTGCTCAAATTGGGTAACAAAACAGGAGTCAATATTGATTCAGGAATTTGAACTGGACCACAAATTGGAGAATCGAAGTCACATTCCTCATTGAGTTCAATTCCATAAAAATGAGAACTTGTCAATTTATCAATGGGACTTTCAAAAGTATGAAATTGGTCAAGTTCAATATGATGATCATAAAAGATTGGTGATTCAATTTCACAATGGTCTGGCACTGGTCCAATACTCACTCGGGAAAAGGCCTAAATTCAGGTAAAAACACCTCAGTCAATATTGAATCAGGAAGTGAAATTGAATTACCAAGTGGAAGTTCATGATCATATTCATGCTCAAGTTCAATTTCAGGAAAAAGATAACTTGCCAAAATATCAATAGGATTTGAAGTTTGGACAAGTTTAGATGGGTATGCTGAAATTAAATCTTGATTTTCAAAATGATAAGAGTCTTGGGTCAAATCAATAGAGTTAGGGATAGGTGAATTGGTCAAAGGTTGATAAGATAGAGTTTCCTCATTCTTATAAATGCTAACCAATTTACTCAATTGTGTTTCCAACCTATTGATAGACTCGGTAGAAGATTTTTGAAATTTTAATGCGGACTCTTGTAAGACTTCTATACTCTTTTCTAGATGTAATGTATCTTCAATTGGTTGTTCTAGAAAAGGAGTGTAGGAATCTTGGTTTCCAAAACAATAAGAGTCATGGGTCAAATTGATAGAGTTAGAGATATTTAAATTAGTCAAAAGTGGAGAAGAGAGAGATTCTTCATTCTTATAAATGTTGACCAATTTACTCAATTGTGTTTCCAACCTATCAATAGACTGAGAAGAAGATTTTTGAAATTGTAACGCAGACTCCTGCAAGATTTTTATACTCTTTTCTAGACTTGATTTTTCTACAAGTGGATGCTCTAGAATGGGAGTATAAGAATCTTGGTTTTGGAAATTTTGTGAAGAATGTGAGTCCAAAATGTTTTGAGATTGAAGCTTGGACTCACATAAGAGTTCCTTACTCGTTTCCATGGCAGATGGTTGTTCATTATGAGGAGGTGGAACTGAGTAAGACCCTTAAAAATATTGTGAAATTAGAGAGACCAACATTTTCTGTAGTTGTTGCTCGGCCTCTTGTAGATTGGTTTCTATACTCTTTTCTAGCTCGGATTTCTCTTCAATGGGAGGTCCAGAAAAAGAAGTATAGGAAGCGAAATCGGGGAATGAGATTTATGGACAAGGTGGATATGGTGGACAAGGAGGTTGAAAATTTAACTCGGGGGAGGTGAATCCCCATTGACTCTGTGAAGACTTGAAATTATTTTGGAAATTATAGTTAAAAGAATGAGGGTATGGGTTGTATTGATTCGGATAAGGCCAACCCGGTGTATTTGGTTGGTTCATATTATAAAAAGCCGGGTTGGAATTATCCGAATCGAATGGGGTTGGTGTGAAATATGGATTCATTTTAGAATTGAAAGAATTGTTATGGTTGAATTCCATTTCACAAACAATCACAAACAAAAAAACAAAAATCAAACAACAAACAAAAAGAAAAGAAAAAATCAAAACCAAGCCTATATTAAGGTTGACCTAGACCTAGACGACTCCTAACTGGTCGATTACCCGGGGGAGGTTGTTGCTTGAATCTGACCACAAGCTAATCGGCCAGGTAGGGGCAAAATACGGTGGGAGGTATCCGTGCGTAAGCAATGGGCCTTAATTACGCCAAACCACGGTATCTTCGACGCGTAACCTCTTAATCCCCAACCTTAGACACCGATTTCACAAGAGTAAGATTCAAAACAAGTTTCACCCTCGGTCAATCTCTTAATGAGTCTGAGATGTCGCTAGGGGCCAACGTCTATAAATTTTTATTAGGGCTTGGGTTGTGTGAGTGGGGAGGTGGTTTTTGGGCTAAGGAAGGGTGATGAAATCCCCACCTTATCTTCTAGGGGTTTTGCCCTTAAGTCTAATTCGTGCAAGTATACTATATAGACAAGAATATAACACAAAGCGATAAATCACCCACGTGTTTGTCCTATGCTATATGCAATGCCATATGTACACCTCAATCCAGATCATAACAACAGAACAAAATACAGTATATTGGAATTGAATTGACACGTGCCTAAATGCAAATGTCTAAACCGTTTTAAAAGCATCCAAAATACCATATTTTAGTTCTTTAGTTTATTGTGGTGTTTAGGCAATCAAAGCAAGAAAGTAATAGTATAGATCAACTAGCTATTACAATGAACACATCCCAGCACAACATGATATACAATTATCACAACATGGCCGCGTTTTCGCGGCAAAAGTCGTGGTTGCGCGGCGTTTTTTTAGAAGCTGGGTCCCTGCTTTCAAGAGCAGCCAGCTATAATGCTAATTGGGGCTCTGCAAAATTAAATTCCTGTAAATTGTGACCTGCACACCAAAACAGAGAAGAAAATGTTAACAAAAACGTGAAGTCAAAACCATTCCCATTCCCCGGGAACGGCGCCAAAATTTTGATCGGGGCGAAACTAGCACTCAAAAACGTGTGTTTTGTAAAATCAATGTAAAAGCTCGTATGTGCTAATATTCCCTCGATACTTCCGTTATAGCACTGGCTCAACGGGTCGAATCTACAGGGACGGGAGGCGATAGAAGCATTAACAGTCTCTATTCACGTCGTTTGTTAACACTTCTTATTTGTTAAAGCATTAGAAAAAGAAAATAAAAGAAACGAAAAGGAAATCAAGCATGTGGTAGGTGGATAAGGCGAAAAAAATAAAAGAGAAGTGGTTTGAAAAACAAATAGGAAAGAAGATGAAGCTTGTGGTAAAGAAAATGAAAACAAAGACAAATAAAGAAGCGGTGAAAACAACAATGAAAAGATATTTTGAAAATAGTTTTTAACGCAAGATAAAAGAAAACTCATGGCTACTAACTACTGATTGCTCCATTAACCATGCTAACCTCTTAGTAATAGTTGCCTCACATGGATCCTTGGCCATCACTAATCCTTGGCTTCAAGAGACGATACAGAGCATGGCCCATAAGATTGTTCTTCTACATTCAAACAACACATTCATACCACATAACAAGTTGCAAGCTACTTTAAATCATCAAAACCGGTTAGAGGTGAGCATGAAATAAAGTTAGCATTTGCAAGTTAGCAAGTTAGTTGGTTAGGTGTTAGAATGTTAGAATGTTAGAATCCATCATCATGAGCCATCAATGGCTCTTGCAAGAGCAAGACCTTATAGAGGCTATTAGATTCATGTGAATTATCAAGTAAGTGGTTAGATGGTTAGTGGTTAGAAGTTAGATTGCCATAAGAAGAAGAGAAGTTAGCTAAGAATTATGTAGAAGATGGAGAAGATTACAATGGAGAAGAAAGGAGGTACCGTTATATAGATTGTCACCATTTATTACATCAATCCCTCTCTCTCTCTCTCTGAATCACTCAGCCCTACTACAAGATCTAAAAACAAAATAACATAACAAAATAAAAGAAATGAAGAACACCTACCTACACTAAAACATAGAAACCCTAACCTAAAATCAAAAACTGCCTGCGTTTAGGGTCTCTGCAGGGGTTTATATAGGCGTAGGAGTATTCTAGAAGACGAACAGGGTCACGCGTCGAAGATCGACGCGTGGGCCCACCAAAATGCCGCGGATCCGCGGCAATACCAGGGACAAAAGTCCCTGGTTTTAGTGCGACGCTTCCTCTGGCTTCTAGGACTTTCCTGGTATATTCCATTTCGGGTAGTTTTGTTCATATTTTCATCTGACGTGCGCAAGAGTCTAGGTTCGACGTATCTTCTAGAAGATCCCTTGCTTGGCCTCCAAGAATTGCGAATTTAATTACCCTAAAATGGGTTTAATTAAGCTCTTATTACTCATTTGCCCTTGAACTCTTGATTTACCTGCAAGAGAGACCAAAACACGGTTTAGACCGATATTTTATTCATAAATCGGTGGGAAAATGCGATATAATAATGCAAAATTGTAGACTAATCAGTCGACCGGTCCGGTCGACCGGCAGAAGCCAGACAGAATTAATTAGGGATTAAAAAGGTTGCCTTTTTAGCTTAAATAAAATCTCATAAATTTACAAAAAAATCTACAAAAATAGGTTCAATATTATACTTTGATAAACAAACATGCTTGAGTAAAATCAAGACATGTTACAAATATTATGAACTATTTTTGTAACTTATAAATTTTGGCTAAAAACAAAACTGTATTTTTCCAAAATAGATTTTTCCAAAACTTATTTTTCCAAAACTTCTCCAAATACAAAAACAAGATATTTTAAACACTTTTAAAGCATAGAGTGTATGGATATGATCCACTACACATACATGATGAAATATCTATGTTTTTGACAATAAAACACTAAACTGGTTTTGGTTAAAACATATATACTTGAAACTCCAAAAACCAAACCGGTGTTTTTTCAAAATGAAAATCCTTTTATGAAAACTCATCTAAATCAAGAGTGTGTGTGTGTGTGTATATGGTATACTTGAGCAATCCACCAACTATTTTATCCTTTACATTTTATCTAAAAACAAAATCGTAACTAAAAACAAACCTAGACTTAAGTCTTGATCTTGAAGGTCTTCACTTGAAGTCTTCTTCTCCTCTTGACTTGGTCCAAACTTGAGCTAGACTCCTCTTGAGTACTTGATGTGGTCTTGATGCATAGGCTCTTGAATCAAACCGTGCTAACTCCAAAACTTGACTTTAAATCCTTTGTTGAAACTAAACACCAACTAAGATCTCGATCATAAATCTGAGACTAATTAAACACAAGATCATTAGTACTATAACTTCATGAGTTGATCATCATCAAAACTAGAGTGATAGGCCTTTGGGCCAACATGAATTCCCCGTGAAGGGCTTTGAAATTTCTTCTCACGATTCCTCTAAATTAAGAGTTGAGGAACTTCAATAGCTCTCTTGGTTGAACATAAGTGTGAGCATACAAATAATATAATGCATGTATATGTATGAGCAATAAAAGCAATGTAGGATATAAAAAGGGAGAGTTGAGAGAGAAAGATCCAAACGCAAACACAAGGATATGTTTTGAAGTTCGAGCCACCGCTCTACGTCCCCACCTTCACATAAAAGGATTTCAACTATCCACTATAGGATCTTTCACAAAGAGACCTCCACCGAGGAATTACAATTTACAAGACGGAGTATACAACTCCAACTCTCAAACACCTCTACACAAGACGGTAGACACAAAGCAAAGAAAAGATTACAACTTGGTGATCCAGTGATCATAAACAACACTTGGTGATTTAGAAAGATCACAAACAACTCTTCTCACAATACTTGATCCTAGAGGATAGATTTGAGATGAATAGCTCAAGTATGTAAGTAACAAAGAGTTTGAAAAAGAAACAACAAAGAAAACACTTGGGAAAAACTTCTTGATAAATATGAAAAATGAAGAACAAAATAGAATTCCCAAAGGATTATTTTTCTTTGATTTTCTAAAACTTTGAAATAATAGAAGATAAGAGTTTTAGCACAAAAATTTATTTTGATTTTCTAAAACACTTGAGAAAATGGGAAAAATTGTTGTTGAAAACAGCCCCAAAAATCCCTCCTTATATAGAGACTCAGAAATTAGCCGCCGGGGCTCAGGTCAGGTCAAAACTGACCTGTCAATCGACTGACCAATGGCAATGCCTTGTTGGTCAACCGCTCGGTCGATCGGGACCAACTCGAAAGATGGGCAGATCCAGTCGGCCGACCAAACGGTCAATGCATGTTCTATGCACGTTAGTTGATTAAACAGTCGACTGAGCCCTGGTTCGATCGACCAGTCGGTCGACCGCCAACTGCCCAAAAATTGGGTTTATAGGATGAAAAATGTAGTCTTTTAAATACGTATAATTCCCATAAAATCTCATAAAATCCACAAAAATAAGGCCATGTAAATATTTGAAGTATAAATACATGTGATCAAAAATCAACACATATTACAAACAATTCAAACTATTTTTGAGGCATCAAAATTAAGGCTTAAATCGAAAACCGTATTTTCCAAAACAAACTTTGAAATGGAAAACTGATTTTCTATAAACTTGTATAAATATAAAAATAAGATATTGAAACAAATTTAAAGCATAGCACAATGTAAATGATATATCTTTATTTTTAACAATAAATCCAAAATAAGTTTTGATAAAAATAAAACTTAAACACATGACTAGATATATATCAAAATAAGTTTTTCTAAACAATATGAACCATTGATGGATATGGATGAAATCCAATATACATATAAACTATGTAATTTTTTTTTGATTGAAATCTATTCATGAAAAATGGAAAGATGTATTCTTGATATAACAAAACTTGAAATCATAAACCAAAACACATAGAAATAAATTTTTCTACATAAAGCTCTAATATGTGTAGATAGAATCCAATACATATATAAACCAAGAAACTTATTCTATGTAGATGTAAAACATGTAAACATATTCTTTTTAAAACGAAATGGTTAAACCGAAAACCAAACTATAAACATGTGTGTGTAAACTTGAGCAATTCAAAACTAAACTATCCTTACACAAGATCTAAACAAAACTAAACAAACATAGATACAAGTCTTCTTTCTCTAAGATGACTCGATCCAAACTAGATGCAAATGAGCTTGACTCCTCTCGAGTACTTGATGCGATCTTGAAGCGTAAGCTCTTGAATCAACACGTGTTAGTTTCAAAACTTGACTATAAATTTTTTGTTGAAGTTAAACACCAACTAAGATCTTGATCAATAACTGAAACTATATAAACACAAGATTATTAGTAACATAACTACATAAGTTGATCATCATCAAAACTAAGTGATGGGCCTTTGGGCCAACATTTAGTTTAGCCTTGTACTAGACTAGAATTATGTGCATGTGTATCAGACACATATGATGCTCATGTTTTGATTTTGTAACAGTTAGTATTGATAGTGTTTGACATGTATTGTGTCATGCATCGGTAGCACCTATGTAAGATATATAGAGTTGCTTATCGATATTAATTTTCTTTGGTCGAGTATTGAACCTCATGACTTTATTTATATTTATTTTCGTTCGTTGCCTTATGAGGAAAGTGATAGAGATAAAAGCTCTTGATTTTGCCAGATATAGAGATTGTGGATTGCTTGCTAAGAAATGATATTTTAGCAGTGAATTGTGGCGAAGCTCTTTGGTTCCCGTTGAGGCATGCCAAAAAAGGCCAGTGATATATTTATATTTTGATATGTGAGAATGGGCATTTTCACATTAAACGCTATTGGTTGTTTCCTAGTGTGAAACATTGTTCCCCTTTTCTTTATTGTGTGTTAGCGTATCCTTATTAGGGATAATCATGGTTTAGATGTATGTTTGACAAATCCTATGACCTGGGTTTGCATGACTAAGTTCGTTGAGGCTAGTTACTTACCTACTATCACTGATGAGTGGGTGATCTTCCTATTGATGTCAGTTGATTTACTATATGATATTTGTTTTAGCATTTACACCCTTGTAGGATGTTGAACACTTTCTCGTGTCTGATTTAGTTCATCATGCACTTCATTATGTTGTCTTTTTCTGTCTACTGCCATTACTACTTTGCTGCTTATATACATGTTTATAATTTTTCTCTTCGTTGGCTTTTATTGTTTGTCTTCTCGACCTTTATAAGCCGGCTATGGACTTATGGTTGGAAGGCACCCTTTGAGGTTGACTTGCTGGCGCGTTCACATCGTGGTTCCTCCCTCTTTCAGATTTTTGGCGTGGCATCCGAAGAGGTGCTTCCATTGGGATTTTACTCCAAGAGTAGAACTCATCTTTTAGGATTAGTGTAGCTCTATTCCTCGGGTTCCACCAGTATTGTATTTATTTATTTGATTTAGATGTATCAGTTATATTCATTGCATATATATCATTCTACTTCAGGTGAGTCTCTTTGTATTATTATGTGAGGCCGAGAGCCAGTTTCATTTCATTTGCATATGTCTCAGTATCCCTATGTTAGGACTATCATGTATTAGAGATCAGCTTATACCCTAATGATGGGACTTCATTGTATATTAAAATTTGGACTTTTACCCCGGGAAAGACTACTATTTTATATGATTTTGCAGTATTTTTATATTTCATGTCAGATATACCCATTTACTTCTTGTATATATATATATATATATATATATATATATATATATATATATATATATATATATATATATATATATATAATTTTTGACCGTTTATTTTGTGCTAACTTGATGGATGGAAAAAAAGTATTCAAAATACATGATTTTTGAATTTTACTTACTTGAAATAATGTAGATCAACTTCAACATAATAGATCTTGCATTTTGATGTAGTAGGGTTGTATTTGAGTGGGAAGAATTCGGCCTCGAATCCTTTCGGAATGACGCAAGTCTATCTCTCTCTTTCTATATATATATATATAATATATATATATATATATATATATATATATATATATATATATATATATATATAGAGAGAGAGAGAGAGAGAGAAAGAGAGAGAGAGAGAGAGAGAGACTTGTGCCCTTCCGAAAGGATTGGAGCTCAAATCCTTCCAACTCAAATACAACCCTACGACATTCGAATAAACGATCTACTCCGTTGAAGTTGATCTATATTATTTTAAGTATCCATAAATCAAAAATCAAGTGTATTGAATATTTTTACCTATCCATCAAGCGGCGCAAAATGGACGGCCGAAAGTAGTAAGTTTGTTAGATCTATGTTTTTAGACATACAAATTCTCGATCCGGCCATTTGATTATGATCTAAACATGTAAAAACTTTTACAAGCCATTTTTTGTTTGGTTTCAAATGTTCTACACCGTTAAACTAACTAACTCACTATTTAAGCTGGTCATTTTTCGCTTACTTGATGCATGGGAAAAAGTATTCAAAATAGTTGATTTTTGGTTTATAGATACTTGAAATAATATAGATCAACTTCAACGGAGTGGATCTTGTGTTTGAATGTCAGACGTTGATATTTGAGTGAGAAGGATTCGACCTCAAATCCTTTTTGAAGGACACAAGTGTGTGTGTGTGTGTGTGTGTGTGTGTGTGTGTGTGTGTGTTTGTGTGTGTGTGTGTGTGTGTTGTCTATCAGGTACCCATTATACATAAACTGCTTGAATCTCTCACCCATTATATCTAAATTGTTCATGCCCAATTTTCTCCAGAATTTATATATCTTGTACTTCACCCTTTTAATGTCTCGTTGATGAAAATCAATGGCATTAAATCAATCCAGCGAGATATCAAAGGTATGATCTCTGCCCTTTTGAATCTATAAAATGCATGTGCACAAATTTTTATTGCTCAGCCTTTATCCGCTCAAGGCGATCTCAGAAATTTTTCACACTTTCACATTCAAAATTCAAATTTTATACCTAGTTAGAAAAATCATATCGCCTAAACTGTAAGTCTAAATGAATTGACATTTTTATATGATGAGATATAATGAATTCAGAATATGCCCATAAAATTTTAATGGGATTCAACATCGTATGATAGATGAAACCCCAGTCGGAATTAGAGTTTCTGGACTGGAACCCTGTCCTAAAACTAAAACTCCAAGTCAACTTTGAAAACTTATAACTCCTATACCAGACGTCCAAACGATCTCAATTCAATTTGATCTAATATAAGAAAAGAAGTCTATAATATGGCTATAAAATTTTGTTGAAATATGACCTCGTTTGTTAGATGAAATCCCGAGTTAAACTCTGAATCCTAGGACTGGAATTTCGTCCTAATCTTGTCACACGCACTAACTTCAAAAAGTTTTTCCTCCCATTCTATAAGTTCGATTAGCATGAAACTTTGAGATAATATAGTATTAGATGTGTAGATTATGAAACTATTTTTTTCTTTATTTCCTAAGAATGTTATTTTCTAAAAAATTTTAGAAATGCCCTAGGCTGATGAACCATTACAACTCCATCAGCTCCAAAATGTATGCTCACATGTGATAATTGTAGGTCACCTAGAGGGGGTGAATAGGTGACTAGCTAATCTAATGTAAAACTAATGCGGAATTAAAACTATTTATGCAAATTAAAACTATTATGCTAACACACCAAGTATAACTAAAGAGTATAACTGAATTCCCCGTGAAGGGCTCTGGACTATCTCCTCAAGATTCCTCTAAATTAAAAGTTGAGGTACCACTATGGCTCTCTTGGTTGAATACAAGTGTGAGCAAACAATTCCAAGCATATATTCAATTAAGCACAAGAATATCAAGTATATAGAGAAATGAACAATATAAGCATGCAAGATATAAAACACAAGTGAGTTAGAGAGAGATGAGCAATCGCAAACACGGGAGAATTGCTTCAAGGTTCAAGCACAATTGCTCTACGTCCCCGCCTTCAACACTATGAAGGATTTTCACTAAAATTGATCCCGCAAGATCACTCGGTACCGCAACACTTATAATGAGCTCCCTCAAGAACTCTTGGACCCGCAAGTCCCTCACTTTTTCCCGCATGAACAACACACGTAAGCTCACTACTTGCCGAGGCCGCACCTCTACAATGAGCTCCTTCAAGAACTCTGTAAAGTACACCTAGAGGGGGGTGAATAGGTGTACCGCTAATCTAATGAACTAAATGCGGAAATTAAAATTAATTTGTAACAACACTTAGTGCAACCAACGAGTGTAGCCGAATTTCCCGTGAAGGGCTCTGGACTAACTCCTCTTGATTCCTCTGCATAAGAGTTGAGGCGCTATATGAAGCTCTCGTGGTTAAGCACAAGTGAGGCACACAAGCAAACACAACCAAGCATATAGGAATAAGCAATATGAATTAATGCAAGGCACAACACAAGCATATAAGATATGACAATATGAATGATGCAATGCACAAAGGTAAAGAGAGAGTTAAGAGTCAATGGATCAAACGCAAACAACAAGATGTGTTTCGAGGTTCGAGCACCGAACTCTACGTCCCCACCTTCACCGAGAAGGATTTCCAATCCACTAACTTGTCCACCTAGGACCCCACCAAGGGAATCTCCACCAAGGATTTTGTACAAATACAACTTGGAATACCGAACTCCTCTCTCAACCAAGCCAACCTCCACCGAGGCAATACAAACACCACAATCCACCTCTGTCAAAGAGGGATACAAAGCCAACACCAACTCCACCTCACCAAGAGGGAGTAAACCAAAATCTCAACCTCAACCAAAGAGGGAGCTAACCACAACCCAAATCAACCTCTACCAAAGAGTGATACAATAAGTAAAGGGTTTACAAATTAGTGGTTTCCTCAACCACAAACAATTTTCCCACAAATAAAGATCCTATAGAATAGGATAGGAGATATAGCTCAAGTGTGAAAATCAAGGTATTTTGGAAATCAAATAACAAAGAAAAACTACTTGGGAAACTCTTGAAAATGATAGAAATGAAGATCTAAGACAATATCCCAGAATCCTATTTTTCTTTGATTTTTCAAAACCCTTGAAAACAAAAATAAAGATAAAATCTTTAAGCTTTAAAACACTTTTGAAGGCTTGTAAAAACACTGGAGAGTATAAAAATTTTCGCTCTAAAAATCATAACTAAAATCCCAAACAAATGGGGTTTAAATAGGCCTCCAACAAAAACTAGCCGTTGAGCTGATCTAGCAGCTCTGGCGGCTGGCGGTCGACCGCCCGGTCGACCGCCAACGGTCAAATTTTTGACCGTTGGAAGCCAGCGGTCGACCGCCTGGTCGACCGTCCCAATCTAGAGAGCAAATGCTCTCTGGCCGGTCGACCGCTCGGTCGACTGCCCACGCCTTACGGTCGACCGCCCAAGTGGCTGGCCAGCGTGCACGTTTTGTGCACGTCGGTCGACCGGTTCGGTCGACCGCCAGAGCCTGGCAGGCTGAGTTCTGGGACAGAAAAACTTGTTTTAATTATTCTAAAAATTTCCATAAATTCCTTAAAAATCTACAAAAATAGTTTTATCATAAAACATTGATATACAAACTTGTGTGAAAAATTCCAACACAAATTTCAAACTTTTTGAACCATTTTTGTGTTAAGGAAGTTTTACCAAAAACCAAATCCTGTATTTTCCAAACTTTGATTTTTCAAATAAAAATTCGTTTTGTCCAAAACTCAATCAAATACAAAAACATGATACTTAAACATATTGAAGCATGTTGCATATGGACATAAGTCCAATATACATGAAACATATATATATATCATTGTTTTTGACTTTAATTCCAAAAATATGTTTTGTTAAAATACCAAAACACCAAAACACATGAATAGGCATATCAAACTAAGTTTATTTAAGATATGAAGCATGCATGTATACAGAATGAATCTAATATATATAAAATCATGTAAACTTATTTTGATTCTATCTATTCATGAAAACCAAGATCGGTTAAACCAAAAACTGAAAACCAATAAACATGAAAACTAGAAACACGTGTGTGTGTGTGTGTTGTGAATTTGAGCATATCACACTATCTAGTCTTTACAAATGGATCTAAAACAAAATCTAAACTAAGTACCGAAGTCTTCATGACGAACTCCGTCTTCAAGTCGACACGATCCAAAACACCGTGATCCACCGAGCTTGACTCCAACGAGTGCTATATATGATCTTGATGCTCGGACTCTGGAATCACCATGTGAAAGGCTTCAAAACTCCTTTGTTGAAGCTAATCACTAACTAATATCTTGATTAGAGATCTGAAACTAAATATCACAAGATTATTAGTAAACATAACTACATGAGTTAATCATCATCAAAACTAGAGTGGAAGGCCCCTGGGCCAATAAACTCTTCACAACACGAACCTGCAAGTTTGCCTCCTCAAATACAAATAGTGGAACACTGGTGAGCACTTCTCTTGATGACAAAAATAAACTTTCTCACAATAAGGATCCTAGAGGATAGATATGGCTATGAAAAGCTCAAGCTTGTATGAGAAAAACAAGATAGATTTGAAAGTGAAAAACACAAGAAATCCTTTTGAAAAAGACAAGAGATACACTCTTGATAAACACTCTTTTAATATTGAAATGAAGCTCTAAAATCTTATTGAAAAACTTCTATGAAAGATAAAAAAAATAGCTCAAGAAAACACTTCTCAAAATCTTAACCCAAAACTGGCCCAAAAGTCCCATTTATAGAGGCTGTCAAAAACTAGCCGTTGGGGGGCCAGATGGCCTGTCGGTCGACCGGCCAGTCGACCGGCCAACGATTATATTTCAGATTGTTGGGGTTACCGGTCGACCGCCGGGTCGACCGCACCTAGGTTATTGACCTATCAGTCGACCGAGGCAAGAATCAGTGAGTTGGTCTCTCTGGTCGGTTGACTGTCCGGTCAACCGGCCCTAAAACTCTAGGGCTTATGCACGTTGCTGTGCACATCGGTCGATCGCTCGGTTGACCGAACTCTGGTTCGGTCGACCTGTCTTTGACCGCCAGAAGCCCAAAAATAGGGTTTAAGGATTTGAAACTCTAAATTGTAAAACCCTAAAATTTTATTTAAAACACATAAAAATTCATGAAAAATAAGTTCATTGAAATACTTTGAAGTGCAGATATGTGTGATAAAAAATCAACACATATTACAAACAAGTTGAACTATCTTTGAGGTAAAGAATTTAAACTTTAAACTGAAAACCGTATATTTCAAAAACTAACTTCAAAATGAAAAATCCATTTTTCCAAAATTTGTTCAAATACAAAAACAAAATATTAAAACTCATCTAAAGTATAATGTGTATGGAAATGAATCAATGCACTTATAAGATGAAATTTCTTTGTATTTGACAATAAGCTAAAAAATAAGTTTTCATAAATATAAAACTTAAAATCATGAACTAGAATTTCAAAATAAGTTTTTCTAAATATTATAAAGCATCAATGCGTACGGATGAAATCCAATACACATATAAACTATGTAAACTTATTTTGATGAAATCTATTCATGAAACATAAAGATGCATTCTTTGAAGTTCAAATCAAAACGGTATTTTTCAAAAACTAAAACCTTTTTAATATGAAATTTTTTGAAATATTTTGTGTGTATATATATGAGCTTGAACAATCCATAACTAATTTATCCTTTACATTTTATCTAAAAACAAAATATTAAAACTTACAAACATGACTTAAGTCTTCTTGAAAATCTTCTTTTGAAAATCTTCTCTTCATCTTAACTTGGTCCAAACCTTGATCCATGAGCTAGGATATTTTATGCAATCTTGAAGAGCGAGCTCTTGAATCAACACGTGCTAACTTCAAAACTTTACTTCGAATCTTTTGTTGAAGCTAAACACCGACTAAAATCTTGATCAAATATTTGAAACTTATTAAATATAAGATCATTAGTACTATAACTATATGAGTTAATCATCAGCAAAATTATAGTGATGGGCCTTTGGGCCAATAATAATTGTATTGAACATTCACCTGATACATGATATATGTTATTGTATGTACAATCTTTATACGTTGTTGTTCTATTTTTCATGCACATGCATACTATTACTTGAATATTCATGTATTATTGTTACTAGGATTCTCTTGAAAATATTTACTGTTATTGTATCACAACATGGTTCTAATATAATAAACATGACATGGGGATATGGGAAAACTTAACGGTGAACTAGATCTTGTCGGGTGAATGTCTTTGGATCCAAAATTGTCCCTCCGTGGATGATGGGGTAGTGCTGACAATCACTTGTATATGCATGCTCACCTATTAAATGAGCTTCATGTTCCTGCTTGCCCTAGCGGGTAGCCTTGGTCTTCAGTAGCCAAGAATCTGATGAGGTCATGATCCCATGTATGTACGAGATATACTCATCTAACAAGAATTCTTCAACTATTGAGTTTCAATAAACATAATTAAACATAATAATTACTCATTTAGTTGCATGTTATCGTGCATGTTTATACTGCATATCATCGAAATTTTTTTAAAAGAGACATAACTCTTGCACACATACATACAAGCACTGTAGCATAATTGCTTAAGGATTATACCTATGTATTTTTATCTATGTATATCATGTTGTCTTTCACCTCAACACCCTTCCTTTGAACGCATGCTTGATCGTATCTGAGACCCTGGATTTGCTTGTCCCGACTTAGAGCCCGCAGTTTTGCCCTCAGAGGAAGATCAGGTGTATCTTGAAGGACTTGTGAAGCAGCAGTAGGACTAGTTTGCGACTTTCAGCCACTTTTTGTACCTTGTAAGTCCTCATGGGACTTTATTTTGTATTTTTGGTCCATTTTTGAAGGGATTTGCATATTCCTAAAATCTTAGATATGAACTCATTTATATGAAATCTCATACATGTACTACGAAAATTTATTGTTCAAAATTATTACATAGTGTATGTCTTCAGTGTTCTTGTTGTATATGTATGCGACAGTTCTACATAAGGCTTAGCATATACGCACGGGGTGTCCTCACCTCATGTGTACACATCATCGACCATGTCCGGTACAATTTTCAAGTATTTTGAGAAGTGAGGCATGAACAATATTAATAATTGAAATCTTCTATCTTAATTAATATTCTCTTCCGAGCAATGCTAATACTATCTCCTTGATAAGAATCTGCAACCTTATGATTTAGTGAATTTATAAACTAAACGATGCATTAAGTTTTGTGGTCTTTCTTAAATGACTGCACAACTTATGTATCTCCTCTCGGTCTCAATATGTGAGGTTATAATTTCTATTTTTATAAAACTACGCTAGATTATCTCCTCTTGGTCTCAAATCTAACCAATTAATTAATTATGACCATCAATTAATAACATTAAAACAGAATAGAAACTTAACATGCATGTAGCAGAATAAAACTAATACAAATCAAGAAGATTATATCTTCATTTTAATTTTGTCTTCATCAACTCCTTAGCTATGGAGATTTAGTTCATACTCAAAGAAGTGCACAACATAATATTAAACTTGAAATTCATCTTCAAAGTAAATTGTAAAACGAAAAGGAAACAAGAAACCATTATAGAGAACACAAGATAACCCTAGGTGCTACCTCTGTAGGTTCACCTAGAGGGGGGGGGGGTGAATAGGTGATGGCTAATCTAATGGTCACTTAATGATGAATTATGCAAATAATGCGGAAGCTAAAAGCAATTATGACCAATTTAAAACTTTTACACTAAACACCATGTATAACCAAAGAGTGTTGCCGAATTCCCCGTGAAGGGCTCTGGACAAACTCCTCTAGATTCCCCTTAAATGGGTTGAGGTGCCGCGTTGGCTCTCTTGGTTGAATACAAGTGTTAGTCAACAATCCCAAGCAAGTATGTCAATAAGAGCACAAGGAATATATCATGCATATAAAGGTAAAGACAAGGCAAGTAATGCAAGATATAAATGAGACAAATAGAGAGAGAGAGAGAGAGAGAAAAGGCAATCGCAAACACAAAGGGTTTGTTTCGAGGTTCGAGCACACTTGCTCTACATCCCCGCCTTCGACACACGAAGGATTTCCACTATGCAAGATCCCAATGGATCTCTCCTCGGTGCCGCAACACCTACAAGCCCTCGGACTCTCTAGTCCCGTACACACCGCAAACCCACCGGCTCGCCGAGGCCGCACCTCTACAACCGAGTCCGCACCCGAACTCAAAACAACGACGAGCACACTTGCCCGTCTCCTCAAAGAACAAAGAAAAGATCTTTGGTGATCACAACACTTTGATCACCTAAAGTACTCTCACTACAACACACCTATAGGATGTATAATCAATGGTTGCTCAAGTGTGGTGTGAGAAAATCAAGGATGTGAAAGGCGGAGGAAAACTCAAAGACTTTCTTTTAACATTCTTTATAAAAACTTCCCTTTAGATAGGAAATATTTGCTCTCTATTTTGTGGAGAAAACTCTTCTAAAAGTCTGGAAAAAACTGGCTCAAAGCTCTCCTAAAATCTTGGCTCAAAACAATGACCAACCCCCTTTTATAGAGGTCAGAAAAATATGACCGTTGGGGTCTATCAGAGCTACCGGTCGACCCCCCGGTCGACCGCCAACGGTCGAAAATCCGACCGTTGGAGCCTCCGGTCGACCGCCCGGTCGACCCAGAAATCTAGAGAGCAGAACTCTCTGCAGCGGTCGACCGTCCGATCGACGGACCACTGTGCTACCAGACACGCACAAGTCTGTGCACGTCGGTCGACCGTGGGTCGACCGGACCATGGTGCGGTCGACCGCTCAGTCGACCGGACCAGCCTGTCAGCCAGTTCCAGGTCAGGAAAACTGGTTTAAAAAATTAATTTTAAAATCTTTTAACACTTATAAAAATTTCATAAACTTGTTTTAACATTCTATATTGAAAACCAAACTTGTGATAAAAATTTTCAAGACATATATCAACATATTCATATCATTTCAGCGTCTTGCAAATTTTATCAAAAATCAAAACATGTATTTTTCAAACTTGGTTTTCATAACTTCACAAAATATAAAAAAGATATTTGATTTCATTTTAAAGCATAGTGTGTATGGATATGATCCACTACATAATCATAATGTAATATCTATGTTTTTGTCATAAAGCTCTAAACTTGGTTTTGGTTTAAAGATATGTATATGATAAATACCAAAAGCCAAACTTGTATTTTTCCAAAATGAAAAAATCTTTTGTAAACCAAAAAATCTTTTATGAAAACAATTCTAAATCAAGAGTGTGTGTGCATGGTATACTTGAGCAATCCACCAACTATCTATCCTTTACATTTTAACTAAAACAAAAACAAAATCTTATACCTAGACACAAGTCTTCATCTTCTTGAAGTTTTCACTTGAAGTCTTCTCATCTTCTTGACTTGGTCCAAGCTTGATCCAAAAGCTCCTTGGATCACACCGTGCTAGCTCCAAATCTTGATATTTTGTCCTTTGTTGAGCTATGCACCTACTAAGATCTTGATAATGAATCTGTCACTAATCAAATACAAGATCATTAGTAAACATAACTTCATGAGTTGATCATCATCAAAACTAGGGTGATAGGCCTTTGGGCCAACAATCTCCCCCTTTTTGATGATGACAATACTCATGAGGTTATATATGCATGGATTAAAGTAAAGCTTCAAGGAAGCTCCCCCTTAACTCATGCATAGACATAAATAATAATATATGACAATGAAGCTCATAAATATGTATGCAAATGATGGAGATGAAACACAATAAATCTTTTTCTCCTATTTGCAAAACAAAACTTATATGCATAAATAACAAGGAAGACAAATACTACTCCCCCTTAAGCAATGAAAACATGCATATATACTCAAATACTTCTCCCCCTTTTTGTCAATCATCAACAAAGGGTTCAAAGTAAAATCAAATCAAACAAATTTTTCTCCCCCTTTTGTCAAAAACAAAAGATCAAGAAAGGGTTAAACAAATCAATCAATAAAGATTTATATGCGATATACATTCATGAAGAGGAAGACGCTAAGTTAGCTTCCCTACACATATGCATTACATGAAGAAGGGATGACAAGCCCTAACTCACATAACATATATTATGTAATGCGTAAGAGGAGATGTGAAGCTCCCCCTACACATGTATATCATATAAAGAAGAGTTGTCAGGCTCCTCAATTTATAATATACTCAACATGAATCCATATGTAAGAGAGATGTTAAGCTCTCCTTGCATATAGGAAATATGAATCAAACATTTGAATTTTTTCTTTAAAATTTGAACTTACTTAATAAAACACATTTTGAGATATCAAATCAACATATTTTTTTTATTTTGATATCAAATTTGAAAACATATTGCATAAGCTTTAAGAATTACCAATTGAAAGTTGAATTAAGCTTAGCAACTAGATCACATATATGTATGAAAAGATAATACCAATAGAAATTGATATAATTTAAATTTGAAAGCATTCATACATACAATCAAAATACGAGTATATAAAAATCATATTGATATCAATTGAAAATATCCAATGATACCAATTGACGAGTAAGCTTATCATACTCTACCATATGAAGAGATTGCACTAGTTAATATGAAAATATTTTAAAACTAGTACGAAATCCTTCAAGCAAGAAATAAAGCAAAAAGAAATGTCAATAAATCTCAATATACCTTTAAATCATCACACATTTTTATTAAAAACAAAATTTATATTTCAAGATATATGTATGTTTTGACAACACAATAAATATACATACATATCTCTTAAACACAATTGAGTCCATATAAATAGATTTGCATTAAAGGCAAATGACTCAAGAGGTATACATGTATATCTTAAAGTTTGGCAAAATACACATATACATGAAATGAAAACACATGATCATGAATCAAATCCAAAAAGAGAATACAAGTTTAAAAATGTATGTATCATCAAAACCAAGCAATACAAGTACATTTCATGGGTTCAAATAAGCATACAAGCACAAATATAAATAGATTTATTTGTGGCCCACGATATGTACAAGTATAAATCCTAGTGTTGACAAAAACTAACATATAAACTAATATTCAAATCATGAAGCATCAAATCTTTTAGAAAAATAGAATCATGTGTCAATCTCAAAAATTATTTGAAGAATAAACAACTAGTATAAATTGTTTTTGAAAACTAGTTAAAGATCCTTCAAATATATCAAATCTTATGTTTTTCATAAACATAACTAGATACATAAAAATTTAAGCACTAATGGTCTATAGGGCTCAAAAATGATTTTGACAAAAGTGTGAGTGTTAAACGATCATGTAACTAGTATTTTTATGAAAATAGTCATTGAAGCTCAAAAAGATCATAAGTCATATTTTTAACAAAAACACGAAAAAATCATTTTTCATCAAAACACTAATCTTCACGGTATATGTATGATTAATCCAATCCTAACAATACACATACATATCCCAAATATAAAAGAGTCTATCAAATGTATTTGCATGAAGGCAAGAGACTCACGGGTATACATGTATATTTATTAGATTTGAATTAAAATACATATACATGAAGTAAAGCATAAAGTAGGTAAAACATGTATAAAAGAGAATCATCAAAACTAGTCTATACATATGCATATAGTGGATACAAATGAGCATGAAGTTCAAATATATATGAGTCAATTGTAGTTCACTATTCATATATGTATAAATGCAAGTTTGACACATTCTACATCTAAGCATGTAAATACCACATAAAGCACAAAAATTATATAACATGAACATGCTATGAATATTATGAATGAACAAGCATGATCAAAAAAAAATAAAATGGGAGTTTAGAGATTGTTACCAACTCCAAAGCTCCAAATATGGTGGTCTTTCCACCAAAGCTCCTTGATAGCGATGCATCCAAAAGTATGTCCATCAAGTCTATTGCATCCACTACCAAGGCACCAATCCTCTCACGTCTTGTGAGAGCCCTCACCTACATCAAAAGCAAATGGTAGGGGTTTTGGTACCCATATTTTCTTGGGTCCACGGGGGTTAGTCTTATGTTGAGGAACCCAAAAATTTTTATTCTTAGCAAAATTAAAATGATCTAATCTATCATAACAATATTTTGCTAAATGGCCTTTGCGGCCATATGTGTACATATGTACACCTTAGTATGCTTATGTGTAGGAGTGTGATCATGTTGTGCAACATAAGCATATGCATGATGGGTATGATGTGCATGAACATGTGGAGTTTGTTTCTTTGAAAACATTGACTCCAACCTAGAATGATTAAAAGCACAAGAGTTCAAAGTTGAACTCAAACCATCCATTTTATTTTTCAAATCTTTAATCTCATTAGTGGTGGCATAAAAAGCATGATGAGATAAAGAATCATTTTTCTTTTTCTTTTGTGAAACAAAATCCTTTTCTTTTTCAACAAATTTTCTTTTCAAAGTAATATTTTCTTGAAAACAACTTCTTTTTGTTTTTCCACCAAATCAATTTTATTTTTCAAAGTATTGTTTCCTTCACACAAATCATTCAATTTTGAAAATAAGGAAACATTCTCATTTTTCAAATCTTCCTTTTCTTTTTCTAAACAAGCAATTTTAGTTTTGAAAGAATTGTTCTCTTTTAGCATGCAATCAAAATTCTTTTTCAAATTGTTATTTTCTATTTCTAAGCATGCAATGTTACTTCTAAATGAGTCATGTTCTTTATGCATGCAAGCAATGTTCTTTTTCAAATTTTTATTTTCTTTCTTAAACATGTCATATTTTTCAAGAATAGTTTGACAAAATGAAGTGAGCTCATCATATGACATGTCCTCATCATAGGATTCGGTAGTTACCTCAAGGGGGTTATCCCCTTGGACCATATAGCACACGTTGGAGGTGTCGCTTCCAACGTCCGAATCGCTCCCCGCATAGTATAGATCTTTTTCGCCGAGGGAGGTAATGATGTTCCAAACTATAAAAGCCGATTCAACATTAGAAACCCTAGATAAATAATCATCATTTAGGGTTGACTTGATAGCATGAAGGGCTTTTGCATTAGCCTCTAAATTCTTACCATCTAAAGAATATGCATTATTAGTAGTGACAAGATATACATGAATGCCTAAGGCCTTGAGGTACAAAGACATCTTAACCTTCCAAATTTGGATGTTAAGAATGTCAAAGGTGGGTGGTGACATGAAGTCCATGGTGTGTGTACAAATCTTGTGATTAGCCTAAAATGAGGATCTTTAACTCTAGGTTGTTAGACCCAAATCAGAGTACCAAGCTCTGATACCAATTGTAGGTTCACCTAGAGGGGGGTGAATAGGTGATGGCTAATCTAATGGTCACTTAATGATAAATTATGCAAATAATGCGGAAGCTAAAAGCAATTATGACCAATTTAAAACTTTTACACTAAACACCATGTATAACCAAAGAGTGTTGCCGAATTCTCCGTGAAGGGCTCTGGACAAACTCCTCTAGATTCCCCTTGAATGGGTTGAGGTGCCGCGTTGGCTCTCTTGATTGAATACAAGTGTTAGTTAACAATCCCAAGCAAGTATGTCAATAAGAGCACAAGGAATATATCATGCATATAAAGGTAAAGACAAGGCAAGTAATGCAAGATATAAATGAGACAAATAGAGAGAGAGAAAAGGCAATCGCAAACACAAAGGGTTTGTTTCGAGGTGCGAGCACACTTGCTCTACATCCCCGCCTTCGACACACGAAGGATTTCCACTATGCAAGATCCCAATGGATCTCTCCTCGGTGCCGCAACACCTACAAGCCCTCGGACTCTCTAGTCCCGTACACACCGCAAACCCACCGGCTCGCCGAGGCCGCACCTCTACAACCGAGTCCGCACCCGAACTCAAAACAACGACGAGCACACTTGCCCGTCTCCTCAAAGAACAAAGAAAAGATCTTTGGTGATCACAACACTTTGATCACCTAAAGTACTCTCACTACAACACACCTATAGGATGTATAATCAATGGTTGCTCAAGTGTGGTGTGAGAAAATCAAGGATGTGAAAGGTGGAGGAAAACTCAAAGACTTTCTTTCAACACTCTTTATAAAAACTTCCCTTTAGATAGGAAATATTTGCTCTCTATTTTGTGGAGAAAACTCTTCTAAAAGTCTGGAAAAAACTGGCTCAAAGCTCTCCTAAAATCTTGGCTCAAAACAATGACCAAACCCCCTTTTATAGAGGTCAGAAAAATATGACCGTTGGGGTCTGTCAGAGCTGCCGGTCGACCGCCTGGTCGACCGCCAACGGTCGAAAATCCGACCGTTGGAGCCTCCGGTCGACCGCCCGGTCGACCCAGAAATCCAGAGAGCAGAACTCTCTGCAGCGGTCGACCGTCCGGTCGACCGGACCACTGTGCTGCCAGACACGCACAAGTCTGTGCACGTCGGTCGACCGTGGGTCGACCGGACCATGGTGCGGTCGACCGCTCGCAGCCAGTTCCAGGTCAGGAAAACTGGTTTAAAAAATTAATTTTAAAATCTTTTAACACTTATAAAAATTTCATAAACTTGTTTTAACATTCTATATTGAAAACCAAACTTGTGATAAAAATTTTCAAGACATATATAAACATATTCATATCATTTCAGCGTCTTGCAAATTTTATCAAAAATCAAAACATGTATTTTTCAAACTTGGTTTTCATAACTTCACAAAATATAAAAATAAGATATTTGATTTCATTTAAAGCATAGTGTGTATAGATATGATCCACTACACAATCATAATGTAATATCTATGTTTTTGTCATAAAGCTCTAAACTTGGTTTTGGTTTAAAGATATGTATATGATAAATACCAAAAGCCAAACTTGTATTTTTCCAAAATGAAAAAATCTTTTGTAAACCAAAAAATCTTTTATGAAAACAATTCTAAATCAAGAGTGTGTGTGCATGGTATACTTGAGCAATCCACCAACTATCTATCCTTTACATTTTTAACTAAAACAAAAACAAAATCTTATACCTAGACACAAGTCTTCATCTTCTTGAAGTCTTCACTTGAAGTCTTCTCATCTTCTTGACTTGGTCCAAGCTTGATCCAAAAGCTCCTTGGATCACACCGTGCTAGCTCCAAATCTTGATATTTTGTCCTTTGTTGAGCTATGCACCTACTAAGATCTTGATAATGAATCTGTCACTAATCAAACACAAGATCATTAGTAAACATAACTTCATGAGTTGATCATCATCAAAACTAGGGTGATAGGCCTTTGGGCCAACAACCTCTCCTCTATATTTCTTCTCTATGGCAGAAGAATTCTCCAAAAGTTTGATATTATTTAATGGTTCAAAGCCTAAAGAGAGATTCTTTTTCTCTTCTCCCCAACACACTTATAAGAGATTATAACGACTTATATAGATCTCAGAGTCGTGATCAACTTTTCAAGGGTTATAAAGGATTTCTAATCATATACAAAGTCTCCATGAAATTCTCATCATGAGTTGCCTTAATTAGACGGCTGCCCAGCCATGATTTTGGCTACTGGCCATGTACAGAGAATACGCCTCAAATTTGGAGTTTGAATCATAGTAGGAGAAAACGCTAGCTCTAGTTTGACAAGTCAACTGCCGCCTGGCCATTCGGACGACTGGTTAGCCGTTTGACTTTTCCTGTTGACCTTCAACTCTGGCAGCAACTTTTCTACAATTTGTAAACTCTGCTGAACCCTTTAATTTCATTTTTGTACTATTCTGTTGCAATCTTCTAAAAATATCTTTTTGTCTTTTTATCTCTAATCTTTGCTTTTGACTTAATTTCTACAAAATCTTATACAAAAAGATCCATACAGAATTAAATGTGAGATGAAAATAGGTACATAGATGATATAAAAGATAGATATACACTTATCAACAAATACAAAAGGGATCGAACAATCCATACAGCTCTGGGCAAAGGGGAATTCGAAAACCCAGTCTAAATGACTCTAATGAGATTATTAAACGATCAAAATCCGATCTTTCGCACTCACCTACACCAGTTGTTTAGAGTCCAAAATATATTGATGGAGGGGTGGCATGTCTTTCACGCACCTCAATCGCTGCCAAATAGGAGGGGTTGTCACATATTCTGAATCCAATTCATCAAGTATTTCAATTGGGGGCATTCAAAAAAAATGTGGGGCATATGATTGGCTTAAAATTATTAGCTGAAAGCACATTCAAGGACCACACTCCAAACCAGGCTAAAGGATTCGACCACGTAAGACTTCGAGCACATTCTTGATCCAATTAAGTTGTTCGTCCTAGCTGGCAGGCCAATCTTCTTCTGGAAGACAGCTATCGGTCTAACCAGTGCCTATAAATAGGAGGTCCCCCTCAACCTCCCAGATTATGCAATCAATTATTACTTTCTCTACTCTGAGAATTGACTAGAGCATCAGAGGGGGATTGTTGGATCCATCCGGTTCCTAACTGACGGTGTTCTATCTTGAAGGATCTCCAATTCAGGTTCTCGGCAAAATCCATATCAAATCAACATAACTGTAATTTTAGAGAGACGCAAAAGTACAAGCCTGTGAGTCGGATAACCAGCTCTGAAAATTATCTTTACATTGGATAGGCGTGGTGTTTTGATGCTTCCTAACTTATTGATCACAACTTCTATATTTATTATCTCTTTCATTGTTTCTCCCTTAGTGGATATTGATGTATTAGTTCTATTACCAATGTAATTTGGTAGGGTGCTCCTAATCCAACTTAGTGTCTGTTTGGTTGTCGTAATTGACCGTAATTCATAAGTCGTAATTGATAAACTCTTTTATATTTGTAAATGAGTTACATGCATGTAAGTTTTACGGTGTTTGGCTGGTAATATAAAGTTATAAGTGGGAAAGTGTATTATACTTTACGGTGTTTGGTTGTCGTAATGTGTAAGTCGTAAGTGAAATAGTTGACCAAAAAATTAACTATTTGGTGATTTAAAAAGTTTTAATATTACAAATAATATTAAAAATGTTAAATATTAAAAAAATTAATATTAATATAAAAAAATAATACAAATTTGTATGACCACAAAACTAACTGTAACCGGGCTGTAAGTGGGTGGTAATTGGGTTGCAAATGAGTGGAAGTTGAGTTGCGTAAGTCTTTTACGAATTACAGTCCTAACAAACGACATAGTTATAATTGGGTTGTAAGTCATTTACAAATTACAGACTTTTACGTCTTTTATGACGAAACAAACAGCCTTTTACTAATGAAGTGAGATTTGAAAGGTCAATTGATCCTCCAAGTCCAGCAAAGACGAAGAGTCGTTGGCTTCGCTCGTTTGGTTGGGGCACTTGAAAAATATTGCAAGGGAGGATATTTGGCAGGTTCCATGCATTTTGGGAATTGCAATGGGCGCAAGTCCTGTGGTTGAATGGCTGCGTACGTTGCACACATGGCCTCCAATTGGTGAGCAGAGCAGAGTAGAGACGTGCCGTGGAAGAATATTAGTAAACACTACAGTCTTGTGACCAAACCTGGGTCACTGTCTGCGGCTGTGCCTGTTCTGGTCCCTGTCCATTGGATAAGACACTGTTATTATTTTATTTTTTTTATAAACTAGTAAAAGATCTTATTTCTGCAAAAAAAAAATTTAAAAAGCATCACCCCTCCCCCTCTCCTTGTTACTCTTTAAAAAAATCTAGGGACAACAAGTTTTGATACCTCATCCGGATCCGTAAACAAAGGGGGCGAAGGACGAGAGCGGGAGCAGCAGCAGCATCGCTCGCACCTTGGAAAGGGCGGAGGCGGCCCGTGGGAGATAGCAAGAGCGAGCGTCGCAAATGGAAGTTGGCTCTTTCATGAAGGTTGGAGTCAACTTGGCGTTTGGACTCCAGAACCGTTCCCGCGAGTTGGCCGTTGGCATTCTCCATGCGTCACTTCACACTTTGCACTTGCAGCTAAGTAATGTTTTACATACTAATTAAACTTATCTCTCTTAATCATCTTATTTACTATATATGAATCTCCTCAATTTGTTTTTTGATTTGGTTATTATGTTATATGGATATAGATTTTGTCCTTTTTGTACATTTTTGGCTTGACATGGCTGTGAACGGGTCTGCCGTGCCCGTTGATGTTTCACTTGTATTTTCCCCTTGATGGAAATAAATGTTGAACGCCTCATGTTTTTTGTCTGCACTTGGAGGTTGTTACGGAAGAATTGAAAAGAACAGTTTGCATCTTCCACTGTGACATCCATATATATAATCAGTTGAACTAGCTCAACTCCAACGATCCTGGAGAACATCCTCCGTTTAATGCAAGAAAGGGAGAATCAAGAATGTATAAAAAACATTGTGATTGCCAATGGGTCAATGTCACAGTTCAAATAAAATGGGCATGATGGATTATCTTCAGCCTATTTGACGAGTGCGGATAAATGCAGACAAATTTTGACTAAGACACCTAAATGATCAAGGCATCCATCCAATCTATTAAAGACACCATCTCTATTTCTTAAATTAGCCCTCATCTCCCCACTCAATTTTTTTTTTTCAAAAAAAAAAAATAAAAAAACCCTATCTATACTCATCTCCCTCTCTCCCAATTGAGTCTCTCTTCCTCTCTTCTCTAGCACAGCTCTCTCTCTCTCCCCCTCTCTCCCTCTCCTCTCCCCATAATTCTCTCTCCCTCTCGAAAGCAAGCTGCCGAAGAGCCTGAGCGGATCGCCGACTTCAACGCTGCTCAGTTGTAAATTTAAATAAAACTCCTTTTCAAATTTATTATTTAAAAAAAATCAAATGTTCTTATTTTAGTGTTTTTTTATTGTTAATATTTTGTTTTAAACACAAAGGATAATTTAGGAAAATATGATGCAAAACATTTTAAAGCTATTTTTATTGGATATTCTTCTACTAGCAAAGCTTATAGAGTCCTCAATATATCAACTTTGACTACTGAAGAGTCAATGCATATGAAATTTTAGGAATCTAACCTTTAGGTGAAGAAATTGAGAAATTATCGATAAAGGACTCACTTACACAAGAGCAGAAGTAAAGAGAAGAACCAAGTTGTGAAGTAACAAGTTGCGAAGTACAAGTGATACAAAAAGAATCTCAACCACCTCAGCCACTTCTGAAGAATTAGAGATATGCTTCAGGTCACCCCAAATAGCTCATCATGGGTGATGTATCTCTGGTATTAACTACTAGATCCAAACTTTAAGATATTTGTAAACACTATGTTTTTATTTCACACATTCATCAGGGAGTAACCGTCAGGGCAAAAGCCCGCTATAGGCAGAGTTCTCCGAATACTCCAAATGCCTTAAGGGCGAGCCCGACCTAAGCGGTTCTCTAAGTATTCATCGGGGGATAGCCGTCAGGGCGAGAGCACGCTATACGTTGTTCCTCGAATAGAAGTCAGGGCGAGGGCACGGTTTGGTTATAGGAGCCGTAGGGAGAACTTTGGTCATTCAGGAGAGTCTCCGCATAGGCTTGACAGTCAGGGTGAGAACCCACTATAGGCCGTTGGGCGATCCTCCGTCTTTCAAGAGACTTTTCGAGAAGGGATAGCCATCAGGGTAAGTGTAACACCAGCCTCGGCAGGTACAGGGACGCTACTGCGATATACATACGCAGGATAGAAATACCCTCACATATGTACACTAAGTATCAGTACATACAAGAATCAGAATACGATATCACAATGGTAATATATTCCAACAAAAATGATTACAAGTACACAGTTATTACAATGCATAATCCAATATTACAAGAAATATTTCATCACAAAAGGCGCAAAAGTATGATTTACAATATATGAACAGTACAAAAGAAGCTCATGAGCTATAAGGAAAAATCCTGCGAGCTGGACAAAAGAAGACTGGAAAGGAAAGAGCCACGACTGATCTGATCGCTCCACAAGAAAAGTCGGATCTCTAGCGGAAGAGTCTATTATGATTCGAGCTCCGAAATCTGAACATGCAGATTCAGGGTTGTCAGAAAGCAACCCAACGAGTACGTAAAATGAACCCAAGTGGCATGCACAGAAAAGCATACGTGTACCAGATCGAAATGTCGTGATTTAGTCATAAACATATACAACAAATGATAAATATAGAATCAGTACAAATCCAGGAAGCAAACAAGTCAGAAAATTTATATAGTAGCACAAACATAATATCTTGCTGGAGGCGAGTAATGTAATATAATTATACAATAATAATAATCAGTATCACCTATTATTTAATCATTCTATTCCAATATCCCATACAACTGGCTATCACACATGAGTCCTTACTCTAACAAATCTCATCCGAACATGATACTTGGTATCATTATCCAAATGTGGGAGTGATCAAATAACGTACTTTAATTATACAATAATAATTGTTATTTAATCATTCTCTTCAAGTGTCCCATTCCACTGGCAGTCTATACTGGAGTCTGTACTTTCAAAAGAACTCATTCGAACTTTAACATATAAATATTATTATCTAGACAAGAGAGTGACCAAAAAAACACATGCTCTTGACATTACCTGTAAATCACCTAGAGGGGGGGGTGAATAGGTGATGGCTAATATAAAAACTAAATGCGGAAGCTAAAATAAATTTGCACAAACACTTAGTACAACCAACGAGTGTAGCCGAATTCCCCGTGAAGGGCTCTGAACTAACTCCTCTTAATTCCTCTGAATAAGAGTTGAGGTGCTATATGAAGCTCTCGTGGTTAAGTACAAGTGAGGCACACAAACACAAGCCAAGCATATGATAAGTAATATGAAATAATGCAAGGCACAACACAAGCAAATATGATATGAATGATACGAATGATGCACAACACAAATAAAGAAGAGAGGGTTAAGAGACAATGGATTAAACGCAAACACAAGGATATGTTCCGAGGTTCGACCCCCTAGCTCTACGTCCCCGCCTTCACCGAGAAGGATTTCTAATCCACTAAGGAGTACCGAACTCCTCTCTCAACCTTACAAATGCCACCGAGGCAATACAAACTCAATCCACCTCATAAAGAGGTATAGGCCCTTAGCCAAACAATCACAATCTCAACCTCTACCAAAGAGAGAGCCAAACCACCACTCCGATCAACCTCTACCAAAGAGGGATACAACAAAACAAGGAGGGTTTACAACTTGGTGGTTTCCTCAACCACAAACAATTCCTTTTTCCCACAAACAAAAGATCCTAAATAGATAGGATAGAATGATAGCTCAAGTGTGAAAAAATTAGAGTTTGGAAAACAAAAACTCAAAGAAAAATACTTGGGAAAACTCTTGATAAAAGATAGAAATGAAGAACAAAACAAATCTCCCAAATTTTTATTTTCTTTGATTTTTTTAAAACCCTAAAACAATATGAAGATAAATCTTTTTAAGCTCTAAACACTTTTGAAAACTTATTTTAAACACCAAGAAAAGAGAAAAATTTTAGCTCATGAAATCTTAACCAAAAACTCAAAGCAATGGGGTATTTAAAGCCCCAAAACAAAACTAGCCGTTGGCTGAATTCTCAGCCTGACACGGCTGGCGGTCGACCGGCCGGTCGACCGCCAACTGTCAAAAATATGACCGTTGGAGGAACCCGGTCGACCGTCCGGTCGACCGCCCAAAACAGAGAGCAAAGCTCTCTGGCCGGTCGACCGGTCGGTCGACCGAGCCCTGTGCCTGGCCAACGTGCACAGGTCTGTGCACGTCGGTCGACCGACCGGTCGACCGACTCTGGAATCCGGTCGACCGCCAGAGCCTGGCACGCAGCAATTTGGGTCAGAAAAACTTGTTTAAAAATATTCTAATAAATCCCATAAATCTTCTAAAATTTCATAAAAATAGTTTTATCATTTTATATTGAAATACAAATATGTGATAAAAATTTCAAGACAAATATCAAACATTTTGAACCATTTTTGTGTCTTACAAATTTTATCAAAAACTAAAAACTGTATTTTACCAAACTTGGATTTTTCAATAGGAAATCTGATTTTTCCTAAAAAACTCATGAATAGACATATCAAAATATGTTTGTCTAAGATATGAAGCATGTATGTATATAGAACACATCTAATATACATAAAAATCATTTAAACTTGTTTTGATCTAAACTATTCATGAAAACCAATATCCATAAAACGTAAAACGTGTGTGTTGTGAACTTGAGCATATCAACTATCTAATCTTTACACATGAATCTAAAACAAACTAAAACACTAGGATACCTAAGTCTTCTTGACGATCTTCCATCTTCAAGTCGACTCGATCCAAAACGTGATCCACGAGCTAGACTCCAATGAGTGCAATGAATGATCTTGATGCTCGGGCTCTGGAATCACCATTTGAAAGCTTCCAAACTCCTTTTGTTGAAGCAATCACCAACTAATATCTTGATTAATGATCTGAAACTAAAATCACAAGATTATTAGTAAACATAACTATATGAGTTAATCATCATCAAAACTAGAGTGGAAGGCCTCTGGGCCAACATTACCATTGTTGGGTTATTAAACGCATTGTATAACAGATAACGTGGTATATTCTGGGTCTAAACGACTAATATACCAAGGACGCGATGTGGGACCCAGAGGTACCCCCATGGACCCTAGAGGTACCACCACCACATGTGTGGTGTGATACTTAGCTCATGTGACACTTAGCTCTATACACCATATGTGTACTGGGTAACAGAAATAATGAGTCAAGTCAATTATAGTGTCTATAACAAGTGCATTATGAACACGATGTAGACGATTTTTTAAGTAGTCATCGGGGCGAGGGCCTGGTGGCTGCTTTTGAGACACTTGAGATGTCGTCAGGGCAAGGGCCCAGTGTAGGGGTTTTCGAGTAATCGTCGGGGCGAGGGCTCGAGGAACTTGGTGCACAGTCCATAGAGACTTTGAACTGAGTGATGTTGGCTTCATCCCCATGGACCTTGGTAACGTTTTGAGTAGGCTTGTTGATAGGTCAAACTACTCGGCTCAGGGTCTTCTACGGAGGAACAGGTTGCGTCTTCTATTTCTCCACTTGACCCCCTCGCCAGGGGGAATGGTTGGCAAAACTTCAGGTAAGCATTCTCAATTTGAATATATTTCTAAGGATGAGTGAGGTGTTGGCCCAAAGGGCCTTCACCATCGTTTTGATGATGATAATCTCATAAAGTAGTTAGCACTAATGATTTTTGTTTATATAAGTTATAAGTTTATAAAGAGTAATTAGTTATGTGTTCAGCTCCTTCAAAAAACTCACAAGTTTTGAAGCTAACTACAAAGTGATCCAAGAGCTCAAGCATCAAGTTCACACATAGCACTTAAGATTGGAGTCAAACTCCAAGAGATCAAGAAAGTTTTAAGATTGAAGCAATCGAGAAGAATTGTTTTTCTTTCTTTAACAATATATGATTTAGATTTGTCTAAACCAATTTTAGAGTTTTGAATTGCTCAAGAGATTCACATACATATACACACAAAAGAGATTTATTATGTTTTATTTTTAAATTCTTGAAAAGAATTTTTATAATTTAAATAATTTTCAAAACAGTATTTTTGATTTATGGTTTTTGAAAAAAATCTAGAAAGAAATTTCAATATTTACAAAAACAAGTTCAAAACTATCTTTTTTGTGTTGATCTAGGATCACACATATTTGAGCTTCAAATATATACATGAACCTAGTTTTGTATAGAGTTTTAATTGCAAGTGAAAGTAGCGAGAATTACCTTTTAGTTTTGGGCTAACTGGTCGTGTCTACGAGGAGGAATGCGATAGAAGCTTTTCGATGAATTGTTATATAACAAAGAATAGTGTTGGTCTTTTTCTTTTTTTTTTATATTGAAAAAGAGAATGGAGAGAAAGGAAGTGATTTAAAGAAAAATTTAAAACTTGGAAAAGGCTTTGGAGAAGATGATCTTTTAGAAAATGATTTGAGAGTGATTTGGCTGTGATTTAAATTATGAAAAGGATCCGGGCTAACTAATTTTCTACTTAACTGCTTGCTTATCTCAAGAATATTTTGGTGCATCACTTTTATCACAGGCAAAAAACTTTTAGTTTCTTTTAATGTTCAAGTAAAACAAATAAGATGGTTTGGTTTAAATTTTAAGGCCTTTCTTAACACATCATTAAAAAGAGAATGTTAAACCATCAAACGCGAAGAAGCAAGTATGGAATGAAAATAATTTAAAAATATTTGTCCTTTGAAAGTCCAAATTTAAAAGAAAAACATCCCCATGTACTTTCAAAAATAAAGTTCAACTCAGGCACTATTATGATTCAAGAGACTTGCTTTCATAAAAATCAATCAAGAGAAAGGAGGTAGAAGAGATTGATTAGTGAGTCCAGAAGATGGTTTAGTTACTTATGATAAAAAAAACAAATAAGAGAATGAAAATAAAATATAGACATATCAAATTGAGTTGAGTTAAATAAGCAAGTTGAATCTCATTTGATTGTCACTTCAATGATGAATTACACACTCAGTTCCACTCTTCTCTCTTTATTGGTCTAAATTGAAAAGTAAAGATGAGATACAGCTTCTCAAAACTATCTAACAATACTCCTAAACTCTAAAAGTAAACAAGAATTCTAATCCTAATCTTCACTTTTTTCCAGTGCAAAACCTGCCTTTTGTAGACAAAAAACCCAGAGGGGAGAGGAGTGAGGAGATAAAGGAAGCAAACACTCCTTTTATCTCCACCGAAGGGCCGTAGATCCGCGGTATTGGCCGCTAATCCGTGGCTAGGATGTGGCCAAATGGCTACATCCAGGTGGGGAGCTGGATGACGTGTAATTTTGCCCCCTTTTGTCTGGCTGGATTTTCTATTTGTCTCTGATTCTGATTTGATCTTTGGTGATTCTCAAGCTAACAAATTTGGATTCTTATAAAATCAAACTAAACGGTTTTATTTGATGTAATCCTCCCTTATATGCATTGATCTTCAGCTGGAATTATTCCTATCCTCCTGAATATTTATCTCCTCTTTAATTAAGATTTAAATCAGAATTAAAGTGGGTTTTTGGGCTCATTTTTTTTCCATCTCCATTAACAATGGGCCTACACATTATTAAATAAAAATGAGACTTATTAGTAGGGTTTATTATCTAATGAACATAGTAATGTGTAATATATCTGCAATATATGTGACTGATCACACCCCCACACTTATTTTTTGCTCGCCCTCGAGTAAAACATCAAAACTAATCCTAATCAATTATTGGATCACTTTCGCACGTCACCCAATTGCACTGAGCATGTACAACAAGCCGTTAAACCTCTAGGTTACCCCTAGAGGATGAGTTTTATCTCGTGAGGATTTTTAGTAGATAGCACCCACAAAATCCATAAAGAAAGAGAAAGAATGTTAGTATTATCGAAATGCATTTTGAAAAGATAGAAAATATTTGAGTTATTATTGTAACAGTTCAAGTAATCTATAAGTTATAAGAAAATTGAATTTTTCATTCTTAAACTTAGTCTCTATTCAAAAACATGTCATCAATCAAAGTAAGGAGTCAAATTGTATTTCTTATCTAGTCAATGCATTACCCTAAGTCATATGCACTTTTGTAACCGTGAAGTTTTGACTAAGGGTTCTTTAACTTTAACTCTTATGCCTTATTTAATTTAATTTTTGGTGGTATTTATTCCTCAATTCCATTAGGCTTTCTAATCTGCCCATGTAACGAGCCTTTAGTCGGTGACACCCAAATCAAACAGCCTTAGGGAACCAGGTGAGAAAACACCCCTAAGGACTTAAACACTCGAGCAAATAAGGCCACGAAATCAAGGATTTTTATCTATAAAATGTACCCCTTTTATGTTTGAATACTTATGCGTCATGAGGCAAAAATACCCAGCTTAATGAGAGGATATATTGTTGGCCTAGAGGCCCTTCACTCTAGTTTTGATGATGATTAACTCATGTAGTTATAATTTACTAATAATCTTGTGATATTTAGTTTTAGATATTTGATCAAGTTATTAGTAGGTAATTAGCTTTAACAAAGGAGCTTTGGAGCTTTTACATGTTGATTCAAGAGCTCGAGCGTTAAGATCGCATCTAGTACTCGGTTGGAGTTAAGCACGTTGGATCGCGTTTGGATCGAGTCGACTTGGAGAAGGAGTTCTACAAGAAGACCTCGGTTTGTTTTAATTTAAGATTGTGTTTAGATCTTGTGTAAAGATTACATAGTGTTGATATGCTCAAGTTCACAATACACGCACAAGTTTTCAGTTTTAAGTTTATTGGTTTTTGGTTTCGGTTCAATCGATATTGGATTTCATGTCAAAAATATAGATATAATATCTTTTATGTATATTAGATTTTATCCATATACAATATGCTTCAAAGTTGTTTCAATATCATGTTTTTGTATTTATATGAGTTTTGGAGAAAACGATTTTCCATTTCAAAAATCTAAGTTTTGGAAAATACAGATTTTGGTTTAAGGCAAAATTTTAAAAACACAAAATTGGTTCAAATTGTTTATAATATGTGTTGAATTTTTGTCACACATATTTGTATTTCAAAGATCTTATAAGAACATATTTTTGTGGAATTTATGTAATTTTATGGGATTTATTTGATAATAAAAAGCCAAGTTTTTAATCCTTAAATAATTGGACCTGGCCTCCGGTCGACCGACGTGCACGCCAGCTTGGGCTGGTGATTAGTTTATAATTCTACATTATTATATCGTATTTTTCACCGATTTATGAATCAAATGTCGGTCTAAACTGTGTTTTGGTCTCTCTCGCAGATAAATCGGGAGTTTAAGGGCAAATGGGTAATAAGAGCTTAATTAAACCAATTTTAGGGTAATTAAATCCGCAATTCTTAGAGGCCAAGTAAGGAAACTTCTAGAAGATGCATTGAATCTAGACCTTTGCGCACGTCAGACGAATATCTGGGCTAAAATACCAAAATGCGAATATACTAGGAAGCTCCTTGAAGAAAGGAGACGCCGCTCGCCAAAACCAGGGACTTATGTCCCTGGTATTGTCACAGATCCGTGGCAATAGCCACTGATCCGTGGCAATTTGGTGGGGCCACGCGTCGATCTTCGACGCGTGAACCCGTCTCGTCTTCTAGAACCCCTGGTATGCCTATATAAACCACTGTAGAGGCCCAAAACGAGGCAGTTTTTGATTTTAGGCTAGGGTTTCTATGTTTTACTATAGGATAGAGTAGATGTTCTTCCTTTCTTTTATTTTGTATTTGTATTTTATTTTTAGATCTTATAGTAGGGCTGAGAGATTCAGAGAGAGATAGAGAGGGATAGATGTAATAGATGGTGACAATCTATTTAAAGGTGCCTCCTTTCTTCTCCAATATAATCTTCTCCATATTCTACATGATTCTTAGCTAAATTTTCTTCTCATGGCAATCTAACTACTAATCACTAACCATCTAACCACTTACTTGATAATTCATATGAATCTAATAGCCTCTACAAGGTCTTGCTCTTACAAGAGCCATTGATGGCTCATGATGATGGATTCTAACATTCTAACATTTCTAACACCTAACCCACTAACTTGCTAACTTGCAATGTCTTCTTTATTTCATGTTTACCTCTAACTAGTTTTGATGATTTAATAGTAGCTTGCAACTTGTTATGTGGTATGGATGTGTTGTTTGAATGTAGAAGAACAATTTTATGGGCTATGCTTTGTATCGTCTCTTGAAGCCAAGGATTAGTGATGGCCAATGATCCATGTGAGGCAACTATTACTAAGAGGTTAGCATGGTTAGTGGAGCAATTAGTAGCTAATAGTCATTAGTTTTCTTTTACTTTAATTTAAAAATCAATTTCAAACTCCTTTATCATTTTCTTCATTGTTTTCACCAATTTCGTAGTTCATCTTTGTTCCATCTTCCTTTCTATTTTGTTTTCCAAACCACTTCCTTTTATTTTCACATCGCCGCTTTCATCGTACCTTCTCCACCGATCACGTTCAGTTTTCTTTTCTTTTACTTTTTTTATCATTCTTTTAACAAAGAAAATTTGTTAACAACCGACGTGAATAAAAACTGTTAATGCTTATATCGCCTCCCGTCCCTGTGGGTTCGACCCGTTGAGCCAATGCTATAATGAAAGTATCGAGGGAACATTAGCACATATGAGCTTTTACATTGATTTCATAAAATACATTTTTTTGAGTGCTAGTTCCGCCCCGATCAAATTTTTGGCGCCGTTGCCAGGGAACGGGAATGGTTTTGTTTTCACATTTTTGTTAACATTTTCTTCTCTGTGTTGGTGTGCAGGTCAAAGTGTATAGGAACTGAATATTACAGAATAACCACTAGCTTTGTATCTCCCTGCTCTAGAAAGCAGGGACCTAGTTTCTAAAGAAAAGCCGCGCAGCCGCGACTTTTGCCGTGGAAACGCGGCCATGTTGTGATATTTATATATCTTGTTGTGCTGGGCTGTGTTCATTATAATAACTAGTTGATCTGTACTATTACTTTCCTGCTTTGATTACCTAAACACCGCAATAAACTAAAGAACTAAAATACGGTATTTTGGACGCTTTTAAAACGGTTTAGACTTTTGCATTTAGGCACGTGTCAAATTCATTTCCAATATACTGTATTTTGTTCTGTTGTTGTGTCTGGACTGAGTTGTACATATGGCATTGCATATAGCATAGGACAAACACATGGGTGATTTATTTGCTTTGTGTTATATTCTTTTCTATATTGCACACTTGCACGAATTGAAATTAAGGGCAAAACCCATACAAGATAAGGTGGGAATTTCATCACCCTTCCTTAGCCCAAAAATCACCTCCCCACTCACACAACCCAAGCCCTAATAAAAATTGATAGACGTTGGCCCCTAGGGACATCTCAAACTCATTAAGAGATTGACCGAGGGTGGAACTTGTTTTGAATCTTACTCTTGTGAAATCAGTGTCTAAGGTTGGGGATTAAGAGGTTATGCCTCGAAGATACCGTGGTTTGGCGTAATTAAGACCCATTGCTTACACACTGATACCTCCCACCATATTTTGCCCCCACCTGGCCGATTAGCTTGTGGTCGAATTCAAGCAACAACCTCCCCCGGGTAATCGACCAGTTAGGAGTCGTCTAGGTCTAGGTCAACCTTAATATAGGCTTGGTTTTAATTTTTTCTTTTCTTTTTGTTTATTGTTTGTTCTTTCTTTTTTGTTTGTCATTGTTTGTGAAATGGAATTCAACAGCAACAATTCTTTCAATTCTAATATGAATCCTTATTTCACACTGACCTCATTTATTTCGGATAATTCCAACCCAATTTTTCACAATAAGAACTAACCAAATACACCGGGTTGGACTTATCCGAATCAATACAACCCATACCCACAATCTTCTGATTATAATTTCTAAAATAATTTCAACTCTTCATAGAGTCAAAGGGGATTCACTTCCCCGAGTTAAATTTTCAACCTTCTTATCTACCATATCCACCTTGTCCACAAATCTCAAAATATTCATTTCCCGATTTCTCTTCCTATATACTCCTTTTCTAGAACCACCAATTGAAGAAAAATCAGAGTTAGAAAAGAGTATAGAAGCTAATCTACAAGAGGCCGAGCGACAACTTCAGAAAATGATGGCCTCTCCAATTTCATACTATTTTCAAGAGTATACTCAGTTCCACCTCCTCATAATGAACAACCATCTATCCTGGAAATGAGTAAAGAACTCTTGTGTGAATCCAAGCTTCAATCCTAAAACATGTTGGACTCACAATCTTCACTATCTTTCCAAAACCAAGATTCTTATACTCCCTTTCTGGAACATCCACTTAAAGAAAAATCAAATTTAGAAAAGAATATAGAAATCTTGCAGGAGTCTGCGTTACAATTTAAAATCTTCTTCTTAGTCTATTGATAGGTTGGAAACACAATTAAGTCAATTAGTCAACATTCATAGGAATGAGGAAACTCTCTCTTATCAACCTTTGACCAATCCAAATATCTCTAACTATATCAATTTGACCCATGACTCTTGTTGTTTTGGAAACCAAGATTCCTACACTCCTTTTCTAGAACAACCACTTGATGATACATCACATCTAGAAAAGAGTAAAGAAGTCTTGTAAGAGTCCGCGCTAAAATTTCAAAAATCTTCTACCGAGTCTATCAATAGATTAGAAACACAATTGAGTCAATTGGTTAGCATTTATAGGAATGAGGAAACTCTATCTTATCAACCTTTGACCAATTCAGCTATCCGAAACTCTATTGATCTGACCTAGAACACTTGTCATTTTGAAAGTCAAGATTCAATTTCAGCACACCCATCTGAACTTGTCCAAACTTCAAATCCCATTGACATTTTGGCAAGTTATCCTTTTCCTAAAATTGAACTCGAGCTGAATATGATCTTGAACTTCAACTTTGTAATTCAATTTCAATTCCTGATTCAGTATTGATTGAGGTATTTTTACCTGAATTCAGGCCTTTTCCCGAGTCAGTATTGGATCCAGTGCCAGTCCATTGTAAAATTGAATCACCAATCTTTTATGATCATCATATTGAACTTGACCAATTTCATACTTTCGAAAGTCCCATTGATAAATTGGCAAGTTCTCATTTTTATGGAATTGAACTCAATAAGGAAAGTGACATTGATCCTCAAATTTGTGAACCAGCTCAAATTTCTAAATCAATATTGACTCCAGTTTTGTTACCCAAATTGAGTAACATTTTAGAGTCTGTTTTGGTTCCCATACCTGTCATTCTTGAACTGACTTCATCAACCTTAGGAAGTCACATTCCATCATGAGGAAATGAATGTGGACTTGAGTTTCCATTTCTTGATTTGGACCCATTTCCTGAACCAATCTCGACTCCTAAATTTTTACTTGACTTAAGACTTTTTCCTGAGTCGGTATTAGTTACTATACTTCCTGAGTCCAAATCAATCATTTCATTCTGGGACAAGGGTCTTGATAAATTTAACTCTGAAATTATTTTGAAAATTTGGAAATTAGATATGGTTAAATTCTTAATAAAAATCATAAATATATACATCATTTTAGTGGATTGTATTTTAGAGGTCTCTAGTGGGTTCCTCCGGATTCCACGCACATTGGATTGGGCCGCATTTCGTGGACCAATCAGACCACCACCGGAACCACCACCTTGAGGTAATTTTTCCTTCCCTCTCTATTTGTTTCATGCATACGTACATCACGATGCATTGAGGACAATGCATGAGATAAGTGTGGGAGAGGGTTTACTAACGTAGAGTTTTTAGATTTTCTTTATTTTACACTTCTTTTAAGAGTCTTTCTTTTACACTTCTTTTAGGATACTTTTAAAAATTTTCCCTTTTGTATAGGATTTTTCTCTTTCTTTAAAAACTTTTTGAAACAATAGACAAAGTTTTGATCTATTTTCAAGAAAATTAAGATGATCTTAGAAATTAAGGAAACCTTAGTTATGACTTCTTAAACCAAGTCGAAATAATGGATCTTGTTTAAAATTATAGGTTAAGTAAGATAAATTAGGGAGATAATTTTGTCTTGAATTTTTTGCCTTAGATAGTATACACTTCACACTTACACATTTTTGGGATGGAAACAATGACCTAAAATGCCATAAAACAAAATTAACTAAAAAGAAAATATATATATATGATATAAATAAATAAATAAATCACTTATTAAGCTGATAACTATGCCTCAAGAAGCATGATTATTCACACCTAACGGTGATTATAAGAAACAAATAATCCCCCTTAGTTTTATGGCCTTGTTTACTCGAGTCCTTAAATCCGAGGGATGTTTTCTCATCTGGTGCCCTAAAACTGTCTGGTCTGGGAGTCATCAGTTAAAGGCTGGTAAACTAGAAAGCCTAAGAAAACTAAGTGAAGTACAACAAAAAAAGAAATATATATATATATATATATATATATATATATATATATATATATATATATATATATATATATAAATGGCTTGATGGTTGAAGTTGAAATTCCAAAAATATTCACTATCACAAAGTGCATATTATCTAGATTTTATGAAGGATAAAATATTCGATCCAATTTTGAATTCTTACCTTAATTTAAGACAAGATCTTGCATATAGACTAAGTTTAAAGGAGAATATTTTTTGGTGGACTTATGATTTTGATCGCTTATATTTTTGCAAAGATATTTCATAAACTTGTCTCTCTTTCAAAATACGTTTTCAAAATACCAACATTTGTCTTCTTTCTTTATGGATTTTGTAGGTACAATCTGCTGAAAACTCTCAGGAGACAAAACTCCTCCTCTAGGGTAACCTAGAGGCTTAACGGCTTGTTGCACATGCTCAGTGCAATTACGTCACCTGCAAAAGTGGTGTAATAATATTTGTAGTATAGTTTTTATTTTCTTGTTTTGCTCAGGACGAGCAAAAAGATAAGTGTGGGGGTGTGATTAGTCTACAATTCTGCATTATAATATCGCATTTTCCCACTGATTTATGAATAAAATGTCGGTCTAAATCGCGTTTTGGTCTCTCTTGCAGATAAATCAGGAGCTTAAGAGCAAATGGGTAATAAGAGCTTAATTAAACCAATTTTAGGGTAATTAAATCCACAATTTTTGGAGGCCAAGTAAGGGAACTTCTAGAAGATGCATTGAATCTAGACCTTTACGTACGTCAGACGAATATCCGGGCCAAAATACCAAAATGTGAATATACGAGGAAGCTCCTCGATGAAAGGAGACGTCACTCACCAAAACCAGGGACTTATGTCCCTGGTATTGCCACGGATCCGCGACAGTAGCCGCGGATCCGCGGCAATTTTGTGGGGCCACGCGTCGATCTTCGACGCGTGGACCCATCTCGTCTTCTAGAACCCCTGTATGCCTATATAAACCCCTGTAGAGGCCCAAACGAGGCAGTTTTTGATTTTAGGTTAGGGTTTCTATGTTTTACTGTAGGATAGTATAGGAGTTCTTCCTTTCTTTTATTTGTTTTTGTATTTTATTTTTAGATCTTGTAGTAGGGTTGAGAGATTCAGAGAGAGATAGAGAGGGATTGATGTAATAGATGGTGACAATCTATGTAAAGGTGCCTCCTTTCTTCTCCAATGTAATCTTCTCTATCTTCTACATGATTCTTAGCTAAATTTTCTTCTCATGGCAATCAACTTCTAACCACTAACCATCTAACCACTTATTTGATAATCCACATGAATCTAATAGCCTCTACAAGGTCTTGCTCTTGCAAGAACCATTGATGGCTCATGATGATGGATTCTAACATTCTAACATTTCTAACACCTAACCCACTAACTTGCTAACTTACAATGTCTTCTTTATTTCATGCTCACCTCTAACCGGTAACAGTAGCTTGCAACTTGTTATGTGGTATGGATGTATTGTTTGAATGTAGAAGAATAATCTTATGGGCCATGCTCTGTATCGTCTCTTGAAGCCAAGGATTAGTGATGGCTAAGGATCCATGTGAGGCAACTATCACTAAGAGGTTAGCATGGTTAGTAGAGCAATTAGTAGTTAGTAGCCATGAGTTTTCTTTTACTTTAATTTAAAAATCAATTTCAAACTCCTTTATCATTTTCTTTATTGTTTTCACCAATTTCGTAGATCATCTTTCTTTCATCTTCTTTTCTATTTTGTTTTCAAAACCACTTCCTTTTATTTTCACATCGCCGCTTTCATTGCTCCTTCTCCACCTATCACGTTCAGTTTTCTTTTCTTTTACTTTTTTATCATTCTTTTAACAAAGAAGACTTGTTAACAACTGACGTGAATAAAACCTGTTAATGCTTCTATCGCCTCCCGTCCCTGTGAATTCGACCCGTTGAGCCAATGCTATAATGGAAATATCGAGGGAACATTAGCATATATGAGCTTTTATATTAATTTCATAAAATACACATTTTTTAGTGCTGGTTCCACCCTCATCAGCTAGTGGGCCAGTCGACTGGGCGGTCGACCGTCCAGAGAGTTCTGCTCTCTAAAAATGGCCTCGGTCGGCCAACAGAGAGCTGCTGCTCTCTGATCCAGCTCTGATCGACCGGGCGGTCAACCGGCCAGAGAGCCGTTGCTCTCTGGTTCCAGGCCCGGTCGACCGGGCAGTCGACCCGTGGCACAACGGTCAAAAAAATAACCGTTGGCCGGTCGACCGGGTGGTCGACCGAAAGGTCATTTCTGACCTTTCCTGGCTGCCAACAGGTAGAATTTTTGTGGACTATAAATACCCCACATTTGAGCTGATTTTAGACAAGAATTTTAAGAGCAAAATTTTCTATCTTTTAACAAGTTTGTAAAAGAGTTTTTGTGCCAAAAGATTTGATCTTTATTTGTTTTTAAATGGGTTGGAAAAATCAAGAAAAGGAGAAGTCTTTGGGAGTTGTTTTGATCTTCATTTATATTTCAATCTAGAGTTTTTCCCAAGAGTTTTTCCTTATGATTTTGATTTTCAAACTATTTGTTTTTCTCACACTTGAACTATATATCTATCCTATCTATTAGAATATATTTTATGGGAAAATTGGTTTGTGGTGTTGATACCACCAAGAGTTGCAAACCTTCCATACTTTGTGATTTCCCTCTAGTGAGAGGTGATTCTATTGATATCCCTCTAGTGAGAGGTAATTGTGGAAGTTATGTTGGTATTCCTCTAAGTGTAGAGGTGATTGTTAGAGTGTTGGCGAAGTGCCTAGACCCTCTAGTAAGAGGTGGTTGTGATTGTTTGGCATTGTGCCTATCCTTCAATTGTGAAGTTGATTTTGTGTGGCTTAGTGCCTTACCTCTCATGTAGAGCTTGTATTTGTTTGAGAGAGGAGTTATGTACTCCTATTTTTATTTGCCCAAATCCTCAGTGAAGATTCCCTGTGTGGGAAGTCCTATGTGGACGCTATAGTGAAAATTCTTCTGTGTGAAGGCAGGGACGTAGAGTTGAGTGCTCGAACTTCGAAACATATCTTTGTGTTTGCGTTTGATCCACTATCTCTTAACTCTCTCTCTCATTGTGCATTGCATCATATTGTTCATATCATTTATATGCTTGTGTTTGACTATGTGCCTCACTTGTGTTGAACCAAGAGAGCTTCATATAGCACCTCAACTCTTATTTAGAGGAGATAGTCCAAAACCCTTCACCAGAAATTCGGCTACACTCTTTGGTTAAACTAAATGTGCTGCAGTTTGTTTTTAATTCCATATTATTTGTAATTAGATTAGCCTTACACCTATTCACCCCCCTTAAGGTGTACTTTCAATTGGTATTAGAGCCTACGCTCCTGATATTAGGTTTAACCACCTAGGAGTGAGATCTAATCTAGTATTTACATTTGAACACTGATTTGTTTACACACACATGGATTACCTTGCCCCTCCCATGTTTGATGTTTCTAACATCGATATGTGAAAGTTTAAGATGAGTATGTATCTCAAGATCATAGGTTTGCATGTTTTTCTTACCGCTACCAAGAAATCCTACCTTGGTAATAGCAAGCATATAGAGGCCAATGCACAAGCCCTTGAGGCACTTAGGACCACACTAAACAAAGAATATTTATCTATAGTTTCTCATTGTTATTCAGCCTTTGCAGTGTGGAACATGTTGACCTCTCTAAAGCTTCAAACGTCAAATATAGTGGAGGAGAAAGCTAGTGGAGGAGAATCTGAACAACATTGCTACATGGTCCAAGGGAATGACTCCCTTGAGGTAAATTCAGAAACTCAACTAGATGATAGTGCTAGTTCTTGAGGTGATGATTATGTTGACTCTGATGCATTAAATGAAAAACTGTCCATTGTTTGTGAGAACCTATTACAAAAATACCAACTATTGAAAAAGAAAACTCTTAAAATGAAAGAAGAAAATAAGGATTTATTTTCTAAACTTAACATGACTTTGCAAGAAAAAGATGAGATTTCAAATGAAAGAGACTCATTGAAATCCAACTTGAACTTTCCCTAAATGGAAACAAGATTTTGAAAAATAAATATGATTGTGAAATTGTTTTAAAGAAAAATGAAGCTCTATCTTCAAATTTTGATTTTGTGTTAAAAGAAAATGAATCTTTAAAAATAATTTTTATTTCTATTTCAAAGGAATTGATTTAATTTCTAATGAAAATAAATCTTTGAAAAATGATTTAGATTCTTATGTTTGCCGTGCTAGTATAGCTTCACCACCTAGTGTATCTATTGCATGCACCTCTTCTTCTACTATTGAAAATGATATTTGTAATTTAAAGAAGTGTGTTGATTGTTTGGGTTCCACTTTGAGCCAATGTGTCATGAACTACACACGTTTGGAATTCATGTTTCGCAAGAAACAAGTTCCACCTATGCATGCACACAAACCACGGCATACACATGCTCCCCACGTTCATACACATAACATTATGTATGCTCATGTGTACACTTGTATACATTGTGGATGTAAGAGTCACCTTGCAAAATTTTGTTATGATAGGATACATGATTCAAATTTTGCAAACAAATTTATTTGGGTTAGGAAAGGAGCTAACCCTCATGGATCCAAAAGAGTATGGGTACCAAAAATCACTCCTATTTTATTTGATGTAGGTGTGGGCTCTCACTCGACGTGAGGGCATTAGTGCCTTGAGGTAGATGCGTTCTGAGTGCATCAATTTCAAGGAGAGTTTGGTGGGAGGACCACCATGGTTTGGAGCCTAGAGATTTGCCCTCATGGTTTTGGTAATGATCTCTACTCCCATTTAATTTACATGCTTTTATATTATTAATTTTTTAGCATGTCATGTTTTCATGATTACACATTAAATGCCATGATGATTAGACTTGTGATATACATGTATAGTATTTGAGATACACTCGTGTTTATATGGACTTATATTTTTTTGTGTTCTCACTTTAGTTTAACTATTGCGTATATTATAAATCTAAGACATGTGCATTTACTTAATGATCATATTAGTTTATGTTTTATTTTATGCTTCATGTTTTGATTACATATTTAGAAGTAACTTTCATTAAAACTTGTGTATATACTTGTACAACTAGTGAGCCGCAAAGAGATTATTATATGTTTGTGCTTGATTGCTCATTTGTACTCATTAGATGTATTAGTATAGCCTAGTTTTGATGATTAATGCATTTCAACTTGTATTCCCTATTTTTTTTGACATGTTTCTATGATAATATATTTTAATATGTTAATTTTGCCAAAACTTTAGATATACATGTGTACCCTTAAGTCATTTACTTTCCATGCAAATTTTTATTATGGACTCAAATTATGTTTGAGATATGTATGTATACTACTAGTTTGGACAAAACATACACATACCTTGAAATTGGTATTGTTTTAATGAAAATTAAATTTTCATATTTTTTCTGTTGGTCCCGAGATGATGACAATTGTTGGATCTAAAATACACGTCAACACTCACACAAAGATATTAGTGTTAAAGAAATAAAGCACTTACAAATAAGGAAAATAAATCACGGAGAAGATAACAATCACAAACACAAGTGATTTATCTTGGTTCGGTCCTCGTGACATACATCCAGTCCCCAAGCCACCCGCTTGAGATTTTCCTTTATCCATTGTACACCCAAAATCAACACCTTATATCTCACTTGACAAATTCGCTTTACCAAATGTATACAACTCTTCTTACAACCAAGAAGACCACAACACCTTGTACAAACTCTCTTCAACCCGAAGACGCTCTTGTACAATACTTCCTTTGAGTGATTTCAAACTTTCCTATAAGCCTTGATTCAGTATGTGATAGTGGACAAGTGCTATTATAGGTTGACTTTCAGAAATCTTCACTTTGGAGTAGGAATTTGGTGAAGAAACAGAAAGTGAGAACAGTTTTCAGAAAACCAGAATTTTTGCAGAGTTTTTGGTCAGAAACTGTTGATTTGAATTGGTGTTTTTAACCTAAGATAACAACCCTATTTATAGCTGAACTCTATGGTTAGTTAAGGTAGTTATCAGGTCCATTTTAAATATTTAAACGTTGGATAACGTTAAGGAAACACCAAAAAACAGAAACTGTCCAACAGTTAGAAACTGCCATTAGTCGAATTGAGATATGGGTTAGTCCACTAGGGTAGGCGAATTTCACTGGGTTAGTCGACTAGTATTGAGACCAAGTCGATTAGGTCAAGTTGAAATCAAAAGACAAGTTTCTGGAAACTGAGAGTCGACCAGAGTGAATTATAAGTCGACTATACAAGTCTATTAGTCAACTATATATACTGTTAAGTCGACTAATTGTGATAAACAGAGAGTTCGGATCTTTCAGGGCAAAAAGCTAGTTGACTAGGAAAATTTACAAGTCGACTATATCATGTATAAGTCGACTATAAAAGTGTATAAGTCGACTAATAGGCTATGATGTGTATGTGTTTCAAGGCTTTTAACATGCTATCAACAATTACAATACACATCATTATCAACTCACTTTGGGAAGTCTTGATTATGTAGAACTCTTGAATAGGCTTGAGATAGAGCTCCATATGATATGGCTTCACAAATGTATCATCAAAAGTAAGTTCCAACATGAAATCACCTAGAGGGGGGGGTGAATAGGTGATAATGCTAATCAATGCACAAATTTAAAAGTTATGATGCAACGATCACCCGAAACAAGACTAGAAGCCGAATACCCTGTGAAGGGCTCTGAACTCCTTCCTCGTGATTCCGCTAGATAAGAGTTTGAGGTGCGCAATGCAATCTTGTTGTGTGAGTATTGATTGACAATAATGAATATGAAGCAAGTAGATATAGCAATGAATATAAAGCAAGTAAATGAAGCAAGTAAACTAATCGCAAATACAGAGATTTGTTTCGAGGTTCGAGCACCCAGTTCTACGTTCCCGCCTTCACCCAGAAGGATTTCCGATCCACTAGAACTTCCACAAAGGATTACAACCACTAGGGAGTACCAACTCCTCAATCACACTCCTCTAGTCCAGAGGTAGTGGAGCAACAATTACAATAAGCACTGGATGACCAAAAGACCACAAACTCTCTCTTGAAAAACTTTCTTTACAAAAATCCTAGAGAATAATATATAAGATTGAAGCTCAAGGTTTTGTAAGTGATATAAAAATAGAAGAGAGATTTTAAGAACAAAAGAAAACTTTCAGAAAACTTTTAAAAATAATAGTCCAAAACTTAAACAAAAGCTCTTTCTTAAGAAAACTCCAAAACTTTTGATCTTTGAATTTGTTGTTGTGAAAACCTCTACCCTAATGACCCCTTTATATAGGATTTAGGAAGAGTAAACATAGAAAAGTTTTACCTAAATAAAATAGGAAGAAATTGACCCTCTAATACAGCTAACCACGTTTTGTTTAAACTTAAACACATTTTGAAAACATGTTAAAAATCGGCCTCTAAAAAATTAGCCATTACTGCCAATCTGACAGATTGGTCAACTTTGAGCACATTTTTCAAGCTGTAAACATCCGAATTCAGAATTAGGTATATAGGAATAATTTGTAGATATTTAAGTCTTCGTTTTAATGCAACTGAAATCAACTCAACATAAATTTTGATGAGAAAGTTATTAATAAAATACTGACGGGTGTCAAAACAGAAACTGTAAGCTATTTTCAGAACAAAAACAGAGTTCAACCAAATATTTGACATCTTTAAAATTTGAATCTGAAAATGATTATTTAATAAGAAATTTAGATCTGAAAGTTATCTTTGAAATGCAAGTAAAATCATGTTATAATAATAAAAGTTATGATAATAACTATAAAAGGGTGTCAAGCAGATCAGCAGAACTAAAACTGGTTTAAATCCAAAACCTGATATATGTACTTGAAATCCAAAACCGATTAAATCAAAAACCAAACGTACTGAATTTATGTGTGTGTATTTGAGCTTCAAACGTATATACAATTCTTTAACAAGCTAAAAATATAAAAACTTTATAGGAAAGTGTCTCTGAACCGCGTTGCCGAGCTAGAGCCTTCTCTCCTATGAAAACGTCCTCTTGCGTCATTTGCCTTTTAGCGCCATTAACCTTGCAACATACTTAAAGCCATCAAGACTTGTACAAACCTTAAATTCATTCTAGAATCTCTATTAGTACTAAATAGCTTTTGTATGTTTTGTTATCAACAAAACTACATAAATGGAGAGTGTAACCTTTTGGGCCAACAATCTCCCCCTTTTTGATGATGACAAAACATATAGGTTATAACACAAGATATAAAAGGGATATAAAAACTCCCCCTCAAATAATGCTCTGTTATCAAGTATAAAACATATAAAAAAACATATATGAGTTAAACATGTACAACACATGAAATTAAAACATGAAACTACAAATACTTCTCCCCTTTTTTGTCATACATTAAAAAGAGTTAGGAAACAACCAATAAATAATATATGCATAAACAAGATATAAACATGCATATATGCATACATAAACTTAAATATCTCTCTTCCCCTTTTTGTCAATTCATCAACAAAGGGGCTAAGGAAAAAAATCAATTGTCATATCATCAAATCTTAAAGATCAAAGCTTAAGTTTTTTTTTTTTTTACCAATTTAAATTTTTGATAAACATATTGATACCAATTGAAAAATATTGATACTAATTAAAGGTAAAAACTAAATTTTTAGATAAACACTGAAATCATTTTGCAATAAGGATATGAAATAGAGAAAAATATCAATTTAAGATTATTGATACTAATATAGAAAATGTTAGCATATATCAAATCAAAGTATTTTACATCATAAATGATGAGAGTAAGATACCAATTTGAAATGAAAACTGATACAAATTGAATTTACAACCAATACCAATTTCAATTGAAAGATGAAAATACGAATTTTCTCCCCCTTTATGAAATACAAAATAAAATGATGCATAAGCTAGTATTAGGATACCAATTGAAAACTAATCAATTGAAACATAATAGTCAATAAAAACTAAGCTTAGCATATTCAACATTTGTGCTCAAAAATATAGGGATATAGTAAGCACAAATAAAACATGTATAGGTGTATGAAAAAATGAGTACCAATCAAAATAGATGATACCAATTGAAAGCATACGTACACAAAAAAATATGAGTATACAAAAATGTAAATATTGATACCAATTGAAAAGATCCAATGATACCAATTTAAACAACAATAATATCAAGTGTATACCTCATATTAACTACCACCCATTTCATGCACATGTTTAAAAATGATTTTCAATATAAGCATACAAGGCATGGTCGCCCATCCAACCGCCCTTTAAAAGGTAGGGGTTTTCAAAAATTATGATTTGAAAGTAAATAGGCATAGTTTGAAAACTCTACCATGTGAAGAATACGAACTGGTTAAAAGAAAAATTTGTAAACTAGTACGAAATCCTTCAAGTAAGGAATAAAATATATTTCATGAAAAACATGTAGATCACATGATTACTAAACACTCAAAGTCCATAAAGCATATATCATACTCATGAAAACAAAATCATGAGAAAACAATAAGTGAGGTGACTGTACAAAATATATGTGAAACACATTTTCATGAAAATATGCAATCAAGCTCAATTGAAATTCCTTTAAACATGAAAACATGAAAATCGTCAAAACTAAATTTTCATTAAAAACAATTTATACTTCAAGGCATATGTATGTTTTGACAAAACAAGAAGTATACATACATATCCCTAAACACAATTGAGTCCATAATAAAGATTTGTATGAAAAGCAAATGACTTAAGGGGTATACATGTATATCTTAAGGTTTGAGAAAATAAAAAATATACATGAAGTGAAAACACATGATCATAAAACATGTCCAAGATGGGGAATACAAGTTTAAAATGCATGAATCATCAAAATTAGTCTATACTAGTACATTTAACAAGCACAAATAAGCATTTAAGCACAAACATATAGAAGTCTATTTGTGGCTCACTAGATGTACAAGTATATATCCAAGTTTTAATGCAAACTAGCATCCAAACATGTAATCAAATCATGAAGCATAAAACGAGACATAAATCAACATGATAAACATAAATACGATCATTATGTAAATCCACATGCTATTAGAACTATGATATACATAATTGCTAAACAATGGTGAGAACACAACATATGGGTCCATATAAACATGGGTGATCTCAAATGCTATACATGCATGTCAAAGATCTAATAATCATGGCATTTAACATACTAATCAAAACATGCTAAAACTCAATAATGTGAAAAGCATGTAAATATAAACGGGAGTTAGAGATCGATACCAAAACCGATGAAGGCACCTCTCTAGTTCTCCAAACCAAGGTGGTCCTCCCACAAAACTCCCCTTGAAAGTGATGCATCCAAATAGTCCTCTTTTAAGCTCGAAACGCATCCATCTCAAGGCACCATAACTCTCACGTCATGCGAGAGCCCATACCTACATCAAATACAATAGGGGTGGTCTTTGGTACCCATACTCTTTTGGGTCCATAGGAGTTAGTTCCTTTCCTAACCCAAACAAATTTAGTTGCTAAATTTTCATCATGTATCTTATCATAGCAAAATTTAGCAAGGTGGCCCTTACGTCCACAATGTGTACAAGTGTACACATGAGCATACAAATTGTGATGGATGTGACCGTGGGGAGCATGTGTATGCCGTGTATGGTGTGCATGGAAAGATAAAACTTGTTTCTTTCGAAACAGTGATTCCAAACGTGTATGGCTTAAGGCACATTGGCTCAAAGTGGAGCCCAAACAATCCATATTCTTCTTAAACAAATTTATATCATTTTCAATTAAAGAAGTTAAAGTGGAGCATGCAATAGGTGTGCTAGGTGAAGCTACACTAGCATGATAAACATGTGAATCTATATCAATTTTCAAAGATTCATTTTTCTTTAAACAAATTTCTAAATCCTTTGAAATTGAAGCAATTTTTATTTTCAAAGAATCATTCTCTTTTAATACAAAATCAAATTTTGAAGTTAAATCCTTATTTTTCTTCAAAACATATTCACAATCATTTTTACTTTTCAAAATTTTATTTTCATTAAGTGTAAGATCAAGTTATGATTTAAATGAGTCAAGTTTGAAAAACACCTAGAGGGGGGTGAATAGGTGTAAGTGCTAATCTAGGAACTAAATGAAAACTAAATGCGGAAGCTAATGCAAATTTTACAACACACTTAATACAACACACAAGTGTAGCCGAATTCCCCGTGAAGGGCTCTGGACTAACTCCTCTTGATTCCCCTTGAATGGGTTGAGGTGCTATGTGAAGCTCTTGTGGTTAAGTATAAGTGAGGCACACACAAACAACCAAGCATACAAGAGATATAGCAATATGAAATATGCAAGGTACAAATGCAAGCAATCAAGATGAATGTACTGATTGAAGATGCTTTGCTAAAATAAAAGAGAGTGAGAGAGCAAAAGAGACAAGTGGATCAAACGCAAACAACAAGATATGTTTCGAGGTTCGAGCCCCTTGCTCTACATCCCCGCCTTCACCACCGTGAAGGATTTCCAATCCACTATAAGAGTACCAAACTCCTCTCTCAACCTTACAACCTCCAATGAGGCAATACAACCATAATCCACCTGTACCGAAGAGGGATAAGGCCCGTAGCCAACAACCAACTCAATCACCTCTACCGAAGAGGGATACAAACCAATACCACTCCGATCAACCTCTACCAAAGAGGGATTCACAAATAAAAGGAGGGTTTACAACAAGTGATCACAAAAGATCACAAACTCTATCTCTTTTCCACAAAACAAAGATCCTAAATAGATTAGGATAGAAGATATAGCTCAAGTGTGGAAAACTAGTGTTTTGATCAAAGAAAACCTCTTGGGAAAAATACCAAATTGATATAGAAATAAATAACAAGAAACTAATTCCCAAAAACCTATTTTCTTTGAAAATAACAAAACACTTAAAAACAAATAGATGAATCTTTTTGGCACTTTAAACTCTTTTGAAAACTTGTTTTTAAAACCAGAGAATGGGGAAAAATTTGCTCTAAAAATCTTAGCCAAAACCCTAGAGAAATGGGGTTTATATAGGCCAAACCAGAAACTAGCCGTTAGGCTGATCTGTCAGTCTGACAGACCTTCGGTCGACCGCTAACGGTCAAAAATCCGACCGTTGGAGCAAACCGGCCGACCGCCCGGCCGACCGAAATAAACAGAGAGCACTGCTCTCAGTTACGGTCGACGGCCCGGTCGGCCGTCCCACTGCATTCATACGTGCACGGTTCTGTGCACGTTGGTCGACCGTACGGGTCGACCGGCCTATGGTTCGGTCGATCTCTCGGTCGACCGGCCTGGCCTGACAGACAGGTCTGGGTCAAAATCTGGTTTAAACATATATTGAAAAATTCTTTTAATAACTTATAAAAATCCCCAAAAATGTTTTTATCATATTGCATTGATATATAAACAAGTGATAAACATTTCTACTCAAATATCAAGCATATAAAATCATTTTTGTTTCTTAACATAAATACCAAAACATGTATCTTATCAAACTTGGATTTTTCGATACATGAATAGGAAGTCAAAATAAGTTTGTTTAAGAAGATTAAGCATGTATGTATAAAAATAATACATCTACTATACATATAAACCATGTAAACTTGTTTTGATCAATCTATTCATGAAAACCAAAACTAAAACATGAAATGTGTGTGTATTGTGCACTTGAGCATATTAACTATACTAAGCTTTACAATATGGATCTAAAATACACTATCTAAACTAGGATACTGATTAGTCTACAATTCTGCATTATTATAATGCATTTCCCACCGATTTATGAATAAATTGTCGGTCTAAATCGTGTTTTGGTCTTTATTGCAGGTAGATCCAAAGTTCAAGGGCAAAGGTATAATAAGAGCTTAATTAAACCCAATTTAGGGTAATTAAATTCGCATTACTTGGAGGACAAGCAAGGGATCATCTAGAAGATACATTGAACCTAGCCTCTTGCGCACGTCAGACGAATATGCGGATGAAAGTACCAGAAACGGGATATACCCTGATCATTCTCGAAGCCAGAGAGACGTCCTGACAAAAACCAGGGACGTGACTCCCTGGTATTGCCGCGGAAACGCGGTAATCCCCGCGTTTTCGCGACAATAGTACGGAGCCACGCGTCGATTTTTGACGCGTGGCCCCGTCTCGTCTTCTGGAAGCATCCTATGCCTATATATATCCCTGTATTCGGTCAAAACGGGAGCAGTTTTCATTTTTAGGAATAGATGCAGATTTTAGGAGTAGTGTAGGTAGGTGCTCTTCACTTCTCTTGTATTTTCATTTTCTTTTTAGATCATTGTAGTAGGGCTGAGTGATTCATAGAGAGAGAGATAGAGAGGGATTGATGTAATAGATAGTGACAGTCTATGTAAAGGTGCCTCCTTTCTCTTCCATTGTAATCTCCTTCATCTTCTACATGATTTCTTGCTAACTTTTCTTCTCATGGCAATCTAGCTACTAACCACTAACTATCTAACCACTTACTTGATAATCCACATGAATCGGGTAGCCTCCATAAGGCCTTGTTCTTGCAAGAGTCATTGATGGCCAAAGATGATGGGTTCTAACATCTAACTTGCTAACTTGCTAACCAAGCTAACTCTCTTTTATTTCATGCTTTCTTTTACTTGTTGATGAGTTGATGCTTGTAATAGCTTGATCTTGATGCATGTTTTGATTGTGATGAACCATCCATGAGCCATGCTTTGTATCGTCTCTTGAAGCCAAGGATTAATGGTGGCCGAGGATCAAAATCTGAGGCAACTATCATGAAGAGGTTAGCATGGTTAGTGGAGCATTTAGTAGTTAGTAGCCATGAGTTTTCTTTTATCTTTGTTTTAGAAAGCAATTCTTTTATCTTTTTCCCATAGTTGTTTTCACCGTCTTCGTAGTTTACCTTTGTTCCATCTTCTTTTCTATTTGTTTTCAAACCACTTCTCTTTTGTTTTTACATCGACGTTTTCATCGCTCTCCTCACCTACCACATTCTGGATTTCCTTTTCTTTTCCTTTTTCATTCTTTTAACAGAGAAGACAATGTTAACAAAAGACGTGAATAGAAACTGTCAATGCTTCTATCGCCTCCCTTCCCTGTGGATACGACCCGTTAAGCCAATGCTATAACGGAAGTATCGAGGGTACATTAGCACATTCGAGCTTTTCATTGATTTTACATAAACACACTTTTGAGTGCTAGTTCCGCCCCGATCAAAAAAAAATGGCGCCGTTGCCGGGGAAGGGAATGGTTTTGTTTTCACGTTTTTGTTAACATTGTCTTCTCTGTTTTGGTGTGCAGGGCAATATTTACAGGTGCTTAATCTTACAGAACATAATATAGCTTTGCATCTCCCTGCTCTTGAAAGCAGGGCCCCAGATTCTAAAGACAAGCCGCGGAACCGCGACATTTGCCGCGAAATCGCGGCAATTTTATGAACATTGTAAATTTTGTTGTTCTGGGATGTGTGAATTGTAATAGCTAGTGGATTTGTACTGCTATCTTTCTTGCTTTGATTGCCTACACACCATAATAAATAAAAGAACTAAAATACGGTAATTGGACGCTTTTAAAACGGCTTAGACATTTGCATTTAGGCACGTGTCAATTCAATTCCAATTTACTGTATTTTGTTCTGTTGTTGTGATCTGGATGGAGATGTACATATGGCATTGCATATAGAATAGGACAACACGTTGGTGATTTATCGCTTTGTGTTATATTCTTGTCTATATTGCACACTTGCACAAATTGAACTTAAGGGCAAAACCCAAACAAGATAAGGTGGGATTTAATCACCCTTCCTTAGCCCAAAAATCATCTCCCCACTCACACAACCCAAGCCCTAATAAAATTTGAATAGACGTTGGCCCCTAGGGACATCTAGGTCTAGGTCAACCCTCCTATTGGCTTGGTTTTGATTTTTCTTTTCTTTTTGTTTGTTGTTTGATTTTTCTTTTTGTTTGTGATTGTTTGTGAAATGGCATTCAATAATAACAATTCTTTCAATCCGAATATGAATCCATATTTCACACCAACCCCATTTGATTCGGATAATTCCAACCCGGCGTTTTACAATATGCACCAACCAAATACACCGGGTTGGCCTTATCCGAATCAATACAACCCATACCCACATTCTTATGACTATAATTTTCAAAATAATTTCAACTCGTCACAGAGTCAATGGGGATTCACTTCCCCCGAGTTTAATTTTCAACCTCCTTGTCCCCCATGTCCACCTTGTCCATCATATTCACCTTATCCACAATATTCACTCCCCGATTTCGCTTCCTATACTCCTTTTTCTGGACCTCCCATTGAAGAAAAATCTGAGTTTCAAAAGAGAGTAGAAGCCAATTTACAAGAGGCCGAGCAACAACTTCAAGAAACATTGGCCTCACTAAAACATCTTCAAGAGTCTTACTCAGTTCCACCTCCTCATAATGAACAACCATTTGCCTTGGAAACGAGTAAAGAACTCTTGTGTGAGTCCAAGCTTCAATCTCCACACATTTTTGACTCACATTATTCACAAAATTTCCAAAACTAAGATTCTTATACTTCCATTCTAGAGCAACCACTTGGAGATACATCATATCTAGATAAGAGTATGGATTTCTTGCAGGAGTCTTTATTACAATATCAAAAATCACATGCCGAGTCTGTCAATAGGTTGGAAGAACAATTGAGTCAATTGGTTAACATTTATAAGAATGAGGAAACTCTATCTTATCAACCTTTGACCAATTCAGCTATGCCAAACTCTATTGATTTGACCCAAGACTCTTATCATTTTGGAAATCAAGATTCAATTTCAGCACACCCATCTGAACTTGTCCAAACTTTAAATCCCATTGACATTTTGGCAAGTTATCCATTTCCTGAAATTGAACTTGAGCATGAATATGATCATGAACCTCAAATTAGTGATTCAATTCTACTTCCTGATTCAATTATGACTCCAGTATCTTCACCTGATTTCAATCCTTTTCCCGAGTCAGTATTGAATCCTGTACCAATCCATTGTGAAAATGAATCACCAATCATTCATGATGATCATATTGAACTTGACCAATTCCATACTTTTGAAAGTCCCATTGATAAATTGGCAAGTTCTCATTTTTGTGGAATTGAACTTAATGAGGAATGTGACTTTGATCCTCAAATTTGTGATCCAGTTCAAATTCCTGAATCATTATTGATTCCTGTTATATTACCCAATTTGAGTAACATTTTAGAGTCAGTTTTGATTCCAATACTTGTCATTCCTGAACTTGAATCACCTATCTTAGAAAGTCACATTCCATCATGGGGAAATGAATGTGGACTTGAGCTTCATTTTCTTGATTTGGACCCACTTCCTGAGCCGATCTCGACTCCCGAACCTTTACTTGACTTGAGTCATTTTTCTGAGTCGATATTAGTTCCTGTACTTCCTGAGTCCAAATCAATCATTCCATTCTGGGACAAGGGTTTTGAAAAATTTGACTCCGAAATTATTTTGAAAATTTGGAATTTTGATGGGGTAAAATTCCTAATAAAAATCATGCATATATACATCTTTCTAGTGGGTTGTATCATTGAGGTTTCTGGTGGGTTCCTCCGGACTCCATGCAAGAAAGATTGGGTCGCCTTTCGTGGACCAATCAGACCGCCACCGGAACCACCACCTTGAGGTGATTTTTCCTTCCCTCTCTATTTGTTTCATGCATACATATATCACGATGCATTGAGGACAATGCATGAGATAAGTATGGGGGAGGGTTTACTAACATAGAGTTTTTTAGATTTTCTTTCTTTTACACTTATTTTAGGATACTTTTAGAAATCTTCCCTTTTGTATAGAAATTTTCTCTTTCTTTAAAAACTTTTTGAAATAAGAGACAAAGTTTTGGTCTATTTTTAAGAAAATTAAGATGATCTTAAAAATTAAGAAAGCCTTAATTATGACATCTTAAACCTAGTCAAAATAATGGATCTTGTTTAAAATTTATAGGCTAAGTAAGAAAAATTAGGGAGATAATTTTATCTTGAATTTTTGCCTTAGATAGTATGCACTTCACACTTACACAATTTTTGGGATGGAAACAAAGACCTAAAATGCTATAAATAAAAAGAAATAATAAATTAAAAAAAATCACTTATTAAGCTGGATAATTATGTCTCAAGAAGCATGATTATTCACGCCTAACGGTGGTCAAAAGAATCATATAATCCCCCTTAGTTTTGTGGCCTTGTTTACTCGAGTCCTTAAACCCGAGGGATGTTTTCTCATCTGGTGCCCTAGGACCTTCTGGTTTGGGAGTCATCGGTTATAGGCTCGCTACATGGGTGAACTAGAAAGCCTAAACTAAGGGAAGAAAAAAAAGAAGAAAAAGAAAGAATCTATATATAAATAAATGGCTTGATGGTTAGAGTTGAAATCCTAAAAATCTTCACTATGACAAAGTACATATTATCTAGGTATTATGAAAGATAAATTATTCAATCTAATTTTGAGTTCTTACCTTAATTAAAGACAAGATCTTGCATAGAGACTAACTTTAAGGAAGAATGATTTGTGGTGGACTTATGACCTTAGATCGCTTATATTTTTGCAAAAATATTTTGAAACTTGTCTCTCTTTCAAAATGTGTTTTCAAAATACTAACATTTGTCTTCTTTCTTTGTGGATTTTGTGAGTGCAATCCGCTGAAAACCCTCAGGAGACAACACTCCTCCTCTAGGGTAACCTAGAGGTTTAACGGCTTGTTGCACACGCTCAGTACAATCGCGTCACCTGCGAAAGTGGTGTAATAACATTTGTAATATAGTTTTTCTTTTCCTGTTTTGCTCGGGACGAGCAAAAGAATAAGTGTGGGGGTGTGATTAGTCTACAATTCTGCATTATTATATTATATTTTCCCACCGATTTATGAATAAATTGTCGGTCTAAATCGTGTTTGGTCTTTATTGCAGGTAGATCCAAAGTTCAAGAGCAAAGGTGTAATAAGAGCTTAATTAAACCCAATTTAGGGTAATTAAATCCGCATTACTTGGAGGCCAAGCAAGGGATCGTCTAGAAGATACATTGAACCTAGCCTCTTGCGCACGTCAGACGAATATGCAGATGAAAGTACCAGAAACGGGATATACCCTGATCATTCTCGAAGCCAGAGAGACGTCCTGACAAAAACCAGGGACGTGACTCCCTGGTATTGCCGCGTAAACGCGGCAATCCCCGCGTTTTCGCGACAATAGTACGGAGCCACGCGTCAATTTTCGACGCGTGGCCCCGTCTCGTCTTCTGGAAGCATCCTATGCCTATATATATCCCTGTATTCGGCCAAAACGGGAGCAGTTTTCGTTTTTAGGAGTAGGTGCAGATTTTAGGAGTAGTGTAGGTAGGTGCTCTTCATTTCTCTTGTATTTTCATTTTCTTTTTAGATCATTGTAGTAGGGCTGAGTGATTCATAGAGAGAGAGATAGAGAGGGATTGATGTAATAGATAGTGACAGTCTATGTAAAGGTGCCTCCTTTCTCTTCCATTGTAATCTCCTTCATCTTCTACATGATTTCTTGCTAACTTTTCTTCTCATGGCAATCTAACTACTAACCACTAACCATCTAACCACTTACTTGATAATCTACATGAATCGGGTAGCCTCCATAAGGCCTTGTTCTTGCAAGAGCCATTGATGGCCAAAGATGATGGGTTCTAACATCTAACTTGCTAACTTGCTAACCAAGCTAACTCTCTTTTATTTCATGCTTTATTTTACTTGTTGATGAGTTGATGCTTGTAATAGCTTGATCTTGATGCATGTTTTGATTGTGATGAACCATCCATGAGCCATGCTTTGTATCGTCTCTTGAAGCCAAGGATTAATGGTGGCCGAGGATCAAAATGTGAGGCAACTATCATGAAAAGGTTAGCATGGTTAGTGGAGCATTTAGTAGTTAGTAGCCATGTGTTTTCTTTTATCTTTGTTTTAGAAAGCAATTCTTTTATCTTTTTCCCATTGTTGTTTTCACCGTCTTCGTAGTTTACCTTTGTTCCATCTTCTTTTCTATTTGTTTTCAAACCACTTCTCTTTTGTTTTTACATCGACGTTTTCATCGCTCTCCTCACCTACCACATTCTGGATTTCCTTTTCTTTTCCTTTTTCATTCTTTTAACAGAGAAGACAATGTTAACAAAAGACGTGGATAGAAATTGTCAATGCTTCTATCGCCTCCCTTCCCTGTGGATACGACCCGTTAAGCCAATGCTATAACGGAAGTATCAAGGGTACATTAGCACATTCGAGCTTTTCATTGATTTTACATAAAACACACTTTTGAGTGCTAGTTCCGCCCCGATCAAAAAAAAAATGCAAAGATGAGAAGAAAGATTGGATTAATCCTTACTTCAAGTTGTCACCCCTTGGATTACAAGCTCTCACTCTCTTTCTTTCTCTCTTTTGCAGAATTTCTAGGAGGAAGAAGACTACAAGAGCACTAAAAACCTAGATAACAATCTAAAAATTACAAGCTCTCTCTTCAATCTCTCCTAAAATCTCTTCAATCTTTCTTGTTGCTTCGTAAAACCCCCTTTCCCTTTCTTTGTTATGTTCGTTAGGTTCAAGTCTGACGGGAATAATATTCTACGACTAACAACTCATTTATTTTTAAACCGATCCATTTACTATCTATTATTTGATTTACTAATCCTTTATATTGGAATGTGTCAATAGTCAAATGGTTTGGCAATTCCTCGTGAGGGGGGGAAGCAATATAATTTTGAATCAGAGCTTTCGATCTTTGTTTATCCTTCATAGTAATAATATCTCGAGGTTTGTAGCGATAACTTGGTATATCCACTATACGACCATTAACTAAAATATGTCTATGGTTAACTAATTGCCTGGCTCCAGGAATGGTCGAAGCCATACCCAATCGAAAAAGGATATTATCCAAACGCATCTCAAGTAGTTGTAGTAAAACCTGGCCTGTTGACCCTTTGGCTTTTCCAGCGATATGCACATATCTAAGTAATTGTCGCTCTGTCAGACCATAATGAAAACGCAATTTCTGTTTTTCTTCTAGACGAATACGATATTGCGATCTTTTCACGGAACGCAATGGGTTTTTAAGATCACTTCCGGACTCCATTTAACTCAGGTTGATCTAGGCCGGAGGCAGACCTAAGTCAAGGTAACCCTTCTTTGAAACACTTTGGTATTGCTCCTTCATCAGAATACAAATGATGAATCACAGAGCACATGGAGCCATCTTATTATCTTCCCATAAAGAAAAAATATGGTGGACTAATTGATCTTTACATCAATCAGTTGATGAAAGAGCCCAATGCAACAAAATGCATGTTGGGTCTTTGAAACAGTTCGAATCATTTCGATAATAATAAGTTTGATCTGTTTTACCGAGAAGGTCTACGGTTCGAGTCCGTATAGCCCTAACACATTCTATTTTTGTATAGACATTCTATTTTAGTTTAGTATAGTTTTCATTTCCTCATTAGATTAGTACTTGTTTATGGACTGACCCGTCTATTTGTCCGTAGAAATGAAAGCATTACCACATGCTCATGTGAATACATAGGGACAGGAAAATAAAAACAATAATTCATTCCAACGAATCCAATCGCTATTTGTAAAATCTAGGATAAAATACCTATCCTTCTTTCTTAATCTTCACGGGTGAATTACATATGACTTTTTTCCTGTCCATGATCAAAGAGTTACGGATATACTTTTGTTTTGGTATACCCAATCTCAGTCAATGAAAATCATGACATGCTCCTCCGTCTAAAAACTTTATCCTGACCCAGCCAAACGGAATCCTAAGTTACACGGATCTAGTACCTATTCTTTTCTTGATCTTGTATTTCTAGAAATCCCTCGACTTCAACTAATTCTTTTTTGGTCGAACAACAAACAAATTGGTTGTATCAAATATAATGCAGAGATAATGAATTGGTCCTTAATGTATCAACGTTCCTTCGTCTATATTCTATGAATTGGGTTGGTTTGGGGATTTGGTCTGTCGAATTGTTCGACAATGTGTGATTCTTTCTATTAGAAGTATCTTATGTAGATCATTTATGATTCCACGAATTCTATCACTCTGTGCTATTTTTCATTGTGTAGTGTAAGTTTGTTCCAAAATAAACCCCCTTTTTGTAGCGAAACCTAGCCCTTCGGTTGGTCTTACTAAGTGCTATTGCCGTAACAAGTATTTTTGTTCATCCCAAATCGCGGTCTTTCTTTAGTACTCGACTCTTTTTATTTCTGAGAGGATCCGGGGGTATAGTACAGATTCCAAGTTTCGGATTTTTTGGTATTGAAAGATATGAGTTGTTATATGGAAAGGTTCTTCGCAACTCAACGGATTGAATCAAATCAATAAAGTAAGAAAAATAGAAATGAAATCTAGGACAAGGAAGGGAGATAAAATATAATTATTCGATGTATTAGATTATGTTTACGTATTCCTATCCAATCAATAGAAGCAATGATTCTCCGTCTGGATTTTAATGAAAAGAATACTTCGAGTAGAATATGCTAGAAATCCCTAGACATTTTACCCCATATGACTACTGAAATTTTTTTTTTTCATTCATTTTTGAAATTTTAATTATATTATGTATAAAATTAACTATAAAAAAACATAGTTATAAACATATTATATTTTAAATATAGTTATACTAATACAATATTATTTAGTATTATTTCTTATTTTATTTAATTTATTATACAATTTATTATACTATATTTAGTATTTGTATCTAATTACTTTTTTAGGGAGAAACCGAGACAAAATAAGAGAGTTTTGTTTGTGTAAGAGCATCACCATATCTAAATGGAATCGAAATACAAAAAAAAATGTAAGTGGGGTTCCGTTGTATCAATCTTTAAACAAGACATGCCCCATAGCAAACAAACTCTAAACTATGGGGTTTGATTTGATCAAACAAAATTTCTTTTTTCGCCTAAGATGGGTGGTGGATGAATTGACAGTTTCATATCAAATCAAAAATTCAGCCTATTCCACATTAATAAATAGGAGTACATTTATGTTTCTGCTTCACGAATATGATATTTTCTGGGCATTTCTAATAATATCAGGTGCTATTCCTATTTTAGCATTTGTAATTTCCGGAGTTTTAGCCCCGATTAGGGAAGGACCAGAGAAGTCTCTAGTTATGAATCGGGTATAGAACCCATGGGAGACGCTTGGTTACAATTCCGAATCCGCTGTTACATGTTTGCTCTAGTTTTTGTTGTTTTTGATGTTGAAACGGTCTTTCCCTATGAAAGTAGGATTAATTATGGATCTTATTAATTCTAATGAATGAGATCTTGTGATTTGTAATAAAACTAATAAAAGATACCTTCAATGTATCTTATTAATTCTAATGAATGAGATCTTGTGATTTGTAATAAAATAATAGGATATTATGTTCTATGAAAGTAGATTCATATGATATGAGCACTTCTTTCTATATTCAGATAGGAATACACTAGACTCAGTTGCTATTTTTTCATCATGCCGGGAAAAGATTTTCCATGAAAAAAGGTCCGTTAGGCACCTAATCGTTATGTCATAATAGATCCGAACACTTGCCCCGGATCGACTTCAATATCATAATTGCTCTAGTGAATAACTAAAGAAAATAGATGGATGGGAGATAGGAAAGAAAGAAATTAATTATAAATAAAATATCTATCTTTCAGAGGTTCATTAAAAACTTGACTGTTGGCGGGTCTCTTTGTATGTGTTGTCCGGAAAGAGGAGGACTTAATGATTATTCGTTCACCGGAACCCGAAGTGAAAATTGTTGTAGATAGGGATCCTATAAAAACGTCTTTCGAGGAATGGGCCAGACCCGGCCATTTCTCAAGAACAATAGCTAAGGGCCCTGATACTACCACTTGGATCTGGAACCTACATGCTGATGCTCACGATTTCGATAGTCATACCAGCGATTTGGAGGAGATCTCTCGAAAAGTATTTAGTGCTCATTTCGGTCAACTCTCCATTATCTTTCTTTGGCTGAGTGGCATGTACTTCCATGGCGCCCGTTTTTCCAATTATGAATCATGGCTAAGTGATCCTACTCACATTAGACCCAGTGCTCAAGTAGTTTGGCCAATAGTAGGTCAAGAAATATTGAATGGCGATGTGGGCAGCGGTTTCCGAGGAATACAAATAACCTCCGGTTTTTTTCAGATTTGGCGAGCATCTGGAATAATTAGTGAATTACAACTCTATTGTATCGCAATTGGTGCATTGGTCTTTGCATTGTTAATGCTTTTTGCCGGTTGGTTCCATTATCACAAAGCCGCCCCAAAATTGGCTTGGTTCCAAGATGTAGAATCTATGTTGAATCACCACTTAGCAGGGTTACTAGGACTTGGGTCTCTTTCTTGGGCGGGACACCAAATACACGTATCCTTACCAATTAACCAATTTCTCGACGCTGGAGTTGATCCTAAAGAGATCCCACTTCCTCATGAATTTATCTTGAATCGGGATCTTTTGGCTCAACTTTATCCCAGAATTCGCAATCCATTCTATAATTCTTCTCATTACTCCTTTGGGGTAAATGCTCCTACAAACAGGGGAATTATACAGTACAAAATAACATAAAAATAGAAAAATTCTAAAAAAAAGATGTGTACCTTCTGCTCAAATTGTACCCTTTATCAGACAAAGAGAGATAAGAGACTTTTGAATCAGATTGAATTTCATATAAATTTCGTACAAATGAGCGGAGCTATTACTTCATTTCATCTAAGTTGAATAACTAAGAACTTTATTTTACTATAGATTCTTATAACTTAAACTCGAGAAATTTGGATTTGGTTATGATCCCAAGAGGGAAAAGGGATGGACATTATACAATTGAAATGAAATAGAAAAATCCATGGTACAATTCATGAATTTGTAATGGATCTATGGGGTAGATGATAAGAGAAGTTGTTGTTGATAAATATCAAATTTGAAAGGCATTTTTTATTTCTATGAAGCCGTTGATTGGTCGTGCCTGTACTGCAATAAAATAATATGAATAACTCGCTATTCACTCGGTTTCTGGTCAATAATAAGATTATGTATGGGAGATGGGCGAGTGGTTCAAGGCGTAGCATTGGAACTGCTATGTAGGCTTTTTGTTTACCGAGGGTTCGAATCCCTCTCTTTCCGTTTCTGTTAATTCACCAGCGTTACCGACCGCAATATATCAAATCAAATAACAATTAATATCATTATTCCAACAGCTTTTTGTTTTTTGATAGAGAATCTCCATTCCTAATTACATTTCTTCCGTACGAGTACGTAAAATACGAATATCGCGGAAAAAGAGCAAAAAAGAAAAACAAATCCTACTGCGGATTAATTTGCGATAGGTGAATGAGAAAAATGTGGATTCAAGGCCCTTAGATCTATTTACTTCGTTGAAAAGAGGACATAATTGTTTGAACCACATCCCGAAAAAACAGTATAAACAAAGCAAGCAGAGGTATTTACAGAATTTTTTGATCATACATATTTAATTGTATTGATTGACAAGAATTCCGCGCTTTTTACCAACTTGATGGTAAGGAATCTCTAGATCTAGAAATTCATTTCGAATAATTGAACCTTTTTCAAACTGTTTCTTTTTAAGAACCAAAAAAATTTGTGCCAAAATAATAGATGCCAAGAAGAACAAAAGGCCTTGGACGCGTAATGGATCTTGAAGCACTATTTCTGCATCTCCCTGACCAAACCCCCCTACATTAGGATTGCTTGTTAATGGTTGATCAAGCTTGATGGATTCACCCTCTGAAACAAGAAGTTCTGGTCCTGGAGGTATAATATCAACCACTTGGTGTCCATCCGATGCATCAACTATGGTTATTTTATATCCTCCTTTTTCTTTACGTACTATTCTGCTTACTATACCTGCGGATGTAGCATTATAGACCGTATTGTTACTCTTGCTCCCATCAGGATAAATCGACCCCTTCCCGGTTCCCTCCTAGATATATGGGATATTTTAAGAAGTGAACATCTTTCTTCGTAGCAGGGTCGGGGGAAAGAATGGGAAAGATGATTTCACTATATTTCTGACCTGGAACAGGACCTGTCACAAGAATATTTCTTTTATTGGGACGATAACTCTGAAAAGACAGATTTCCTATCTTTTCTTTCACCTCGGGAGAAATACGATCGGGAGGGGCTAATTCGAATCCCTCGGGTAAAATAAGAACAGCCCCCACATTCAAAGCCCCTTTTTTACCATTAGCAAGAACTTGTTTCAGTTGCTTATCATAAGGAATTCGAACAACTGCTTCAAATACAGTATCAGGAAGTACAGCTTGCGGAACTTCAATATCCACAGGCTTATTAGCTAAATGGCAATTGGCGCATACAATTCGCCCAGTTGCTTCTCGTGGATTTTCATAACCTTGCTGCGCAAAAATGGGATACGCATTTGAAATAGATGTTCGAGTTATTACATATATCATGATCGATACAGAAATAGATCGAGTCATCTGTTCCTTTACCCAAGAAAAACTATTTCTATTTTGCATGATCCAATCATTGATCCAGGAATTTCTACAATAAATTAGATAGGTGACTAGTATAGTTCCCTATCCGCGAGTCTGCCATTGTACCGAAATAATTCTACTAAAATAGGACGAATACCTTGAAGAGGTAGAAGTATAAAGAAAATAAGTAAAATGCAGCCTCTACTCGTGTCCTAGCTCGTCTGAGAGCTAGATTCGCCTCAATTGCTTGTCTCTTACCTCGAGCTCTACTCAAGTTAGCTTCAGCTATTTCAAGAGCTTGTTGAGCTTCTTGCGGATCAATGTCAGTACTCATCTCCGCATCATTTCCTAAAATGGCGATCTCATTATTACTTATTCTAGCGAAACCGCCCATCAGGGCCACCGTTAACCATTGGTCATTGAGGCGTATTCTCAAAAGACCTATATCCACCGCCGTGGCAATAGGGGCGTGGTTTGGTAATACGCCAATTTGGCCACTATTAGTAGATAAAATGATTTCTTTCACTTCTGAATCCCAAATAATTCGATTAGGAGTCAGTACACAAAGATTTAAGGTCATTTCTTCTCCCCTTCTAAGTTCATAGCTTTTGCGGTAGCTTCATCGATGTTACCCACTAAATAAAAGGCCTGCTCGGGAAGACTATCTAATTCTCCGGAAAGTATCAGTTGAAACCCCTAATTGTTTCTGCGAGACCAACATATTTCCCTGGAGAACCGGTAAAGACTTCTGCCACGAAGAAGGGTTGTGATAAGAAACGCTCAATTTTTCGTGCTCTTGCTACAGTTAGACGATCTTCTTCGGATAATCGTCCAACCCCAGGATAGCTATAATGTCCTGAAGTTCTTTGTAACGTTGTAAAGTTTGCTTAACTCTTTGCGCAGTTTCATAATGTTCCTCGCCAACGATCCGAGGTTGTAACATAGTTGACGTTGAATCTAAAGGATCTACTGCTGGATAAATACCTTTGGCAGCTAATCCTCTTGATAGTACAGTAGTAGCATCTAAATGTGCAAGTGTCGTGGCAGGAGCGGGGTCGGTCAAATCATCTGCAGGTACATAAACTGCTTGGATCGAAGTTATAGATCCCTCTTTGGTGGAAGTAATTCTTTCTTGCAAGTTATTCTCTTTCATCTAGAACAAAACAAAAAATATTCCTTGACTTGAATAAAATCTGGAGCCGCGTCGTATAAGTAAACATTAGTTTCTTATCAGTCAATGAGCATCTTGTATTTCATAGAAATTGGGGGTAATATAGTCCTTACGTAAGGGCCAGCCTATCCAACTTTCAGGCATCAAGATACGTTTAAGGCGTGGATGATTCTCATAAGAGATTCCCAACATATCATAAGATTCCCGTTCTTGAAAATCGGCACTTCTCCAAATCCAAAAAACTGACGGGATTCTAGGATTACTCCTTGGGGCAAATACTTTTATGCATACCTCTTCCGGTTTATCTATACCATACTGTATTTTTGTAAGATGATACACACTAGCTAAAAATCCGCCTGGTGCTACATCATAGGCACACTGGGAGCGTAAATAATTGTAACCATATACATATGAAATGACAGCAATGGAGTCCCAATCCTCGGTTTTTATTTGTAAAGTATCTATTCCTCGACAATCGAAGCCCAAAGATCTATGAATTAGTTCATGCTTGACTAGCCAATCAGATAAACGAACCTACATCTTCCTGATTTCTCCCACATTTGTATGAGTATTTTCCATTTCCAATAAAATTTGGAAAGATTGACCCACTCTTTCTTATTCTGCACAAAAGAACCTTTCCTGATTCACTAATTCGTGTGAAGATACTGAACTTTTGGATTTGAAAACTGTTTCAGAAAGTATCTCTGAAGTAGATGGTGATTGATAGAGTAATCCTTGATCGTAATTTCCAGTATGAGTACTACGCCGAACATAAAACTTGTGATTAGTAGTAAAACATCGATTTTCCTGTTGAGACAAAGTTCTATCTTCAAAGATTTCTCGAGATATTTTCTTGCGAAGTTTCGTTATAGCATCTATAACTGCTTCTGGTTTAGGCGGGCAGCCTGGCAAATAGACATCCACTGGAATTAACTTATCGACTCCCTGAACAGTACTATAAGAATCAGTACTGAACATCCCTCCTGTAATAGTACAGGCTCCCATAGCAATGACATATTTTGGTTCAGGCATTTTGCATTTTTGTACCCCCAATGCGTCTTGCATACATTGGTATGCAAAAATGAAAGATTATGTCCGATTTTATTTAATTGATCTCACTCATCTAATTCTGTTAGCATAGGGTAAATTAAGATGAGACCGCAAAAAGAATCGATTGCTGAGCCGTATGAGGTAGGAAACTCTCAAGTACGGTTCTAAGGGAAGGAATTGACTCACCAATTCCAACCGGGGAGAACAGGCCATTCTACAAGGCGATTCTGAAATTGCGGAGGCTTGGTCCGATCAAGCCGCTGAGTATTGGAAACAAGCTATAGCGCTTACTCCAGGTAATTATATTGAAGCACATAATTGGTTAAAGATCACGAGGCGTTTCGAATAAAACCATTCGTTAATTCATTTAAATTGATTCTTTGATCCATCAATCAAATAAAATAGATCGTTACACCTAATTCGAATTATAGAACTATGACAATCAAACCCGAATGAACAAAATGTTGAATTGAATCTTACCAGTTTATACTGGGGTTTATTACTCATTTTTGTACTTGCTGTTTTATTTTCCAATTATTTCTTCAATTGAGAGAAAGAAATAGAGTAGTAGGAATTCTCTTATCCCATTCGGAAGGATATCATCCTCATAATTATTCATGACTGTTTTTGTCTATAGCACGACCACTTGATGAAATGTGGAGGAAAGTGGGGGAAATGGCCGATACTACTGGAAGGATTCCTCTTTGGCTGATAGGTACTGTAACTGGTATTCCTGTGATCGGTTTAATAGGTATTTTCTTTTATGGTTCATATTCCGGGTTGGGTTCATCTCTGTAGTAATCAGATGAACCAGACTGTAGACATGAAAAAGTAAGAACTCAGCGGTAAGATACAGCGGTAAGATACCTAAGTCTTCTTGACGATCTCCATCTTCAAGTAGACTTGCTCCCAAACGCCGTGATCCATGAGCTAGGCAAGGTGTGATCTTGAGCCATGGAATCACCATGTGAAAGCTTCCAAACCATCTTGTTGAAGCTATCACCAACTAATATCTTGCTAATGATCTGAAACTTAAACTCACAAGATTATTAGTAGACATATAACTACATGAGTTGATCATCATCAAAACTAGAGTGGAAGGCCTTTGGGCCAACAATCTCCCCCTTTTTGATGATGACAAAACTCATGGAGTTATATATGCATGGATTAAAGTTAAGCTTCAAGGAAGCTTCCCCTTAACTCATGCATAAACAAATAAACAATAAATATGCATGAAAGATAATGCATAAACGATAAAGGCTCTAGATACCAAATGGAATATTCAAAACAAAACATACTCTAGATACCAATTAAAATATCATATATGCAAAAATGTAAGCATGGATATAAACTCAAAATCTTTCTCCCCCTTTTTGTCAATCATCAACAAAGGGGTAAAATCATAAAAACAAATTTTTCTCTCCCTTTTTGTCAAAAACAAAAAGATCAAGAAGGGGTAAACATTCAAAATCAAGACAAAATCTTCTCCCCTACAAAGAGACAATAAAGGAAGATGGGCTCCCCCTTTTTGTCTAAAAACTAACACAATGTTAATAAGGGGTATAACAAACAAATATGTACCAATTAAAAAATATGACAATAAAGTGCATATTGATACCAATTGAAAATAAACATAGATCAATTAAAAAGTATATGTGATATACATTCATGAAGAGGAAGACGCTAAGTTAACTTCCCTACATATATGAATTACATGAAGAAAGGAAGACACACCCTAATTCATATAACACAAAATATGTAATGCATAAAAGGAGATGTGAAGCTCCTCTTACACACGTGTATCTCATAAAGAAGAGTTGTCAAGCTCTTCAATATAGGATACACACAACATGAATCTATACACATATAGGCAATGTAGATCAAAAATATATATATATTTTTTATTAAAACATCTTGATACCAATTGATAAGTAAACAAATAACATATCAATGGTAAGTAAACAATCTTGATACCAATTGTAAATATTTTTCATTTTGAGCATTTGATACCAATTTGAAACTATATCTTATTTTCTACCATAAAGTAAGGGAGTGAAAATACAAATACCAAATGAAATATGAAAATCGAATCTTCTCCCCCTTTATGAAATACCAACTAAAAACATGCATAGGCTTGAATTAAGATATCAATTGAAAAACTAAATCAATTGAAATAAAATAAAGGTTCAAGCTCTAGCATAAACAAGATTTTGTGCTTAAGATATAGGGATATAATAGCACAAATAAAAATGTATATGTGTATGAAATAAAATGAGTACCAATCACAATAGATGATACCAATTGAAGAACATACATACACAATAAACAATTATGAGTATACAAAAGGATCAAATTGATACCAATTGAAAAAGTTCAATGATACCAATTGAAATAACAATAATAGCATGTGTATACCTCATATCACAACGAAGAATATGTACTAGTTAAAATGAAAAATTTTGTTAACTAGTACGAAATCCTTCAAGTAAGGAATAAAGACAAATAATTTTTCATAAAATATGAAATCCACATGATGTTCAACACTCAAATCAATGAAGCATAAATATGACTCATGAAAACATGGCATGAGCAAACAAATAAATGTGAGTATCACAAACTGACATGTCTTTATCTAACATAGAAATTCTTTCATTTAAAAACATAGTTTCCTTTTTAAGCAAAATATTTTCTTTTATAAAATTCTCATTATCCTTTTTCAACGATGATATCACTTTTTCAAAATCATCTTTTTGAGAATTTATAGAAGAAACTTGAGAGACATAACATGAACTTTCTTTGAAAAGTTTTTCATTTTCCTTTAATAAAACTTTATTCTTCATTTTTTTATTCTTTAGATCATTGAATAATTCATGGAATGCATCTAAAAGTTAAGTATATTGTACCTCATCTTCTTCTAGCGCCATGTAACAGATGTTGGCATGTTCAGTGGCTTTTTCTTCGTTATAGGAAGAGGAATCACTGTTCTCCCATGATGCTTGGTAATCTTTCTTCTTTCTAAACTTTTTGCTCTTGAATTTAACTTTGTTTTTGAGCAATGGGTAATCCTTCTTCATATGACCTGTTTTATTGCAATAAAACATTTAAACTTACCTTACTTCAAGAATCTTCTGAATCTTCTTGAAAGCATTGCCATCTTCTCTTCATCGTCATCTGAATTGTCCGTGTCTGAGGATGCATGAAAGGCAAGTTCTTTCTTCTTTGAGAGAGATTGTTGTTCATCCTTCTTTCTGTATTCGAGTTGCACTTCTTATGCCATTAGATTACCAATAAGGTTTTCTAACGACATTGTTGAGAGAACATTCGCTTCTTATATTGCAGTTATCTTCTTCTCCCAATTTGGTGTGAGTGCACGAAAGATTTTGCGAACTTCTACTTGGGGGTATTCCTTTCCAAGGGATGCTAAGAAATTAGTTATGTCGGTGAATCTTGTAACCATTTCTGAGATGGTCTCGTTCTCCTTCATTTTGAATAGTTCAAACTTGTGGATAAGAACAAAAATTTTAGATTTCTTAACCTTATTTGTGCCTTCATGTGTTACCTGAAGAGTGTGCCATATTCAATTTGCAGAAGTGGCTGTTGACACACGGTTGAATTCTTCTTTGGTTAAGAAACAGAATAAAGCATTCATCGTTTTGACATCAAGGTTCGCATTCTTCTTTTGATCATCACTCCAAGCGTTATAGTTGGTATTCGGTTTGGTGTACGGTGCTTCTATAATGTTCCAAAGTTCATAGTTGAGCGATTGCAAGTAGATCTTCATTCTACACTTTCAATAGTTATAGTTGGATCCATCAAATAGCGGTGGATATTGTGTAGAATGTCCTTCTTTGAATTGTGACGAAGGGAACTCCGTTGCCATCCTTGTATGTTGTTGACTGGATATGCAGGGCTCTGATACCAATTGTTATTCCTGAGATGATGATAATTGTTGGATCTAAAATACACTTCAACACTCACACAAAGATATTAGCGTTAAAGAAATAAAGCACTTGCACATAAGGAAAATACAAAAAAGATAACAATCGCAAACACAAGTGATTTATCCTGGTTCGGTCCTCGTGACCTACATCCAGTCCTTAAGCCACCCGCTTGAGATTTTCATTTATTCTTTAACTTTGTACACCCAAAATTAACACCTTGTATCCCACTTGACAAATCCCCTTTGCCAAATGTATACAACTCATCTTACAACCAAGAAGACCACAACACCTTGTACAAACTCTCTTCAACCCAAAGATGCTCTTGTACAATGCTTCCTTTGAGTGATTACAAACTTTTCTATAAGCCTTGATTCAGTATGTGATCATGGACAAGGGCTATTATAGGTTGACTTTTAGAAATCTTCACTTTGGAGTAGGAATTTGATGAAGAAAAAGAAAGTAGGAACAGTTTTCAGAAAACCAGAATTTTAACAGAGCTTTTGGTCAGAAAACTATTGATTTGAATTGGTATTTTTAACCTAAGATAATAACCCTATTTACAGCTGAACTCTATGGTTAGTTAGTGTAGTTATCAGGTCCATTTCGATATTTAAATGTTGGATAACTTTGAAGGAAACATCAGAAAACAGAAACTGTCCAACAGTCAGAAACTGCCATTAGTCGACTTGAGATATGGGTTAGTCGACTAGGGTAGGCCAATATCACTGGGTTAGTCGACTAGTATTGAGACCAAGTCGACTAGGTCAAGTTGAAATCAAATGACAAGTTTCTAGAAACTGAAACTAGTTGACCAGAGGGAATTATAAGTCGACTATACAGGTCTATTAGTCAACTATATATACTGTTTAGTCGACTAATAGTGATAAACAGAGAGTTGAAATCTTTCAGGACAAAAAGCTAGTCGACTAGGAAAATTTACAAGTCGACTATATCATGTATAAATCGACTATAAAAGAGTATAAGTCGACTAATAGGCTATAATGTGTGTGTGTTTCAAGGCTTTTAACATGCTATCAATAATTACAATACACATCATTATCAACTCTCTTTGGGAAGTCTTGATTATGTAGAACTCTTGAATAGGCTTGAGATAGAGCTTCATATGATATGACTTCACAAATGTATCATCAAAAGTAAGTTCCAACATTTTCATGTTTGTAAAGGAATTTAATATTAAGCTTAAATGCCTCATTCCATGATTTTGTTGATTACATGACTTTGTACACTCACATTATTTGATGTTTTCTCATGACTTTATTTTCATGAGTATTATATGTGCTATATAGATTTTGAGTGTTGATAATTGTGTGATTTTCATATTTTCATGGATATATTCGTGTTTTATTCCTTACTTGAAGGATTTCATACTAGTTTTCAAGTTATCATAAAACTAGTTGCGTATTTCTTCATTTTAGAAGAGTTTTTAATTATGTTAAAATTTTTTTTAAACTTATTTTTGAAAACCCCTTCCATCAAAGGGTGGTTGGATGGGCGACCATACCTTGTAGGCTCAAATTGATAATTGTGCATGAAAAGGGTGGATCTTTATGAGTTATACACTTGATCCTCATTGTATTTTCAATTGGTATATCAATTGATATCTATTTTGTATACTCATATTTGTTTCTATTATATGTATGCTTCAACTTCAAATAGTATCAATTTCGATTGGTATTTAATTTTTCATACATATATATGTGTTTTGATTGTGCTTACTATATCTTTATATCATAAAGCACAAATTTTGTTATGCTAAGCTTGATTTAATCCTTAATGACAATTATTTTTCAATTGGTATCTCACACAAGCTTATGCATCATTTTCATTAGTATTTCATATAGGGAGAGAAAATTCATGTTTTACCTTTCAATCAGTTTTGTATACAATTGATATCTTACTCCTACTCTTTATGTTGAAAAATGAAATTTGTTAATTGATATCTTAGTTTTCAATTGGTTTTCTTCGCTCCTAATGAAAAATATTTTTAATTGGTATATATTTCATTTTTTCAATATTGGTATCAAGAATCTTAAATTGATATTATTCTCTATTTGGTATCTTTATTGCAAAATGATTTTAGTGTTTGACCAAAAAGGTTGGTTTATATTATTCAATTTTGGTTTTTTACTCTCAATTAGTATAATGCTTCATTTTATATTGGTATCTATATTGAAATAAGTTGTGTTTACCTAAGAATTTGGTTTTCACTTTCAATTGATATCAATACTTACAATATATATATATATATATATATATATATATATATATATATCTTACAATTGGTATCAAAATTATAAAATATTTTCTATTGGTACAAATATTTACAATTGGTATCAAGATTTACAATATATTTGTTTCGTTTGGTATCAATAACATACATTATTTCATTTTCTATTGGTATCATAATTTGGTTTCATAATGTTTTGATCTATATTGCTTTATTTGTTGATTTGACAAAAAGAAAAAAAATTCTTTTGAGTTTATTTTATACCCCTTTGTTGTTGAATTGATAAAAAGGGGGAGAGATATTTGGAGTTTAATATATGCATGTTTACTTTTATAATTGATACAAGAGCATTTGTTTTGCATGTTTTACAATTGGTATAAAGAGCATTTATTTTCTTTTACAATTGATATAAGAGCAAATGGTTTGTTTATTTTTACAATTAGTATCAGAGCAATTGCTATCATACCATTTATGTTTATTTATGCATATTTATGCATGTTCATGTTGAGCATTCATTGCATATCTTTATTGTTTATTGTTATGCATGAGTTAAGGGGGAGCTTCTATGAAGCTTAACTTTAAATCATGCATATATAACTCCATGAGTTTCGTCATCATAAAAAAGGGGGAGATTGTTGGCCAAGAGGCCCTTCACTCTAGTTTTGATGATGATTAACTCATGTAGTTATAATTTACTAATAATCTTGTTATATTTAGTTTCAGATATTTGATCAAGTTATTAGTAGATAATTAGACTCAACAAAGGAGTTTTGGAGCTTTCACATGTTGATTCAAAAGCTCGAGCATCAAGATCGCATCTAGTACTCGGTTAGAGTCAAGCTCGTTGGATCGCGTTTGGATCGAGTCGACTTGGAGAAGGAGTTCTATAAGGAGACCTCGTTTTGTTTTAGTTTAAGATTATATTTAGATCTTGTGTAAAGATTAGATAGTGTTGATATGCTCAAGTTCACAATGCACACACAAGTTTTCAATTTTAAGTTTATTGGTTTTTGGTTTTCGGTTTAACCGATATTGGATTTCATGTTAAAAACATAGATATAAAATCTTTCATGTATATTGGATTCTATCCATATACAATATGCTTCAAAGTTGTTTCAATATCATGTTTTTTTATTTATATGAGTTTTGGAGAAAACAGTTTTCCATTAAAAAAATTCAAGTTTTGGAAAATATGGATTTTGGTTTAAGGCAAAATTTCAAGAAAACAAAATCAAATTGTTTATAATTTGTGTTGAATTTTTGTCACACATATTTGTATTTCAAAGATCTTATAAGAACATATTTTTATGGAATTTATTTGATAATAAAAGCCAAGTTTTTAATCCCTAAATAACTGGACCTGGCCTTCTGTCGGTCGACCGGATGGTCAACCGCTGTAGAAGTCGGTCGACTGGTCTGGTCGACTGACGTGCACGCCAGCTTGAGCTGGTGGGCTAGTGGGCCAGTCGACCGGGCGGTCCGACCGTCCAGAGAGCTCTGCTCTCTGGAAATGGCCCCAGTCGACCGGCCGATTAATCGGCAGAGAGCTGCTGCTCTCTGTATCCAGCTCTGGTCGACCGTGCGGTCAACCAGCTAGAGAGCTGTTGCTCTCTGGTTCCAGCCCCGGTAGACCGAGCTGTCGACCGATGGCACAACGGTCATAAAAATGACTGTTGGCCAGTCGACCGGGCGATCGACTGGTGGCACAACGGTCATTTCTGACCTTTCCTGGCTGCCAACGGTAGAATTTTTGTGGGCCATAAATACCCCACATTTGAGCTGGTTTTAGACAAGAATTTTAAGAGCAAAATTTTCTATCTTTCAACAAGTTTGTAAAAGAGTTTTTGTGCCAAAATATTTGATCTTTATTTGTTTTTAAAGGGTTGGAAAAATCAAGAAAAGGAGAAGTCTTTGGGAGTTTTTTTTATCTTCATTTATATTCCAATCTAGAGTTTTTCCTAAGAGTTTTTTTCTTGTGATTTTGATTTTCAAACTCTTTATTTTTCTCACACTTAGCTATATATCTATCCTATCTATTAGGATTTATTTTGTGTGAATATTGGTTTGTGGTGTTGATAACATCAAGAGTTGTAAACCTTCCATACTTCGTGATATCCCTCTAGTGAGAGGTGATTGTATTGATATCCCTCTAGTGAGAGGTAATTGTGAAACTTGTGTTGGTATCCCTCTAAGTGTAGTGGTGATTGTTGGAGTGTTGGTTATATGCCTGGACCCTCTAGTGAGAGGTGGTTGTGATTGTTTTGGCTTTGTGCCTATCCCTCAATTGTGAGGTTGATTTTGTGTGGCTTAGTGCCTTGCCTCTTGTGTAGAGGTTGTATTTGTTTGAGAGAGGAGTTGTGTACTCCTAGTTGTATTTGCCCAAATCCTCAGTGGAGGTTCTTGTGTGGGTAGTTCTGTGTGGACGCTATAGTGAAAATCCTTCTGTGTGAAGGCGGGGACGTAGAGCTAGGTGCTCGAACCTCAAAACATATCTTTGTGTTTGCGTTTGATCCACTATCTCTTAATTCTCTCTCTCATTGTGCATCGCATCATATTGTTCATATCATTTACATGCTTGTGTTTGACTGTGTGCCTCACTTGTGTTGAACCAAGAGAGCTTCAGCTTCATATAACACCTCAACTCTTATTTAGAGGAATTTAGAGGAGATAGTCTAGAGCCCTTCACCGGGAATCCAGCTGCACTCTTTGGTTAAACTAAGTGTGTTGCAATTTGTTTTTAATTCTACATTATTTGTCATTAGGATTAGCCATACACCTATTCACACCCTTCTAGGTGTACATATATATACATACATATATATGTATATATATGCATACAGATATACATATATATACATACACACACACACACACGCACACACTTCAAACTTATCTAATTATCTTTTGCATAAATACCAAGGCTTTCCTAGGCCAAAGCACCTAGCTAATCAATAATTAGATTTGTTTATTTTTCATAAATATACATATATATTTTTTTTATAAGGCATCAGAATCTTTATTTTCGAACCCTATGAAAAAACACCTAGAGGGGGGGTGAATAGGTGTAATTGCTAATCTAGAAACTAAATGAAAACTAAATGCGGAAGCTAATGCAAATTTTGCAACACACTTAATACAACACACAAGTGTAGCCGAATTCCCCGTGAAGGGCTCTGGACTAACTCCTCTTGATTCCCCTAGATATGGGTTGAGGTGCTATGTGAAGCTCTTGTGGTTAAGTATAAGTGAGGCACACACAAACAACCAAGCATATAAGAGATATAGCAATATGAAATATGCAAGGTACAAATGCAAGCAAGCAATATGAATGTACTGATTGAAGATGCTTCGCTAAAATAAAAGAGAGTAAGAGATAGAGAGAAAATGGATCAAACGCAAAGGCAAAGATATGTTTCGAGGTTCGAGCACCTAGCTCTACATCCCCGCCTACACCACCGTGTAGGATTTCCAATCCACTATCTCCCACCGAGGGAACCTTCACCGAGAAGGATTTGTTACAACTCTAGGAGTACCAAACTCCTCTCTCAAACAACCACCTCACAACCGAGGGGTAGGCCCTTAGCCAAACAACCAACACCTCTACCTAAGAGGGTTACAACCACCAAGCTCCACCTCACACAAGAGGGAGCAAACACAATCCTCAACCTCTACCAAAGAGGGAGCCACCCAACAATGAAAAGGGTTTACAACAAGTGATCCTAAAAGATCACAAACTCTATCTCTTTTCCCACAAACAAAATGATCCTATAGAATAGGATAGATGATAAGCTCAAGTGTGGAAAACTAGGTGTTTGGAAATCAAAAACTCAAAGAAATAATCTTGGGAAAACTCTTGTAGATACTAGAAATGAAGAACAAACACAAATCTCCCAAAATACTCTTTTCTTTGATTTTTCCAAAAACCTAAAACAAATAAGATAAATTCTTTTTGGCACAAAACTCTTTTGAAAACTCTTTTAAAAACAATAGAGAAAGTCTGGAAATTTTGGCTCTAAAAATCTTGGCCAAAACCTAGAGAAATGGGGTTTATATAGGCCAAACCAGAAACTAGCCGTTAGGCTGATCTGTCAGTCTGACAGACCTTCGGTCGACCGCCAACGGTCAAAAATCCGACCGTTGGAGCAAACCGGTCGACCGCCCGGCCGACCGAAATAAACAGAGAGCACTGCTCTCAGTTACGGTCGACCGTCCGGTCGGCCGTCCCACTGCGTGTCAGACGTGCACGGCTCTGTGCACGTCGGTCGGCCGTACGGGTCGACCGGCCTGGCCTGACAGACAGGTCTGGGTCAGAATCTGGGTTAAACAAATTTTGAAAAATTCTTTTAAGAACTTGTAAAAATCCCCAAAAATGTTTTTTATCATATTGCATTGATATATTAACATGTGATAAACATTTCTACTCAAATATCAAGCATATGAAACCATTTTTGTATCTTAACATTTTTACCAAAAACCAAAACATGTATTTTATCAAACTTGGATTTTTCAATACATGAATAGGAAAGTCAAAATAAATTTGTTTAAGAAGATTAAGCATGTATGTATAAATAGAACATATCTAATATATATATAAACCATGTAAACTTGTTTTGATCAAACTATTCATAAATCCAAAACATGAAATGTGTGTATATTGTGCACTTGAGCATATCAACTATACTAAACTTTACAATATGGATCTAAAAACACACTATCTAAACTAGGATACCTAAGTCTTCTTGACGATCTCCATCTTAAAGTAGACCCGATCCAAAACTCCATCCATGAGCTAGGCAAAGTATGATCTTGATGCTTGGGCCCTGGAATCACTTGTGAAGCTTCCAAAACATCTTGTTGAAGCTATCACCAAACTAATGTCTTGCTAATGATCTGAAACTTAAAATCACAAGAATATTAGTAAACATAACTACATGAGTTGATCATCATCAAAACTAGAGTGGAAGGCCTTTGGGCCAACAATCTCCCCCTTTTTGATGATGACAAAACTCATGGAGTTATATATGCATGGATTAAAGTTAAGCTTCAAAGAAGCTCCCCCTTAACTCATGCATAAACAAATAAACAATAAATATGCATGAATGATAATACATAAACAATAAAGGCTCTAGATACCAAATGAGATATATTCTAAACAAAGCATGCTCTAGATACCAATTAAAAAATCATATATGCAAAAACGTAAACATGCATATAAACTCAAAATCTTTCTCCCACTTTTTGTCAATCATCAACAAAGGGGTAAGAGCAAAATCAAAACATAAACAAATTCTTCTATCTAGACACCAATGAAGTGTGAAAGGTGCTCTAGATACCAATTAAATGAACAAATAAAACTTTTCTTTTTCTTTCATCTTTCTAAAAACAAATAAATGCATACGAAGACATGCATATAAATCCAAATCCTTCTCCCCCTTTTTGTTCTCACAAGGAAACAACAAAGGGTTAAAAAACAACAAATCAATGTTCTCCCCCTTTTTGTCTAAAACACAAATGATGTAAATAAGGGGTGAATAACAAATCATAAGATGTACACTCAATTAAGATACCAAATGAAACATATATGACAATGAAGTGCATTTTGATACCAATTGAAGGTGAACATACAACAATCAATAAATGATATATGCGATATACATTCATGAAGAGGAAGACGCTAAGTTAACTTCCCTACATATATGCATTACATGAAGAAGGAATGATAAGCCCTAATTCACATAACACATAATATGCAATGCATAAGAGGAGATGTGAAGCTCCCCCTACACACGTGTATCACATAAAGAAGAGCTGTCAAGCTCCTCAATATAAGATACACTCATCATGAATCTATATGTAGAAGAGATGTTAAGCTCTCCTTGCATATAGTCAATATAAATTAAAAATTTTGAATATTTTCTTTAAACAAAATTTTGAGATACCAATTTAAATCATTCAAATAAGACATTTTGACATCAAAATAGAGTATTTTTCTTTCTAAGCATATAAACAATTGTGATATCATATGCTTAACATAAACATCAAATTTTCAATCATAAAGTGTGGGAGTGGAAATCAAATACCAATTGAAATACAAAATCAAATTTTCTCCCCCTTTATGAAATATAAACTAAAACAATGCGTAGGCTTGATACCAATTAAAAATAATCAATTAAATAGGGTAACCATTAAGGTTTTCAAGCTTAGCATAAACAACATTTGTGCTCAAGATATAGGGATATAATAAGCACACATAAAAACATGTATATGTGTATGAAGATAAAATGAGTACCAATCACCAATTGATGATACCAATTGAGAGCATACATATACAATAAACAATTATGAGTATACAGAAGGATCAAATTGATACCAATTGAAAGAGTTCAAAGATACCAATTGAAACAACAAAGTAAGCATGGTATAACTCATATTACAACGAAGAATACGAACTAGTTAAAATGGAAAGTTTTGTTAACTAGTACGAAATCTTTCAAGCAAGGAATAAAAATAAATAATTTTTCATAAAATATGAAATTCACATGATAATCAACACTCTAATCCAATTTTGCATAAATATGACTCATGAAAACAAAACATGAGTAAACAATAAATGTGAGTGTATAAATAAAATGTGAAGATCATAATCATGAAAATGACAATTAAGCTCAATATTCCTTAAAACATGAAAATCATCAAAACTATTTAATCTTCAAGGTATATGTATGTCTAATATAAACTACAGTATACATACATATCCAAAACACAATGAGTCCACAATGATATAAGCATGAAGGCACGTGGCTCAACAGGATGTATATGTATAATAATAGTTTGGACAAGATGGACATATACATGAAGTTTAAACATAAACACATGAAAACATGAAAAGCTAAATTTTCATTAAAACAAATGTCATTTCAAGGTATATGTATGATTTGTCAACACAAAAGTATACATACATAACCCTAAACACAATTGAGTCCATAAATATAGATTTGCATGAAAAGCAAATGACTCAAGGGGTATACATGTATATCTTAAAGTTTTGATAAAATAAACATATACATGAAATGAAAAACTCATAAAAACAAATCAAGAAATAGGAATACAAGTTTAAAATGTATGAATCATCAAAACTAGACTATACTAACACATCTAATGGGTACAAATAAGCATTCGAGCACAAACATGTATAGATTTATTTAAAACCCACTATATGCACAAGTATAAATCCTAGTCTTAATAAAAACTATCATCTAAACAAATATTCAAGATATGAAGCATCAAAACGTGATAAAAATCATCATGGTAAATCTTAAACATGATTATTAAGAAAATTCACATGTTATTAAACCTATGATAAACATGATAGCTAAACAAATACGAGAACACAAAATAATAATCCATTTTAAATATGGGTGTCTCAAATTGCTATTCATGTATGTCAAGGATTCAATAATCATGGTATTTTCTCAGAAATCTATAAACATCAAAAATATGAAATACAAATCATATATGATCAATATGTTCATGCATATGCATTAGATCTAGGTCATACAAATTAGTTCAAACAAGGTGAGAACACAAAAATATAAGTCCATATTAAACATGGGTGTCTCAAAAAACTAACATGTATAACACTAATCTAATTAACATGGCATATTCATAATGATCAATAAACAATGACATGCTACAAACAATGAATGCATGCAAATACAAATAAGGAGTTAGAGATTCGATACCAAAACCAATGAGGGCACCGCTCTAGCTCTCCAAACCAAGGTGGTCTTCTCACCAAACTTTCCTTGAAAGTGATGCATCCATTTGATTTCCATGAGGCTCGGAACGCATCCACTCCAAGGTGTCATCACTCTCACGTCATGTGAGAGCCCACACCTACATCATAAATAGGAGGGGTGGTCTTTAGTACCCATACCTTCTTGGGTCCATGGGGGTTAGTACCTTCTCTAACCCAAACAAACTTATTTGCTAAATTATCATTATGTATGTTGGCCTAAAGGCCTTTCACTCTAGTTTTGATGATGATTAACTCATGTAGTTATGTGTACTAATTATCTTGTGATTTTAGTTTCAGTTTATTAATCAAGATATTAGTTGGTGTTTAGCTTCAACAAGATGAATTGGAAGCTTGCACATGTTGATTCAAGAGCCCGCGCATCAAAGATCATACATTGCACTTGCTCGGTGAATCAAGAGTTTTTGGATCGAGCCGACTTGGAGATTGCGCTCTAGCTTGGAGATTGCGCTCTACAAGAAGACTTAGGTATCCATAGTTTTAGTTTGGGTTTAGATCCTAATTGTAAAGATTAGAATAGTATGATAAGCTCAAGTTCACAACACACACCTTTCATGTTTTGATTTTCGGTTTTAGGTTTAACCGATCTTGATTTTCATGAATAGATTTTTTATCAAAACAAGTTTACATGGTTTATGTATATTAGATTTGTTCTATATACATGCATGCTTCAATTGTTTAGACAAACTTTGTTTGATAATCTATTCCATGTGTTTTATGTTTTGGTATTTACAACAAAACATATTTTTGGACTTAATGACAAAAATCATGATATATATATGTTTCTTGTATATTGAATTTCTATTCATATATAATATGCTTCAAAGTGTTTAAATATCATATTTTTGTATCATGGATGAGTTTTAGACAATGTGTATTTTCTATTCAAAAATCCAAGTTTTAGAAAATACAGTTTTGGTTTTTGGTAAAAATGATAAGACACAAAAATAGTTCATATTGATTGATATTTGAGCTAAACTTTTTACCACATGTTTATGTATCAATGCAAAATGATAAAACTATTTTTGGTGATTTTTAGAAGTGTTAAAAGATTTTTAACAATATTTTTAAACTGGTTTTCTGACCTGTTTTCTGTTCCAGGCTTCAACCAAGTCGACTAGCCCCCTGACTAGTCGACTAGGTCTGAGGTCGGTCGACCGGGCCGGTCGACCGACGTGCACAAACCTGTGCACGTTTCTGGCACAGACAGCGGTCGACCGGGACGGTCGACCGGAGCAGAGTAGTTTGCTCTCAGGAATTTTCGGTCGACCGAGGCGGTCGACCGGTAGCAGTAACGGTTCAAAATTTGACCGTTGCACGGTCGACCGGACCGGTCGACCGGCAGGGCAATTCTGGCTAAATTTCTGCCAACGGCTATTTTCTGATAATTGCCTATATATACCCCATTTGAGAGAGGTTTTCTCTAAGGTTTTTGGTGCGAAATTTTTCATACTCTCTGGTGTTTTTGCTGCAATCAAAAGAAGTTTTTGAACTCATATTGAACAATCTATTTGGTGTTTTCATTAGGGTTTGGAAAATCAAAGAAAGGGTTTTTGGGAAAAGATTTTGATTGAACTTCTCTATCTTGGTTTCAGTTTTTCCCAAGGATTTTTCTTTGTGATTTTGATTTCCATTCCATTGGTTTTCTCCACACTTGAGCTAAAATCTACTATCTGTTCTATAGGTTATTTGTGTGGGAGAAAGAGATTGTTTTGGTTGCTTGTTGAACCACCAAGTTAAAAGCCCAATCTTTGTTTGGCTTTGTGCCTTGGGTTGTATCCCTCAAGTTGTGAGGTGATCCTTGTGTTTGCTTTGTGCTAATCTCTCAAGTTGTGAGGTAATTGTTTGTTGGATTGAAGCTTGCCTCAAGGAGGAGGTTGTGGTTGTAAAGAGAGGAGTTGGGTACTCCTTGTGAGAGTTCTTTGTGGACTAGCTAGTGGATTAGAAATCCTTCGTGTGTCGAAGGCGGGGATGTAGAGCTGGGTGCTCGAACCTCGAAACACATCTCGTTGTTTGCGCTTGATCCATTGACTCTCTCTCTATCTCTCTCTTTACTTTGTGCCTTGCAATTATTTATATTGTGCATTCATATTTGCTTGGCTTGGTTGTGTGTGCATCATTTGTTGATCACACTTGAGTGTAATTTGCATTAAGTTTTTAAATTCAGCATTTAGTTCACAGATTAGCATTGTCACCTATTCACCCCCCTCTAGGTGACTTTTCAATTGGTATCAGAGCTAGTGCTCTGATATTTAGGTTTAACCACCTAGGAGTGTGATCTTGGATTGCTAATCTTCTTTGCATTTTCATTTGCACTCATACTAGTTTGCACTCATGGATAGCCCTCCTATGTTTGACCATTTTAGACTTGATTCTTGGAAGGTTGACATGATTAGACATCTAAAAGGACTAGGACAATTAGTTTATCAAGCCATCACTATAGAATCCCTCCCTAATAGTAGCAAGCATAAGAAGGCCAATGCATTAGCCCTTAGGACACTTCTAGCATCTCTAAATGAACATCTTTTACCTATTTTTGATCGCTATGATTCGGCTTTTGCAGTTTGGAGCATCTTGACTTCTCCCGAGCTTCCAAGGATTATCAACAAGATGAGGAGATCTAAGAGAGAAAAATCCGAAGAGCAATGCCTCATGGTCCAAGGGAAGAACTCCCTTGAGGTACATTCGGATTCCCCTCTAGATGATAGCTCTAGTTCCTATTGTCATGGATGTTTTGAAGTTCAAACTTTAAATATGGAACTTGCTCATAAGCTTGAAAATTTGTTGGAAAAACATAATTTGTTGAAAGAGAATAATCTTGTTTTGAAAAATGAATTAAAGGATTTATGTTCTAATTTTGAATTGATTTTGCAAGAGAAAGAAGAGATCACTAGTGAACGTGACTCACTACAATCTCAACTTGAACTTGCACTTAAAGAGATTGAAGATTTGAAAAACAAAAATGATTTTGATGATGTTGTAGAACACAATGAGATTTTATCTTCAAAATTAGATTTTACTTTTAAAGAAAATCTTACTTTGAAAAATGATATTGATTCAATTACTAGAGAATTGGATTTGGTTTTGATTAAAAATAAATCTTTGCAAAAAGAGATTGATGTTTGCCATGCTAATGTTGCTTCATGTTCTAGCACACCTATTGCATGCTCCACTTTATCTTCTAACATTGAAAATGATATACTTGTTTTGAAGAAAAATGTTGATAGTTTGGGCTCCACTTTGAGCCATTGTGCCATGAATCACACACGATTGGAAACCTTGGTTCGCAAGAAACAAGTTCCAACCTTGCATGCACACCCATCTAGGCATACACATGCTTTTCATGATCACCACCATCATATGTATGCTCACGTGTACACATGTACACATTGTGGTCGAAAAGGCCATCTTGCTAGATTTTGTTATGATCTTTTACATGTTAAAAATTTAGCAACTAATTTTGTTTGGGTTAGAAAAGATGCTAACCCCCGTGGACCCACAAGAAAATGGGTACCAAGATCCACCTCTTTGATGTTTGGTGTAGGTGGAGGCTCTCGCATCACGTGAGAGATTTGGTGCCTTGAGGTGGATGCGTTCTAAGCTTAAAAGAGAATTATTTGGATGCTTCACACTCAAGGGAACTTGGTGGAGAGGACCACCATTGGTTTGGAGAACTAGAGAAGAACCTTCATTACTTTTGGTATCATTCTCTAACTCCCACTTATTTGCATGCTTTTCATGTTCATCTATTTGTAGCATGTTATGTTTTATTGTTCATTATTCTTGTGCTATGCTCATTAGACTAATGTTATACATGTTTAGTTATTTGAGCACCCATGTTTCATATGGATCTATATTTAGTGTTCACACCTTGTTTAAACTAACATGTATGCCCTAGATCTAATGCACATGCATATGCATAAAGATCATATGATTTTCATGTTTCTATGATTTTTTGTTTTAATAATTCGTGTTTTTGATTATCATAATCATATTGATTGTTGACCCGTTTCATGCTTCATGTTTTGACAACTTGCTTGAATGATAGTTTTCATTAAGACTAGGATTTATACTTGTACAACTAGTGAGCTACAAATAAACCTTTATATATGTTTGTGCTTGAACGCTCATTTGTATTCACTTGATGTACTAGTATAGTCTAGTTTTGATGATTATTACATTTGACTTGTATTCACTATCTTACATGTTTTGTTTTAACTTTATGTACATGTCCATCTTGTCCAAACTATCATTTATACATATACATCCTTGAGCCACGTGCCTTCATGCATATACTTTTGTGGACTCATTGTGTTTAGGATATGTATGTATACTTTAGTTTGTACATGACATACATATGCCTTGAAGTTTAAATCGTTTGGATGAATTTCATGTTTGCTAAGCGATTTCACATGTATGATGAATCTCATATTTTTAAGATGATTTCAATTAGTGATTTCACATGAATTTCATGTTTTTAATATTGAGCTTGATTGTCCATTTTCATGTTGATATGTTTCTCACAACACTTGTACACTCACTCTATTTATGTTTTCTCATGACTTAGTTTTCATGAGTACAAGTTATGCTATATGGATTTTGAGTGTTTTAGTGCCATGTGGTTTACATGTGTCTTCATGAAATTTTTTTTTTTGGATCTCATACTAGTTGATTCATATAACTAGTTATGATATTCTTCCTTGGTAGAGTTTTTCAAACATACTACATTTTCAAACCTATTTTTGAAAACCCCTACCATCAAAGGGTGGTTGGATGGGAGATCATGTTCATGTATGTTTTATAATGAAAATCATTTTAAACTTGCACATGATTGGGTGGTAGTGAATATGAGATATACACTTGATCTTATTGTTGTTTCAATTGGTATCATTGAATTCTTTCAATTGGTATCAAATCTTGACATCCTTTTGTATACTCATATATGTTTTGTTTTATATATATGTATGCATACACTTCATATAGTATCAATTTACAATTGGTATCTATTTCTTACATACATATATAGATGATTTATTTGTGCTTCAAGATATATGCACAAATTTTGCTTATGATAAGCTTGATTTTTTTTTAATGACCATCATTTTCAATTGATTCAATTTTCAATTGGTTTCTTTATACAAGCATTATCATTATCTTGCTTATGCTAAGCTTGAGCTTTAACATTATTTCAATTGACTTAGTTTTCAATTGGTATCTTATTTCTAGTTTAAGCATATGTTTAGTTGGTATTTCATAAAGGGGGAGAAAACTCACATTTCAATTTTTCAATTGGTATTTAGTTTACCATTGGTTTTGTTTCCCACTCCCTAACTTTATGAGAAAAAAAAATGATTTAAGAATGATTATTGATTTTTAATTGGTATCAATGTGTTTTTCAATTGGTATCATGTGTTTTATTTTCAATATGTTTTAATTTCAATTGGGATCATATTTGTTTTCAATGCCCCTCTTACTTTCAATTGGTGATTGGTAGGCATTTCTTAAATGTTTTTATGATCACTTTCTATTGATATCATAATGCACTTCTTTGACACTTTTTTTAATTGGTATCATTTTTGGTTTCACCCCTTGAAGTAGTTTGTTTATTCTTTGTTTCATATATTCAGGGGGAGAAGAATTCATATCTTTTTGTTTTTACCCCTTTGTTGATGATTGACAAAAAGGGGGAGAAGATTTATTGGAGTTGATATGCATGAGTTTTCAGTTTTATGTTCATTTCATCTCCATTGGTATTGGTATCAAGAGCATTATGAGTTTTGTTTATGTTCATTTCATCTCCATTGGTATTGGTATCAAGAGCATTATGAGTTTTGTTTTTATTAGTATCTATTGGTATCAAGAGCATGTTTTGGTAAATTAGTTGTTTTGTTTTAATTGGAATCAATAGCATGTTTCATACGCATATTCATTTTATGTCAAGAACCCTGTTTATATGCATCTTATTGTTTGTTTATTCATATGCATGAGTTAAGGGGGAGCTTCTTTGAAGCTTTACTTTAATCCATGCATATATAACTCCATGAGTTTTGTCATCATCAAAAAGGGGGAGATTGTTGGCCCAAAGGCCTTTCACTCTAGTTTTGATGATGATTAACTCATGTAGTTATGTGTACTAATTATCTTGTGATTTTAGTTTTAGTTTATTAATCAAGATATTAGTTGGTGTTTAGCTTCAACAAGATGAATTGGAAGCTTGCACATGTTGATTCAAGAGCCCGCGCATCAAAGATCATACATTGCACTTGCTCGGTGAATCAAGAGTTTTTGGATCGAGCCGACTTGGAGATTGCGCTCTAGCTTGGAGATTGCGCTCTACAAGAAGACTTAGGTATCCATAGTTTTAGTTTGGGTTTAGATCCTAATTGTAAAGATTAGAATAGTATGATAAGCTCAAGTTCACAACACACACCTTTCATGTTTTGATTTTCGGTTTTAGGTTTAACCGATCTTGGTTTTCATGAATAGATTTTTTATCAAAACAAGTTTACATGGTTTATGTATATTAGATTTGTTCTATATACATGCATGCTTCAATTGTTTAGACAAACTTTGTTTGATAATCTATTCCATGTGTTTTATGTTTTGGTATTTACAACAAAAATATTTTTGGACTTAATGACAAAAATCATGATATATATATGTTTCTTGTATATTGAATTTCTATTCATATACAATATGCTTCAAAGTGTTTAAATATCATATTTTTGTATCATGGATGAGTTTTAGACAATGTGTATTTTCTATTCAAAAATTCAAGTTTTAGAAAATACAGTTTTGATTTTTGGTAAAAATGATAAGACACAAAAATAGTTCATATTGATTGATATTTGAGCTAAACTTTTTACCACATGTTTATGTATCAATGCAAAATGATAAAACTATTTTTGGTGATTTTTAGAAGTGTTAAAAGATTTTTAACAATATTTTTAAACTGGTTTTCTGACCTGTTTTCTGTTCCAGGCTTCAACCAAGTCGACTAGCCCCCTGACTAGTCGACTAGGTCTAAGGTCGGTCGAACGGGCCGGTCGACCGACGTGTACAAACCTGTGCACGTTTCTGGCACAGACAGCGGTCGACCGGGACGGTCGACCGGAGCAGAGTAGTTTGCTCTCAGGAATTTTCGGTCGACCGAGGCGGTCGACCGGTAGCTGTAACGGTTCAAAATTTGACCGTTGCACGGTCGACCGGACCGGTCGACCGGCAGGGCAATTCTGGCTAAATTTCTGCCAACGGCTATTTTCTGATAATTGCCTATATATACCCCATTTGAGAGAGGTTTTCTCTAAGGTTTTTGGTGCGAATTTTTCCATACTCTCTGGTGTTTTTGCTGCAATCAAAAGAAGTTTTTGAACTCATATTGAACAATCTATTTGGTGTTTTCATTAGGGTTTGGAAAATCAAAGAAAGGGTTTTTGGGAAAAGATTTTGATTGAACTTCTCTATCTTGGTTTCAGTTTTTCCCAAGGATTTTTCTTTGTGATTTTGATTTCCATTCCATTGGTTTTCTCCACACTTGAGCTAAAATCTACTATCTGTTCTATAGGTTATTTGTGTGGGAGAAAGAGATTGTTTGTGGTTGCTTGTTGAACCACCAAGTTAAAAACCCAATCTTTGTTTGGCTTTGTGCCTTGGGTTGTATCCCTCAAGTTGTGAGGTGATCCTTGTGTTTGCTTTGTGCTAATCCCTTAAGTTGTGAGGTAATTGTTTGTTGGATTGAAGCTTGCCTCAAGGAGGAGGTTGTGGTTGTAAAGAGAGGAGTTGGGTACTCCTTGTGAGAGTTCTTTGTGGACTAGCTAGTGGATTAGAAATCCTTCGTGTGTCGAAGGCGGGGATGTAGAGCTGGGTGCTCGAACCTCGAAACACATCTCGTTGTTTGCGCTTGATCCATTGACTCTCTCTCTATCTCTCTCTTTACTTTGTGCCTTGCAATTATTTATATTGTGCATTCATATTTGCTTGGCTTGGTTGTGTGTGCATCATTTGTTGATCACACTTGAGTGTAATTTGCATTAAGTTTTTAAATTCCGCATTTAGTTCACAGATTAGCATTGTCACCTATTCACCCCCCCTCTAGGTGACTTTTCAATGTATTCTATCATAGCAAAATTTAGCAAGGTGGTCCTTACGTCCACATATGTACAAGTGTACACATGAGCATACAAAGTGTGATGGTGTCCGTGAGGAGCATGTATATGCCGTGGAGGGTGTGCATGCATAATAGATGGAATTTGTTTCTTTCGAAACAAAGTTTCCAAACGTGTATGACTCTTGGCACATTGGCTCAAAGTGGAGCCCAAACAATCTACTCTCTTCTTTAACAAACAAATATCATCATTAATCCTAGAAGAAGAGGTACATGCTATAGGTAGACTAGATGAAGAAACTACACTAGCATGGCAAACATGAAAATCAATTTTATGTTGCAAAACCATGTTTTTCTCTAAACAAGCATTTAAATCATTTGAAATAGAAATTATTTTATTTTTCAAAGCAACATTCTCCTTTAAAACGAAATCAATTTTTGATGACAAGATTTCATTTTTCTCTAAAATATCATGGCTATTATTTTTAGATTTTAAAAATTCATTTTCTTTTAGAGAAAGGTCTAGTTGAGATCTCAATGAATCCCTTTCATTATAGACTTCAACCTTTTCTTGCAAAACCTTGTCAAGTTTAGAAGACAAATTTTCATTTTCTTTATTTAAAGCACAAGTCTTCTTTTTTAATAAATTATATTTTTCAATTAATTTTTCACAAACAATTGATAGTTCTTCATTTAAATCATGGGCATCAACAAAATCATTTGAAGAACTAGCACAATCATCACTATCTAGTTGAGTTTCCGATTGTACCTCAAGGGAGTCATTCCCTTGGACCATGAAGCATTGTGACTCGGATTCTCCACTAGATTCCTCCAGTTGAATTGGCAATTGAAGTTCGGAGGTGGTGGTTGTGGTTGTCAACATGTTCCACACTGCAAAAGCAGAATCAAGGTTAGAAACACGTATGAGATAATCTTTTGATAATGTGCTTCTAATAGCCTCAAGGGCTTGTGCATTGGCCCCTATATGATTGCAATTACCAAGATAGCATTTCTTGGTAGCCGCAAGAAAAACATGCAAACCTAGGGTCTTTAGGTACATGGACATCCTATATTTCCATGTGTCAATGTTGGAGACATCGAACATGGGAGGTGCAAAGCAATCCATGGGTATAAACTATATGAGTGTGCAAACAAACAAATGCAAACAAGATTAGCAAACAAAGGATCTCACTCCTAGGATGTTAAGCCTAATATCAGGAGCGTTGGCTCTGATACCAATTGAAAAAACACCTAGAGGGGGGTGAATAGATGTAATTGCTAATCTAGAAACTAAATGAAAACTAAATGCGGAAGCTAATGCAAATTTTGCAACACACTTAATACAACACACAAGTGTAGCCGAATTCCCCGTGAAGGGCTCTGGACTAACTCCTCTTGATTCCCCTAGATATGGGTTGAGGTGCTATGTGAAGCTCTTGTGGTTAAGTATAAGTGAGGCACACACAAACAACCAAGCATATAAGAGATATAGCAATATGAAATATGCAAGGTACAAATGCAAGCAAGCAATATGAATGTACTGATTGAAGATGCTTTGCTAAAATAAAAGAGAGTAAGAGATAGAGAGAAAATGGATCAAACGCAAAGGCAAAGATATGTTTCGAGGTTCGAGCACCTAGCTCCACATCCCCGCCTACACCACCGTGTAGGATTTCCAATCCACTATCTCCCACCGAGGGAACCTTCACCGAGAAGGATTTGTTACAACTCTAGGAGTACCAAACTCCTCTCTCAAACAACCACCTCACAACCGAGGGGTAGGCCCTTAGCCAAACAACCAACACCTCTACCTAAGAGGGTTACAACCACCAAGCTCCACCTCACACAAGAGGGAGCAAACACAATCCTCAACCTCTACCAAAGAGGGAGCAACCCAACAATGAAAAGGGTTTACAACAATTGATCCTAAAAGATCACAAACTCTGTCTCTTTTCCCACAAACAAAATGATCCTATAGAATAGGATAGATGATAAGTTCAAGTGTGGAAAACTAGGTGTTTGGAAATCAAAAACTCAAAGAAATAATCTTGGGAAAACTCTTGTAGATACTAGAAATGAAGAACAAACACAAATCTCCCAAAATACTCTTTTCTTTGATTTTTCCAAAAACCTAAAACAAATAAGATAAATTCTTTTTGGCACAAAACTCTTTTGAAAACTCTTTTAAAAACAATAGAGAAAGTCTGGATATTTTGGCTCTAAAAATCTTGGCCAAAACCCTAGAGAAATGGGGTTTATATAGGCCAAACCAGAAACTAGCCGTTAGGCTGATCTGTCAGTCTGACAGACCTTCGGTCGACCGTCCGGTCGACCGCCAACGGTCAAAAATTCGACCGTTGGAGCAAACCGGTCGACCGCCCGGCCGACCGAAATAAACAGAGAGCACTGCTCTCAGTTACGGTCGACCGTCCGGTCGGCCGTCCCACTGCGTGTCAGACGTGCACGGCTCTGTGCACGTCCGTCGGCCGTACGGGTCGACCGGCCTATGGTTCGGTCGATCTATCGGTCGACCGGCCTGGCCTGACAGACAGGTCTGGGTCAGAATCTGTGTTAAACAAATTTTAAAAAATTCTTTTAAGAACTTGTAAAAATCCCCAAAAATGTTTTTATCATATTGCATTGATATATTAACATGTGATAAACATTTCTACTCAAATATCAAGCATATGAAACCATTTTTGTATCTTAACATTTTTACCAAAAACCAAAACATATATTTTATCAAACTTGGATTTTTCAATACATGAATAGGAAAGTCAAAATAAGTTTGTTTAAGAAGATTAAGCATGTATGTATAAATAGAACATATCTAATATACATATAAACCATGTAAACTTGTTTTGATCAAACTATTCATAAATCCAAAACATGAAATGTGTGCGTATTGTGCACTTGAGCATATCAACTATACTAAACTTTACAATATGGATCTAAAACACACTATCTAAACTAGGATACCTAAGTCTTCTTGACGATCTCCATCTTCAAGTAGACCCGATCCAAAACTCCATCCATGAGCTAGGCAAAGTATGATCTTGATGCTTGGGCCCTGGAATCACTTGTGAAGCTTCCAAAACATCTTGTTGAAGCTATCACCAAACTAATATCTTGCTAATGATCTGAAACTTAAAATCACAAGAATATTAGTAAACATAACTACATGAGTTGATCATCATCAAAACTAGAGTGGAAGGCCTTTGGGCCCACACCCTAAGTATGTAAGTGAATAATATGTGTATATTTCTTTAAGGTAAAGATCAAGACTAAATTACTTTCACCAATTTTCCTTCTAACCTTGAAAATCAAACAAGTCATCTTATTTTGACCAAGTATAAGAAATCCTAATTATGATTTTCTCATTCCTTAAAATTAACATAATTTCTTACAAATAATATATCAAAATATTGTTCTTTTTCTTTCAAAAAGTTTATATATATATATATTATTTTTTTCTTTTCTTTTTTAGTTATATTAGTTATGTTAGAGTCCTCCCCCATACTTATCTCATGTATTGTCCGTAATATATGAAAGAAATGTATAGATGCATAAAATGGAATGTAAAAGAGGTGTATAAAAAATTATATAAATATATAGTATACAAAAATATGTACAACGTCATGTTTCTCCCACACCTAGATCTTTTTAGGTCTCATCCCTCTAGCTCTCTTCTCATCATTCTAATGGGTTCTCTTAATATGACATAGTGGGGAGGCCAATCTTTTTGTCATTTTAGCTCTCTTCCTCCCCAATCTCACCTTCTTTAAGCTTTTCTTCCTCATATTTCTACATCAATTATTCAAAAATTGATCATCATCACACTTCTCAGTTGGAACTTCCTCACTATAAATGCCGAGGAATTCTAACTCAGTTCCATATATCTCCTCAAAACTTAGATTAACACTTTCCCCTGGAGATGTATAATTAACCAAAATATCCCTAGTCGGTTCATCCAAGCACACAAGTTCTTCTTTGAAGAGGTTTTCAAAGATTAGGTCAATTAGAGGTTCTTGAATTATATTCTCACGCGATATGTCATTGATTGGATGATCGAAAGTGAAGATATTCAAATCAAATTTCCTTTTTTTTAAAGGGGACTCTAAAATTAGGATCTTCGACATATGTCTTCTCATTAATATAATCGCATTTCAAGAAACAGAGACTCATTCTCTATACCTTCACTTTCTTCATCACAATTATTTTCAATAAAGTTTACCTCAAACGTTTGGTCTCTTATCTTACGAGGTTGTTTTTCTAGGTTGAAGACATTTACTTCTCTAGTCATGTCCCCAAAGGTTAACCTCAAGGACCCATTTCTACAATTGATAATAGCCTTAGCAGTAGTAAGGAATGGGGGCCCTAAGATAACAGGAGTTTGAGCCCTAGGATTGGACACATGTTGTGTCTCAAGAACTATGAAATCAACTGGGTAGATAAACTCCTCGACCCGGACAAGGACATCATTAATTTTCCTCTTTGGAACTTTCACAGAACGGTCAGCCAGTTGGATTGTGACTCGAGTTGGACAAAGATCGCCTAACCCAAGTTATTGATAAACTGAGAATGAAAGCAGGTTGATATTTTCTCCCAAGTCAAGAAGGGCACAATTAATCTCGGCTTGTCCTATAGTGCAGGCAATGGTGGGACAACCCGGATCCTTGTACTTAACAGGGATCGGACCCGACAGTAGCTCACTAATGTTAGTGGCTAAGAAGACTTTCTTGGGTACATTAGTCTTTCTCTTCTTGGTGTACATGTCCTTAAGAAATTTTGCATAGGATGGGACTTATTGGATGGCATCAAGAAATGGAACATTTATCTTCACTTGGTTGAAGATCTCAATTACCTTATCCATGTGTGGATTCTGCTTGTTGTTCTCTAGCCTATTAGAAAATGGTACTCTAAACTTGTACATTTGACTGGTTGACTTATCTGTTTTAGATTCGTCAGATTTGGAAGGATTGGGACTAGATAAGTTGGATACTTGAGTGTGATTGTGCTTACTGAGATTGGATGGTACTGACACTTGATTATCAACTTTCTTTCCTGACCTTAATAGATGAACAACATTACATTGATTCAATGATTGATCCTCAGCCAAACGAGCTTGTTGAGAATTCTTAGGATTCATTATTGGCTGACTGGACAAGGTACCCTTTTGCCTCTCATTCTGTGGATTGGCTGATTGGCTTATTTGAATCTCTAACCTCTATATTGTTTGCATGAGGGAATCTTGGTTCTTCATGTACCTTTCTATATTTCTCTCAATCAGTCATTCTCCTTTCAAGTTGAGGATTCTGGAAGAAAGATGGTGGAGCTTGGTTGGGAAAATTTTGTTGATAATTTGAAAATTTGTTGGGAGAATTGTGAGGGTAATTTGGAAAGTTGGGTTAATGATTGGAAGAATTATTGAAATGATGGAAGTGGCTTGCATGGTTTGGCCATGGATGGTCATTGTTGTGTTGGCTCCATGAGAAATTTGAGTGATTTCTCTAGCCAAGATTGTATGTTGGTGCATAAGGATCATTGTTTTGCCTTAAAAAGGCCGCATTTATCGGTTCTAGAAAGTATTTTTGAGCTTGAAACACATGACACTCCTCAAACACATGATTCATGGCTTGACAGTAAGTATATCCCGGAGTTCAAAATTGGTTTGGGCTAACTTGATTGACTGGACTTGGTTCCTTAGTTTCTAAAACATTCAGTCTTCTCAGTAGGTTAGCTATTTTAGCATCGTTAGCTATGGATGATTCAATTGAATGGAGACTTCCTTTTGAAGAGATGGAGTTTGAATTCCTAGAGTTTTCACTAGTTGGTTCCCATTGGATGGTCTTTTTAGCTAGATCCACATATAGATCCCATCCTTCATTCCCATCCTTCTACAAGAATCCCCCTTGACACATGGTTTCTAAGAGAGTCTTGGTAGAGTAGTTTAAACCGGTATAAAGAATTTGTCATTGTTGCCATTTCTCTATTCCATGATGAGGACATTGGGCAAGGAGGTCTTTGAAGCGTCTAAAGTACCCTCAAAACGGTTCACTAGGTTCTTTCTTGAACTGCATGATGTTTTTCTTAACGAGAGCGATCTTATAAATTGGATAGAATTTCTTTAAGAAGACCTTGATGAAATCATCCCAGAATGTGATAGAGCCGGCTGCTAAGCTGTAGAGACATTTCTTGGCTAAGTCTTTAAGAGCAAATGGGACAAATCTCAACCTAATAGCATCATCTATAAGGTATGGGATTTTCATCATTAAGCATACTTTCTCAAATTCTCTTATGAAGAAATAAGCTTCTTCGGACTCTAAGCCATGGAACTTAGAGTGTGTGTTGATGAACTGTGGGTTAAACTCAAAGTTGTGTTCACCAACCGATGGTAGTTGGATGCAAGATGGAAGTGAGGTTCTAATGGGATAGAACCTATCTTGCAAAGATGTCGGTTGAGCCATAACCGAATCTGGTCTTAGCTCGAACTTGGGTGGTGATGTGTTTCGAGTTAACCTAGATGAATTAGGGTCTCTTAACCACACTTGCATACACAAACACAATCATAAATAAGTTCACCAATAATCAACAAGTGGAAACAACCAAGCCTAGTCTAACGTAACCTTGACCTAGATAACTCCTAACTGGTTAATTGTCCATAGGAGGTATAATGCAAACTTTGATCACAAGCTAATCAGCCAGGTCAGGGCAAGATTGATGGTAGGTATCCGCGCAAAAGCAACGGGCCTAATTAAGCCAAACCTGGTGCCTTTAGGATTTCACCCCTCAATCTCTGTCCTTAGACACTGATTTTGTAGGAGTTAAATTCTAACACATTCCCCCTTAGGATAATCTCCTAATGAGTCCAAGATGTCCCTAAGACCAACATCTATCAGATTTTAAACTAGGCTATGGTTGTGCATGCTTGGAGATGGTTTGTGGGCTAAGAAAGGGTAATGACTTCCCCACGTTATCTTATTTGGGTTTTGCTCTTAAAATTGGTTGTGTAAAGTGTGTAAGATATAGAAAAACAAAATTCACAAGCAAATATCACCCAAGAATATTTTCTAACTATATGTTATGCATACATACCTTATCTCCAACTATCTTCAATAGTAATCGTAAAAGAAACGTAATTAAACAAATGCCTAGAATGCAAGTCTAAACGGCTTTTAAGTAATTGGTAATCAATCAGATTACTATTGGATTAAAAATAGGGAGTGTGAATATCAGATATAGCAAAAATAATACACAAAAACTGTATTTTTGTAAAGCAATATGTCCTGTAAAAAAGGATTTTTAGTAGTCCAAAAATTTCAAGCTTTTGCACTGCAATTTCTTGAAATCTGTTTCCTACTTTTGAGAATAGGGGTACAAAATAGCAAGTCTTCTCCTGTAAAGCTTAAGCGCTGAAATCAAATAAAGCTTAAGGGCTAAATTTTATTTCTTAACGTCCCTGAAACAAAATACCAAACTTGTTAGAAAATAATTACACCGTTCCCTCCTCGGCAACGGCGCCCAAAATTGATTGCAAGTGAAAGCAGTGAGAATTACCGTCTAGCTTTGGGCTAACGGGTTGTATTCACGAGGAGGAATGCGATAGAAGCTTTTCGTTGAATTGTTAAATAAAAAAAATGGTGTTGGTGTTTTTCTTTTTTTTTTATATTGAAAAAGAGAATGGAGAGAAGGGAAGTGATTTAAAGAAAAATTTAAAACTTGAAAAAGGCTTTGGAGAAGATGATCTTTTAGAAAATGATTTGAGAGTTATTTGGCTGTGATTTAAATTATGAAAATGATCCGGGCTCACTAATTTTCTACTCAACTGCTTGTTTAACTCAAGAACATTTTGGTGCATCACTTTTGTCATAAGCAAAAAGCTTTAGTTTCTTTTAATGTTCAAGTAAAACAAATAAAATGATTTTGGTTTAAATCTTAAGGCCTTTCTTAACACATCATTATAAAGAGAATGTTAAACAATCAAGCGCGAAGAAGCAAGTATGGAATAAAAATAATTTAAAAATATTTGTGCTTTGAAAGTCCAAGTTTAAAAGAAAAACATCCTTATGTGCTTTCAAGAATAAAGTTTAACTCAGGCATTATTATGATTCGAGAGAGTTGCTTTCATAAAAATCAATCAAGAGAAAGGAGGTAGAAGAGATCTATTAGTGAGCCCAGAAGATGGTTTAGTTACTCATGATAAAAAGAAAATAAATAAGAGAATAAAAATAAAATATAGGCATACCGAATTGAGTCAAGTTGAATAAGCAAATTGAATCTCCTTTGATTGTCACTTCAAAGATGAATTACATACTCAGTTCCACTCTTCTCTCTTTGCTGGTCTAAACTGAAAAGTAAATATGAGATACATCTTCTCAGAACTATCTAACAATACTCTTAAAACTTAAAAATAAATAAGAATTCTAATCCTAGTCTTCATTGCTTTTTTTCAGTACAAAACCTGCCTTTTGTAGATAAAAAAACCAGAGGAGAGAGAAGTGAGAAGATAAAGGGAGCAAACCTCCCCTTATCTCCACCAAAGGGCCGTAGATCTGCAGCTTTGGCTGAGGATCCGTGCCAGGATGTGGCCAAACGGCCACATCCAGGTGGTGAGCTGGATGGCGTGTGATTTTGCCCCTTTTTGTCTGGCTGGATTTTCTGTTTTTCTCTGATTCTGATCTGATCTTTAATGATTCTCCAGCTAACCGATTTGGATTCTTATAAAACCAAATTAAATGGTTTTATTTGATGTAATCCTCCCTGATATGCATTGATCTTCAGCTGAAATTATTCCTATCCTCCTGAATATTTATCTCCTCTTTAATTAAGATTTAAATCAGAATTAAAGTGGGCTTTTGGGCTTATTTTTTTCCATCTCCATTAACAGTGGGGTTGCATATTATTAAATAAAAATGAGACTTATTTGTAGAGTTTATTAGATAATAAACATGGTAATGTGACAATAATATGTTCAATATATGTGACCGATCAAGTTTCAAAGTATTATAGCGAAAAATCAAATAGTATTTCAAAATATTTTCAAGTATGAGTTTTGGCTTACTACCGGTCGATCGTCAGTCGATTGATATGTAAAGTTGATGGCTCTATCGATTGACCAAACGATCGACCATTTTTTGCACGAACATGCACATGTATAGCTTGTGCACGTCGGTTGACTACCCGGTCGATGTTGAAGGGCTATATTCTCTGTTTGTCAACATCGGCTGACCGACCAGTAGACTGACTTAGACTCCAGAGTTCTCTGTTAGATTCAGTCGATCGTCCGGTCGACTGCTATCCACAATGCTCAGAAATTTGACCATTAGCGGTTGACCGTTAGGCTTATTAAAGGCTGATTAACACCAAACGGTTATATTTTTTCAAATTTGTCTTTTCTGGGTTAATCTATAACGGCTATTTTGAGTTTCTCTCTTCTATTTTGACCCTTTATAAATAGAGAGACTATAGAAAAACCTAAGGAACTTTTTGCTAAATATTTTGTTTAAGATTTCCAATTATTTTAGAGAAGATTTTCAAAAGAAATTAAGTATGAGCCTAATTCCAAATACAAGTTTTTCAAGCTTTGTCTCTTCAATCTAAATACTTCAAAGCTTCACTCACATTCAATCTTTGAGCTTCAAATTTACTACATTGGTTCTAAGATTGTATTGTAAGCTATTTGGTGATCTAGGGGAGATGACTCCACCTCTTGTATTCAAGTGTTGTAGATATGGTGCCATCGGATGCAGATTATCTGCAGATATCCGCATCTAAATCTGCCTCCAACTCGAATACGAATATCATTTTGAACATTCATCAATATTCTTATCCGTATCCAAAAGTTAGGTGTAGTTACAGATATGGTAAAAGCACTATCCTATCCATATTCGATCCGATATTCGAAGGTTGGGTGCTTGATAATGATATCCGTATGGAAGAGACTATTCTTCAATGAAATAAGGTAATAAATTTTGATATTTAGTTGGTGAATGTAATAGTGGAAAATATCTGATTCTTGTAAGAGTAGCATGAGATATTTTGAGTATTTCGACATAAATTGTGGCATCCGAAGCGACGTTTAGCAACAGAGGTCATGTAATTCATTGCCATAGAAGTGAAAAGATAATAGGTAAGGTGAAAGCATTGATATGTACACAATTATATCATAGTATGTACCATATTTAATATTATTATAGATAAGATAAAAAGTAATATAAGTATATCCATTTCTGTTTGGTTGTCGTAATTGGCCGTAATTCATAAGTCATAATTGTTAAATTCTTTCACAGTTGTAAATGAGTTACATACATGTAAGTTTTACGACGTTTGGTTGGTAATATAAAGTTGTAAGCGGGAAAGTGTATTGTGTTTTATGGTGTTTGGTTGTCGTAATATATAAGTTGTAATTGGAAAAGTTGACCACAAAATTAACTATTTGGTAATTTAAAATTTTTAATATTGCAAATAAATACTAAAAATGCTAAATATTAAAAAATTTAATATTAACATAAAAAATAATACAAATTTTCTTGACCATAAAATTAACAATAAGTGGGCTATAAGTGGTCTGTAATTGAGTTGCAAGTGGTAGTTGAGTTGCGTAAGTCTTTTACGAATTACGGTCCAAACAAATGCCGTAGTTATAATTGGGTTGTAAGTCATTTATGAATTACGACTTTTTTGGCTTTTCCGTCCAAACAAACAACCCATTAGTTTATCCTTAACTGTATCTATTTTTACATTAAGTGATTTGTATTCACATCCGATCCACTAATATTTGATCCATATATGATATCTAATTTTGGCAGATACGAATATCATTTTTTCACATCACCAATATCCGTATCCATATCTGAAAGTTGGGTGCAGATACAGATACAATAAAGATAATATTCGATCCATATCCGATCTGATGGCACCGCTAGTTGTAGAGGTTGCGGCCTCAAACTAGCTGTGGGTTCATGATTGTAGGTGTTGTGGCACCAGTGAGAGGACTTGCAGGTTCGGTCAATTTTGTGGGAACGTCTAGAGTTTGCAATCTTATGGGATCAAAGCATAGTGAATGTTCTTCATTGCAGTGAAGGTGGAGACGTAAAGCACTAGCTTGAACCTCGAAACATATTTTTGCATTTTCGATTGCATTCTCTCTCTTTCTCTACTCAACTCACTCTTTCTATACCTTACATGCTATGTTGTGTTATCAACTCTTGCCAAATATATCTTGCGCTTTATTGTTTTAATTGTGTAAATTATTTTCTTGCTCTTTGTATTGCTATATAGCTTTAGTTATTTTTAATTCTGCATTATTTGGCATAGATTTTTAGCCTTCACTATTCACCCCCACTCTAGGTGATTTTATGAGGATGTCCCTCATCTTGGCGACCTCATGTTTCACTAGATGCTTATAGAAGGAGTGGGTGAGTTGCAGCCCATTGATGAATGCGGCGACAACCACATCGTCGTTGCAAGTATACACTAGAGCCATTTGGCTCTAAAAATAACCGACATACTGATTGAAACTCTCCCCAAGGCTTCATCTTGATGGTGAGTAGGTGGTTGTTGTTCTTCTTTAGCTCCCATCAGGAAGCATACTAGTGGTAGAAGATCTGCTTCACCTCCTCGAAGAGACATTGTCTCAGGATTGTATAGAACCATTCGTAGGTGTCGCCCTTGAGATTGAACAATAATCACAAGTCAGGATTATGTTGTCATGAGATAGACTGTCATATTGTCCTGGTATCAATGGAGGTGGGGGATGGGATTGGTCGCTCCCAAGTAGCACTCAAAGCTCAGCATCATGAACTTCTTCAGGAAGTGGTGAGAAGTGATCTCTTCGGAGAGAGAAGACTCGAAGGTGCTCAACCCGTAAGGCTTTGCCTCCTTTCAGAGAAGTTAACTTGCTTTCTCAACCTGTTTCGATTGATCTCCTTAATGTCCTCCATGTAAGGAGCCTTCAGGGTCCCGTGCAACTCAGAGTTTTCAGATTGTTGACTGCCTCTCGGGGAGAGTGATCTGTCGCGCCTCTGATTGCTCTCGGTGCGAGCGATCCGAGTAGTGCTCGATGACGGAGATGAAGAAGTGTGAGACCCTTCTATTCTCTAGTTCCTGCTAGATTATTATTTATGAAGGATCTCTATCTCGGCGACCAGTTGGTTGTAGAGGGGGCTGTCGCTTCTCTCTCGAGGGTAGCCTTCTCATGATCATGAGCCGCCTCCACCCGCTTTTCATTCATTTATTTTTGAAGGTTAAAAGGCATCTGGATGAGTTAGTTCTCAGGAGCATTGCCCCTACCCCTGGGGCAGTAGGCGGGGAAGACAGTCTTTCTCTGATATCTTCGATGTGGACATCGGGAATGGCAGGATGTTGACCAGAAGGCCCTCCGCCTCCCATGATAGTTGACCGGCTTTTGAGATTGCTATAGTTGTGGCGTGGGAAGCGTTCCTTCTTGATGGGGCCATTGCGACTTCGAAGAGACTTTTTGAGGAGGAGAAAGGGTTTGAAATTGGGAGAATTTTGAGCGTGGACTCAGAAATCTCATTGAAAGAACCAATATATAAAGGTAAATTCCTCGAGAAAATTAACCTACAATCAAATTGTAAATGAATATGTAAATCAAATGCGAATACTAGAGAGTTACATGAAAAATTCGAACAAAAAAATCACAAAGCAAATAAAGGGTTGATGAGCTGAGTCATAGCCTCTGAGATTTCTGCCTCTAGATCAGCCCGCGATCGCAACAGCATGTAATGCCCCAGCTGTAATCGGTTGAGTGGTATGTGATCTTCGTAGTTCATGCTAGTTGTCAATGATTAGGGCTCATATCTGCATCTATAACCCATGTGCCGATTGTTGTAATTATTCTCTTAGTCAGGTGGTTGGGTGAAATCTGTTGGATGAAACTTGTGGTGCAGATTTTTCTATGCGACTGGTCAAACAGTCAATCTATCACCACAAGCAAAAGGGGGTCTGCCTAGAATGATATCAATGTAAAGATTCAATCAGCAAATAGAGTCAGACTGGGATTTTTACGTGGAAACCTAGAATGAGAAAGACCATGGGGAAGAGAGAGGAAGGATGCACTATCTTTTTCTATATGTTACAAGAGGGTTTCTCTCAGTGCAAGTATTCATCTTCTTTTTCTTCTTTGTCCTCTTCCTTCTTCTGGAGGAGTATTGGTCTATAAGTAAGCTGTTTGGTATAACTGATGGTGCGGATCTCTCTCCATGATTTATAATCCGTGATTAAGATCCTTCCATCTCTGTTTAGATTGTTGTGCGTTATTGTTGGGATTGGCATGCAGAGATATCTGCCACTATCCATAATTGATTGTACACGTATTTTGGATAATCTATTAATACATTCCCACATTTCTTGTGTAATAAATTCTGCTAATTACTTATTTTTTAATGTCTAACTTATGTAGGTGATTATTAATGAAGAAAGAGAAGATAATACCAAATAAATACTAGTTAAATTATGGATCTATTTGGTTAACTTTGAATTCAGCAAGGTTGAATCAATTTTTAGCTTCGCGCGAGCTTGCAAATGACCTTACAATGAAGCTACTCGTGAGCTTCTGGCGAAGCTAGAGGGTTCATGCGAACGCCTTCTTGCCGTTGTGGCTTAATTATCTCCACTTAATATGGGACGAAGTGGGCGGGAGTAACCACCCACTTGAAGTGGCAGTAATTCCACTATATTAGTGGGGTTCACCCATTAAGCCTCGTGGGATTTTGAAACGGTCAATTTGATTACTTGGCAAGCTTACTTCGGAGCTAAGTCATGTGAAGTTACGTTTTAGCTTAAAGCTTCCGCGAAGTTACTTCTATAGTCCCCTGCGAAGGTAGGACTTAGCTTATAGCCTCGGGCGAAATTAAGATTCAACCCAGTGAAGTTAGGGATAAAGCTTCTAGCGCGAATCTCCTGGATCAGCATCTGGCAAGGCTCAATGGTGATCTTCGAGCAAAGCTAATAGTTTGGCCTCAAAGCGAGGCTGCAAAGAGAGCTTTCGGCGAAGCTGTAAGTTAGCTCCATATGGAGCCATGGAGGGCTTTAAAGTGAGGTCAGAGGCTATCCTCTTGGGCTCATGTGAGGCTAAGTGTTGAGCATTTTAGGCCTGCTTGGGGCTGTTCAAAGACAACTTTGGCTTACTGTCCGCTTCACTAGATCAGCAAGGTCCAAGTTGAAAATACACCTAGAGGGGGGGTGAATAGGTGTATTAGCTAATCTAAGACAAATGATGCGGAATTAAAAACTAATTACAACACCCTATTATGTGTAACCAAAGAGTGTAGCTGAATTCCCAGTGAAGGGCTCTAGACTAACTCCTCTAGATTCCTTTAAATAAGAGTTGAGATGCTATATGAAGCTCTCTTGGTTCAACACAAGTGAGGGCACACAATCAATACCAAGGATATATATAATATGAACAATATGATACAATGCAAGATATAAGAGAGATAGAGTTTAGGGAGAGTGGATCAAATGCAAACACCAAGATATATTTCGAGGTTCGAGCCACTGCTCTACGTTCCCGTCTTCACACAGAAGAATTTTCACTATGTCCACACAGGACCTCCCACACAGGGAACCACCACCGAGGAATTACAATTCTACACTTGGAGTACACAACTCCACTCTCAAATACAAGTACCTCTGCTCAAGAGGCAGGCACAAAGCCAAAAAATAATTACCTCTACACAAGAGGGATAAGGCACTAAGCCAAATAACAATCACCTCTACACAAAGAGGGATGGGCACAAAACCAAACAACAATCACTTCTACACAAAGAAAGATATGGTACTAAGCCAAACTCCAACCACAATCACCTCTTCACAAGACAAATAATCACAAACCCAAATCACAATCTTAATCACCCCTACACAGGAGGGGAGAACACAAACCCAAAGCAAAGAAGGGATTACAACTTGGTGATCTCAAAGACCACAAACAACTCTTGGTGATCACAATAGCCCACAAACTAAAATTCTCACAAAACAAGATGCTATAGATAGGATAGAGATGATAGCTCAAGTGTGAGAAAATAAGGTGTTTGAAAAACAAATCACAAAGAAAAACACTTAAGAAAAAAATACTAGAATGAAGATCAAAACAATTTCCTCAAAGACTCTCTTTTTCTTTGATTTTTCCAACCTTTGAAAAACAAATAAAAATAAAACTTTTTAGCCAAAAAACTCTTTAAAATCTTACTGCAAAACACTTGGAAAGATAGAAAATTTTACTCTTAAAACCCATGTTGAAAACAACCCAAGAGGGATCCTATTTATAGGCCCTCAAAAATCTGCCCGTTGGCAGCTGGAAAGGGCAGAAATGCCCTTCTGGTCGACCGACCGGCCCAACGGATATATTTCTGACCGTTGGCGCTCCAGTCGACCGGCATTAGCCTATGCTTGATCTCCCGGTCGACCCGGCAGGATTCGAGAGTGAGGGTGACCACGCGATCGACCGGCCTTATAGGCTGGCCCTTGTGCACGTTTCGTGCACATCGATCGGCCGGTCCGGTCGACCGCCAGTGGATCTGGCTGGGTAATTAAGGATTGAAAACTTAGATTATTTAATACCAACTAAATCCTATAAATACTCATAAATTCCACAAAAATAAGTTCTTGTTAAGATCTTTGAATAACAAATATGTGTGACCAAAAATCAACACATATTACAAACTATATGAACCATTTTTGTGATATAAAATATTTGGCTTTAAACAAAAACCGTATTTTTTGAAAACCAAACTTTGAAATGGAAATTCGATTTTTCCCAAACTCGTATAAATACAAAAATAAGATATTTAAACTCTTTTGAAGCATATTGTAAATGGATATAATCCAATACACATGTACATGATATATCTATTATTTTTGACATGAAATCCAAAAATAGGTTTTGTTAAATACAAAACTCTAAAACACATGAATAGGATCTCAAAATAAGTTTTTTCCAACTATGTGAGGCATATATGTATATAGATGAAATCTAATATACATTAAATCATGTAAATTTATTTTGATTCTATCTATTCATGAAAATTATATATATGTAAACTTAAAATCTAAAAATAGATTAAACCAAAAACCAAACTTAATAAACTTTTGTGTGCGTGAACTTGAGCATATCAACACTATCTATCTAACACAAGATCAACACAACTAAACACAAACCGAAGTCTTCTTGTCGATCCTTATCTTCAAGACGACCCGATTCAAACACGATCTAATGAGCTTGACTCCAACCGAGTGCTAGATGTGATCTTGACGCGCAAACTTAATAAACTTTTGTGTGTGTGAACTTAAGCATATCAACACTATCTATATTACACAAGATCTAAACACAACTAACCACAAACTTATATCTTCTTGTCGATCCTCATTTTCAAGACGACCCAATCCAAAAATAATCCAACGAGCTTGACTCAACCGAGTGCTAAATGCGTTCTTGACTCACGAGCTCTTGAATCTACACGAATTAGCTCCAAAACTCCTTTGTTGAAGCTAATCACTTACTAAGTTCCTAATCAAATATCTGAGACTAATTAAACATAAGATCATTAGTACTATAACTACATGAGTTAATCATCATAAAAACTAGAGCGATGGACCTTTGTGCCAACAATCTCCCCCTTTTTGATGATGACAAAACTCATGGAGTTATATATGCATGGATTAGAGATAAGCTTCATAGAAGCTCTCCCTTAACTCATGCATAGCAATAAACAATATAGATATTCAATAAAGTACATAAACTAAACAAAACATATATGCATAAATAGAGATGAACACATGCATATATAAACTCTCAAAATTCTTCTCCCCCTTTTTGTCAATTCATCAATAAAGGGGTGAGGACAAATAAACAATAAAAATGTATATGCAATATACATTCATGAAGAGTAGAGGCGTAAAGTTAGCTCACCTGCATACATGCATTACATGGAGAAGGAATGACTAAACCCTAACCCATATAAAGCGAAATATACAATGTATAAGTAGAGATATTAAACTCCCACTATACACGTGTACCATATAAAGGAAAGAGGACAAGCTCTTCAATGTGAGATACACTTAACATGAATCTATATATAGAAGAGATGGTAAGCTTCCCTTGCATTAAGCAAAATATACAACAAATTTTGAAACGATATTTTCGATAATACTTAAAACAAAAATTTAAAATTTCTTAAGTCAACAAAACAAATTTTGATACTAATGAAATCAAATTGTTATTGACAAAACAAAAGTTGGTACCAAAAAATTTTTTGATACCAATACAAAATTTTGATACCAATAGAAGGTGAAACATGAAATTATTTTGATAATTATGGTATTTATTTGAAATCAAAATGAAATACCAATTGAAAATAATGTATAAGCTTGTATAGGTACCAATTAACATTTGAAATAAAATCAATATTAACAAAAACATAATTTGTGCTTTAAGAATATAGAGATATTGTAAATACAAGCACAATCAAATCAATCTATGTATGTACGAAAATGAAAAACCAATTGAAATTGATATTAATTGAAGTCTGAAGTATACATATATAGGAAGCACATATGAGTATACAAAAATAGAATTTTCATTAAAATCATGTATATCTCACAGCTACCTCCCTTTCAAGCACATATTTTAATAGATATTTAATAAGGGTATACAAGGCATGATCTCCTAACCAATCGCCCTTAGAAGGTAGGGGTTTTAAGAAAATAAGAGTTTGAAAATAGTTTAACATGTTTAAAAATCACTACCAATTGAAGAATAAAGACTAGTTTAAAGCTAATTATTGAAAACTAGTATGAAATCCTTCAAGTAAGGAATAAAACAATAAGTATTCCATGAAAATATGAAACCAAATCATATAACTCATGAAACATGCATTTTGCACAAAATTGACACTGAAAATCTATAAGGCTCATAAATATACTCATAAAATAATGTCATGAGTAAACACAAATAAGTGAGTGTATAAGAATCATGTGAAAAGCATATTCATGAAAATAATCAATAAAGCTTAAAACATCAAAACTTATGAAAGTCATAAAAATTTAATTTTCATTAAAACAATACAAACTTCAAAGCATATATTTGTTTTGTCTAAACTAGAAGTATACATACATATCCCAAACACAAGTGAATCCATAATAGTTTTGCACGAAAGGCAAGTGACTCTAGGATAGACATGTATATCTAATAGTTTTAGACAAAATTAACATATACATGAAGATAAATACATTTTTATGAAAAACAAGTACAAAATAGGATATACAAGTTAAAATGTAAGAATCATCAAAATTAAGCTATACAAGTACATATAATGGGTACAATGAGCAACATAGCACAAACATATAATAATCAAATATGGCTCACTAGTTGTAAAAGTATAAACATAAGTTTTAATAAAAACTACATCTAAACAAGTAATCAAGACATAAAGTGCAAAACCATAAACAACCATGATCATTAGGGTAAATGCATGTGCTTTAAAACAAGGATATACACAATACTAAACTAAAGTGAGAACACAAAATAATGGTCCATATAAATATGAGTGTATCTCAAATACTACATATGTATATCACATGTCTAATTTACATTGTATTTAACATAATGAGCATTAAAACATGACATGCTAAAAATTAATAATATAAAAGCATGTAAACAACATAAGGAGTTAGAGATAGTTACTAAAACTAATAGGACTAATCTCTTTGTCTCCAAACAATGGTAGTCCTCCCACCAAACTTCTCTTAAAAGTGATGCATCCAGAAGTATCACCATTTAGCTCGGAATGCATCCACCATCAAGGCACCAAAACCTTATGTTAAGCAAGAGCCCACACCTATATCAAATACAATAGTGGTGAATTTTGGTACCCATACCATATTGGGTCCATGGGGGTTAGCACCTTCCTAACCCAAACAAACTTGTTTGAAAAATTTGAATCATTTATTCTATTATAACAAAACTTTGTAAGGTCCCTTACGTCCACAATGTGTATAAGTGTACACATGAGCATACATAGCATCATGTGTGTGAACATGAGAAACATGTGTATGCTGTTTTGTGTGCATGCATATGAGGATCATGTTTCTTGCAAAACATGAATTCCAAACGTGTGTGTTTATGGCACATTGGCTCAAAGTGGAGCCCAAACAATCAATACTTTTCTTCAAAGCACAAATATCATTTTCAATGATTGAAGAAGTAAAGCATGCAACATGTTTATCACTAGTAAACGGAGCACTAGAAATATGACAAACATTAGAAGACAAATCATTTTCAAAGATTTATTTTCATTTGAAACCAACTCCAATTCTTTTGAAATTAAAGCAATTTTATTTTTCAAAGAATTGTTCTCTTTTAAAACAATATCGAGTTTTGAAAACAAAACCTCATTTTTCTTCAAAACATCATCTCATTCATTTTTATTCTTTAAAATTTTGTTTTTATTTAGGACAAGGTCAAGTTGGGATTTCAAGGAGTCCCTTTCACTTGAAATCTCATCCCTCGCTTGCAAAACCAAATCATGTTTTAAAAATAAAATTTTATTTTCTTCATTTAATTTAAAGCTTTTCTTTTTCAAAAGTTTGTATTTTTCTAACAAGTTTTCACAAACTACAGAGAGTTCTTTATTTAATGCATCAACATCGATATAGTCATCACCTGAAGAACTAGTACTATCATCTAGTTGAGTTTCTGAATGTACTTCAAGGGAGTCATTCCCTTAGACCATGTAGCACGCTTCGTCGGACTCATCTCCACTAGATTCTTTCTCCACGAAGTTTGTCGTTTGAAGCTTGGGAGAGGTCAATGTGTTCCACACTGCAAAAGTGAAATCATAATGAGAAACCATAGACAAATATTCTTTGCTAAGTTTATATCTTAGTGCATCTAGGGCTTGTGCATTAGCCTCAATGTACCTGGCATTGCCAAAATAGGTTTTCTTAATAGTGACAAGATAGACATGTAAATCTAAGGCTTTTAAATAAGCACTCATTTTAAGCTTCCATATCTCGATATTAGAAACATCAAACATGGGAGGGACAAGGTGATCAATGAGTGTATAAATAATATGTGTGCAAATGTAAATCTAGATTAGCAAGCCAAAATCTCACTCCTAGGTGGTTAAACCTAATATCAGGAACGTAGGCTCTGATACGAATTAAAAATACACCTAGAGGGGGTGAATAGGTATATTAGCTAATCTAAGACAAATGATGCGGAATTAAAAACTAATTGCAACACACTATGTGTAACCAAAGAGTGTAGCCAAATTTTCGGTGAAGGGCTCTGGACTAACTCCTCTAGATCCTCTAAATAAGAGTTGAGCTGCTATATGAAGCTCTCTTGGTTCAACATAAGTGAGGGCACACAATCAATACCAAGCATATATATGATATGAACAACATGATGCAATGCAAGATATAAGAGAGATAGAGTTTAGAGATAGTGGATCAAATGCAAACACCAAGATATGTTTCGAGGTTCGAGCCGCTGCTCTACATCCCCGCCTTTACACAAAAAGATTTCCACTATGTCCACACATGACCTCCCACACAGAGAACCTCCACCGAGGAATTACAATTCTATACTTGGAGTACACAACTCCACTGTCAAATACAACCACATCTACTCAAGAGGCAAGACACAAAGCCAAAACAATAATCACCTCTACACAAGAGGGATAAGGTACTAAGCCAAACAACAATCACCTCTACACAAAGAGGGATGGGCACAAAGCCAAACAACAATTACCTCTACACAAAGAGGGATAAGGCATTAAGCCAAACTCCAACCACAATCACCTCTTCACAAGAGGGATAATCACAAACCCAAGTCACAATCTCAATCACCTCTACACTAGAGGGATGAACAGAAACCCAAAGCAGAGAAGGGATTACAACTTGGTGATCTCAAAGACCACAAATAACCCTTGGTGATCACAATAGACCACAAACTAAAAGTCTCACAAAAACAAGATCCTATAGATTGGATAGAGATGATAGCTCAAGTGTGAGAAAATAAGGTGTTAGGAAAACAAATCACAGAGAAAAACACTTGGGAAAAAATACTAGAATGAAGATCAAAAAATTTGCCCAAAGACTCTTTTTCTTTGATTTTTCCAATCCTTGAAAACAATAAAAATAAAACTTTGTAGCCCAAAAACTCTTTAAAATCTTGCTATAAAACACTCAGAAAGATAAGAAATTTTGTTCTTAAAAACCATGTTGAAAACAGCCCAAGAGGGGTCCTATTTAAAGGCCCTCAAAAAACTGCCCGTTGGCAGCTGGAAAAGGGCAGAAATGCCCTTCTGGTCGACCGGCCGGTCGACCGGCCCAACGGTCATATTTCTGACCGTTGGTGCCTCGGTCGACCACCGGGTTGACCGGCAACACCCGAGAGTGAGGGTGCTTTCAGCCGGTCGACCGCGCAGTCGACTGGCCTTATAAGCTGGCCCTTATGCACGTTCGGTGCACATCGATCAACTGTTCGGTCGATCGCTAGTGGATCGGCTGGGTAATTAAGGATTGAAAACTTAGATTATTTAACACCAATTAAATACCATAAATACTCATAAATTCCACAAAAGTAAGTTCTTGTCAGATCTTTGAATAACAAATATATGTGAGAAAAAATAAACACATATTACAAAATAATTGAATCATTTTTGTGATATAAAATATTTGGCTTTAAAAAAAATCGTATTTTCTGAAAACCAAACTTTAAAATGGAAATCCAATTTTTTCCAAACTCGTATAAATACAAAAATAAGATATTTGAACTAATTTGAAGCATATTATATATGGATATAATCCAATACACATGTACATGATATATCTATGTTTTTGGCATGAAATCCAAAAATAGGTTTTGTTAAATACAAAACTCTAAAACACATTAATAGGATCTCAAAATAAGTTTTTCAAATATGTGAGCATATATGTATATAGATGAAATCTAACATACATTAAACCATGTAAACTTTTTTTAATTCTATCTATTCATGAAAACTATATATATATGTAAACTTAAAATCCAAAAACTGGTTAAACCGAAAACCAAACTTAATAAACTTGTGTGTGTGTGTGTAAACTTGAGCATACCAACACTATCTATCTTACACAAGATCTAAACACAACTAAACACAAACTGAAGTCTTCTTGTCGATCCTCATCTTCAAGACGACCCGATCCGAATACGATTCAACGAGCTTGACTCCAGCCGAGTGCTAGATGCGATCTTGACGTGCAAGCTCTTGAATCTATACGTGTTAGCTCCAAAACTCCTTTGTTGAAGCTAATCACCTACTAAGATCCTGATCAAATATTTGAGATTAATTAAACACAAGATCATTAGTACTATAACTACATGAGTTAATCATCATCAAAACTTGAGTGATGGGCCTTTGGGCCAACACAACTCGCTGCCTTGTCTGTGGTCATCAGCTTGCCTTCTACTTATCTTTTGTAAATGTTGATAAGTTAGACATCGTTCGACCGGTTGAAGATAAATGTTAGAGTTTTGTCTTTTTTGAGTGTCAACAAGACCCCCTTTAAAATTTTCATAAATCTGCAATGGATTGGTTCAAATTTAGAAATGATTTGAACTGCTTCAGAATAGGTTCATCGAGGAACTGCATTAATTCACTTCTATATAGCTTCACACTTCTAGGTAGCTTCATCTTTAGATTTCCTGAAGTAGCTTCTCTTCCAAATAGGGTTGGATTATCAGTGCTCTGCCAGTACTAGCCTTGTGCTCGCTGTGATGGAATGACGTTCCATTCCCCAAGGCCAACCGCTTTTGTGAGTTACGAGAAGGATTGCTCCCTCTTTCAAGGTTTGAATAACTTCACTAGCGTTTACAAAGAAGATTATTACCTTTTTGAAGTTCAATGAACTTCGTGTGTATTCATGAGGAGGACTATCCCCTTTCTCGAGGCTAAGCATTTAAATGCTTTAACTTCACCCACGCTTCTATACTTTTAAATGCTTTAAATGGCAGCAGAGTGGTCAAGCCATGAGGCCTATAAATAGGACCCTTGTAGTCATTTTCAGAGAAACATACTTTTCTCTTTCTAGGAGGTTTGTTTATGACATCTCTCCATTGCTCAAGCAAGGAGACTGAGGTAGCTGAAGTCGTGGGGACTCTCACTCTGGTTATTACCTGACCAAGAGCTGGTAAGCCTCAGTCATCTAGTGACCTTAGGGAGTTTATCTCTCTTAATTTTCTTAGCTTTACCAGCTATTTCAGGGATTGAATTTCCTTAGTCTCTGCATTCGGCTGATCTTTGAAGAAGGGTTTCAACCCTTTTTTAAGCTTCCCAGCGAAGCTAATATTTTCCCTGGTCAGGCAAAATATTTTTCTAGGCGAAGCTCCTGCCTTGACATGCTAAACATGTCATATAGGCGAGGGTTAGGCCTCACCTTTTCTAGACCAGTTTTATCTTGGCCATATAGGTGAGGCTGGGACTTTGCCTTTTTGAGGTTGAGCTAGTCTTGCCATATAGGCGGGGCTAAGATTTTGCCCTCTCTGGGCTAGTCTAGCCTTGCCATATAGGCGAGGCTAAGACTTAGCTCTTTTTAAGGCCATCTGGCCTAATCGTCTATGCGGAGCTGAGACTGGTTTCTGCAAGGCTGGTCTAATGTTACCGTGCAAGTGAGGCTATTCTCTGCTTATATGAATTTCGATCTCAAGGCATAACAGAGCCGAATCTGGATTAGCTTCATTTAAAGAATAAAACTTTGGCTTAGCATTTCATCCTCCATTTTTTTTTATTTAACGCTAACTCGTTTCCTGTTTGCATTGCAGTATACTGTGCTCTTAATTCTTTCGCCTGATGAAGTAGAATAAAAACATGCCCCTTGATTTTCAAGTCGAAGCTTTGATCATAAGCAGGTGGAACATACTGGAGCAGCTGATGCACAGTCCGAGAAAAGGCCGACAATCGCTTTATTCGAGATGATCCACTTCAGAAAGAGGCTGGTAGTCGCTTATTTGAGATTATCCACTTTGAAAAGGGGCTGGTAGTCACTTATCTGAGATGATCCACTTCAGAAAGGCGGACGTCACAAGTTAGGTCTTGGATCCTTCCTTTGCCAATTTTGATTAAGAAAGATCTAACTTTTTGGTGGAAACCAATCCCTTGCCAATTTTGATCAAAGAAGATCCAGCTCCTCAGTGGCAGAATCTGCAATTAAGCAAAGGATTACGACCATGTAAATGATGAAGACCTTTTGTGTCCAGTTGGTCTGGCGGTCTTGGAACGACTTATTACCCTGAAAGTAGATAGTCAATTTGTATGCCTTTGGAGAAAAGAGTCTGTTGTATGAACGACAATCTTGATGTATTATCAATGTATCTTCCCTTTTGAATTAATAAAATTTTTGTTTTTGCTGGTTAACTTTGTTCCGTATCTTTCATTTTGAACTTCGAACGAAACTGGAATGGACTGGCTTAGGTCGAGAAAAATCCATCTAGTGCGGCCATACACTAAGTGATCCTACTTGATTTTCTCCATAGGCCTTTTCTTAAAGAAGGAATGAAAAGCTCTTGGTGGAGCTAAGCTTCCAGCGAAGCTGACGATAGGTTTTCAGCTAAGTCAGAAACGAGCTCACAGCAGAGCTAACGTAAAATTTCCCACGAAGCTAAAGATGAGCTCTCAGTAGAGCTACTGCTCAGCTTTCGACGAAGTTAACCAAGCGTCACGCGAAGTCAATACTGAACTCACAGTGGAGCTAGCCCTCGGCGGAGCTAAAGTAAAACTTCTCGGAGAAGGTGCTTGGGTGCTGTTTTAAATTAATTTGAAACGACCGCCTGCATTCCTTTTGAGGAGGCGAAGCTAGAAAATTTCATGTCTATAAAAGCCTGGCGGGCAGAAGGAGAGAACTAACTTCTCTTAAAAACACTTCAAATTTTCAGAGAATAAATTTCTTTCTCTTCCTTCTTCTTCATTCAGACTTTCAGAACTCTCAGTTCTTCATGGCCCCCAAACACCGTGCAGGAAAGAGGCTGCAACCTCTGCTACAGAGGCGCCATCTTCTACTCCGATCCTCGAAAACCCCATAGCGGGTAGGGAGTTTTCCCTCAGAGATTTCATCTCTTTTCGAAGCCATGGACTGGTTATGTCATGGTGAATCCAGAGTGATTCACCATGATCCAGTGATCTCAGCGAACTGTGCTTCCTTAATTTAATGCCACCGAATTTTTGGGGGATTTAATTCCCCTTTAATCTCACCAATTAGAATTTAGAAATCAAATGGTTTCTTTTCCAAGCTTCTATGCGAAGCTAGACCTTAGGGTGGTTCACGTTCTGTCAAATAACAGGATGCGAAGTTAGCATAGCTGAAAAGAGGACTTCAAAGTCCTTTGAGTAAATTTTAGGCACAAGTGCCTTTCCAGTGAGGTTAGCCCTTGGGGCCTTTTGCATTCTGTTTATCGACAGAATGCGAAGAGAAGATTCTGGAGCGAAGCTATTTTTTGCACTCTGCCTTTATGCAGAGTGCGAAGCTGGGCTTCAGGGTGAAGCTAATACTAGGCTAGCTTTGCTCGAGAGCAAAGCTATGCCTTAGCAATTTTCTTTTGCTTTAGCTTCCCTTTTCTTTGGCTAATGAATTAACATAGTTTTTTCTTCTTGCTTTGCAGTGCATTATACTACTGGGTCTCTGAACAACCTTTTTGGGTCGGCTAGGTGTTTGGATGGCAACTTCAGCCTACAATTTCAGGGGCAAGCTTCGTTGTTCAGTGAGCGGAGCAATCCTGGCCGTGACGCCCTGAACCACACTTAAGATCAGCGTAAGGAGTATCCTGACTACTACTCCCCTCGAGGATTATGACTGAAAGATTTACCAGAAGCCAGGCTTCAAATTTGGGGATGCAGTGCCTGACACTGATCATCAGCTACTAGCTAGGAGGGGCAATGGATCTTCAATCTGAATGGCCAGAAGTATTGCCTCCCATCTAGCAAGCGTCATTTCCCACTGTTCTTCTTCCAATGCATGACGAGGCCTCAGAAGATGAAATGGCAGGTTACCTGGACCACTGACTTAGTCCATGTGGGTGTCTTGATAGCTGCTTCTCTTAGCTATTCAAGGGCAGGTCCCCCTCACTGCATACTAGGTCTGAAGTTCACCTAGAGGGGGGGTGGATAGGTGACTAGCTAATCTAATAACAAATAATGCGGAATCGAAAAGTATTTATGCAAATTAAAAACTATTAAGCTAAACACACAAGGTATAACACAAGAGTGTAACCGAGTTCCCGATGAAGGGCTCTTGACTATCTCCTCAAGATTCCTCTAGATAAGAGTTGAGGTGCCACTATGACTCTCTTGGTTAAATACAAGTGTAAGCAAACAATCCCAAGCATGTATCAATAAAGCACAAATATATCAAGCATATAAAAGAATTAAACAATATAAGCATGCAAGATATAAACACAAGTGAGAGATAGAGAGTGAGCAAACGCAAATACGGGAGATTTATTTCGCGGTTCGAGCACGCTTGCTCTACGTCCCCGCCTTCAACACTATGAAGGATTTCCACTATAAAAGATCCCATCGGATCACTCGGTGCTGCAACACCTACAATGAGTTCGCACTAGAACTCCTTGGACTTACTACTCCCTCTCTTGTTCCCGCAAGAACAACACACGCAACACACTAGATTGCTGAGGCCACACCTCTATACTGAGCTCCCACAAGAACTCGAAACAACACGAACCCGCAAGTTCACCTCCTCAAATACAAGGATAAAATACTTGGTGATCTCTACACTTGGATCACCTAAAAACACTCTCACAATAACTCTCCTATAGGATTGATATAGCAATAGAAAGCTCAAGTATGTGTGAGAAAAATATGGACAGATTTGTGGTGAAAAACTCAAGAAATGTCTTTTGAAAATCACTATTGAACACTCTCCTTTTGATATGAAAGTTTTAGCTCTAAAATAAGTGGAGAAAAACATTAAAAGATGTAGGAAAAACTAGCTTGAAAACTCTCTAAAAATCTTATTGAAAACAACCAAAAATAGCCCCATTTTATAGGCCTAAAAAAATATAGCCGTTGGAGCTAACTCAGCAAGAAACCCTGCAGTCGGTCGACCGCTCGGTTGACCGGCCAACGATCATATTTTTGAGCATTGTGCCACTGGTCGACCGCCCGATTGACCAGGGCCAGATCCAGAGAGTAGAGCTCTCTGTCGGTTGACCGCCCAATCGACCGGGGCCAGATCCAGAGAGCAGAGCGCTCTGGACGGTCGACTGGCCCACTAGCCAAGTGGCTGTGAACGTTTGTGCACATCAGACGACCGGTCCAGTCGACCGACTTCTGTCTCGGTCGACCGTCCGGTCGACCGGCAGAAGGCATGGTCACATATTTTAAGGGATTAAAACTTGGTCTTTATTTTAATAAAATCTCATAAATTCTCATAAATTCTACAAAAATAAGTTCTTTAAAATACTTTGAAGTACAAACATGTTTAATCAAAAATCAAAACATATTACAAACATTTTGAACTGTTTTTGTGATACAGAAATTTTGGCTTTAAATAAAAACTGATTTTTTCAAAAACAATCACAAAATTTAAAAATGATTTTTTCAAAACTTCTCCAAATACAAAAACAAGATATTTTAAACATTTTTGAAGCTTAGTGTGTATGGATATGATCCACTACATATATAAGAAGAAATATCTAAGTTTTGACATTAATCTCTAAAGTTAGTTTTCATAAATCCAAAATGATATTTTTCTAAACTCAAAACTATCTTAAGAAAGCACATATTAATTTTGTGTGTGTGTATGAACTTGAGCAATCCACCAACTAACCTATCCTTTACATTTTATCTAAAAACAAATCTTGACATTTACAAAACTCGACACAAGTCTTCTTGAAAATCTTCTCTTGAAAATCTTCTTCTCCTTCTTGACTTGGTCCAAACTTTGATCCAATGAGTTAGACTCCTCTTAAGTACTTGATGCAATCTTGATGTGTGAGCTCTTGAATTAACACGTGCTAGCTCCAAAACTTGACGTCAAATCCTCTGTTGAAGCTAAACACCTACTAAGATCTTGATCAAATATCTGAGACTAAATAAACACAAGAACATTAGTGCGATAACTACATGAGTTAATCATCATCAAAGTTAGAGCGATGGGCCTTTGGGCCAACATGTCCACCTTTTTGATGATGACAAAACTCATGGAGTTATATATGCTTGGATTAAAGTTAAGCTTCATAGAAGCTCCCCTTAACTCATGTATAGCATTAAACATAAATATATACAATGAAGTGCATAAAACTAAAACAAACATATATGAATAAAAGGAGATAAACATGCATAAACTCACCAAGTTCTTCTCCCCTTTTTGTATAAATAAAACGTATATGCATATATAAACTCTCATAATTCTTCTCCCCCTTTTGTTAAATCATCAACAAAGGGGTAAAAACAAATCAAACAAATAAAAATATATATGCGATATACATTCATGAAGAAGAGAGACGAAAAGTTAGCTCCCTCTGCATACATGCATTATATGAAGAAGGGATGACAAAACCCTAACCCACATAAAGCGTAATATACAATATATAAGTTGAGATATTAAGCTTCCCCAACACACGTATACCACATAAAGAAGAGATGTCAAGCTCCTCAATATAAGATACACTCAACATGAATCTATATATAGAAGAGATGTTAAGCCCCCCTTGCATATAGGTAATACATATCAAGAAATTTTGAAATCACTTTAAAACAAAACAAATTTTTATGTACCATTTGTAAATAAACAAAATTTTAAGATATCACTTGTGAATAAACAAAATTTTAAAATATCACTTGTAAGTTATTGATACCACTAGAAATATCTTGTAAATTTGATACCAATTAAAAGGTAAAATATGAAGTATATTTTGATATCAATTGAAATACCAATTGAAAATATTGCATAAGCTCATTAAAATACCAATTAACATTTAAAAATTAGTCAAGCTTAGCATAGATAGAATTTGTGCTTTAAACATATAAGGATATTATAAATCAAGCACAATCAAAACATATATATGTATGAAAATAAAAATGTCAATTGAAATTGATATTATTAAAATTTAAAGCATACATATATATATAAACAACTATGAGTATACAAAAATAGAATTTCATGAAGTTCACGTGTATTACTCATACCTATTCATGCACATATTAAAAAGATTTTCAATTTGAGCAAACAAGGCATGGTCGCCCATCTAACCGCCCTTTTTGTTGGTAGGGATTTTAAAAAATAAGAGTTTGAAAATATTTTAGCATAATTTGAAAACTCTACCAATTGAAGAATAAATAACTAGTTTAAAGTAATTTTTGAAAAATTAGTTAAAGATCCTTTAAATATGAAAACAAGTCATATATCCCATGAAACATGCTAAAGACACAAGAGTTGACACTCGAAATCTATAAATCTCAAAACATTCTCATGAAAATAATGTCATGAGTTAACAAATAAAGTGTGAGTGCACAAACATCATGTGAATAGTATATTCATGAAAATAGTCAATGAGGCTCAAACATTAAACATGTGAAAATTATAAAATTTATTTTTCATTAAATCAAACTTCAAGGTATATGTATGTTCCATCAAAACTAACAATATACATACATATCCCAAACAATGAAGATTCCATAATAGAATGTGCATGAAGGCAAGTGACTCAAGGGTATACACGTATATTTATTAATTTTAGACAAGAATAACATATACATGAAGTAAAATTGAACAAAGATAGGGAAAACAAGTATAAATGAAAGAGTCATCAAAACTAGGTTATAGATGTGCATGTAATGAGTACAATTGAGCATTGAAGTAATAACATTTTTCTTTTAGAAATATTTTCTTTTTCTTTTGAAACAAATTTTCTTTTCAAAGAGTTATTTTCATCTAAAGCAATTTCTTTTTTTCACCAAATTAATTTTATTTTTTAAAGAATTATTTCCTTCAAAAAGATCATTTAATTTATAGGACAAGGAAATATTCTCCTTTTTAAAAATATCATTTTCTTTTGAAATGCAATCTAATTTATTTTGAAAAGAATCATTTTCTTCTAAAATGGAATCATATTTCTTTTTCAATCTTTTATTATCAATTTTAAGCAAATCATATTTTTCAAGAAGTTGTTGACAAAATAAAGCTAGCTCATTATATGTCATGTCGACATCCTCATCAGGCTCGGATTCAGAATTTACCTCAAGGGGGTTATCCCCTTGGACCATGTAGCATATGTTGGAAGTATCACTTCCATCATCGAATCGCTCCCCGCATAGTATTGCTTTTGTTCGCCAAGGGCGACTATAGTATTTCATACTACAAAAGTCAAATCAAAATTAGTAATTCTAGATAAATATTCATCATTTAGGGTACTCTTTAAAACTGAAGGGCTTTTGCATTTGCCCCAAGGTGTTTGCCATCTAAACAATAGGAATCTTTAATATTGGCAAAATAAACATGAATACCTAGGGCTTTGAGGTACATTGACATCTTAACCTTCCAAATTTGGATGTTAAGAATATTAAATATGGGAGGTGTCATAAAATCCATTTGTGTGTGAATAAATATTGTTATTAGCTAAAATGAGGATCTTTAACTCTAGATTGTTAGACCCAAATCAAGAGCACCAAGCCCTAATACCAATTGAAGTTCACCTAGAGGGGGGGTGAATAGGTGACTAGCTAATCTAATGACAAATAATGCGGAATTGAAAACTATTTATGCAACTAAAAACTATTAAGCTAAACACACAGGTATAACATAAAAGTGTAGCTGAATTCCCGATGAAGGGCTCTGGACTATCTCCTCAAGATTCCTCTCGATAAGAGTTGAGGTGCCATTATGGCTCTCTTTGTTGAATACAAGTGTAAGCAAACAATCCCTAGTATGTATCAATAGAGCACAAATATATCAAGCATATAAAAGAGTTAAACAATGTAAGCATGCAAGATATAAACGCAAGTGAGAGATAGAGAGTGAGCAATTGTAAGCACGGGAGATTTGTTTCAAGGTTCGAGCACCCTTACTCTACGTCCCCGCCTTCAACACTATGAAGGATTTTCACTATAAATGATCCCACCGGATCACTCGGTGCCACAACACCTACAATGAGTTCACATTAGAACTCCTTAGACTCACTAGTCCCTTTCTTGTTCCCGCAAGAACAACACACACAAGCATACTAGCTTGCCGAGGTCGCACCTTTACACTGAGCTCCTATAAGAACTCGAAACAACACGAACCTGCAAGTTCGCCTCCTCAAATACAAGGATGAAACACTTGGTGATCTCTACACTTGGATCACCTAAAAACACTCTTACAATAACTCTCCTATAGGATTGATATAGCAATGGTAAGCTCAAGTATGTGTGAGGAAAACTTGGATAGATTTATGGTAAAAAACTCAAAAAATCTCTTTGAAAATCACTCTTGAAAACTCTTCTTGATATGGAAGTTTTAGCTCTAAAACAAGTGGAGATAAACATTAAAAGATGTAGGAAAAACTAGCTTGAAAACTCTCTAAAAATCTTATTGAAAACAGTCCAAAACAGCCCCAATTTATAGGCCTAAAAAATATAGCTGTTGGAGCCAACCCTGCTGTCGGTCGACCGCCAGATCGACCGGCCAACGGTCGGATTTCTGACCGTTGTGCCACCGGTCGACCAGGCCGGATCCAGAGAGCAGAGCTCTCTATCGGTCGACCGCCCGATTGACCGGGCCAGACCCAGAGAACAAAGCTCTCTGGACGATCGACCACCCTACCAGCCAAGTGGCTGTTGCATGTTTGTGAACATCGGTCAACCTGTCCGGTCGAGCGGCATAAGGCCTGGTCTCATATTTTTTGGGATTAAAACTTAGTCTTTTTATCTTCAATAAAATCTCATAAATTCTCACAAATTCTATAAAAATAAGTTCTTTAAAATACTTTGAAATATAAACATGCTTGATCAAAAATCAAAACATATTACAAAAATTTTGAATTTTTTTTGTGATATAGAAATTTTGGCTTTAAACAAAAATCGTATTTTTCAAAAACAATCTCCAAATTTAAAAATAATTTTTCCAAATCTTCTCCAAATACAAAAGCACAATATTTTAAATATTTTTGAAGCTTAGTGTATATGGATATGATCCACTACATATATAAGATGAAATATCTAAGTTTTTTACATTAAGCTCTAAAATCAGTTTTGATAAATCCAAAACGATATTTTTCTAAACTCCAAACTATCTTGAGAAAATACATATAAATTTTGTGTGTGTGTATATGAACTTGAGTAATCCACCAACTAATCTATCCTTTATATTTTATCTAAAAACAAATCTTGACACTTACAAAACTCGACACAAGTCTTTTGAAAACTTCTCTTGAAAATCTTCTTCTCCTTCTTGACTTGGTCCAAACTTTGATCAATGAGCTAGACTCCTCTTGAGTACTTGGTGCAATCTTGATGTGTGTGCTCTCGAATCAACACGTGCTAGCTCCAAAACTTGACTTTAAATCCTCTATTTTAGCTAAACACCTACTAAGATCTTGATCAAAAATCTGAAACTAAATAAACACAAGATCATTAGTACTATAACTACATGAGTTAATTATCATCAAAACTAGAGCGATGGGCCTTTGGGCCAATAGGGTCTTCACCCTAAAAACGTTCTCTAGGACATTCCAATAGGGAAAAAAATCTGACCATGGCTCAAACTTTTGGAAATCAGTTCTTTAGGGTCAATGGCAACTATCCAGCAACTTATTTCAGGACCCCAGGCTGGATTCATCCTCCCAAGGCCTGATGGAGGAATTTGACCCTTTATGTCTTTGCTTGTTTCGAGAAGGATTTGGAGAGGCTGGGACTTTATGAGGCTGTTAGAGCAACTTGCTATGGCATTCAGATGAGCGTAGCGAACTTCTACGCCATGTTCGAGTTATACTTCCTAGCTACAGGGACTTTCTTTACCCCTGTGGACGAATTGGGCATGGCTTTACATGAGATGTGGGAAGTCTCTGCTTTGCCAATGGGTCATCTCTCTTATGAAGAATGCTTCCCATGCGAAGCGGAATTGGCGCTTTGGGAAAAATAGGAGCCCGCTTTGTTTGAGACTTATCGCGAATTGATGTGCCACTTTTACCTATACGTGAGCGTGTACGATAATCCTAAGGGAGCTTCAAGCAATTCAAAGAGCTGGGGGAATTATTTGTTCCCCAACCTGGAGGATGCCCCCAAAGCGGCTCGCTACGGGGTTGTAGAAGAATATATCTTCCGAAGGATGAAAGAGCATGCCCAGAGAGATATTGTTCTGGAAGAAGATGATGGCATTATGAGAAGGGTGACATTCTCAGGAGCTTTCATCATCATGCTCGTCAACCAATGTCCCAGAAGGCGCTTTTGGCGGGGTTTTTTTATCGGTTTGGTTGAAGAGATGTGTGGTGCCATCTCCTTCCAGCGATGTCGTCCTTCCCACTGTCTTACTACTGGCTGTTTGTCTGGTACACAGTCGCTCTCTGGGCCTTATTTTGGCAACAGTATGATGTATTTAGCGAGGTCTCCGTACACTGACGGAGGCTTTTGCAGGCCACCAGCAACGAAGAGGGGAAAAGGAACGATCTTACCCCGTGACGGACCGAACCCCAGGATCGGGTTGCCATTAATTGGTCACATATATTGCATACATATTGTCACATTATCATGCTTATTATCTAAATAAATTATATTAATAAGTCCTATTTTTCTTTATAAAGTGTAGGCCCATTAATTAAGGAAAGGGAAGAGAAACAAGCCCAAAAGCCCATCAAATTCTGATTTAATTCAGAATTAATTCAAAAACAGAAGATCAGGGTAGATTATGGTAGATCAAGGAAGTTGGAACCTGGTTAATTTGGTTTTATCAGAATCCAAATTGGTTAGCTTGAAAATCACCGGAGATCAGATCAGAATCACAACATAACAGCAAATCCAGCTGGACAAAAGGGCGTCAAATCACAAATCAACCAAGTCCCCACCTGGATGTGGCCAATTGGCCACATCCTTGACACAGATCCGCGGCCAGATCTGCCGATCCGTGGCTTTATGGTGGAGATAAGGGGAGCGTTTGCTCCCCTTATCTCCTCACTCCCTTCCCTCTGGGCTTTTGCCTATAAAAGGCAGGGCTTTGTACTGAAAAATGAGCGAAGACTAGGATTAGAATTTTTGTTTATTCTTTAAGGTTGGCTCTTTGTTAGATAGTATAGAAGTTATAATGTTGTTTTATAATTCATAGTTCAGATCAAATACCTGTGAGAGAGAGGAATTGAGTGCTTGTAACCTGAAGATTGAAGTGACATCAATACAAGGAACAAACTTTCTCTTCTTTCACTCCATTTCACGGTATGTCCTGCTTCATTTACTTGAATTGTTTTTTGTATTCCACGAGTAGCTAATTCCATTTTCTGGGCTCACTATTGTACCTCTCTTCAATTCTTCTTTTTTTTATTTTCATGAAAAAGACCCAATGAATCATTCTCATGCCTAAACTAAAGCCTTTATTCTTTGAAAGTGTTCTTGAAGGCACATGAGGACGGATTTGGATTTTTAAACTCCTACTTCTTTTAAAACGTCTCTTGAACTAGTTTTTATCTTATACTTGAATTTCTTGATGATTTAACATTCGATTCAAGATGGTTTCTTAAAGAAAAGAGTTAACTTTTCCAACCATCTTATATGCTTTACTTCAAACTTTCTAAAGTCAATCTTAAGTTTCGCCTATGATCCAGTTGAGGCACTAAGTATTTCAATAGAAGAACAATTCATTGAGTAGTGAGATAGTGAGCCCAGATTTTCTTCTTTATTAAAAAAATAACAAATCACTTTTCAAGCTTTATACAAAACCACCTTTTCCAAAGCCTTCTCTAAATTTTAAGTTTTTCTTTAAGTCACTTCCCTTTTCTCCATTCTCTTTTTAACTAAAAAACGAGCATAATTCTTTGTTACTAAACAAAATATTGAAAAGCTTTCATCACATTCCTCCTCGTGGACACGACCCGTTAGCCTAAAGCTACATGGTAATTCTTTAACTCTCTTATTTTACAACCAATTTTTGGCACCGTTGTGGGGAGGGAACGGTGTATTTATTTTTCAATAAGTTTGGTGTCTTGTTTCAGGGATGTCAAGATTCAGATTTAGCATTCAAACTTTGCAGGAGAAGACTTGCTATTCTGTGCCCCTTCTTAAAAGTAGGAAACAGAATTTCAAGAAATTGCGTTGCAAAAGTTGAAAAATTTTGTTAGACTACTAAAACTCTTTTTTGCAGGACATATTGCTTGCAAAAATTAAGTTTTTGTGCGTTATATTCTTGCTATATCTGCTTTTCACCATCCCTGTTTTAATCCAACAGTAATTTGAGTGATTGTTAATTGCTTAAAAAATGTTTAGACTTGCATTCTAGGCATTTCTCTAATTACGTTTATTTTACAATTACTGTTGAAGAGAGCTGGAGACAAGGTACGTATGCATAGCATATAGTTTAGGAAACATTCTTGGGTGATATTTTTCTTTTGAATGTTACTTTTCTATATCTTGCACACTTTGCACAATAAATTCTAAGGGCAAAATCTAATTCAAGATAAGGTGGGGAAGTCATTACCCTTTCTTAGCCCACAAACCATCTCCAAGCACGCACAACCTAAGTCTAAGTAAAATCTGATAGACGTTGGCCTTAGGGACATCTTGAACTCACTAGGAGATTATCCTAAGGGGGAAGGTGTTGGAATTTGACTCCTGCCAAATCGGTGTCTAGGAAGGGGATTAAGGGCCTAAAGCCCGAAGGTTGGTGGTTTCTTAATTAAGGAACATCTTTGACGGATAGCCTCCCCCAATCTTGCCCTGACCTAGCTGATTAGCTTGTGGTCAAAGTCTACATTATACCTCCTGAGGACAATCAACCAATTAGGAGTTATCTAGGTCGAGGTAGTCTTAAACTAGGCTTGGTTGATTACTCTTGTTGACTGTTGGTAAACTTGTTTGTGATTGTGATTGTGTTTGTGTATGCAAGTGTGGTCAAGAGACCCTAACTCATCTAGGTTGACTAGAAACACATCACCAGCCATGTTTGAACCAAGAGCAGATCCGGTTATGGCTCAACCAACATCATTACAGGATAAGTTCTATCCCATTAGAACCTCACTTCCATCTTGCATTCTACTTCCATTGGTTGGTGAATACAATTTTGAACTCAAGCCTCAATTCATCAACACACTCCCTAAGTTTCATGGCTTAGAGTCCGAAGTGCTTACTTCTTTATAAGAGAATTGAGGAAGTATGTCTGATGATGAAAATCCCACACCTTGTAGATGATGCTATTAGGTTGAGATTTGTCCATTTCGCTCTTAAGGGCTTAGCAAAGAAATGGCTTTACAGCTTAGCAACCGGCTCTATCACATCTTGGGATGGTTTCATCAAGGTCTTCTTGAAGAAATTCTATCAAATTCATAAGACCTCTCTGTTGGTCCCGAGATGATGCCAAGTGTGGATCTAAAATACAATGTCAATACTCACATAAGGATATTAGTGTTAAAGAAATAAACGTACTTGCAATAAGGAAAATAAATCACAGAAAAGTTAAGCAAACGCAAATACGAGTGATTTATCCTGGTTCGGTCCTCGTGACCTACATCCAATCCCCAAGCCACCCGCTTGAGATTTTCCTTTATCCTTTGACTTTATACACCTAAAATCAACCCTTGTATCCCACTTGACAAATTCCCTTTGCCAAATGTATACAACTCTTCTTACAACCAAGAAGACCACAACACCTTGTACAAACTCTCTTCAACCTGAAGACGCTCTTGTACAATGCTTCCTTTGAGTGATTACAAACTTTCCTATAAGACTTGAATCTGTATGTGATCATGGACAAGGGCTATTATAGGTTAACTTTCAGAAATCTTCACTTTGGAGTAGGAATTTGGTGAAGAAATAGAAAGTGGAAAAACAATTTTCAGAGAACCAGAATTTTGGCAGAGCTTTGGTCAGAAAACTATTGATTTTAATTGGTATTTTTAACCTAAGATAACAACTCTATTTATAGCTGAACTCTATGGTTAGTTAGGGTAGTTATTAGGTCCATTTTGAATATTTAAACGTTGGATAACGTTGAAGGAAACACCAGAAAACAGAACTGTCCAACAGTCAAAAACTGCCATTAGTCGACTTGAGATATAGGTTAGTCGATTAGGGTAGACAAATTTCTCAAGGTTAGTCGGCTATAGAAGAGACCAAGTCGACTAGGTCATGATAAAATCAAAAGACAAGTTTCTGAAAACTAAAACTAGTCAACCAGAGGGTAGGTATAAGTTGACTATACAAGTCTATTAGTTGACTATATATACTGTTAAGTCAACTAATAGTGACAAACAGAGAGTTGGGATCTTTTAGGACAAAAAGCTAGTCGACTAGAGAAATACATAAGTCGACTATACCATGTATAAGTCGACTACAAAATATAAGTCGACTAATAGACTATGATGTGTGTGTGTTTCAAGACTTTTAATATGCTATCAACAATTACAATACATATCATTATCAACTCTCTTTAGGAAGTCTTGATCATGTAGAACTCCTTAATAGGCTTGAGATAGAGCTCCATATGATATGGCTTCACAAATGTATTATCAGAAGTAAGTTCCAACACTCTCTCATTAGGAAGAACATCATGCAATTCAAGCAAGAACCTAGTGAACCATTTTGGAGGTACTTTGAACGCTTTAAAGACCTCCTTGTCCAATGTACTCATAATGGAATAAAGAAATGGCGATAATGCCAAATTCTTTATGACGGTTTAGACTATTCTACCAAAACCCTCTTAGAAAGTATGTGCCAAGGGGATTCTTGCAGAAGGATGAAAATGAAGGATGAGATTTATATGAAAACCTAGCTGAAACGACCATCCAATAGAACCTACTAGTGAAACCTCTAGAAATCTAAACTCTATCTCTTCAAAAGGAGGTCTCCATTCAATTGAATCATCCATAGCTAACGAGGCTAAGTTAGCTAATCTAGTGAGAAGACTGAAAGATTTAGAAACTAAGGAACCAAGTCCAGTCAATCAAGTCAACCCGAGCCAATTTTCAACTCCGAATTGTACTTACTATCAGGCCAAGAATGATGTGTTTGAGGAGTGTCCTGTATTTCAAGCTCAACAACTCCTTTCTGAACTGATGAATGCGGGCTTTCCAAGGCCAAACAATGATCCTTACGCTCCAACATACAACCTGGCTGGAGAAATCACCCAAATTTCTCATGGAGTCAACAAAATAATGACCACCCACGGTCAAACGATGCAAGCCACTTCCATCATTCCAATAATTCTTCCAATCATCAACCCAACTTTCCAAATCACCCTCACAATTCTCCCAGCAATTTTTCACATTATGAACAAATTTTTTCCAATCAAGTTCCACAACCCTCCTTTCAGAATCCTCAGCTTGAAAGGAGAATGACTGACTTTGAGAGAAATATGGAAAGGTACATGAAGAATCAAGATTCCCTCATGCAAACAATACAGAGGTTAGAGGGTCAAATGAGCCACTTAGCCAATCCACAACATGAGAGGCAAAAAGATACCTTGCCCAATCAACCAATTATGAAGCCTAAGAATTCACAACAAGCTCATTTGGTTGAGGATCAATCATTGAATCAATGTAATGCTGTTCATAAATTGAAATCGGAAAAGAAAGTTGATAATTAAGTGTCAACACCACCCAATCCCAGTCCGCACAATCACACTCCAGCTTCCACCTCATCTAGTCCCAAGCCTTCCAAATCTGATGAATCTGAAACAGATAAGTCAACCAGTCAGGTGTACAAGCCTATTGTACCATTTCCTAATAGGCTAAAGAACAACAAGAAAAATTCACACATGGATAAGATAATTGAGATATTTAATCAAGTTAAGATAAATGTGCCATTCCTTGATGCCATCCAACAAGTCCCATCCTATGCAAAATTTCTTAAGGACATGTGCACCAAGAAGAGAAAGACTAATGTATCCAAGAAAGTCTTCTTAGCCACTAACATTAGTGAGCTACTATTGGGTCCGATCCCTATCAAGTACAAGGATCTGGGTTGTCCCACCATTGCCTGCACTATAGGACAAGCCGAGATTAGTCATGCACTTCTTGATTTAGGAGCAAGTATCAACCTGCTTCCATTCTCAGTTTATCAATAACTCGGGTTGGGCAATCTTAGTCCAACTCGAGTCACTATCCAACTGGCTGACTGTTCTGTGAAAGTTCCAAAGGGGGAAATTAATGATGTCCTTATCCGGGTCGGGGAGTTTATCTACCCAGTTGATTTCATAGTTCTTGAGACACAACCTGTGTCCAATCCTAGGGCTTAAACTCCTGTTATCCTAGGGCACCCAATCCTTACTACTGCTAATGCTATTATCAATTGCAGGAATGGGTCTATGAGATTAACCTTTGGGGACATAACTTGAGAAGTCAATATCTTCAACCTAGAAAAACTATCTCGTAAGAGACCAAATATTTGAGGTAAACTTTGTTGAAAATAATTATGATGAAGAGAGTGAAGGTATAGAGAATGAGTCACTGTTTCTTAATGAATTATTTAAGAATGAATGCGATTATCTTATGAGAAGGCATGTGTCGTAGAACCTAATGTTAGAGTACCCTTTAAAAAAGGGAAATTTGATTTGAATATCTTCACTTTCAATCAGCCAACCAATAATATATCACATGAGAATATAATTCAAGAACCTCCGATTGACATACTCTTTGAAAACCTCTTTGAAGAAGAACTCATGTGTTTGAATGAACCAACTAGGAATATTTTAGTTAATTACACATCTCTAGGGGAAAGTATTGACCTAAGCTTTGAGGAGATATATGGAACTGAGTTAGAATTCTTAGGCATTCATAATAAAGAAGTTCCAACTGAGAAGTATGGTGGAGATCAATTTTTGAATAATGAATGTAGTAATATGAGGAAGAAATACCTAAAGGAGGTGAGATTGGGGAGAAAGAGAGCTAAAATGACAAAAAAATTGGCCTCCCATTATGCCCTATAAAGAGGACCCATTGGAATGATGGGAAGAGAGATAGAGGGATGAGACCGAAAAAGATCTATGTGTGAGAGAAACTTGATGTTGTACATGTTTTTGTATAATATATGCACCTCTTTTACATTTCATTTCATTCATCTATATATTTCTTTCATACATTGGGGACAATGCATGAGATAAGTGTGGGGGAAGGTTCTAACATGACTAATATAAAAAAAAGAAAATATAATATATATAAAAAACTTTTTGAAAGGTAAGAACAATATTTTGATATATTTTTTGTAAGAAATTAAGTCAATTTTAAAGAACAAGAAAATCATAATTAGGATTTCTTACACTTGGTCAAAGTCAGATGACTTGTTTGGTTTTTAGGGTTAGGAAGAAAATTTATGAAAGTAATTTAGTCTTGATCTTTACCTTGATGAAATATGCACACTTTATATACTTACACACTTAGAGTTTAAAATCAAAGACTCTTATGCCTTATAAAAAACACTATATATGTATAAAAAAATAAACAAATCTAATTATCGATTAGCTAGGTGCTTTGGCCTAAGCAAGCCTTGGTATTTATGCAAAAGATAATTAGATAAGTTTGAAATATATATATATATATATATATATATATATATAATCCTCTGATTAAGCTGGGTATTTGTGCATCATGAAGCATAAAGTATTCACGCCTAAAAGGGGCGCATTTTATAAATAAAAACCTTGGTTTCGTGGCCTTGTCTGCTCGAGTGTTTAAGTCCTTAGGAGTATTTTCTCACCTGGTGCCCTAAAACTGCCCGGTTTGGGTATCACCAACTAAAGGCTCGTTACATGGATAGATTAGAAAGCCAAATGGAATTGAGGAATAAATACCACCAAAAATAAATATAAATAAGGCATAGGAGTTAATGCTAAAGAACCCTTAGTCAAACGGTCATGATGGTGCATATATGACTCAGAGTAAAGTAATAAACTAGATGAAAAACACAAATTGACTCCTTACTTTGATTGATGACATGTTTTTGAATAGAGACTAAGTTTAGGAATGAAAAATTTGATATTTCTATAACTTTTAGATTACTTAAACTCTCACAAATATACTTCAAATATTTTCTCTTTTCAAAATGCTTTTCAAAAACAATAACATTTTTTTCTTTATGGATTTTGTGGGTGCAATCCACTGAAAACCCTCACGAGACAAAACTCGTCCTCTAGGGGTAACCTAGAGGTTTAACGGCTTGTTGCATATGCTCAGTGCAATCGAGTGACCTGCGAAAGTGGTCTAATAATTGATTAGAATTAGTTTTTATGTTTTGCTCGAGGGCGAGCAAAAGATAAGTGTGGGGGTGTGATCGGTCACATATATTGCATACATATTGTCACATTACCATGCTTATTATCTAAATAAATCATATTAATAAGTCCTATTTTTCTTTATAAAGTGCAGGCCCATTACTTAAGGAAAGGGAAGAGAAACGAGCCCCAAAGCCCATCAAATTCTAATTTAATTTAGAATTAATTCAAAATCTGACGATCAGGGTAGATTATGGCAGATCAGGGAGGTTGAAAGACGATTAATTTGGTTTTATCAGAATCCAAATTGGTTAGGTTGAAAATCACCAGAGATTAGATCAGAATCACAGCATAACAGCAAATCTAGCCTGCAGTGGATCCACAGCCAGAGCCATGGATCCGCAGCTCTGTGGTGGAGATAAGGGGAGCGTTTCCTCCCCTTATCTCCTCACTCCCTTCCCTCTGGGATTTTGCCTATAAAAGGCAGGGTTTTGTACTGAAAAATGAGCGAAGACTAGGATTAGAACTTTTGTTTATTCTTTAAGGTTAGGCACTTTGTTAGATAGTATAGAAGTTATAACGTTGTTTTGTAATTCATAGTTTAGATCAAATACCTGTAAGAGAGAGGAATTGAGTGCTTGTAACCTGAAGAATGAAGTGATATCAATACAAGGAACAAACTTTCTCTTCTTCCACTTCATTTCACGGTATGTCCTACTTCATTTACTTGAATTATTTTTCGTATTTCATGAGTAGCTAATTCCGTTTTCTAGGCTCACTATTGTACCTCTCTTCAATTCTTCTTTTTTTTTATTTTCATGAAAAAGACCCAATGAATCATTCGCATGCCTAAACTAAAGTCTTTCTTCTTTGAAAGTGTTCTTGAAGGCACATGAGGATGGATTTGGATTTTTAAGCTCCTACTTCTTTTAAAAATGTCTCTTGAACTTATTTTTATCTCATACTTGAATTTCTTGATGATTTAACATTCGATTCAAGATGGTTTCTTAAAGAAAAGAGTTAACTTTTCCTACCATCTTATATGCTTTACTTCTCTAAAGTCAATCTTAAGTTCTGCCTATGATCCAGTTGAGGCACAAAGGATTTCAATAGAAGAAGAATTCATTGAGTAGTGAGATAGTGATCCCATATTTTCTTCTTTATTAAAAAAAACAACAAATCACTTTTCAAGCTTTATACAAAATCCACCTTTTCTAAAGCCTTCTCTAAATTTTAAGTTTTTCTTTAAGTCACTTCCCTTCTCTCCATTCTCTTTTCAACTAAAAACAAGCACAATCCTTTGTTACTAAATAAAACGCCGAAAAGCTTTCATCGCATTCCTCCTCGTGGACACGACCCGTTCGCCCAAAGCTACACGGAAATTATCTTAACTCTTTTATTTTACAACCAGCCATATACTTACTTGATGGCATGGTTCGCTCTTCACTGTTCTGCCAATATTCAGGCCGGTAAAGAGCCTCTAGAAGGTGTTCGGGTTGCGCACCTTCGCCGATTTGAGGAATCCTCGTGGTCACAGACTTACGTGGCTACGGTCCGTAAGCTGTGCTAGCACGACGTGTATAGTCTCTTTCGGTGCTTCCCTTACATCTGCAATGCGGGATACGGTAAGGAATTCAAGGATGTGGGGGATGAAAAGGCATCACTGAGCTGAGAAATCTTCGAATGGCTGGTTAGCATCCGGCCATCTCCTCTGGAGTACAAGAGCGGGGATACCTGCTATTTGGAGCCGTATGTTCCCAGTCGGTTTACCCGTCAGTTCGGGTATGACTAATTTTATGTTGGTAATCCGAACATTAACCTGGCCTTCATGTGGAGCCTAATTGATGGTGCTCGTGCTTGGCTATATTTCATTGTGGGTTGTACCAAAGCACGCCTCTGTATGCCATTGAGGACCCCAAACCTATTAATAACTTTGGGGTTCTGCCAATGGTACAGAACTTCAAAATCGATGCCAACTAGATTTTCTGTTAACTCCTTTGACATGAAGTAGATTTCCCAGCGGCTAAAACAGAAAGTCACCGAGAAGGATGAGGGCAAAAGAGTTCCGGGTGCCAAGCCTCCCGAGTTTGTCACCACTGCCGTTAGTGAGGCTTTGGACGCCAAAAATCCCCGCTTTGAAGGAGTCACAAGCGCTGAGGTTCCAGCAGATGCTCCTGGTTGGGTAGGCACAGACCCTATGGAAGAAGTAGAAGTGGAGGAGGTGGAGGAAGAAGATCCTGACGTCCACTTCAAACGGAAGTGGCAAGGTGGATCCCGTAGGAAGAGGGTGGTGAAGAAGCCTCGTCGCTACACTCCCACTGTTATTACCGAGGGTGAATCAGCTGCAATGCCTCCTCCTCCTACCCCGTTAGTTATTAAACTATCGGCACAGGAGAAAACAACTGATAAAGCTATTCCCGACCTGGGTAAGACCAGTTTCATTTTTGCGACACATACTTATATATTTCATGCAGCTCACTCGTTTATCTTATGATTCAGGAACTGAAACTACAGGAGAACAGGGGGGTTATTATGATCCTCTGTTTACCTATAAGGAGGGCGATGAGGCTAGCTATTTCATCGTTTCAGAAGACTCTGAGGGTGACGCGACTGGTGTCGGTCCTTCGGTGTCGGTGCCTTGAAAGAGAGCCCGACCACCTTATTCTCCAGAGGATGGTTTATGGAGCCTTCAGCGAGCGAAGGTGAGCCGGACATTCCTCCCACTACTGCCAAGGTTTCTTCCATGGAGCCCACCAGAATTAGCGCTGCCATCAAGGGAACCCTAGGAGAGATTGAGGCTGAGGCGGTATCACCTCTTGGTAATACTCTGATCTCTTGTAAGCACTTCGTCCTTGATATTTATTATGTCTTATTTCAAAAAATTATTTTTACAAGTGTTTTGTCTTTGGGTGCATCGACTTCAAGGGAACCAGCTGATCTTCCTAAGGCAATCAGGGGTGAGACAAGTTGTTCGAATCGGGAGGAGTGTACTCAATTCAGAGATAGAGGGTTTTAGAGTCAACCTTCTTTGTTCGATTGTAGTGCTCAAAACTCCAAGAATGTATCACAATGTTAATATGCTCCTTCCGAATCACCGTAGTAGCATAAGCTATACGGGTCGATCCTCAGGGAGAGCTCGCGATAAAAGCTTTGCGGTTATGTGTCGAAGAGAGAGAAAATGAAAGTTCTTCTTTGTTCAAAAGAAAGAAAACAACATGGAAAAGTAAAAGAAGAAATTTTTGTGATTTGGTTGCTTGGAAAGAAAAACCGATGTAAAAGAAAATGAAAAAGAACTTTGGAAAGTTGTCTTGCTAGAGAAGAAAACTAGTGAAGGAAACTTTTAGAAAACTTTAGATGGAAGAAGCCATGACTAGCTAACTTTACTAATTTGCTAACTTACTAAGCTCATGGGTGATGCATGATTGCCTCATGTTGATTCATCGGCAAAAGATATGTCTTGCTTGTTTGGTCAAGTATTTTCTCACTTGGAAGATGAGTGTTCTTCTCGGTCTTAGCTTGTAGCCTCATTGATTCATCGGCTCCCGAGATAGAATTTCAATGGTGGAATCAAGGAGTGCCACTCAAAGGGATGCTAAGGAAGAAGACACAAGATTCATTAGTCATTCAAGGCATATACAAGCTAGCTTTGAAGTAAGAAAATTGTTCTACGAGCCAATAGCAAATTTAGGTGCTCCATCTCCATGTTCCATCAAGGCACTTGTTCTAAAGACAAGGCTCTAAATGAGGCTCACATGAATCATATGGAGTTACAACAAGCATTTCCCAATAATGAAAGCAACTCATCTTCATTGGAGATCAAAAGAGACTTAACATTGCAAGCTTAGAAATTAGCAATCACCCAAAGAGTTAGAAGTTAGCAAAGTTAGTTGTTAGCTAGTCATGTTAGAGGGAGTTAGCTATCCATTACAAGAGAAAGTAAACAACAATTCATGGTAAAAATAGAAGTGCAATGGAAGTAAAGCAAGAAAGTAAAGCAAGCACTAGAGATTGTAAAGAAGAGAAGAAAGTTAGATTAATCCTTGCTTTGAAAGATGTCACCTCCTTACTTACAAGCTCTCAACTCTTTCTTTTCTCTCTTTTACAGAATTCTCAAGGAGGAAGAAGGAGAATACAAAAGAACTAAAAACCTAGAGAGAATCCCTACAACTCTCTCTCAAAATACAAGTTCTCTCCCTTAGTCTCCTCTCTCTCTCGTACTGGCCCTGATGGTCTATTTATAGGCTTCAGAAGAAGGGGCTCCCAAATCTGAACCGTCGGATCAAATCTCAGGCTCAACGGCCAGATTCCTGCCGCAGATCCGCGGCCAGAGCCGCGTTTCCGCGGCAGAATCTAGGCCGTTATGCCAGCGAATTCTGTTGCTATTTTTTCGCAGGTTGTTAGCCACGTTGGCGCTTCAAGAAGTCTGACTGGGCGCATGGATGACTCCAGAACCTGGGCTCAACTCTTGGGCTTCTCTTTTGGGCCTTGATTAATCCTTTAATTCTTTGATAATTACATGGATTTATGGGCCTCTTCTCCATTAAAATATGGACCTGCAAAAATAGAGAGAAAAAGGGTAAAAAACCAATTTTTATTGATATAATGCATGGTATAGAGGTGGAAGATGATGCAAAAATGAACTACAATCACACCCCCATACCTAGCTTTTGCTCGTCCCCGAGCAAAAAGGAAAGAAAAAGAAAATCCTAACTAGATTATTACACCACTTTCGTAGGTGACACGATTGCACTGAGCATGTGCAACAAGCCGTTAAACCTCTAGGTTACCCTAGAGGAGGAGTGTTGTCTCCTGAGGGTTTTCAGCGGATTACACCCACAAAATCCATAAAGAAAAATAAAAGTGTTAGTGAAAATTTTTGATCCATGTTTTCAAGATTCTTACTTGAGTTATAGGTTTCAGGTTACCCTCAACTAGTCATTCCTCTTATAAATGTCTATTTAGAGTTTTGTCTTCAACTTAGGTTACGTTTTTAAGGAAAAGATAAAAAACCAGATTTTGCATCAATCCTAGTATATATACATCTATAAATATGAAGGATCTTTCTTAGACTAAGTTCATTTATTTACTAATATATATAACATTTTTTTATTTATTTTATATACAATATTTATTTATTTACATTTCCTTAGCGTCCTTAGGCTTTCTAATTTACCGTTGTAACGAGCCTCTTACCGATGACTCCCAAACCAGTCGGTCTTAGGGCACCAGATGAGAAAACATCCCTCGGGTTCGAGGACTCGAGTAAACTAGGCCACGAAGGAATTTAAGGACTTAACCACCTTTAGGCGTGATTGGCAATGCTTCTTGAGGCACGACTAACCAACTTAATTAATGGCTAAGTAATTATTTAGTTATTTATATACATATATTTTTTATTAAATTTTTTTAATTATATATATATGTAAATAAAGTTGCAAAGTCTTTGATTACTCCTTCAATATGTTTAATGTATATAACCTAAAGAAAGAATTAAAATGTAGTAATCTTTCTTATCCTTATTACTTAACCTAAAAATCCAACAAAACTCCTCTTTTCGACTTATAATTAAAAATCATAGTTAAGAGCTTCCTTAATCCCTAAAGTCAAGCTTGATTCTTTAAACATGGATCAACAATTTCTTTTTTTTTATATTTATATTTTTTTATTTTTCTAAAAGAAAAAGTAAAATCTAAAAGAAAATAAAAACCTACAAAGAAAGGTAAAATCTAAAAGAAAATAAAAACCTAAAAAGAAAATAAAAAGCCTAAAAAGAAAATGAAAAATCCTAGGTTAGAATCTACCCCCCAATACCTATCTCATGCATTGTCCTCAATGTATGCAATATAAAAGATGCATGAAATAGGTAAAGGTATAAAATCACTCCCTCCGCCGTTTTGGACCAGCGGTGGTGCTGGGTCTAACCGACTGAGATCGCCGTAACCCTGCCTCAATGCGGTCCAACCTAGAGGATTGCTCCTCCACTTGCTTCCTTAGTCGAACCTGCCCCCAAAGATCTTCTTCATGCCCCGCTAGAAGGTGGACATGAAGGCACGTGAGTCCGTTGGGGGGTCCTGCTGCCAAAATGCTGGATCATCTCTCTCTTCTAAACTCTCCTCCGAAGAGGACGCCACCGGTACATTCTCGGGCTGGGCACTAGGGGTCCAGACCGCGTGTAAACAACTATTGTAGGAACTAGTGGGTCGCTCTGGTGTCACAAACACTCGGTCAAAAGAGTCAAATACGGCGTTCGGTAGGAAAGTCCTACACAGACGCGTAATCAAAAGGAGTGTTTGGCACCTCGGGTGCGGGATGAGTTGGCAATAATTGCGTGGAAGATGGTTTTGTTTAAACAGATTGTGTGTTGCCTAGTCATCAAGTCGTGAATTATCTGCAACACTGGTCTGTTGAATGAAGTTGTGTGGTCCAGACCTAAGATGTTACGTTGGATCCAGCGTCCAACGCAGTGTACGTTTTGAAAAGTGGTGCTGGCCTTTAGCCCGCGGTCCTGCTCAGTGTAGCGAGCCCCCATAAGTGTCATGTAGTCAATAAGTGGGAGGGGGTCGCTATCCTGTGGGTGAATTGGGACATGCGTGTGTTCCTCAAGGAGAGGAAGAGTGATGAACAAGTCGTCTAGGGGCATGTGCACGGTGAATTGGTAAGTGTGTGAATCAACAGATGCATTGTCAATATTATTGTAGAACATTGTCACCAAGTCGGGACAATAGAAGGCATCGTTTTCAGAATTATCGTACACTAAAGTATACCAATCCCAAGACCTAATCCGATCTATGAACATATGCCCATACCCATTAGAATCACACAAAATTTTCTCAAAATCTTTCTCAGCAAAAATACTAGGTGCCATGCTACAAATCTAGATTAAAGCAATAAAATTAAGAGATCAAGATTCAAACCGCCCCCGGAATACGTGGGGGGAAAGTTCGGGCTTGCAGAGGGCACAGGAGATGGATTCGGGAAGATGTGGCACCAGATCGGCCACCAGAGCAAGAAATCGATCGGTAGAAAATTTGGCGGCGCTCCAGAGGGTTCAGGACAGCCGCGGATCTGCGGCCTGGGTTGCGGGAACGCGGCAGTAAGGAGGTTTCTGAGGAAGGGAAAAAGAACCGAGGGCGGCGCTTGAAAGGGTGGGTTCAGATCTGGGAGGAGATTTGCGTTTGAGGGAAGATGGGTAGGGTAAAGAGGGTATATATAAATATAGGGGGGGAAGAAAAATTGAGAATCCCAAATTTATCCCTAGGTGAAAAGTAATATTTACAACCCTAGGGATTTGAAGTTTAAAAGTTTGTGAAGGAGTGGAACTCTTGATATGAGTTAACATAAAAGTCCACATTATTATTATTAATTTTTTTTATTTTTTTATTTTTTATTTATTATTTATTTACAAAAGTGGCCCCAAAAATGATATGCAGGGAAATCTGGGAGATTGTACAGATGAAATGGTCACATATATACTGGGTCATAAAGACCCAGTTCATAAGTTTCTTGTGACACAGGTTCATTGGTGAAAAATGGCTTTAAGCGTTGACCATTTACAGTGAATTTATTGCCATTTTTCGGATCAAGAATCTCAATAGCACCGTGTGAGAAGACATTTTGCACAATGTACGGTCCTGACCACCTGGTTTTCAATTTACCAGGAAAGAGGTGGAGTCTTGAGTTGTACAACTGAACTTTTTGTCCTGAGACAAAAATTTTTCGGTGAATGGATCTATCATGAAAGAGCTTGGTTCTGTGTTTTGCTATCCGAGCATTGTCATATGCCTCATTTCTTAGCTCTTCTAGCTCGGATATTTGCAACTTCCTCAAGGCACCAACCTTATCTAAATCCAAGTTCAGCTGCTTTATAGCCCACATAGCTCGGTGTTCTAACTCCACAGGAAAGTGACAAGGTTTTCCAAATACAACCCGATATGGAGACATACCGAGGACAGTCTTGTAAGCGGTCCTGTAGGCCCATAAGGCATCAGTGAGTTTGATGGACCAATCTTTACGGTTCTGTCCAACAGTTTTTTCCAAAATGAGTTTTATTTGTCTATTCGTGACTTCCACTTGCCCGTTGGTCTGAGGATGGTATGCCGTGGATAATTTGTGAGAAATCGAGTATTTGCGCATTAGGGCTTCAAAAGCCCGATTGCAGAAATGACTCCCATTGTCACTTATTATCGCACGGGGGGCTCCGAAGCGAGAGATGATATTTTCTCGTAAAAACTTGATGACAACTTGGTTGTCATTCGTCCTTGTTGGAATTGCTTCAGCCCATTTTGAAACATAATCTACAGCTACAAAAATGTATTGGTTGCCATAGGACAGAGGAAAGGGTCCCATAAAGTCGATGCCCCACAGATCAAAAATTTCAACCTCTAAGATGGGTGTGAGGGGCATCATGTCTTTCCGTGTGATTCGACCCGTCATTTGACACTTGTCACATAGCTTGCAGAAAGTGTATGCATCCTTAAAGAGAGTGGGCCAGTAGAATCCACTCTGAAGTACTTTCTCAGCAGTTTTTCGTAGACCAAAATGTCCACCGCAAGCTAGCTTGTGACAAAATGTCAAAACACTCTGATGTTCATCCTCAGGAAGGCACCTTCGTATTATCTGGTCAGGACAATATTTGAATAAATACGGTTCATCCCAGAAGAAGAACCGCATTTGACTCATGAAACGGTGTTTGTCCTGGCCTGACCAATGAGAAGGTATTTGCCCGGTAGCAAGGTAATTTGCTATGTCAGCATGCCAAGGCTCTCCACACATCACAAAAATGTGTTCGTCAGGGAAATTGTCATTAATTGGTATTTTCTCCTTTGGTGCGTTTGGGATTCTAGACAAGTGATCTGCTACCACATTTTCAACGCCCTTTTTATCCTTAATCTCCAGATCAAACTCTTGCAAAGGAAGTATCCATCGAATAAGTCTTGCCTTAGCATCCTTCTTTTGCATTAAGTACTTTAGGGCAGAGTGATCGGTGAAAATAATTGTCTTGGACCCTAGCAGATATTGGCGAAATTTTTCCAACGCAAAGACAACAGCTAAAAATTCCTTTTCAGTAGTTGTATAATTGAGTTGGGCTTCATTCAGCGTTCTGCTAGCATAGTAGATTACGTGTTGCCTAGTATCAATACGCTGCCCTAAAACAGCGCCAATGGCAAAGTCCGAGGCGTCACACATAATCTCGAAAGGCTTGGTCCAATCAGGTGCAGAAATGATAGGTGCTGAGACAAGTCTACACTTAAGCTCCTCCCAGGCTTGTAGACATTCTTCATCGAATTTAAAGGGTACATCCTTTCCTAAGAGATTTGTCAAAGGTCTAGCAGTTTTGCTAAACCCTTGAATGAATCGTCTATAGAAGCCGGCGTGCCCTAAAAATGATCGAATGTCTTTTAAGCATGTTGGTTCAGGTAGCTTTGTTATGACTTCCACTTTAGACTTGTCCACCTCAATTCCTATATGTGAAACTTTGTGCCCAAGAACGATTCCTTGCTTGACCATAAAGTGACACTTTTCCTAGTTAAGTGTCAAGTTCTTTTCCATGCAGCGTTGTAGAACAAGCTTAAGATGGTACAAGCATTGTTCGAAGGAATCACCATAGATTGAAAAATCATCCATAAAAATTTCCAAGAATTTCTCCACCATGTCTGAGAAAAGGCTCAACATGCAACGTTGAAACGTTGCTGGAGCATTGCAAAGGCCGAAGGGCATTCTTCGGTACGCAAATGTTCCAAAAGGACAGGTGAAGGTGGTTTTGTCTTGATCTTCAGGAGCAATGGGGATTTGATTGTATCCTGAATATCCATCTAGGACACAGTAGTACTCATGTCCCGCTAATCTTTCAAGCATCTGATTAATGAACGGAAGTGGGAAGTGGTCTTTACGTGTGGCGGTGTTCAGCTTTCGATAATCGATACAAACTCGAATCTTTGTTGGAAGACGTCTTTGTACCAATTCTTTCTTTTCATTTTCCACCACAGTAAATCCTGCTTTCTTAGGCACATTGTGGATAGGACTGACCCATTGGCTATCTGATATTGGATAGATAATCCCTTGTCTAACAGTTTCAAGATCTCAGCTCTAACAGCCTCTGCATGATGGGGTTCAGTCTACGCTGTGGGTCTCGTTTTGGCTTGGCATCTTCTGCCAAATGAATCCGGTGTTGAACTATGGAAGGACTAATCTCCTTGATGTCAGCCATGGTCCAACCAATGGCTTCTCGATTTTCTCTTAACACAGTAAGAAGATCCTCTTCTTATTGTTCAGTGAGATGGGATGCAATGATTACAGGAAAGGATTTCTTCTCATGCAAGTACTTGTACTTGAGATGGTCGGGAAGAACCTTAAGCTCAGAAGAAGGGACAGGATCTATCACTGGCTGTTCTTGGTGTAAGGGAAGAATAGGGGTGGTATTAGTGGCCCATTCAACAGTTGATTCAACAATCTGATAAAGGTTGAAGTCATCAGACTCCAACTCAAATTCCTCTTCGGATTCATACTCAACCTCCTTATCATGTTCACTTGTTAAACCTTCTATCAAGTTCACTTCGAAAGAATCATTGTCCAAATCCCGAGGTTATTTTCCCAGATGGAAAACATTCACCTCTTTTGTCATATCTCCGAAGGTTAGACGCATCGAGCCATTTCTACAGTTGATGATCGCATTTGCGGTGGCTAAGAAAGGACGTCCGAGAATGACAGGTGTCTGTGCTCTGTGATTTTGTACGGGTTGCGTCTCAAGAACAATGAAGTCTACGGGGTAAATGAATTCCCCGACCCGTATTAAAACATCTGTAATCTCCCCCTTGGGAATCTTTACAGAGCGATCAGCCAATTGTATCGTAACTTTGGTTGGACGGAGGTTGCCTAACCCTAGTTGCTGATACACAGAAAAGGGGAGAAGATTGATACTGGCTCCTAAATCAAGTAATGCCCTATTGATGGTAGTCTGTCCTATGATGCAAGAAATGGTTGGGCTCCCTGGGTCCTTATACTTCACAAGAATTGGACCAGTGATCAGCTCACTAATGTTTGAGGCTAGGAAGACTTTCTTAGGGACATTTGCTTTCCTCTTCTTGGTGCACATTTCCTTTAAGAATTTAGCATATGATGGAACTTGTTGAATTGCATCAAGAAGAGGTATGTTGATTTGGACCTGATTGAACATTTCTCTTATCTTCTCCATGTTAGCATTTTGCTTTTGATTTGCTAGCCTATTTGGGAATGGTACAACAGGCTTGTATGGTTGCTCATCAATCTTTTCTTTCCCTTGGATTGGGAAGTGGATGGTTGTGTACTTGAAGAAGGATTGTCTTGAATGGGTTGGACTGGAACAGAAGGTGTTGGCTTTGACACATATTTGGTGGGTTGATTTGACCTTGTTATCTACGTGCTTTCCAGATCTAAGGATATGGACAGTGTTGCATTGACTGGGGCCCAAGTCTTCAACTTCATGCAGAGGTAAGTGAGTTTTTGGATTGGGCACTGGCTGGCTAGGTAGCATTCCTTTTTGTCATTCATTCAGAGAGTTAGCCAATTGCCCTATCTGGATTTGTAATTTGTTCATATCCTGCTGCTGATGGTTCATCATTGAAGCTTGGGTCTTGGATAAGGTTTCTATCATTTTCTCCAAATCAGAAATTCTCTTGTCTGAAGGATTCTGTGGTGGATGATGCTGATACGGGGGCTGAAAGTTTGTTTGGTAATGTGTTGGATTTTGATATGACTGGAATTGTGGTGGACTCTGATATGAGTGGACGTTTGGTGTGTTCTGGTGGTAATTTGGTTGATGAGACTGAGCAGGGTATTGATGTGGAAATGGTGGTCTCGGTTGCTCAGGACCAGACTGACTCCAAGAAAAGTTTGGATGGTTTCGCCATCCCGGATTGTATGTTTTGTAGTATGGATTGTAATTGGGTCTGGTATATGCAGCATTCGTGTTCTTCTGATATATTTGAGATTGATATGCAGGACACTCTTCAAACAGATTGTTGAGATCATGGCAATAGGTACAACCCGGGTTGACCACAGGTGATGGGCTGGCCACAGGTGATGGGTTGACCTGGTTTACAGCAGAAGATTCCCTAGACTCAAGCAGTTCTATCCTCTTCATCAGTTGTGTTATCTTAGCCTCGGCTGCTATAGAGGACTCTATTGAATGCATACCGGTTCTGGAAGTGGTGGGAGTGCTTTTCTCAGGACATGACTCCCACTGGATCATTTTTTCTGCTAGGGCTTCAAGGAGATCCCACCCCTGATCTTCATTTTTCTTTAAAAATTCTCCTTGGCACATGGTTTCAAGGAGTGTTTTCGTTTGGTAATCAAGTCCATCATAGATAATTTGGCACTGACGCCATTTCTCTATGCCGTGATGAGGACAAAGGGCTAGTAGGTCTTTGAAGCGTTCGAAATACTTCCAGAATGGTTCTTTGGTTTCCTGCTTGAATTGCATGATGTTTTTCCTCATGAGGGCTGTCTTATGAATGGGATAGAACTTTTTAAGAAAGACTTTTACAAAATCATCCCATGAAGAAATCGAACTGGCGGGAAGATTGTAAAGCCATTTCTTAGCTATGTCTTTTAGCGCAAAAGGTATGAATCTTAATCTAACAGCGTCCTCGGTCAATTGGGAAATCCTCATCATTACGCATACTTCTTCAAATTCTCGAATGAAGAAATACGCATCCTCAGATTCTAAGCCATGAAATCGGGGAAGTGTGTTTATGAATTGTGGCTTCAGCTCAAATTGATTTCAGTGGTTGTTGGGAGAAGAATGCATGATGGAAGTGAAGTGCGAATCGGGTAGAACTTGTCTTGCAACGAAGTGTGGTTTTCCATGATTGGGATTGTGTCAAGTGGTGGTGTTTGTGCAAGTGTAGAGATTCTCACTAGTCTAGCAGAATTTGGATCCCGGTACCACTCTTGCATACACAATCACAAACAACGTGCACCGATCACACAAGCGAAAGAAAAATGAAAATAACAAACAATAAAAGAAAAATCAATCACAAGCTATCTAGGATACCTAGACCTAGACGACTCCTAACTGTTCGATGAACCAAAGAAGGTTGTTGCTTGAATCAGACCACAGCTAATCAGCCAGGTAGGGACAAAATACGGTGGGAGGTATCCGTGCGTAAGCAACAGGCCTTAATTACGCCAAACCACGGTATCTTCGAGGCTTAACCTCTTAATCCCCAGCTTTAGACACTGATTTCACCGGAGTATGAATCAAAATCAACTTCCAACTTCAGCTGATCTCCTACTGAGTCCGAATGTCCCTAGGGCCAACGTCTATCAGTTTTATTAAAAGCTTGGGATTGTAAGTGCTGGGATGGTGATTTTTGGGCTAAGGAAAGGGTGATGAAATCCCCCACCTTATCTTGTTTATTGGGTGATGCCCTTAAAGTCAATTTTGTGCAAGTGTACAGTTTATGCAAACAAGGTTCACTCAAAGCGATGTAAATCAACCAAGAAGTGAGTCCTATACAATATGCAATGCGAACGTACCTTGCTCCAGCACTCTTCAACAGTAAAGTAAAGGAATTGAAAAGACACGTGCCTAGAAATGCTAACGTCTAATCAATTTTTAACTTTTGCAACAAATGTTTTACTGTTGATTTTATTAGCAGGAATATGGTGAAAGCATACAAGAAATTAGAATTGCAGCAGCTGTATTTTTGCAAAGCAAGCAACCCTGCAGAAAATTGTGAGTAGTCAACTCATCATTGCCGCGGATCCGCGACTTTGGCCGAGAAATCGCGGCAAATCCGAGGGCACTTAGTCTCTACTTTCTGGAGTAGAGGCCTAAGGCCACTTATATATTACTGCAATACTTGATTTCCTGTTTCTTCAACCTGTAACCTACAACAGAGAAGAAAATTCGTTTAGTTTCTCAATTGAATCAAAAACCGTTGCTTTCCCCGGCAACGGCGCCAAAAATTTGTTCGAATTGGGAGGAGTGTACTCAATTCAGAGATAGAGGGTTTTAGAGTCAACCTTCTTTGTTCGATTGTAGTGCTCAAAACTCCAAGAAAGTATCACAATGTTAATATGCTCCTTCTGAATCACCATAATAGCATAAGCTATACGAGTCGATCCTCAGGGAGAGCTCGCGATAAAAGCTTTGCGGTTATGTGTCGAAGAGAGAGAAAACGAAAGTTCTTCTTTGTTCAAAAGAAAGAAAACAACATGGAAAAGTAAAAGAAGAAATTTTTATGATTTGGTTGCTTGGAAAGAAAAACCGATGTAAAAGAAAATGAAAAAGAACTTTGGAAAGTTGTCTTGCTAGAGAAGAAAACTAGTGAAGGAAACTTTTGGAAAACTTTAGATGGAAGAAGCCATGACTAGCTAACTTTACTAATTTGCTAACTTACTAAGCTCATGGGTGATGCATGATTGCCTCATGTTGATTCATCGGCAAAAGATATGTCTTGCTTGTTTGGTCAAGTATTTTCTCACTTGGAAGATGAGTGTTCTTCTCGGTCTTAGCTTGTAGCCTCATTGATTCATCAGCTCCCGAGATAGAATTTCATTAGTGGAATCAAGGAGTGCCACTCAAAGGGATGCTAAGGAAGAAGACACAAGATTCATTAGTCATTCAAGGCATATAAAAGATAGCTTTGAAGTAAGAAAATTGTTCTACGAGCCAATAGCAAATTTAGGTGCTCCATCTCCATGTTCCATCAAGGCACTTGTTCTAAAGACAAGGCTCTAAATGAGGCTCACATGAATCATATGGAGTTACAACAAGCATTTCCCAATAATGAAAGCAACTCATCTTCATTGGAGATCAAAAGAGACTTAACATTGCAAGCTTAGAAATTAGCAATCACCCAAAGAGTTAGAAGTTAGCAAAGTTAGTTGTTAGCTAGTCATGTTAGAGGGAGTTAGCTATCCATTACAAGAGAAAGTAAATAACAATTCATGGTAAAAATAGAAGTGCAATGGAAGTAAAGCAAGAAAGTAAAGCAAGCACTAGAGATTGTAAAGAAGAGAAGAAAGTTTGATTAATCCTTGCTTTGAAAGATGTCACCTCCTTGCTTACAAGCTCTCAACTCTTTCTTTTCACTCTTTTACAGAATTCTCAAGGAGGAAGAAGGAGAATACAAAAGAACTAAAAACCTAGAGAGAATCCCTACAACTCTCTCTCAAAATACAAGTTCTCTCCCTTAGTCTCCTCTCTCTCTCTCGTACTGGCCCTGATGGTCTATTTATAGGCTTCAGAAGAAGGGGCTCCCAAATCTGAACCATCGGATCAAATCTCAGGCTCAACGGCCAGATTCCTGCCGCGGATCCGCGGCCAGAGCCGCGTTTTCGCTGCAGAATCTAGGCCGTTATGCCAGCGAATTCTGTTGCTATTTTTCGCAGGTTGTTAGCCACGTTGGCGCTTCTAGAAGTCTGACTGGGCGCATGGATGACTCCAGAACCTGGGCTCAACTCTTGGGCTTCTCTTTTGGGCCTTGATTAATCCTTTAATTCTTTGATAATTACATGGATTTATGGGCCTCTTCTCCATTAAAATATGGACCTGCAAAAATAGAGAGAAAAAGGGTAAAAACCAATTTTTATTGATATAATGCATGGTATAGAGGTGGAAGATGATGCAAAAATGAACTACAATCACAAGTACTTCAGCTGCTATGGATGTTTCAGAGTTGGATGTCTTGTATCACAACCTGCCTTCTTATCAGCCTGCCGGTGGATCTAAGGAGGCCAAGGAGACGGTGGCTACGGAACCAATCGCACTCCCAGCTGAATGGTTGGTGAGATGTCGGTGGCTTCTTTGACGCCGTCAGTCTTTGCAACCACCGGGCTAAGGATAATTACCAGCCCTATGCTCCGACACTGGTTGATGAGCCAGTTCTTCCTGAAATAGTTAAAAACCTTACTTCCATCATGACTGGTGTACTGTTTTCAATGAAGACTCCTCCCCGATCATCGGTGATCCCTCGTCTTTCTCCAGCCAGTGCTTCTGCCATTTCCTCCACCGTTATGACAGTGAAAATGGTGGAAGCTTTGTCTTCAGGGACCACATGCTCACCGGAAGTAGTTGAAGCCAAGAAAGAATTTGTGGCCCAGAATGTTGATAGCTTTTACAAAAGCCTAAAGTGATTTGTTGCTCTGGTCTTGAAGTTCTCAATCACCTCATTTTCTGCTTTAAAGGTGGTCCTCTCTCAAAATGTCAAAATCATTTGAGACTTTAGAGGGGATGACCAGGCTGCCGCATTAGAGCTTCTGGTGGAGAGGCTTGAGAAGGACGTGGGTGAATGGCTCCACCTCAACAGTTCAGACTTGAATTCCTCTGTCGTTGAAGATCTTGAACACCTCGTTGCTCAAATGCGTGAGGCTCACCTTGCAGCACAGGAAGCAGCCAAGGCAATATCTTCAGACTTAAAAATCCTTGGAAATAAGGAAAGTAGAGATTGGAGATGCCATTGACGCTTCCAGTAGCGCTCTTCTTGATACTGAGAATAAAATTGAGAAGGCCAAGGAAATGATCAAAAGGGCCAATCTTCTTCTATCGAAGGCTGAACCGGTGTCTTGAGGAGATCGCTCGGCAGGAGCAGATCAAAACTCAAAATGATGAAGTCCTGCAGCAGAAATAGTTCAGAGGGCAACTTTGGCTGAAATTGAGGCTCGTCTATCCCAGACAGTGAACTTTAATGAGGCCGAGTTAAGATCACGGCATTTATTAGAGCTGCTGAGGAGAGAAAGAACAAGCTGGCCGCCCTTGAAGAATGGATCAAGTCTTATGAAGCACCATCATAGCTTATATTCCATGTATCCCCCTTCTTGTTGAATCAATAAAAATAATTTTATTTGACTCTTTTATTGCATTTCTGACTAGTTTTATCTTCTGAGTTCTAGTTATGTTATAACCCTCAAAAGAAAGGAGATAATGGTATAGACATAATAGAATTAGTTATCCCTAATAAATTCGAAAACTGACTCGATTCAAATCTCGTTGGGATAAAAAATGGGACAAAGTGAATTTGATGGTCTTTGTTGTTCAGAGGTAAACATTAACATAACAGATTAAAGACCATGAATTGGTTATGATGAATTAGGCACCTCAACCATTTGATAATGTTGGCCCAAAAGGTTACACTCTCTATTTGTTTAAGTTTTGATGATAACAAAACACATAGAAGCTATTTGGTACTAATAAGTTGTTTAGAATGAGTTTCAGGTTTGTACTAGTTATGATGGTCTTTCTAAGTTATTGCTAGGATTATGATGCTATAAAGGCAAATAGCGTAAGAGGACGTTTTGATAGAAGAAAAGGCTCTAGCTTGGTGTAAAGCGGCTCAGAGACTTCCTTTCTCAGTTTTTATATTTTTAGTTTGTTAAAGGACCGTGTATAATGTTGAAGCTCAATATTCCCCACACACAAGATTTTACACATGATTTATTTTAAGGGTATTTCTCCTATATACAAATATTTTTAAACATATTTTATTACTTACAAACTCTATTTTAAATAGTATACCAAGTCTTGATCAAAACTACTTTGAAAATTTTTAAGATCTTCAAAACCATTTTCAAAAGATCTATTTTTGGCATGTTGCGGTCGACCGGACGATCGACTGGCTCTATTTCAGGTCAGAACGGTCGACCGGGCGGTCGACCGCGCTTCTGACCGTTTGGGTGCGTGCATGTGTACATGTTTCCCGGTCGACCGGGCGGTCGACCGGACCCCATTTCGGTCGACCGAGATTCTGCCGACTGAAAGCACCTACGTTTCTGTTTGTTACGGTCGATCGGACGGTCGATCGTGGGCTGGCAACGGTTAAAATTTTTGAAAACCCGGTCGACAGGCCGGTCGACCGTGAGCTTGATTTCAGCCCTAACGTCTAGTTTATTAAGCATGTTTTAAAACGTAATTTTTCTCTCTAAACCAATTTGGGAGCTGGATTTGGGTCAAATATTTTCTAATTATTCATTATAATAGTTTTACTCTTTAATCCCTACCTTTATCCTATAAATAGGGATGATTAGGGTTGAGGTAATCACAATAATCCTTTGCAAAAGAAATCTAGTTTAAAGGCCTTCAAAATAAGTTTTTGCTCTCAGTTTTTGTGCTCAAAATTCTCTTTTTATTGAAGTTTTTGGTTTAAAACTCTCTTCAATTTCAATTTTTTTTCACTTACAAAACTTGAGCTTCAATCCTACACATTGTCCTCTAGGGTTTTTGTAAGGGAAAAAGTTTTACAAAAGAAGGTTTGTGGTCTTTTGATCACTAAGATATTCTTGTATTTGTGGCTCCACTACCTCTGGACTAGAGGAGCGTGATTGAGGAGTTGGGTACTCCCTTGTGGTTGTAATTCTTTGTGATAGTTATAGTGGTTGGAAATCCTTCTGGGTGAAGGCGAGGACGTAGAGCTGGGTACTCAACCTCGAAATAAATCTCAGTGGTTGCGATTGGTTTATTTGCTTTATTTACTTGCTTTATATTCATTGCTATATTGTCGACAAGATTGTATTGCGCACAACAAGATTGCATTGCGCACCTCAAACTCTTATCTAGAGGAATCACGAGGAAGGAGTTCAGAGCCCTTCACGGGGTATTCGGCTTCTAGTCTTGTTTCGGGTGATCATTGCATCATAACATTTTAATTTGTGCATTGATTTGCATTATCACCTATTCACCCCCCTCTAGGTGATTTCAATTGGTATCAGAGTTAGGACTCTAGTTTTTGGCTTCACATCCTTAGAGAGATCCTAAAATTTGCTAATCACTATTTGCATATTTTCATTCATACACTAGTAAAGATGGCTGGTAACATTAAGACTCCTCCCAAATTTGATGGACTTAACTTTCTCATATGGAAAGTTAGGATGACTATTTTTCTACAATCTCTTGGTAGTCTATTTGCTAAGTCCTTGACCAAGCCCTATAGTAGACCCGAAAGTGAGGAGGACACTTGGTTCGAACTCACCTTCAAGGAATTTGATGCTAACTCTAAGGCTCAAAATGCCCTACTTTTAGCTTTGAATGAGGATGATCTAACGCGGGTTATCCATTGCAAATCCGCCTATGAGATTTGGCAACACTTATTGGTCACTTATGAGGGAACATCACAAGTCAAGAGAGCTAAAATTGATCTCTTGCGCTCCCAATATGAAAGTTTTAAAATGCTAGAAGATGAATCTATTGATAATATGATTATCAAGTTTACTAAGATTACCAATGCTCTTTCTTCTCTAGGTGATGATATAAGCAACGACCAAAAGGTGCGTAAGTGATTCGTGCTCTTCCTTCGTCATGGGAAATCAAAGCTACCACCGTGAAGGAGTTGAATGACAAAGACGAGATGGAGCTTATTGAAATCACCTACGGGGGTGAATAGGTAATAATGCTAATCTAATAAACTAAATGCGAAAATTTAAAACTAATTGCAACAACACCTAGTGCAACCAACGAGTGTAGCCGAATTTCCCGTAAAGGACTCTAGACTAACTCCTCTCGATTCCTCTGAATAAGAGTTGAGGTGCTATATGAAGCTCTCGTGGTTAAGCACAAGTGAGGCACACAAACACAATCCAAGCATATAATAGAGATATGACAATATGAATAATGCAAGGTGAAATCACCTAGAGGGGGGGGTGAATAGGTGATAATGCTAATCTAAAAACTAAATGCGGAATTACAAACTAATTTGCAACTACACTTAGAGTACAACCAACGAGTGTAGCCGAATTCCCCGTGAAGGACTCTGGACTAACTCCTCTTGATTCCTCTGAATAAGAGTTGAGGTGCTATATGAAGCTCTCGTGGTTAAGTACAAGTGAGGCACACAAACACAAGCCAAGCATATAAGTATGATAAGAAATATGAAATAATGCAAGGCACAACACAAGCAAATATGATATGAACGATATGAATGATGCACAACACAATTAAAGGGAGAGGGTTAAGAGACAATGGATCAAACGCAAACACAAGGATATGTTCCGAGGTTCGAGCCCCTAGCTCTACGTCCCCGCCTTCACCGAGAAGGATTTCTAATCCACTAGGAGTACCGAACTCCTCTCTCAACCTTACAACCTCCAATGAGGCAATACAACCACAATCCACCTCTACCGAAGAGGGATAGGCCCTTAGCCAAACAAACACAATCTCAACCTCTACCAAAGAGGGAGCAAAACACCACTCCAATCAACCTCTACCAAAGAGGGATACGACAAAGCAAGGAGGGTACAACAAGTGGTGTATCTCAACCACAAAACAAATCTTTTTCCCACAAACAAAAGATCCTAAATAGATAGGATAGAAGATATAGCTCAAGTGTGAAAAACAAGTGTTTTGATCAAAGAAAAATTCTTGAGAAAATACCAAATAGATATAGATTTTTGGATCAAGAAACAAATTCCCAAAAATAATTTTCTTTGAAATAAAAACAAAACACTTTAAAACAAATAAGATTGATCATTTTGCTCTTTAAACACTTTTAAAACTTGCTTTTAAAATCAGAGAATAGGAAAAATTTTCTTGTTAAAAACCTTAACCAAAATCCCAAAGGAATGGGGTTTATATACCCCCAATCCAAAAACTAGCCGTTGGCTGAATTTATCAGCCAGCGCGGCTGGCGGTCGACTGCCCGGTCGACCGCCAACGGTCATAAATATGACCGTTGGAGGAACCCGGTCGACCGTCCAAAAACAGAGAGCAAAGCTCTCTGGCCGGTCGACCGTGCCCTGTGCCTGGCCTACGTGCACAAGTCTGTGCACGTCGATCGACCAACCGGTCGACCGACTCTGGAATCCGATCGATCGGGCCGGTCGACCTCCAGAGCCTGGTGAAAAACACCTAGAGGGGGGGTGAATAGGTGTAATTGCTAATCTAATGATCTTTTTAAAACTAAGTATGATGAATGATGCAACGATCTCTCAAAACAAGACTAAGAGCCGAATACCTCGTGAGAGGTTCTGAACTCCTTCCTCCCAATTCCCCTTGAATGGGTTAGAGGTACGCAATGCAACCTTGTTGTATGAGATATGATCGATCAAGGTAAAGTATGATGGATGAAAAATGAGATGCACACAAATATCACAAGTATCACAAGCTTGAAGTAATAGCACAAAGAAAGAAACAAGATCACAAGCAAGAAAGCAATAAAGTGCAAGAGAAATTTAAGCAAGAATGGACACAAGGCAATCGCAAACACAAGATGTTTGTTTCGAGGTTCGAGCCACCGCTCTACTCCCCGCCTTCACCTCCGTGAAGGGTTTCCACTATCCACCGAGGACGCCTTACAATGGTCTACCAAAGACCGGAGCACCGAGCTCTTACAATAACCTCTACCGAAGAGGTGTCTCCACAAGAAAAAGGATCACAAGAACAATAGTGATCTCCACAAGATCACAAAACTCTTTCTCAAACTCTTTTACAATCTCTCACTCTTTTACAACTTCTCTATAGTATGAGTAAAGGATTTTTGGCTCTATGAAGTGTAGTGAGAAAAACTTCAGTTGTAGAGTGATATTAGCAATCAAACACAACTGAAAAACAAGCTCAAAAAGAATTGGAATTGAAAGCTTTGAAACAATTTTTCTTCTCCTTTGAAAAACAATGAAAACTTAGGATTTTTCTTGGTAAAACATGAGGACCTATTTCCCTCTATTTATAAGGAGAGAATAGGTTAAAAACAATTTCTTTACACCTAATTTGACCTGAAAAAGGTCTCCAACAACTCTCTAAAAGTCTGTTAAAACAGAAAATAAAAACAGATTTCAGAATTTTCCCAAAGAGGAAAGAGCCGTTGGGCTCTTGCAGGCGTAACGGTTGACCGGCCGGTCGACCGTTTGCCTTGTTGGCAAAGAGCCGTTGAGCTTCGGTCGACCGCTCGGTCGACCGTTTCCTTCAAAGGAAACACAGTTTCCTTAATGCGGTCGACCGGGCGGTCGACCCTAACAAACCGAGAGCAGACCTGCTCTCAGACGGTCGACCGGTCCGGTCGACCGTCAGACGTGCACAGACGTGCACGCCCAGGCACAAAGGCCAGTCGACCGGGCCGGTCGGCCGGTCAACCTGAAACAGGAAAACTGGCAGTTTTTGAAGTTGGAAATTTTTGTAAAAATATTTTAAAATACTTACAGCTAAGTATTATGCAAGAAATAGTCTATACACATGTTTTAAATAAGATATTCAAAATGTAACAAGTTGGATACATGTATATATAAACTAAGGCATAAAACTTAGAAACAAATGTTTTTAAAACATAGAATTTGTAAAGAATAGTGTGTGCGTGTATTCTAGAGCCAAATATCCTACACTCAAACTTTAACATTATATTCTTACAATGTTCTAGGGACTTCAAGGCTTTAAGAGGGGCTATCTACACATGATCTTCAATTTTGCATCTTGAGCCCAAATTTGAGTTGTCTTGAGTCCAAAGCACCTTCCTTTAGGGAAGAAGACATCTATTTGAGATAGAAACCTGAAACACACTTAAACAACAATTGATATTAGTACAAATAACTAATATGTTTTGTAATCATCAAAACACACTAAAAACGGGTGATTGTAACCTTGGGCCAACAATCTCCCCCTTTTTGATGATGACAAAACATATAAGTTATTTAAACAAAAATGGAAGAAGAGCTTGGAAAGCTCCCCCTCAAACAATGCTATGTATATATCAAGATTATGAAAAAAAAAAACTATGTAAACACTCATAAAGCATTGAAAATATCAACACAATAATTTTTGTCATAAAACTTAAAATAATGAACAAAATCTTTTTTTCCCAAAACTCAAGTAAATAAACAAACTCAATAAACAAACTATAAGCAAACTTATTTCTTTTTCTCCCCCTTTTTGTCATACATCAAAAAGGGTTAAAAACAAAACAAACAAAACACCAAAATAGAAATATTTTTAAGAATCTATCATGCAAACATTCAACTCACCACAAATAGATGAAAATCTAGCATAATTTAGAGGTTTAGTAAAAATATCGGCAAGTTGAAAATCGGTAGAAACATAATCAATATCAATATCACCTTTCTCATAATGATATCTAAGAAAATGATACCTAATGTCAATGTGTTTGGTTTTACTATGTTGATTTGCTTTCTTTGTCATGTGAATAGTACTAGTATTATCACAAAATATTTTAACATGATCAAAGTGTAAATCATAGTCAAGGAGAGTATGTTTCATCCAAAGAACTTGTGCACAACAAGCTCCGGCTGCAACATACTCCGCCTCGGCGGTTGAAAGGGCTACCGAATTTTGCTTTTTGGAAGACCAAGATACAAGACAATTACCTAAGAATTGACATGTTCCACTTGTGCTCTTCCTATCTACCCTACAACCCGCATAGTCGGCATCCGAAAAACTCGTCATTGAAAATTGGCCGTTTTCGGATACCACAAACCCATTTCAATAATGCCCTTAAGGTATCTAATTATGCATTTAACCGCAATTATGTGAGACTCTTTAGGACAAGATTGAAAACGTGCACAAAGACAAACGGAAAACATAATATCCGGCCTACTAGCCGTTAAATAAAGCAAGCTACCTATCATGCTACGATATAATTTAATGTCTACACTTTTACCTTGTTCATCCTTGTCAAGCTTTGTAGTTGTTGCCATGGGAGTTTTGCTTACTTTAGATTCTTCAAGCCTGAACCTTTTGATTAGTTCCTTTGTGTACTTGGCTTGATTGATGAATATCCTATCCTTCTTTTGCTTGATTTGGAGTCCAAGGAAATAGTTGAGCTCCCCCATCATAGACATTTCGAATTCATCCTTCATGCATGACTCAAAAGCTTGGCAAAGAGATTCATTAGTAGAACCAAAAATAATATCATCTACATAAATTTGTACAATGAGTATATCTTTTTCTACATGTTTTGTAAACAAGGTTGTATCAATTTTACCTTTCTTAAAACCATTTGAAATCAAAAATGAAGAAAGTCTTTCATACCAAGCCCTAGGGGCTTGTTTTAAACCATAAAGAGCTTTATCTAATTTGAATACAAAATCCGGATGTGTAGGATCAACAAACCCGGGGGGTTGTTCAACATACACTTCCTCTTCAATATAACCATTTAGAAAAGCACTTTTAACATCCATTTGAAACAATTTAAAATCTTTATATGAGGCAAATGCTAGTGTCATCCGTATGGCTTCAAGCCGTGCTACGGGTGCAAAGGTTTCTTCAAAATCAATTCCTTCGATTTGAGTGTAACCTTGGGCAACAAACCTAGCTTTATTCCTAACAACGTTACCCGATTCATCCAACTTGTTCTTAAAGATCCACTTAGTACCAATTGTTGGTCTATCGTGGGGCCTAGGAACAAGGTGCCAAACTTGGTTGCGCTCAAATTGATTGAGTTCCTCTTGCATAGCTAGCAACCAATATGAATCGGCCTCGGCTTCGAGGACGTTCTTGGGTTCAACATGAGAAATAAATGCATAATGTCCACAATAGTCATGAAGTTTAGAGCGAGTGGTTACCCCTTTAGATACTTCACCTATGACGAGGTCCTTGGGATGATGAGGATTGTATCTCCAACCTTTTGGAAGTTGTTGAGTAGGCTCCACGTCAATTGATTGAATTTCATGTCCTTGAGCCTCTTCTACTTTAGCTTCACTTCCTTCATCATCCTTTGGATTGTCTCCCATAGTAGTGTATCCTCTAAGGTCACTTTCTCCAAGCCTTCATCCAAAGCATCTATTTCTACAACATTTTTAACAAACAAGTTAGATTCCTCAAACTTAACATGTATAGATTCCTCAATAGTCAATGATGACCTATTGAAGACTCTATAAGCCTTACTAGTACTAGAATAACCCACAAATATAGCCTCATAAGATTTAGGATCAAATTTTCCTAAATTATCTTTTGTATTTAAAACAAAACATTTGCATCCAAAAACCTTGAAATATGAAACATTTGGTTTTCTAGAAAAGTACATTTCAAAAGAGGTTTTTGTAGTATTTTTACACAAGAAAACACGATTTGATATATAGCATGATGTATTAACGGCCTCGGCCCACAAATAATGTGGTAGACCATATTCACTAAGCATTGTCCTAGCCATCTCTTGCAAAGTTCAATTTTTCCGTTCAACTACTCCATTTTGTTGTGGAGTTCTAGGACAAGATAGTTCATGCTTTATTCTATGTTCTTCACAAAAAGTGGTAAAGGGTTGGTTAATGAATTCACCTCCTCTATCACTTCTTATTCTTAAAATCGAAACATCTTTTTCTTTTTCAACTCTTTTCTTAAAAGTTTGGAAATATGAAAATGCTTGATTTTTATGTTCAAGAAAGAAAACCCAAGTAAAACGTGAAAAATCATCAACTAAAACAAATGCAAATCTATTCCCACTTAGACTTTTGGTTTGTGTAGGGCCAAATAGATCCATATGGATTAACTCCAAAGGACGTGATGTCATGATATCCTTAATTGACTTGAAAGAAGACTTAGTTTGTTTCCCAAATTGACATGCGTCACAAACTCGGTCCTTTTCAAAACTCAAACAAGGAATACCTTTCACCATTTCCTTTGTGTTTAACCTAGAAATATGGTAAAAAGAAATATGGCCTAATCTTCTATGCCACAACCAAGAGTCATCATCGAGGGCTTTTAAACAAGTAATATTACAAGTCATATTAGACATATCTATCATATAAACATTACTTTCACGAAAACCGAAAAACACACAAGTATTAGAAATTCTATCAATTACTTTACAAGCTACATTATCAAAAACAACATCAAAACCTTTATCACAAAGTTGACTAAGACTCAAGAGGTTATGCTTGAGTCCATCAACTAAAACTACATTCTCAATTAAAGGGGATGTGCCAAGTTTTACATTACCAATACCGATGATTTTACCCTTGGCGTCATCTCCGAAGGTGACGGTGCCACCTTCATGGTATCTTGATAGGGTTGCAAAGTTGTTGATGTCCCAAGTCATGTGCCTTGAGCAACCACTATCAAGATACCACAATCCTCTACGTCGTTGGGCTTTGGAAGGTACCTATATCATTTAACAAAGTTGTTGACTTTGGTACCCAAACTTTCTTGGGTCCTTGAAAGTTAGTGTTTCTAACCCAAACATTATGAAAAGATGCACTTAGTCTATCATAGCAAAAATTGGCTAAGTGTCCTTTCCGCCCACAATGTGAACATGAGAACACTCTTCCATACATGAATGCATGATGAGTGTGTGAAGTGTGAGCATGCTTTGGGGGTTTGCCACGATGTAAGGGTTGTGTGGTATGAACATGAGCATGAGCATGGTGAACATTTTTCTTAGGGCTTGTTTCTTAGGAAACATAGCCTCTATCTTCTTCTTATCAAACTCACAATTTTTTAAAACAATTCCTAATGAGTCTATTCTTTCTTTAAGCATGGTAATCTCATTAGAATCAACTAGTGGGGACTTGCCTTTACAAGAAATCTTATACTTGTCAAAATCTTTTTGGGTGAAAACAAGAGTGGAAAGTAATTCATCTTTTTCTTTAGAAATAGTAAGGACTTGAAGATTAAGAGATTCATTTTCCTTTTTCATTTTTAAAAACTTTTTCTTTAGGGAGTCATAGTTATGTGAAAGTTCTACAAATGCTTCTCCTAATTCATCCATGGAAAGTTCATCATTAAGAGAAGTGGAAGGGGTTACCTTGCTTGTGCTCTCATTTGCCATGAAGCACATGTTGGCGGTATCAATCTCCTCCTCGGATTCGCTCTCGGAATCCCATGTAGCTTTCATAGCTTTCTTCTTGTAGGGCTTCTTGGATGTGGAAGGCTTCACTTTATCCGGACACTCCGCTACAATGTGTCCCGATCTTTGGCAATTGAAACAAACGATCTTTCTTTCTTCTTTGCCTCCTTGCCATCTCCTTCTTCCTTGGAATTTAGCCTTATTGTACATCCTCCGGACGTTCTTCACAAGAAGTAAGAGCTCTTCGTCATCTTCTTCTTCATTGTCTTCGTCGAGTGAGTGGTTTGACTTTTGAAGGCTATAGTCTTCTTTTTGAAAGGAGCCATATCCTCCCTTGCTTTCCTCTCCATCTCATGGGTTTTGAGATTCCCAATGAGACCTATGAGCTCCATCTCCTCTTTGTCATTGAGTTCCTTCAAGGTAGTTGCCTTTACTTCCCATGAAGGAGGAAGAGCCCGGATGATCTTTCTCACCTTTTGATTATTGTCAATACCATCACCTAGAGAAGAAAGTCCATTAGTGATCTTTGTAAATTTTGTAACCATATCATCTATGGTTTCATGTTCTTGCATGCTAAAGTTCTCATATTGGGACCGAAGAAGGTCTATCTTAGCCCTCTTCACTTGTGAAGTCCCTTCATGTGTAACTAGCAAATGTGTCCAAATTTCATATGCGGACTTGCAATGAATAACTCTAGCTATATCATCATCATTGAGGGCTTGAAGGAGTGCATAGTGAGCCCTAGCATTGGCATCAAATTCTTTGGTCTCAATTTCGGACCAAGTAGATTCATCACCGGGGGTGCACTGAAGGGTTTGGTCACGGCCTTTGCAACTCGGCTACCTAGAGATTGCAAGAAAACGGTCATCTTAACCTTCCATATGGGAAAGTTAAGTCCATCAAACTTAGGAGGGATTTTAATTCCATCAGCCATTTTTACTAAGTGAATATGAATGAAATGATTAGCAAAATTAGGATCTCTCTAAGGTTGTTAAGCCAAATCCTAGAGTCCAAGCTCTGATACCAATTGAAAAACACCTAGAGGGGGGGTGAATAGGTGTAATTGCTAATCTAATGATCTTTTTAAAACTAAGTATGATGAATGATGCAACGATCTCTCAAAACAAGACTAAGAGCCGAATACCTCGTGAGAGGTTCTGAACTCCTTCCTCCCAATTCCCCTTGAATGGGTTAGAGGTGCGCAATGCAACCTTGTTGTATGAGATATGATCGATCAAGGTAAAGTATGATGGATGAAAAATGAGATGCACACAAATATCACAAGTATCACAAGCTTGAAGTAATAGCACAAAGAAAGAAACAAGATCACAAGCAAGTAATTGAAAGCAATAAAGTGCAAGAGAAATTTAAGCAAGAATGGACACAAGGCAATCGCAAACACAAGATGTTTGTTTCGAGGTTCGAGCCACCGCTCTACTCCCCGCCTTCACCTCCGTGAAGGGTTTCCACTATCCATCGAGGACTCCTTACAATGGTCTACCAAAGACCGGAGCACCGAGCTCTTACAATAACCTCTACCGAAGAGGTGTCTCCACAAGAACAAGGATCACAAGAACAATAGTGATCTCCACAAGATCACAAAACTCTTTCTCAAACTCTTTTACAATCTCTCACTCTTTTACAACTTCTCTATAGTATGAGTAAAGGATTTTTGGCTCTATGAAGTGTAGTGAGAAAAACTTCAGTTGTAGAGTGATATTAGCAATCAAACACAACTGAAAAACAAGCTCAAAAAGAATTGGAATTGACAGCTTTGAAACAATTTTTCTTCTCCTTTGAAAAACAATGAAAACTTAGGATTTTTCTTGGTAAAACATGAGGACCTATTTCCCTCTATTTATAAGGAGAGAATAGGTTAAAAATAATTTCTTTACACCTAATTTGACCTGAAAAAGGTCTCCAACAACTCTCTAAAAGTCTGTTAAAACAGAAAATAAAAACAGATTTCAGAATTTCCCCAAAGAGGAAAGAGCCGTTGGGCTCTTGCAGGCGTAACGGTCGACCGGCCGGTCGACCGTTTGCCTTGTTGGCAAAGAGCCGTTGAGCTCCGGTCGACCGCTCGGTCGACCGTTTTCTTCAAAGGAAACACAGTTTCCTTAATGCGGTCGACCGGGCGGTCGACCCAAACAAACCGAGAGCAGACCTGCTCTCAGACGGTCGACCGGTCCGGTCGACCGTCAGACGTGCACAGACGTGCACGCCCAGGCACAAAGGCCGGTCGACCGGGCCGGTCGGCCGGTCAACCTGAAACAGGAAAACTGGCAGTTTTTGAAGTTGGAAATTTTTGTAAAAATATTTTAAAATACTTACAGCTAAGTATTTGCAAGAAATAGTCTATACACATGTTTAAACAAGATATTCAAAATGTAACAAGTTGGATACATGTATATATAAACTAAGGCATAAAACTTAGAAACAAATGTTTTTAAAACATAGAATTTGTAAAGAATAGTGTGTGCGTGTATCCTAGAGCCAAATATCCTACACTCAAACTTTAACATTCTATTCTTACAATGTTCTAGGGACTTCAAGGCTTCAAGAGGGGCTATCTACACATGATCTTCAATTTTGCATCTTGAGCCCAAATTTGAGTTGTCTTGAGTCCAAAACACCTTCCTTTAGGGAAGAAGACATCTATTTGAGATAGAAACCTGAAACACACTTAAACAACAATTGATATTAGTACAAATAACTAATATGTTTTGTGATCATCAAAACACACTAAAAACGGGTGATTGTAACCTTGGGCCAACACCTGGCAGGCAGCAATTTGGGTCCAAAAAACTTGTTAAAAAATATTCTAATAAATCCCATAAATCTTCTAAAATTCCATAAAAAATAGTTTTATCATTTTTCATTGATATATAAACATGTGATAAAAATTTCGTCACAAATATCAAACATTTTGAACTTTTTTTGTGTCTTATAAATTTTATCAAAAACCCAAAACTGTATTTTTCCAAACTTTGATTTTTCAATAGGAAATCTGATTTTTCCTAAAACTCATTTAAATGCAAAAACATGATACTTAAACATTATAAAGCATATTGCATATGGACATAGGTCCAATATACATGAAACATATACATATCATTGTTTTTGTCTTTAATTCCAAAAATATGTTTTGTTAAAAATACAAAACACTAAACCACATGAATAAGTAAGTCAAAATAAGTTTGTCTAAGAAGTTAAGCATGCATGTATATAGAATGAATCTACTATACATAAACCATTTAAACTTGTTTTGATCTACTATTCATGAAAACAAATATCGGTTAAACCAAAAACCGAAAACCAATATTCAAAACATAAAACGTGTGTGTATTTTGAACTTGAGCATATCAACTAGCTAATCTTTATAAATGGATCTAAAACACACTAAACTAGGATCCTAAGTCTTCTTGATGAACTCTGTCTTCAAGCCGACTCGGTCCAAAACTCCGTGATCCACGAGCGAGACTTCAACGAGTGCAATGTGTGATCTTTGATGCTCGGGCTCTGGAATCACCAAGTGAAAGCTTCCAAACCATCTTGTTGAAGCTAATTACCAACTAATATCTTGATTAATGATCTGAAACTAAAACCACAAGATTATTAGTAAACATAACTACATGAGTTAATCATCATCAAAACTAGAGTGGAAGGCCATTGGGCCAACATAAGGCTCAAATATAAAGAGAGAGAGAGAGTCAATGGATCAAGCGCAAACAACAAGATTTGTTTCGAGATTCGAGCACCCAGCTCTACATCCCCGCCTTCACCCAGAAGGATTTCGAATCCCACTAGCTTGTCCACACAGGACTCCCACAAAGGGAACCTCCACCGAGAATTTGGGGCAATACAATAACTAGGAGTACCCAACTCCTCTATTTACAACCACAACTTCTCACTAGAGGCCAAGCACCAAGCCAACAAAACAATCACCTTACAACTTGAGGGATAAGCACAAAGCTGCACAAGGATTACCTCACAACTTGAGGGATACAACCCAATTGCACAACCTCCTCTACACAAGAGGGAAAGGCACAAAGCCAAGCAATGATTAGGGTTTACAACTTGGTAATCAAAAGACCACAAACCGATTTCTTTTTCCCACAAACACAAAGACCCTATAGATAGGATAGAATGAAGCTCCAGTGTGGAAAACAAAGTGTTTTAAATAAATAAAATCACTTGGGAAATCTCCAAAAAGATATAGAATAATTAGACCAAAACAAATTCCCAAAAGACTATTTTTCTTTGAAATAATAAAACACTTTTAAAACAATGAAGATTGATCTTTTAGCACCAAGAAACTCTTTTCAAAAACTTGTATATATATACTAGAGAAAGCTAAGAAATTTTGGCTCAAAAAATTCTTAAAGAAAACCTCTCTCAAATGGGGTTTTTATAGCATCTTTTAAAACTAGTCGTTGGCAGCTATTTTAGGCAGATTTGACCATCCGGTCGACCGGCCAACTGTCGAATTTTGACCGTTTGCTGCTACCGATCGACCGTCCAATTGACCGGGCCCTGAACCAAAGAGCAACGGCTCTCTGGCCGGTCGACCGCCCGGTCGACCGGAGCAACCCGAGAGTGGGTTGCTTTCAGTCGGTCGACCGCTCGGTCGACCGGCTAAATGGGCAAACCAGCATGCACGTTCTTATGCACGTCGGTCAACCGGTCCGGTCGACCGCCAGAGCCTGGCAGGCTATATAATGGGACAGAAAACTTAGGTTTTTAATGTCTTAAAAATTCCCATAAAATCTTTAAAAATTCACAAAAATAGTTTTATCATTATACATTGAAATACAAACTTGTGTGAAAAATTTCAACACAAATTTCAAACATTTTAAACTATTTTTGTGTAATGGAAATTTTGCCAAAAATCAAAACCTGTATTTTTTCAAACTTAGATTTTTCAATAGGAAATCCGATTTTTCTAAAACTCATTCAAATACAAAAACATGATACTTAAACACTTCGAAACATGTTGTATATGGATAGAAATCCAATATACATAAAACATATGTATATCATTGTTTTTGTCTTTAATTCCAAAAATATGTTTTGTTAAAACACAAAACGCCAAACACCATGAATTAGACTATCAAACTAAGTTTGTATAAATAGTTGAAGTACGTATGTATATAGAACACATCTAATATACATAAAAACATGTAAACTTGTTTTGATACTTATCTATTCATGAAAACCAATATCGGTTAAACCAAAAACTGAAAAACCGAATCCAAAACATGAAACGTGTGTGTGTTGTGAACTTGAGTATATCGCACTATTCTAATCTTTACAAATGGATCTAAACAAAAAACTAAACTAGGTACCGAAGTCTTCTTGAGGAACTCCATCTTCAAGGCGACTCGATCCAAACCCGTGATCCACCGAGCTTGACTCCAACGAGTGCTATATGTGATCTTGATGCTCGGGCTCTTGAATCACCATGTGAAAGCTTCGAAACTCCTTTGTTGAAGCTAATCACAAACTAATCCCTTGGTTAATGATCTGAAACTAAAATCACAAGATTATTAGTACACATAACTACATGAGTTAATCATTATCAAAACTAGAGTGGAAGGCCTCTGGGCCAACAATCTCCCCCTTTTTGATGATGACAAAACTCATGGAGTTATATATGCATGGATTAAAGTTAGGCTTCAAAGAAGCTCCCCCTTAACTCATGCATCACAAATAAGTAATAAGATATGGCAATGAAGCACATGCATAAATAAACATGTATACAAATATAAGGAGATAAACATGCCAATCAAGCATAAAACTCACAAATTCTTTTTCTCCTATTTGCAAAACAAAACATATATGCATATACATAAATCCTTAAAACATGCATATATACTAACTACTTCTCCCCCTTTTTGTCAATCATCAACAAAAGGGTTAAAGTAAAACAAAACCAATAAAAAAAATGTAACAATGTGAGTCATCATGATACCAATAAAGTGAACACATATTAATTGAAGATAAAAATCTCAAAAACATTTTTAATATTTCTTATTAGAACAACATTTTGAATTTCTCAAATAAGTAAAACATCTTGATACCAATGAAAGTAAACAAATAAACATCTTGATACCAATAGTAAGTATTTATCATTTAGAACATATGATACTAAAATAAAATCAATATTCAAAATTTTTTTTAATCATTTTACATCATAAAGCATGGGAGTACAAATCAACGGTAATTAAAATACCAATTGAAAGACAAAATATGAATTTTCTCCCCCTTTATGAAAAACCAAATAAAACAATGCATAAGCTTGTTTTAGGATACCAATTGAAAACTAATCAATTCAAACATGATATTCATTAAAAACTCAAGCTTAGCATATCCAACATTTGTGATATTTTTGAGCACAAATTAAAATATGTATAGGTGTATGGGAAAATGAGTACCAATCAAAATAGATGATACCAATTGAAAGCATACATACACAAAAAAAAATATGAGTATACAAAAATGTCAATATTGATACCAATTGAAAAGATCCAATGATACCAATTTGAAACAACAATAATATCAAGTGTATATCCCATATGACCTACCACCCATTTCATGCACATGTTTAAAAATGATTTTTAATAAAAGCATACAAGGCATGGTCTCCCAACCAACCGCCCGTGGAAGGTAGGGGTTTTCAAAAATAGGTTTGAAAAATATAGTATATATGAAAACTTCTACCATAACGAAGAATCCCGCAACTAGTTAAATGGAAAAACTTGTAAACTAGTAAGAAATCCTTCAAGCAAGGAATAAAACAAAATTATATTTCAGGAAACACATGTAAATCACATGGCACTAAACACTCGAAATCAATAAGGCACATATCATACTCATGAAAACAAAATCATGAGAAACCATCAAATAAAGTGAGTGTACAAGTGTAATGTGAAACATATCATCACGAAAATATTCAATTAAGCTCAATTAAGAAATTCCTTTAAACATGAAAACATGAAAACTTGAAAACTAAATTTTCATTAAAAAGCAATTTATATTTCAAGGCATATGTATGTTTTGTCAAAACAAGAAGTATACATACATATCCCCAAACATAATTGAGTCCATAATAAAGATTTGCATGAAAAGCAAATGACTCAAGGGGTATACATGTATGTCATAAAGTTTGGCAAAAATAAACATATACATGAAGTAAGAAAACACATAAAAACATGTCCAAAAATGGGGAATACAAGTTGAATGCATGAATCATCAAAACTAGACTATACTAGCACATCTAATGGGTACAAATAAGCATTCAAGTACAAACATATAAAAATTTATTTGTGTCCTACTATATGTACAAGTATAAATCCTAGTCTTAATGAAAACTAACATCTAAACATATATTCAAAACATGAGCATAGAAATCAAAACAAATATCATAAACATCCACATGCTATTAGAGCTATGATATACATAACAACTAAAATAATGGTGAGAACACAACATATGGGTCCATATAAACATGGGTGATCTCAAATGCTATACATGCATGTCAAAGATCTAATCATGGCATTATCATAATAATCAATAAACATCAAAACATGCTATAAATAATGATATAAAAGCATGTAAAAATAAACGGGAGTTAGAGATTGATACCAAAACCGATGAGGGCACCTCTCTAGTTCTCCAAACCAAGGTGGTCTTCCCACCAAACTTTCCTTGAAAGTGATGCATCCAAATAGTAATATTTAAGCTCGGAACGCATCCACCTCAAGGCACCATAACTCTCACGTCATGCGAGAGCCCACACCTACATCAAATACAATAGGGGTGGTCTTTGGTACCCACACTCTTTTGGGTCCATGGGGGTTAGTTCCTTTCCTAACCCAAACAAATTTATTTGCTAAATTTTCATCATGTATACGATCATAGCAAAACTTAGCAAGGTGGCCCTTACGTCTACAATGTGTACAAGTGTACACATGAGCATACATGTGATGGGTGTGACCGTGAGGAGTATGTGTATGCCGTGTATGGTGTGCATGCATAATAGGAATTTGTTTCTTTTGAAACAAAGATTCCAACCGTGTATGATTCATGGCACAATGGCTCAAAGTGGAGCCCAAACAATTCACACTATTCTTCAAATCAATTATATCATTTTCAATACTAGAAGATAAAGTGGAGCATGCAATAGGTGTGCTAGGTGAGGCTACACTAGCATGACAAACATGTGAATCTATATCATTTTGTAAAGATTTATTTTTATTTAACACTAAATCTAATTCTTTTGAAATAAAATCAATTTCATTTTTCAAAGAATGGTTATCTTTTAAAATACAATCTAATTTTGAAGATAAAACCTCATAGTTCTTTAAAACATCTTCACAATCATTTTTACTTTTCAAAAATTCATTTTCCTTTAGGGCAAGGTCTAGTTGAGATTTAAGTGAGTCACATTCACTAGAAATCTCTTCCTTCTCTTGAAAAATCAAATCAAATCTTGAACACAAATCCTTATGTTCTTCTTTTAGTTCGACATTCTTCTTTTCAAAAGATCATATTTTTTCAAAAAATTTTCAAACTTTGTAGCAAGTTCTACATTTAAGGTTTGAACTTCTAAACACCCATAGCAATAGGAACTAGTGCTAGCATCTAGTTGAGTTTCCGATTGTACCTCAAGAGAGTCATTCCCTTGGACAATGAGGCAACGCTTTCGGACTTGTCTCTCCAAGATCTCTTCTTCTTATTGATAATCTTTGGTAGCTCGGGAGAATTCAAAACGTTGCAAACTGCAAAAGCCGAATTATAGTGAGCAAACACATGTAAATGTTCTTTATGAAGAGATGCTCTAAGTACCTTTAGGGCTATTGCATTGGCCTCTATATGCTTGCAATTATTAGGGTTGGATTCCATGGTAATGGCTTTGTAAACATTATATCCTAGGTCTTTTAAATGCCAACTCATTAATATCTTCCATGTGTCAATTTTAGAGATATCAAACATGGAAGGGCTATCCATAAGTGCAAACTAAATGTGTGCAAATGAAAATGCAAATGTAGATTAGCAACCAAGATCTCACTCCTAGGTGGTTAAACCTAATATCAAGAGCGTAGGCTCTGATACCAATTGAAATCACCTAGAGGGGGGGTGAATAGGTCATAATGCTAATCTAATAAACTAAATGCGGAAATTTAAAACTAATTGCAACAATACCTAGTGCAACCAACGAGTGTAGCAGAATTTCCGTAAAGGGCTCTGGACTAACTCCTCTTGATTCCTCTGAATAAGAGTTGAGGTGCTATATGAAGCTCTCGTGATTAAGCACAAGTGAGGCACACAAACACAATCCAAGCATATAATAGAGATATGACAATATGAATAATGCAAGGCTCAAATATAAAGAGAGAGAGAGAGAGTCAATGGATCAAGCGCAAACAACAATATTTGTTTCGAGGTTCGAACACCCAACTCTACATCCCCGCCTTCACCCAGAAGGATTTCGAATCCACTAGCTTGTGCACACTGGACTCCCACACAGGGAATCTCCACCGAGGATTTGGGACAATACAATAACTAGGAGTACCAACTCCTCTCTTTACAACCACAACCTCTCACTAGAGGCTAAGCACCAAGACAACAAAACAATCACCTCACAACTTGAGGGATAAGCACAAAGCTACACAAGAATCACCTCACAACTTGAGGGATACAACCCAATTGCACAACCTCCTCTACACAAAAGGGAAAGGCACAAAGCCAAGCAATGATTAGGGTTTACAACTTGGTGATCAAAAGACCATAAACCGATTTCTTTTTCCCACAAACACAAAGACCCTATAGATAGGATAGAATGAAGCTCAAGTGTGGAAAACAAAGTGTTTTAAATAAAGAAAAATCACTTGGAAAATCTCCAAAAAGATATAGAATAATTAGACAAAAACAAATTCCCAAAAGACTATTTTTCTTTGAAATAATAAAACACTTTTAAAACAATGAAGATTGATCTTTTAGCACCAAGAAACTCTTTTCAAAAACTTGTATAAACACTAGAGAAAGCTCAAAAATTTTGGCTCAAAAAATTCTTAAAGAAAACCTCTCTCAAATGGGGTTTTTATAGCCTCTTTTAAAAACTAGCCATTGGCAGCTATTTTAGGCAGATTTAACCGGCCGGTCGACCGGCCAACGGTCAAATTTTGACCGTTTACTGCTACCGGTCGACCGTCCGGTCGATCGGGCCCTGAACCAGAGAGCAATGGCTCTCTGGCCGGTCGACCGCCTGGTCGACCGGAGCAACCCGAGAGTGGGTTACTTTCAGTCGGTTGATCGCTCGGTCGATCAGCTAAATGGGCAAGCCAGCGTGCACGTTCTTGTGCACGCGGTCGACCGGTCCGGTCGACCGCCAGAGCCTGGCAGGCTATATAATGAGACAAAAAACTTAGGTTTTTAATGTCTTAAAAATTCCCATAAAATCTATAAAAATCTAAAAAAATAGTTTTATCATTATACATTGAAATACAAACTTGTGTAAAAAATTTCAACACAAATTTCAAACATTTTAAACTATTTTTGTGTTATGGAAATTTTGCTGAAAACCAAAACCTGTATTTTTCCAAACTTAGATTTTTCAATAGGAAATCTGATTTTTTCAAAACTCATTCAAATACAAAAATATGATACTTAAACACTTAGAAACATGTTGTATATGGATAGAAATCCAATATACAAAAAACATATATATATCATTGTTTTTGTCTTTAATTCTAAAAATATGTTTTGTTAAAAAACAAAACACCAAACCTCAAGAATTAGACTATCAAACTAAATTTGTATAAATAGTTGAAGTACGTATGTATATAGAACACATCTAATATACATAAAAACATGTAAACTTGTTTTGATACTTATCTATTCATGAAAACCAATATCGGTTAAACCAAAAATCGAAAAATCAAATCCAAAACATGAAACGTATGTGTGTTGTGAACTTGAGCATATCACACTATTCTAATCTTTATAAATGAATCTAACACAAAACTAAACTAGGTACCAAAGTCTTCTTGAGGAACTCCATCTTCAAGCCGACTCGATCCAAACCCGTGATCCACCGAGCTTGACTCCAACAAGTGCTATATGTGATCTAAATGCTTGGGCTCTTGAATCATCATGTGAAAGCTTCGAAACTCCTTTGTTGAAGCTAATCACAAACTAATATCTTGGTTAATGATCTGAAACTAAAATCACAAGATTATTAGTACACATAACTACATGAGTTAATCATCATCAAAACTAGAGTGAAAGGCCTCTGGGCCAACACTCATAAGTCTTATCAGAAATCTAAAGACTCATGAGATGGAGAAGAAGGCTAGAGAAGAAGCGGTACCTCAAAAAAAAGTCCATAGCTTTCAAGTCTTCCTCTACCAACTACAATGATGAAGAAGATGAAGAAGATGATGAAGAGCTATCTCTCCTTGTGAGAAATGTAAAGAGAATGTACCGCAAGAATAATCTCAACTATAGAAAGCGATGGGAAGGGAAGGAGGAGAAAAGGATCATATGCTACAACTGTCGGAAACCCACACACATTATGACCGATTGTCCCGATTTCAAGAAAAAGATATCCTCCTCCTTGAAGCAAAAGAGGTCGGTTGAAAAGAAGGTATACAAAGCCACTTGAGATTCAGAAAGTGAATCTGAAGATGAAGTCGACACGGCAAATATGTGTTTCATGGCAAACACACCGAAGGTAACTACTCAACCACTTGATGATGAAAATGAAATAAGTAGAGAAATGTTAGAACATGCTTTTGTTGAACTTTCTGAAAGTTTTGATGATAAAAAGGTAGAGTGTACAAAATTGAAAAGGAAATTGAGATGCTTAAAAATCAACTTGAAATTTCTTCAAAAGAAAAGGATGAACTTTCTTCTAATATTATTTCAAGAAAAAGAGAGTTTGATGCTTATAGAGTTGCTTATAAAGCTAAATTTCAAAAAATGATGAAAATGAATTATCCTTGTTAAAAACTAAAATCAATGATTTTGGAAATATTTTAAAAGAATGTGCTTTTAATACTACTAAATTAGAAGAAATGTTTTCAAAGAAGCATATGCACACTCCACATGCTAAAAATGATAAAACAACTCATGCTCATCATGGCAACACATCTCATGTCACTCATGTTAAAACTACTCATGCTCACAATTCACAGTTCGTAAACCACATGCTCATTATGCTTTCAAATATGGATGAATTTATAGATGCACTTATTATGGCCGGAATGACCATTTAGCTAAATTTTGCTATGATCATATAAATAGTACAAATAATCTTATATGGGTTCGAAACACTAACTCTTTAGGACCCAAGAAATATGGGTACCAAAATCAAATCTTAAATCATTTGATGCAGGTACACACCAAGGCTCCAAGATGTAAGGAGCGGTGGTACCTTGATAGTGATTGTTCAAGGCATATGACATGGGACATCAACAATTTCACAACCCTATCAAGGTACGTTGAAGGTGGCACCGTCACCTTCGGAGATGACTCCAAGGGCATTATCATCGGTATAGGTAACATTAAGATTGATGCATCTCCTTTATAGAAAATGTTGTTCTAGTTGATGGACTTAAACATAACTTGTTTAGTATAAGTCAATTATGTGATTGTGGTCTCAAAGTTGTGTTTGATTAATCTTCTTGCAAAATTTTTGATTGTAAAACCAATGATTGTATTCTCACTGGATTTCGTGAAAATAATGTCATATTATTGACAAGCTTAATTTGGATTATTCTACTAAATGCTTGAATGCTTTTGATGAGATTTCATGGCTTTGGCATAGAAGATTAGGACATACATCTTTTGATCACCTTGCTAGAATTAATTCTAAGGAATTGTTGAAGGGTATTCCTTGTTTGAAGTTTAAAAAAGATCGCATTTGTGGTGCGTGCCAACTTGGAAAACAAACCAAATCTTCTTTCAAACCAATCAAGGATATCATGTCAACTAGGCCATTAGAATTGATTCACATGGATCTTTTTAGACCAACTAAAACTAAAAGCTTAAATGGAAGTAGATATGTTTTTATTTTAGTGATGATTTTTCTCGTTTCACTTGGGTTTTCTTTTTGAACACAAAGATCAAACTTTTTCGCATTTTAGGATTTTTCGAAAGAGGGTTGAAAAAGAAAAAGGATTTTCGTTTTTAAGGATAAGAAGTGATAGAGGTGGTGAGTTTGTTAACCAACTCTTCATGACTTATTATGATGAAAAGGGAATTAAGCATGAAATGTCATGTCCTAGAACTCTATAAAAAAATGGAGTAGTTGAAAGGAAGAATAGAACTCTTCAAGAAATAGTTAGGACTATGATAAGTGAATATGGGCTCCCTCAATACTTATGGGCCGAGGCCAAAAACACCGCATGCTACATATCAAACCGTATTTATTTGTGTGAAAATACTTTCAAAACCTCTTTTGAAATTTATCATTTAAGAAAACCAAATGTTTCATACTTTAAAGTTTTTGGATGCAAGTGTTTTGTTTTGAACACCAAAGACAATTTGGGTAAATTTGATGTTAAGGCTTATGAAGCAATCTTTGTTGGTTATTCTAGTACTAGCAAAGCATATAGAATGTTTAATAAAGCATCTCACACTATTGAAGAATCTATGCATGTTAAATTTGAAGAATCTAATACTATTGTTGAGAATGTTATAGAGATTGACTCATTAGGTGAGAACATGGAGAAAATATCCTTGAAGGACTCTCCCATCCAAGAAGACAAGCAAGAACCCATTGGTGAAGTTCAAAAGGATGAAGTGGAACAATCACAACCACTTCCTAAAGATTGGAGATACGCCTCAAATCATCCCAAAGATCTCATCATAGGTGATGTATCAAAGGGGGTAACTACTCGCTCCAAACTCCATGAATTGTGTTGTAATTTTGCATTCAAATCTCATTTTGAACCCAAAAACATCCTCGAAGCCAAAGGTGACTCATATTGGTTACTAGCTATGCAAGAAGAACTCAATCAATTTGAGCGCAACCAAGTTTGGCACCTTGTTCCTACATCCCACGATAGACCAATAATTGGTACTAAGTGGATTGTTAGGAACAAGATAGATGAGTCAGGAAATGTTATTAGGAATAAGGCTAGGTTAGTGGCCCAAGGTTACACTAAGTTGAAGGAATCGACTTTGAGGAGACCTTTGCACCCGTAGCATGGCTTGAAGCCATACGGATCACACTAGCTTATGCATCTTTTATAAATTTTAAGCTTTTTCAAATGAATGTAAAAAGTGCATTTTTAAATGGTTTTATTAATGAGGAAGTTTATGTTGAACAACCTCCAGGTTTTGTGGATCATGTACATCCAAATTTTATTTTCAAGTTAGATAAAGCATTGTATGGTTTAAAACAAGCTCCTAGAGCTTGGTATTTCTTCTTTCAGATGATTTTGTTAAAGGTAAAGTAGACACCACATTATTTACTAAACATATTGATAGTGATATTCTTATAGTTCAAATATATGTTGATGATATAATTTTTAGTTCTACTAATGAGTTACTTTGCAAGGAGTTTGAACAATGCATGTAACGTGAATTTGAGATGTCATTAATGGGTGCATTGAACTATTTTCTTGGACTCCAAATCAAGCAAATGCGTGATGGGATATTCATATGTCAAGCCAAGTACTCCAAGGAACTCATCAAGAAATTTGGGCTTGAAGACTCAAAAATTTGCAACACTCCCATGGCCACCACCACCAAGCTTGATAAGGATTACCAAGGTAAGTGTGTTGATATAAAATTGTATAGAAGCATGATTGGTAGTTTGTTGTATTTAACGGCTAGTAGGCCAGATATTATGTTTAGTGTGTGTCTTTGTGCTAGATTCCAATCGTGTCCTAAAGAATCTCATTTAATTGCGATAAAACACATTATTCGTTATATTAAGGGCACTATTGGAATGGGTCTATGGTATCCGAAAATTGAAGATTTCTCAATGACGAGTTTTTCGGATGCCGACTAAGCGGGTTGTAGAGTGGATAGGAAGAGTAATAGTGGAACATGTCAATTTCTTGGTAATTGTCTTGTTTCATGGTCTTCCACGAAATAAAATTCGGTAGCCCTCTCAATCGCCGAGGCGGAGTATGTTGCGGCGGGGGCTTGTTGTGCATAAGTCCTTTGGATGAAACATACTCTCCTTGATTATGATTTGCATTATGACCATATAAAAATATTTTGTGATAATACTAGTACTATTCATATGACTAAGAATACAAATTAACATAGTAAGACCAACCACATTGAGATTAGATATCACTTTCTTAGAGATCATTTTGAGAAAGGTGATACTGAGATTGATTATGTTTCTACCGATTTGTAACTTACCGATATTTTCACTAAACCACTTGACTATAATAGATTTTCTTTTATATGTGGTGAACTTAATGTTTGTGTTGTTGAATAAGAAAGTTTTCTTGCTAATTTGTCCCTTTTTGATGTATGACAAAAAGGGGGAGAAATATGTGTTTGGTTTTGGTGATATGTGTTTGGTGTTTTATTGATGGTGTTTTATTGATGGTTATTCAATTTTTTTATGAAAATTCAAATTCAAATATTCTCTCATAAATTGTTTCATACTTGTTTAAATAGAGCATTATTTGAGGGGAATTTTTACCTCTCTTTTTATATCTTGCGTCATAGCTTATATGTTTTGTCATCATCAAAAAGGGGAGATTGTTGGTCCAAAAGGTTACACTCTCTATTTGTTTAAGTTTTGATGATAACAAATACATAGAAACTATTTGGTACTAATAAGTTATTTAGAATGAGTTTCAGATTTGTACTAGTTATGATGGTCTTTCTAAGCTATTGCTAGGATTATGATGCTATAAAGGCAAATGGCGCAAGAGGACGTTTTGATAGAAGAAAAGGCTCTAGCTTGGTGTAAAGCGGCTCAGAGATTTCCTTTCTTAGTTTTTATATTTTTTAGTTTGTTAAAGGATAGTGTATAGTGTTGAAGCTCAATATTCCCCACACACAAGATTTTACACATGATTTATTTTAAAGGTATTTCTCCTATTTACAAAATATTTTTAAACATATTTTATTACTTACAAACTATATTTTATATAGTATACCAAGTCTTGATCAAAACTACTTTGAAAATTTTTAAGATCTTCAAAATCATTTTCAAACGATCTATTTTTGGCCTGTTGCGGTCGACCGGACGGTCGACCGGCTCTGTTTCAGGTTAGAACGGTCGACCGCGCTTCTGACCGTTTGGGTGCGTGCATGTGTGAACGTTTCCCGGTCGACCGGACGGTCGACCGGACCCCATTTCGGTCGACCGAGATTCTGCCGACTGAAAGCACCCATGTTTCTGTTTGTTACGGTCGACGGTGGGCAGGCAACGATTAAAATTTTTGAAAACCCGGTCGACCGGCTGGTCGACCGTGAGTTTGATTTCAGCCCTAACGGCTAGTTTATTAAACACGTTTTAAAATGTGATTTTTCTCTCTAAACGAATATGGGGGCTGGATTTGGGTCAAATATTTCCTAATTATTCATTGTAACAGTTTTACTCTTTAATCCCTACCTTTATCCTTTAAATAGGGATGATTAGGGTTGAAGTAATCACAACAATCCTTTGCAAAAGAAATTAAGTTTAAAGGCTTTCAAAAGAAGTTTTTGCTCTCAGTTTTTATGCTCAAAATTCTGTTTTTACTGAAGTTTTTGGTTCAAAACTCTCTTCAATTTCATTTTTTTTTCCACTTACAAAACTTGAGCTTCAATCCTACACATTATCCTTTAGGGTTTTTGTAAGGGAAAAAGTTTTACAAAAGAAGGTTTGTGGTCTTTTGATCACTAATATATTCTTGTATTTGTGGCTCCACTACCTCTGGACTAGAGGAGTGTGATTGAGGGGTTGGGTACTCCCTTATAGTTGTAATTCTTTGTAAAAGTTATAGTGGTTCCTTCTGGGTGAAGGCGGGGACGTAGAGCTGGGTGCTCGAACCTCGAAACAAATCTCAATTTTTGCGATTGGTTTATTTGCTTTATTTACTTGCTTTATATTCATTACTATATTGTCGATCAATACTCATACAACAAGATTGCATTGCGCACCCCAAACTCTTATCTAAAGGAAACACGAGGAAGGAGTTAGAGCCCTTCATGGGGTATTCGGCTTCTAGTCTTGTTTCGGGTGATCTTTGCATCATAACATTTTAATTTGTGCATTGATTAGCATTATCACCTATTCACCCCCCCTCTAGGTGATTTCAGATAATTCCTACTAAACTAGGAGGATAAAGCTTAGAATTTGTCAGTTAAAGATGACAAATTAGACATGATTGATCGAAATTTTGTCATTTAGAGGTGATGATCTGAACATGATGACAAAATGAAGGTGAATTGATTTTAGGGACCCGTCTATTCAGGGGTGATAAATTGAACATGATAGACTAAGACATGCTAAACTTCGAATTCGCTGCCAGAGGTAGTCGTATTAACTTGGCAGCTAGTCCATAAAGGACCACAAAGATAGATTGGATCTGGGGTCCTATTGGTTCAGAGGTGGTTGACTGGACATGACCAATTAAGGGATCTCAGAATTGCAATCCACTGCTCAGAGGTTTACTGTTAACATGACAACAAGAACTCCCAGTCTTGATAGAGGAAAGGAGAACAAAGCTATGGACTCGTCTGTTCGGAGGTAGTGAACTGGACATGACAGTTAGAGTACCATAAAAGGGGAAGATCTAGGCATCCATCAGTCAGAGATAATATGGATGTAACCGATTGAAAGTTGCTAGACTTAGAGCCCTACCATTCAGAAGTTGCAAACTGGACATAACGGCAGAGGAATAGTCCGTACCGGACTGAAATATGAGACTTGATTGTCTGTCAGTTCAGTGGTAATATGGACGTAACCGTTTAGAAGTTGCTAGACTTAGAGCCCTGCTGTTCAGAGGTGGCGAACTAGACATAGCAGTAGAGGAATAGTCCGTACCGGACTGAAAGATGAAACTTGGTTGTCTGTCAGTTCAGTGGTAATATGAACGTAACCGATTGAAAAAATACCAAGCTCAGAATTTTGACCGTTCAGAGGTGGTTGACTGGATATGTTAGTAAAAAGAATTAATCCCATTGGGGAGATAGACTTTGATCATAAATTCCGTAGTGAGATTAATATCCCCTTTAGATTTTATTTGAAAGAAATTGTCAGAGGTATATTGTTAACTTGACAACCAAGAGAGTCCGTTGGGGACTTGGAAGGGAGATAATAGACTTTGAAGAAAGTCTATCAGAAACTCACTGGGGAGTTAAGAAATATGAATCTCATGAGAGATTATATGTCAGAGAACTCCGTAGGGATTTAAAACAAGATCTGTAAAATGGTCTGTTAGAGGTGTAATATTAACATGATAAGGATTCGATTACTGTTAGAGGTGTTTGAACATAACAACAATTTTGAGTAGACCGGTCATTCTATTGAAAAGAATGATAAGTGAGTTTAATTTATTGGGGATATTGACAGGATTCGCGGGGATGTTGGTTTTATCCGCCGGGGAATATGTTAGAGTTTCACTATTAAAGGTTTAATGTTAACATGATAGTTTTGACTCGTGATTCATTTTGCAAGGAAAATGAATATTATTTTATGTGGTCCTACAACTCCATGGACGGGAGTTAGTAAATGAGTTTGGAGAGGAAATCAAACGGGATCAGGTCCCTTAGAATTTTGAGCAAACCCTCAGCTGTCAACAGGTTTGGTATGTCTTTACCAACTACCGTTTGAGTCGAGCTAGCCATGCTATTCTCCTCAGCATGATGAGTTATCAAGGACTTATGTTGAACTTAAGAGCCATCATTTTCCTCTATCCTTAGCCGTTAGAGGTGTTGGATCATTTTGTTACCTTGAGTAACATAATGCTTCCCCTGGTTTTTTACTCTGTAGGTAAGCTGGGGATTAAGGAAGTGGACACAAATTTCATGAGATCTTTATCTAGAGATTATCCTTCCTCGTGAAGTCTCTGTCGTTTTTTATCTTGTTTCCATGTGGAAAGGTTCATATTTTGATATGAACGTGAAAACAGTAGAAAGGTTCTGCAAAAGGATGCGTCACGAACCTTCTTCAATGAGTTTGGCTTGATAAGTCATCAGATAAACTCACTTGATCTTCCATTTGATTGTTTGAACCTTTTGTAGTCAGGTTGAGCTTCGATCGATGGAACAAGAGCAAAAAAAAAGATGTTGCTTAGACATGGTCGACTTCGAAATATGACCTAGTCTTCTAAGTTGAAGATAGGTACATATTTATATACTAGGGAAGAGTAATAAGGCTAAAAATTTGACATTTTGCCTTTATCTTTTCTTCGATGTTTACATCATGCATCCATGTTTGGTTGACTCGGCGTTATTCGACCATGATGTGATTCATTGAATGAGGAAAGAAGCTTTTCTTTGGCACTCTTTCAAACACTTTGAATCCCAAACCTTAAGCCATCTTTGTTATTGGTTTATTGTTGACATCATGCATCATCTTCAATTGGTTAGGCGTCGGTCGACGGTGATATGATCTGATGACGGAACAGCTTCTGACAAGTTTATTAGTGAATTGGAGAAAGGTGACAAGGCAAAAATCGACATTCATAACCTTGTTTCTTTTTCAATGTAACCAGTGTTTGATCGGTTCGACACTCGTCAACAGTGATATAATTCGTTAAAGAAAGAAGGAAACTTTTCCTTGGCGCTCTTCCCATGCATCTTGGATCTGAAAATTGTGATCAGAAGTGTAATGTTAACTTGATCATAAGAAGGATCCTGTCAAGGGTAATACCACTTCAAGAATTTGTCATTGATCGGCATCATGAGTGTATCACCGTCTGGGGTTATAAGGAGGTATGCTTCATTTGAGTAGACTGTTTCTATTACGAGCAGTCCTTCCAATTTGGATTGAAATTTGCCTTTGGTTTTGTGCGTCATGATCATGGGTCATCTGATAGCTAATACGAAATCTCCTTTTTGGAATACCCTTTGTTTAACCTTCTTATTGAAGGCTTTTGAGATTCGAGCTTGATACAACTCAATGTGCTGTTGGGCTTGTAGCTGTTTCTCATCTAGGGCTTCAAGTCTTGAAGAGGTAACCGATCATTATCTTCTTTTGTTATCTTGGTTGCTAAGGCAACCTGTAGTGACGACATCTGAATCTCTAGCGGTATGACTACTTCGCACCCGTATACCAGAGAAAAAGGCATATTGCCTGTCAGGGTTCGAACTGTAGTTCGGTAAGCCAAAAAAACATTCACTAAGCTTCTCATTTCAATCTCGTTTGCTTGATGAAACGAATTTCTTGAGTAGCTTAATAATTATCTTGTTGAATGCTTCTGCCAACCCATTGCAGCAGGGTTATAAGTAGTTGATGCCACATTCTGAATCTGGTACTTATCACAAAATTGATAAAATATTTAGCTTACAAATTGGGGACCATTATCATGAATAATCCGTCTGGGGACACCAATCCGATGAATGACATAGTGTTTGATAAAGTTGACCATGTTAGAAGTTTTAACTTCAATAAGTGGTATAACCTCTGCCCACTTCGAGAAATAATCAGTTATTGCGAAGATGAACCTATGACCTTTTGTTGACGAGGGGCTGATAGGGCTTATGACATCAATTCCCCATGCTTCAAATGGCCACGAAGCAACGGTCAGATGAAGCAATTCTGGAGTTTGATGTATAAAGTCAGCATGGATTTGACAGACTTTACACCTCTGTGCATATTTGATGGCATTAACTATCATGGTTGGCCAATAATAAGCAAGTCTGTGTAATTGATTCCTAAGTTTTGGATCTGGTTGATGAGCTTCGCGTTTAACATCATGTGCTTCTTTAAACACTTCTTGTGCTTCTGAATTAGAAAGGCAATACAGCAGGATACCGTCATATGAACAACGATAGAGTGTCTTTACTATCGGGTCATAGTAGAAGTAGAGAGATCTTCGTTGAACAAAAACTGATTCTTTGGGATCGTCTGGCAAAATGTCATGCAAAGCATAGTCAATAAGGGGAAATCGCTAATCTCTTGGTTCAAATCCATTAAAGTTACATGAACTTTCTTAGTTTTTAACACATGCTTAGGACAAACAAGGTGTCAAGTAACCACTGTAAGATGATATGTTGTGTCAATTGGTATGGCCAATGTAGCCGCTAGTGCGGCCAAAGTGTCAGCCATAGTATTTTGGGATCGGGACATATGATTGATGTAAAAGCCATTAAATAGATTAGCCATTTTGATGACTGCATGGTAGTAAGGTTCCAAATCTTCATAACGAACCTCGTATTCTCCTTTAACCTGATTAACAATCAGTTTTGAATCACCATAAGCTTCAGGTAACATACCCCCATTTCATGGGCGAGTTGAAAACCGATAAGCAGAGCATTATATTCTGTCACGTTGTTGGAACATGGTTCCGTCAATGAAAACGCTCGAGGAAGGACATGATTTTGCGGTGTGTTAAATACAACCCCCACACCGACAATAGTCTTGCCTTTAGGGCCTGTTCTTGATGCTCCGTCAAAGAACATTTGCCACATTTCATCTTTTGAAATCATATTAGATTCAAAAATCTCATCTGGAATATCTTCATGAAATTTTGAGCTTTCCGGGACCGGATGAGCCGCCAAAAAGTCTGCGAGTGCTTGAATCTTGACTACCTTCTGAAGAACAAAAAGCATGTCAAATTGTGACAGGAGGATGGCCCACTTAGCTAACCTCGAGTTCAGCGGTTCTGGTTTCGTCATGAGGACACGCAATGAATTAACTCTGGAAATGACATATATGATTTGGCCAACCAAGTAATGCCGTGTCTTTTGAATAGCAAAGATGAGAGCTAAACATTCCTTCTCAATGAGATTATACCGAGATTCGCCTCTTATCAGAGTCCTGCTCATGTAGTAAATGGTTTATTCATGGCTGTTGTCATTCTTTTAAGCAAGCAGAGCACCAAGGGAATGGTCTATAGCTTTCACATAAAAGAGGAATGGTTTTCCTGATGTGGGAACCACTAAGACTGAGGGTTTAGTGAGGTATCTTTTGATATCCTCGAAAGCTTCTTGACAGGCTTTGTCCCATACGAAAGAAACACCCTTTTTCATAAGCCAGGTGAATGGTTGACAATGGCCCAAGAGATTTGCGATGAATCTTCTGATATAGGCCAACCTACCTTGTAAACCTCTAAGCTCTTTGAAATCCTTAGATGGATGCACGTCCTGAATAGCTTTGACCTTGTCTGGGTCTAGATGAATTCCTTTTGATGTGACAATAAATCCCAGAAACTTGCCACTTGAAGCCCCCAAGAAGGACTTTGTTGGATTCATTTTTAGCTTGTGGGCTCGCATTATATCGAACATTGTTCTTAGGTCACGAAGATGATTGTTCTTATCGCGACTTTTGACATCAATGTTCTCGACATAATATTCCACCATCTCTCGGAGGTGTCGCAGAAAATTATACTCATCGTATGTTAATAAGTTGCTCATGCATTCTTTAATTCGAAAGGCATCACGGTATAGCAGTATGCCCCAACGGTGTCCAAAATGAAATATGCTTCTCGTCTTCTGGGTACATCTTGATTTGATTGTATCCTGAGAAGCCATCCATAAAAGACATTCTCTTAAAGCCACATGTATTGTCGATCATGACATCAGTGATGAACAATAGGAATTCATCTTTAAGGCAGGCTGCATTGAGATCACAGTAGTCAATACAGACTCAGATTTTTTCATTCTTTTTAAGAGCGACGACAATGTTGGCGACCCAATCTGGGTGTTGTTCCTCCCGTATGAAACCGCATGCGATAAGTTTATGAACTTCAGTTTCAATAGCTCCCATAATTTCAGGCAAAATCATCACTGCTGTTGCTTGACTGGCTTAATGTCAGGCTTAATGTTCAGATTATGCATGGCTACTTGCGAATCAAGTCCAGGTATATCTTTGTAAATGCAAAGACGTCGACATACTCTCATATGAGTGCTTGATCAACAGAAAATCGCGCAGAAAAAGTGTATGTTTTGAAATCGATATTTAAAGTGTGTGTGCTTTGGCTCCCTCGATACTTCCGTTATAGCATAGAGGCTAAAATGAGTTGAATCCACAAGAACGGGAGGCGATAGAAGCTTACACGGTATGTTCACGTGTGTGTTAATAGTTCTTCAATGTTTGAAAGAATGAAAACAAAACAAAATAAAGAATGGATAAGAGAAGTACGGTAAAACACGAAGAAGTGGGAACATAGAAGATAAAATGTTTGTGGTTTTTTAAAGTATTTCTAAAACAAAGTGAAAAGATAAAGAAAACTCATGGCTATTACCTACTAATGGCTCCACCAACATGCTAACCTCTTAGTGATAGTTATCTCACATGTATCATTGGCCATCACTAGTCCTTGGTTCAAAAGCATTTCAAATCATGACCCATACGTTAACTTTCGCATCCAAAGTCAACCAACAAGTGCAAGCTACCCTTAAATCATCAAAACCCAACAAGAGCAAGTATGGAATAAAGTAATGTTAGTTTGTTAGATATTAGAGTGTTAGAATCCATCATCATGAGCCATCAATGGTTCTTGCAAGAGCAATGCCAAGTAGAGGCTTTAGATTCATGTGGATTATCAAATAAGAAGTTAGACTAGTTAGTGATTAGTAGTTAGTTGTCATGAGAGAAAAGATTAGCTAAACATATAAAAGTAGTTAGAGAAGAAAACAAAGATAAGTTAAGAGAGCACCTTTCATAGATTGTCACCTTCTATTACAAGTACTCTTACTTCCCAACCATGTACCACTCTCTCTCCTATTACAAGATCTACAAGAAATGAAAAATACAAAGGAGAAAGAAGTAAAACACTAACCTAAACTACCCTAAACTACAAAATGGAGATGAAACTACCCTAAAATATTACATATCTTCTCTCTGAAAAACCCCAAGGAGTATTTATAAGCACCAGGGGAAAGGGGCCAGGGGGCAAACCCTAGCCCAAAGTACGGGCGCGGTCGCGCCCCTGCGACAACGAAAACGCGGCCCAGGCCACGTTTTCGCGACTCTTCTAGAGCCGCACGCATGGTGCTTTCTGCCGCACGCTATCCCGTCTATCTCCTATCAGACGCAGGTTCCGGTTTCTGGTTTTGGGCCCCTGTTTCGACGAATCCGCTCTCCAAAGCCAATGGTTATATTATAAGTCTTTAATCACCCATTAAATGGTGATTTAGGGTCTTCTTCTTCATTGCAGACCATGGACCTAGAAACATGTAAGAGAGGTGTTTATTAGCAGAATTTAATATGAAATAAATGTGAAGATGTGGTATGAAATATACAGTTTTAGAGACTAATCAGTGCTATCAATTCTTCTCTCTGTAAGTGATAAGCTGCACTTATAGAGATGGGTTAAAGGTGATCTAGACTACCCAAATTAACCTAAATTACTCTGTCCTCAGTAGATGGTTCGTGTTGTTCGACACTTTTTCCATTGGAAATCCAATTGCTGTACCTATAATTCAGCATAAAATGTTTCAATAGCCTCCTCAGGCTCTAATTGATTGATCAAAGTTATATTAATGGAGAGATTTTTGAAAAATGTTCCTATACTAACATCTAACTCCCACTCAGATGAAGAGGCAGAGTGTGATGGGATCAGTTTATTGTCTTCGAATTGAAATGACATAGGAGGTGGCGGTGTAACATATCCCAACCCCCTGTGCGTTTTATCATAATAGTTTTCTGGTTTCCCTTTTGGTACGAAATTATGTAGAAAACCGCATCGTCCTTTTTCAAAGTTCAAGCCATTCCCACGCTGTAGGTTGTACCCATTTTTCCCATCATTTTCTGTGCTGATCGTGCATAACGGAAGAATTACAGGCGTTCTGAGTCTGAACTTGAATCTGTAAGCGCAGACCGTCGCAGTTGGGTCCTACCGAATACTATCGGTGATTGACTCTTTTTGGATGGAGGGACCACGAAGACTAACCCTTCCGCACACTCCACAAATGTACTTGTTATACTTAGTTTGTGCAAAGGCATGTGTAGAGGGTTATTATCGACAGATTCAAGAAATTCAACTCTCGCAGGATAATCAAAGATAACATTCTCATTAATTACCCACTGATTATTATCTCCAGAGGGATTATTACATTGAGGATTATTGAAATATGCTACAATTGGTTCATAAGCCAAAGTAGCTGGCATGTCTTCTTCAAACTCCGCATCTGCCTCATTGCCGCTATCATCATCATCCTACAATGGTCCTTTTGATGCTTTATTAGCTTCCTGATATAGGAGAGCATTAGTAAAGTAATTTTTCACTCTTTTGAATGGTTGTTTTTTAGCAAATATTGTTCGTACCATTACATCATCTTCTACATACTTGAAGCAATAGTGCAGAGTAGAAGGAACGATCTAGTTAGCATGGATCCAAGGTCGTCCTAGCAACAAGTTATACAACGTGTCAACATTAATAACATAACATGTCACTTCTGATTTCAGGTCTTCGATTCGACAACGGAGTTGAATCTTTTCGAGTGGGTGACTACTTCATACATTAAAATCGTATATCATAGTAGTCATTATAGACAACCAATAAAGTGGTATCGCGAGGAAGTAGAGGAGCCTTTTGGGAATAATGTTGAGTGCGTACCCTGGATCGACTAGTATCCTTTCGATACACATCGAACCGATCTATCCGGTATAGTACAAAGGTCGATCATGTTTATTATCCTTGAGGAGCATATCATCAGCTAAGAAGGTGATAGCAGGTATCTTCAACTGTACATGATTACATTCAGAACACAAGGGTTGAGTGTCATCTCCAAAGGTTTCTGGCATATGTCTCAGAAATGATTCTGAATTAGCCAGTGCGTCTCTGAGTGCTTCTCTTGTTTCTTTCGAGAGGCAAAGCATCTCATGTATGGTGATATAAGCTTGAATATTAGCCAGATGGGCCAATATATCAAAGCAGAAAGGAACATCAAGTCCCGGGCTTGGAGGTTTCTTCAGGACGTGGTCAAACCAGACTTCTTTCTGCTTTTCTTTTCCTGACTGTTTTCCATTGATTTGCAAAGGGGAAAACTTACAATAAAAAGAGTTTGAGGAGCTAAATTATAAGTATTCTTAAAAAGATTACAAGTAGATCTCCTCAGAGATTCTGGAGAAGTGTGCCGATAGGAGACTGGTCAGTGCGCGACCACTTTGTCCCTTTGACGATGCAAGCGATGAGATTCCCTTCTCGCCTGGTTCCGAGAATCAGAGAATAGAGGGTTGGTAGAACCCTCTTGCTACTTCTTAAAACCGCCTTCTATTAGGAATTCCTTCTCGCCTGGTTCTGGAGATTCCTTGAGAAGAAAGTATTAGGGTATCAGCACCCTGAATAGAGAAGCAATTCCTAAAAGTCTCTGAATTCAGAGCGCACGGTGCGTCGTGAAGAAGCCTTTGCTTGTGGAGTCCTCTTGTGCGTGTCGTCTCAGAAAGGCTCTATTTCTGGAGACGTCCTCCCTCCTTGTACCCCTGATGGGCTATTTATAGGGAGAGCAAAGGGTATAACCGTCCCTTGAAAATATGGAAACAGATTGAATCAATCTATTTAAATCTGGAAAGTAGCCTTACTGTGAAGCTAGGATCAGCTTCTGCGAAGCTAGAAATGGCAGATCGGTTGATCCACTTGATCTGTTTTGATTCTTTCCATATTGTTGAAAGATCTCTCCTGATCCTCTTACTTGTTTTAGAAGAGTCAAGAGATTGAGGCAATCAACTGCCGAATTTGATCTCTGATTTGATCTTATTGATTTGATCGGATTAGATCTGATCTCATCTGGAGATTTGATTGGTCAAAGGTTGACCATAGCAGACCAATAGCGGTGCTGCCCGCTTTGAGCTCGCAGCGGAGCTGGAGACGGTTTCTAGCGAAGTCCGAAAGAAACCCTTCGGCGGAGCTAGAAGTCCTCTGTAGCGAAGTTATAAGTTAGCTTCCTGGCGAGGCTTTGGATGGCTTCAAGGCGAAGTCGGGTGATACTAGCCTCTCAAGCGAGGCTATCCCTTTGGGCTCATGCGATGCTAAGTGCTAGCACCTTAGACCTGCTGAGGTCTGTTTAGAAACAATCCGGGTTCACTATCTGCTTGCTGGATCAGTGGAGTCCAAGTTGCTTCCTTGTCCCTCGGAGATGGGTGAAAACTGGCCTTCAGCTCGTCTGTCACTTGTCTTTTGTAAATGTCAACAAGTTTAGACATTGTTCGGACCAATAAGAATCTTGTCTTTTTTAAGTGTCAACAAGACCCCCTTCAAAGTTTTCGAAAGTCTGCAATAGCTCAGACTTCGAAACACTTTGAACTGCTTTGACCGGTGGTGTGTGGAGTATGAACGTCGCCATGATGGTTGAGTTCAGCTTTGCTTTGAATCCTGCTTTGGGATGTAGATTCGCCGAGGAATCATGTAGATTCGCGTCTGGGTAGCTTCGCGGCTAGGTAGGTTCGCTCTGGAACATCTGTTGCTTTCCCAAGGCCAACTGCCGTGGGCCAGTTACGAGAAGGATTACTTCTTCTCTCGCACTGATCGAGGGAGATATTCTCCCCTCGCGCGTTTCCAAGGGAGGATATTCCCTTTCTTCAAGGCGCCATGAGTGCCTTTATGAGGGAGACGTTTCTTCCTTTGCACAGTTCCATGGGAAACCGTTCCTTTTCTCAAGGCGCAGTAAATGCCTTAAATGCGCTCGTGCTTCCACGCTTGAGGCGGCAGCGCTCAGGCCATGGGGCCTATAAATAGGACACTTGAGGTCCTCTGAAGAGAAGTGATCTGTTCTTCTCCTCTTCTCTTGGTTGAGAGAGATACTCAGATCTCTGAACTAGTGTGAATGCCCACTCTGGTCATTACCCGGCCAAGGACCGGTAAGTCTTGATCATTCAATGACTTCACCAACTTTAGAGAATTCATCTCCCTTAACTTAGTTTTAACAGCTGCTTCAGGGATTAGTTTCCCTTGTTCTTCATTTTGCAGAGAAGGGTTTCAGTATAGCTTTCCAGCGAAGCTATCATCTTGACTTGATCAGAGAAAGATCACTGCATGTTAAGTCTGCTGCACAGGCAGAACTTGGGACTTAGTTTCTTCAAGGTTGAGCCAGTCTTGCCATATAGGTAGGGCTAAGACTGTGTCCCCCAGGATCAGTCTGGCTTAGCCATATAGGCGAGGCTAGGACTTGGCGTTTGCTGAGCTGGCCCATCACTGCTGTGCAAGCGAGGCTTATCCTCTGCTTTAACTGAAATCAGATTGCTTCGCCCCAAAGAATCTGACTTAGTGTTTTTGCAGCTTCTCCCGTGTTTAACTGCTAATCTGATCTGATTTGCATTGCAGTGAGCTATGTTTGCCAACTTTGTGACTTGATGAAAGAGACCGAAAACTTGCCTTATGCTTCCCCAGTTGAAGCTTTACTTTTAAGCAGGAGGAACAAACTGGGGCAGCTGATGCGTGTCCCAGAGGCTGTTGGCAGTCGCTTATCCGGGATGATCTACTTTGAGGTGAGGCTGGTAGCCACTTACAAGATGACCCACTTCGGGAAAGCGGACGTCACCTGTGAGATCACTGACATCATTGCCAATTTTCATCATGGGTGATCTGGCCGGCTGGTGGCGAACAGTCCTTTGCCAACTTTCACGAAAGGGCATCCAGCTTTTTGGTAGCAAAATCTGCCATTAAACGAAGGATTACGGCCTTGTGCGGGAGGAAGGCCTTTCGTGTCCAGTTGGTCTGACTTGAAATCAGATAAAACCACTTGTATGTCTTTTGCGCAATGATCTTGCTGAGCAACTGAATATGTTGTACGAAACATAACCTTGATGTAATATCAATGTACCTTTCCTTTTAAATCAATGAAGTTCATTTTCTGCTCATTTGATTTCCGCCTTGCCTCATCTTGAATTCGGCTATAACGGGGCTGAACTTCGTGCGGAGTTAAGGACAGGGTCCTTTTTGAATGAGCTTCGCGCCAAACTGGCATGTCGGCGAACCGTGCCTTTAATGGGCTAAGGCAACCCTTTTGGCGAAGTTCTTGATGAACTTGTGCGAAGTCCGCATTTTGACTTGTGGCGAAGTTAGCCCTTAGTGGCTGAATCAGCGCTTTTTGGGAAGGCGCTTTAGGCGCCGTTTCAAATTAATTTGAAATGACAGCCTGCACTGTTTACGAGGCGTCGCTTCAGGCTCTCATTGGCCTATAAAAGCCCAATTGGGCTGAGAAAGAGCAGATCTCCTTACTTGAAATTTTTAGAGACCTTTGACTCTTCTTCTTCCTCTTTCTTCTCCATTTAAAAGTTTGAAAGCTTCCGTAGCTCTTCAATGGCGCCCAAGAGACGAGCGGGAAAAGAGATCGCAACCTCTGCAGCGGAGGGTCCTTCTCCTCCTCCGGTCATCGAACGACCAATCGCCGTAGGGATCTTTCCCTTTTTGATTAGAGACTGTCGTCTCTCCTTTAAAGCCGATGTCTGGCTGTCTTTGGATGAACCCAAAAATGATCAAATTATGATCTGGTATTGTTAGGGAATCCATTTCCCTGCATTTTCCTTATTTTCTTGAACGGGAATTAAAGAACTGAAGAGTTATTCTTTAAGCTTCTAGGCGAAGCTATCCCTTGGACTGTCTTCATCCTGTTTGAACAACAGGATATGGGTCTGTCCCCTCAATCATGGCCGCAAAGGACTAATGACAATTTTTGACCATAATGCCCTTTTGACGAAGTTAGTCCTCAGGGCTATATTGCCTTCTGCTTAAGCTTTTCGAAGTGAAGCTGACACTTGGACATTTCCTGCGAAATGCGGACTTGACTGTGAGGCTAAGCTTTGTTGAAGCTGTTGCCTAGCTAGCTTCGCTCAAAGGGCGAGGTTATGCCTTGGTGAAACTTGTGTCTTTGCGTTCGCTTGGCTGATGAACTAATCATGATTCTTCTTTGCTTCTGCAGTGCACTACACTCCTGGTCCTTTGAACAATCTATTTGGGATGACCAGGGGATTGGACGGCGATGTCAGCCTGCAATTCCAAGGGCAGGCTTCTCTGTTTAGTGAGCGGAGTTCTCTCGTTCGAGACACGCTTATTTATGGTGGGGATCAACGCACCATGAGGAGTATTTTGACTACGGCTCCCCTTGAAGATGTCGACCGTCGGACTTATAGGAAGCCCGATTTCATGTTTGGGGATGCCGCACCAGATCCTGACCACCAACTACTGGCAGGGGAAGGACAGTGGATCTTCCAGTTGGATGGTGAGAAGTTTTTACCTTCCGTCCAACAAGCGACATTTTTCTTTGTCTTCTTTCCAGTGCGTGACGCAGGCTCGGAAGATGTCGTGGGAAGTGAGCCGGAGTACTGACTCTGTTCACATAGGGAAATTGATGCTTCAATCTCCTGGTTATGCAAGAGCGGGGCCTCCTTGTTGCATAATGGGTCTACATCCTAGGAATGTGTCACGAGAGATCCCAGTGGGAGAAAATCCTGCGGTAGCGCTGACCTTTGGCAACCAATTCTACAGGGTCAATGGGAACTACCCAGCCACTGACTTCAGGACTCCCGGCTGGATTCATCCTCCGAAGGCATGGTGGAGGGATTTAACTATATACATCCTCGCTCATTTCGAGGAAGATTTGGAGAGGCTGAACCTCTATGAGGCCGTCAGGGCGACCTGCTACGGTATTGAGATGAATGTGGCGTGCTTCTACGCCATCTTTGAATTGTATTGCCCAGCTTCAGGGACTTTCTTCACCCCTGTTGGCGAATTGGGGATGGCCTTGCATGAGATGTGGGAAGTCTCTGCCCTGCCTTTTGGGTCTCTTCCCTATGAAGAATACTTCCCGTGCGAGGCAGAATTGGCGCTTCTGGAGAAGCAGGAGCCTGCCTTGTTCGAGACTTGTTCCCAGATATGGAGAACACTCCTGAAGCGGCTCACTGTGGAGTTGCTGATGAAGACATCCTTGACCGGATGTAAAAGCACTTCCAGGGGGATCTAGTTGTGAAGGAGGATGATGGCCCTTATGAGAAGGGTGATGTCCTTCGGAGTTTCCATCATTAGGCTCGCCGGCCGATGTCCCGGAAGGCACTGCTGGCTGGCTTCTTGACAGTCTGGCTGAAGAGGTGCGTGGTGCCATCTTCTTCGGGTGACGTCGTTCATCCAAATGTTTTGCTGCCCGCTGTTCGTTTGGTTCATGGTTGTCCTCTGGGTCTTCTTCCAGCCATGGTGTGCTGTATCCAGAGAGGCCTTCGTGCATTAACGGAGGCTTTTTGCAGGCTGCCAGCAACGAAGCGTGGAAAGGGGGCCATTTCGCCTCGCGACAGTCCTAATCCCAGGATAGGTCTGCCGTACACTTACTTGATGGCGGGGTTCGCCCTGCATTGTCCTTCTTTGATTGAAGCTGGAGAGGATCCCCCGCAAGATGTTCGAATGGCGCTCCTCCGCCGATTCGAAGGATGCTCATGGCAGAAGACTTACGTGGCTGAGGCCCGTAAATTAGTACGTCGCTATGATGTCTATAGTCTCTTCCGCTATTTTCCCCGTATTCGGGTGCAGGCTATGGGAAGAATTCAAGATGCGGGGGAGGGGCAGTCGTCCCTGAGCCGGGGAGTTTTTGAGTGGCTGGTCAGCATCCAGCCTTCACATCTATTATACCAGAGCGGGGACAGTTGCTACTTGGAGCCCTATGTTTCAAGTCGGTTTGCTCGGCAGTTTGGATATGACCAACTGTATGTGGGCAACCCAAATCTCAATCTGGCTTTCATGGGGAGTCTCATTGATGGAGCCCGTGCCTGGCGATTCTTCATTGCAGGCTGTACTGGGGCGCGGCTGCGTACGCCGTTGAGGACTCCCAATCTTCTAATGACCCTGTGCTTCTGCCAGTGGTATGCAACTTCCAACTCCACACCCTTTGGATTCAAGGTTAACAGTTCTGGTGTGAAGTTAATTTCTCAGCGGCTGAAGCGAAAGTCTCTGAGAAAAGGAAGGTAAGAGGGTCCGCGTCCCAGTGTAACACCCCGTTCCTGGAATACGTACGTAGATACGTATTCTGATTTTCTAACATATTTCTTTGATTTATCTTATATTTGTTTTTGTTTTATGATTATTAGTGTGATCGTTTTGTATTAGATTTGGGTTCGTGGACTCGGAGTCGGCCCTAGTCTGAACCGGGGGCCCGAACCTAGTGCTTCGCTTGATTTGGCCTTTCTGCTAATCCGATTTGATCGATTTTAGTTTTAAATATCGTTTTCCAATATTTTAGATTTTTCATGATTTTCTGGAATTTTTCAGAATTATTTGCAAAATCTCCAAAATCGTGTCGGTCGTATCGCTGACTGATTCTCGGATTTTTAGTTTTCAAATGGAGTTGAATTTTCAAAAACGGCTTTCACGTTACATCTTAGAATATCATTTTCTATTTAAATTCATTTTTCGAGATTTTTTAGAATTTATCGAAAATTTTTTAGAATTTATCGAAAATCCACCGGTTTTTGGTGTCGACCGGTACTGCCGGAAGATTTCAGGATTTTTAATTTGAAATCTATATTGAATTTCTTGAATCCGATTTCACCGATCATCTTAAAATATTATTTTCTATTTTTGAGAATTTTTCGGAACGATTCTGAAACAGTCGAATTTTTACCCTATTATAATAATATTAAAATTTTCCTTTTTCTCTTCTCCAATTCTTTTCCCTTTCCCCCAAAGTCAAACTGACTCACCCCACTCCCCCCAATCACATCATCCCCCACTCCTCTCCCATCACATCAAATCCCCCTTTTTTAAATAAACTTATCATTTCCTTTTCCAATAATTCTTTTCCTTTCTTTTCTTTTATTTTTTCTTTTCCTTCTTCTTTTTTCTTTTTCTCCTTCCTCCCCTGGCGCCCGACGACAACCGCCGCCTCCTTCAGATCCGGCGCCCCGGCGAGGGCAGAGCGCCGCCGGCGCGTCGCCGGCGGCGGGCCGCGGCCAGGGGGCCTGCTGGCCCCCTGTGCGTGGGCGGAGGAGGGGTGGAGCCCCTCCTTTTCCCCTCTCTTTTGGGGTGGCCGGAGGCCACCCAGGCCTGCGCCGGCCACGGCGGCCGGCGCAGGGCGCTGCGCCCCCCCTGGCCGCAGCCAGGGGGCATCAGCGGACCAGCCCAGGCTGGCCTGGGCTGGTGTGAGGAAGGGGGCGGCAGCCCCCCTTTCTCTCTTTCCCTCCCCTGTTGAGAGCCGCCGGCGGCCTGGGCCGCCGCCGGCCTGCTTCCTGGCCGCAGAGGCCGGCCAGGTGGACCCTGGGCCCACGGGGCCGTGGCCCCCCCTCTGGATAAAGGGGCTGCGTGAGCAGCCCCCTCCTCTCTCTCTCTCAATCTCTCTCTCTCCTCTCTCTCTTGTTCCCTCTCTCTCTCTCTCTCCTCCCTCATCTCTCTCTCTCTCATCCTCTCTCTCACTGCAAGCTCTCTCTCTCTCTCTCCAGATTTTCTCTCTCCCCTCTCTCTCTTCTCTCTCATCCCCTCTCTAGATGTCCCCTCTCTACACTTTCTCTCTCTAGGCTTTCTCTCTCTAGTCTCTCTCTAGCCTCTCTCTAGTTTCTCTCTAAAATCACTCTTTCTCTCTCTAAGTTTTCTCTCTCTAAAATCTCACTTTCTCAATCTAGATTTTCTCTCTCTAGGATCTCCCTCTAGACTCTCTCTAGAAATCCCACTTTCTCTTTCTAGACTTTCTCTCTCTAAACCACTCCTTCTCTCCCTCTTTCTCTCTCTAAAAACAATAAATAATATATTTTAATATATGGATTGGTGTTGTGCTCGGATTTCCGTGTTTCGGGTTTCTCGCGGTTTTCCGGTATTGAGGCGAGTACAGTTATTTTATCATGCATCTATTTTATCATTATGATATTCCATGTTTCATGTCTAACGACCGTTATCCTGCTTTTATACATGATATGGGAAATGATATGTGTATCACTGACACTGACATGTTACACCGATGTTTACCATGATATAGTCGATACATGATATATGATACCGACACTTACCATGCTATGTGTGATATGTGATATGTGATACTCGATACCAGCACTTGCCATTACTTTAGACCTGTTAGTTGCATGCTTCTATTTAACACATGTATATCACCTGTCATCCAGTATGTTATCACCTGACTACTTGACATGCCACCATCTGGCAAGACCCTTTTGTTATGCTATGACTTACCCTGACTATTATCAATCCTTTGAATGCTTGGTTGCTTGCTATATATCACCATCTGGTCATGCTATCACTTGACACCCAGCATGATATACTCGACTTGTGATTATCATCTTTACGGAACTTTGACTTGTTATCTTATATCATGATCAGTGACCTGTATTCCTGCTTTACATGCAGTGACCTGATTATATAGTACTTATGTATTCCTGAATTCCTGATCATGACCTATTCCTGTTATTCCCGTAAAGTGATAATTAAACTAATAACTCCTAAAAGGATCAACTTGTATTGGGTCGGGGAAACATGCGGATATCAATATGTGTTCGTGTTTACAGTGGCATTAGGTATTGTGCACTATATATCCGGTCTGACCTGTGGGCCTCCAGGGGACCGAGGGGAGAGCTGGCTCCCTTATTCCTGTTATGATAGGGCATACATAAGTCCCTCCTGTTTAGCCTTGCGGCTGGCTTCCGTTTCCATGCAACGGAACAATCCTGGGCCGTGGTCCCGGGTATGCACGGGACCCACTGTAAACATAGTTCGTTGATACCCCCGCTAGTTTCCAATAACAACCTTGTTTTACTAGGATATGGATCTATGTGTGCTGGGACGCTAGTTCACATAGCTAGATATCAGGGTAAGACAAGTAATAATAAAGTGTCATAATAACCGGCTCTTTAAGTTGTAAGTAGAGGTATGTGGAATGGGACGCATACTAAAGCCTGCACTTAAACGGCTATGAATCTGTGATGTGCCTTACCATATTTGCTTGTCCCGGACTTTATATCGGATTTCCTGTTTAACGAGTATTATGCTATGACCACCTTGTAGCTCGAGTTGTATGTGCTTAGATTATGGTGATATGAGATAAAGGTATATAAATGAGGGTTTCCTTGTTTGGATTATTCCTTCGACGTACTAACCTCACAGATCGGTAATGCGAACTTATATAACTGATTTTCTTGTTTCTTTACTCACTGCCTTACTTCATGTCCATACTTATTTATCGCATGTTTAGTGTATTTATCACATGCTCTCCATATATGTCGCATGATTATGTTACTATGCTCTCTACACCGTATTTCATGCATGCTTTCCGATTCAGATTTACTGATATACATGTATTTACTTGATCTCGGTTTTACTGTCATTTTCCTTTATGTTACTTGTCATTTTCTGTTTCCTGCATGCCTGGACCACGTCACTTGATCATGTACACGTGTGCCTGTTATGCACGCCATCTGGCTTCATATTTTTGTACTCGCTGGGGTGCTAACACCCTGGATTCTCATGTCCAGATCCTAGAGTCTGGACCGCGGCGGCCTTGCTGTACCTGATCAGAGTGGCGCAGCGGGAGCGTGGTTAGCTATTGCCTATTTGGACCCTCTTCCTTCCCGCCTCTTCTTGATTGGCTCGCGAGATTTTCATCTTGCCACTCGTGAGTACTTTTCAGTATTTCATATTGTGCATCCTGCTTTTATGCTTCTTAGTGTCATATATTCTTCAAATATTATATCATGTCTTATGATAACTGTGTACTGGTGTTATTATTGCTGGATTGTATATTACCACTATGCTTCCGTACTCTGACCCCTGCCTGTATTGATGCTTAGCGTATATACGTTAGGGTATTTCCGACCTTCGTATATACGTCGCAGTAACGTCTCCGTACCCTCCGGATCGGGCGTTACACCCAGGCATGGAGGAATTCGTTGCTGTGGATGACAGCGAAGCCTCGGATGCAGAAAGTCCTCGCTTTGAATCGGAGACAGGTGCCGGGACTCCTGCAGCTGGTTCTGGCGTGATGGGGACAGTTCCCCCAAGACATGTAGGAGAAATGGAGGGGAGGATTCCGACGTTCCTCTTAAGCGCAAACGGGCAAGTGGGTCTCGTAGGAAGTCATTAGCGAAGAAGCCCCGTCGCCAGACTCCTACGGTTGTCGTAGAGGGCGAACCCTCAGCAGTGTTTCCTCCTGCTATCCCGTTAGTAGCAGATCCGTCGGTTGCTGAACCGACTACTGGTGAATTTGCTCCGGATCTGGGTAAGATCTACTCCGTTCGTATAATAGGCCTTTTGTGTGTTCCAAATGACTTATTATCTGCTTCTTGATTATAGGAGCTGAAGCGGCTGGAGAGCAAGGGGAACATTATGATCCCCTATTTACTTATGGAACTGAGGCTGGTTCTTTTGCCCACTCGGAGGAGTCCGAAGGTGATGTGGCCAACATTGGTCCCTCGGGCGCTGGGACTTCGAAAGGAAGTCCTATAGCGTCCAGCTCTATTGGATGGTCCACGGGAGACTCGGCAAGCGAAAGCGGGTCGGCCATTCGTGTTGACTCCGCAAAGAATTTTCCGATGGAGCCCACGGAGATTGATGCGGCTGCCGAGATGTTTGAGGCGACGTCGTCTTTTGGTATTGTCCTGACCTCTTGCTTCTATTGCATGTTGTGTCCTGTCTAAACACAGTCTTGTTACAGGTGTTCGGCCTCAAGGTGCATTAGCTTCAAGGAACCGGCTGATCTTCCTGGGGAGTCCAAGGGTGATATGAGCACTTCGACCGCGGCGGAAGCTGCTGTGTTGGATGCGCTATATGGCGACCTGCCCTCTTATCGGCCCAAGGCGGTTGAAAGACCAGAGGTTGAAGGGACGGAGTCCCGGAGGTGTCTTCACTCCCAACTATATCAACGAGTGAGGTGCCGATAGTTTTGCCAAGCGCGGAGCTGAGGGTGATTACCAGTCCTACTTCTCCAACCCTGGTGGTCGAACCTGCTATTCAGGAGATGGTCACTAGTCCTACCTCCGCGGTGGCTAGTGTACTGATTTCCATGAAGACTCCGCTGAGATCACCAACGGCCTGTCTTACTGCTGTTAGTGTTCCTGTTGCTCCTTCCACGATGGTATCAACCGGGCTGGTGGACTTTTCTGAAGTTGCCCGTCTACCAGAGATGGCCGAAGTTGAAAACGTTTTATAGGCGACATAGTCGATAGTTTTTACAAAGGCTTAGGGCGATGCATCGACCTGGTCTTGAAAGGTTCGATTATATCGTTCTCGACTTTGAAGGTGGTCCTCTTCCGCAATATTGAAAGTATTCGGGACCTTGAAGGGTATCACTAGGCCACTGCCTTGGAACTCCTGGTAGATCAATTTGAGAGGGACGTAGAGGAATGGCGCCGTCTTAGCCGCTCAGACCTGGAGCCTTCGGTTAGTGAGCGGTTTGCGCGCCTTGTCGCTCAAAAGCATGAGGCCCGTCTTGCCGCTCAAGAAGCCGCTGAGGCTATTTCCTCTGATTTGAAATCCTTGGAAACAAGGCAAGCGGAGGTTGGAAATGCCATCGATGCCTCCACCAGTGCTCTTCTTGATGCTGAAGATAGGATTGCGAAGGTCAAGGAGATGATTAGGAAGGGGAACCTTCTCTTGTCCAAGGCTGAACCGGTGCGTCTTGAAGAAGCCGCGCGGCTTGAGCTGCTCAAGGCTCAAAGTGACGAACTCTCGCAGCAAGGATTGTCGCAGAGGGCAACTTTGGCAGAGGTCGAAGCTCGTTTGGCCCAGGCAATGGATTTCAGTGAGGCTGAGCTGAAGTCACAGGCGCTTGCCCAGGCTGCTGATGACAGGAGGACGAGGCTGGCTTCCCTTGGAGAGTGGATCAGATCTTACAATGTACGCCTGTAGGTCGTTGTACATGTGCCTTCATGTATCTCATCCTTTTGGAATCAATGAAAATTCTTTCTTTTGTTTTGACTCCCTATCGAGTCTCCAACTCGTTTCATTCGCTGAATTGTCCTTTCAAAGTTTTATTTTAGCCGTTTGAGAACATAATCCTTGTTGGATTGGATAATGAGACTTGGTCATCTACCGGTTCAGAGGTCGCAATGACATAACCGATTGAGAAGTCACCAATCTCAAGATTAGCCCTCACAGGACTAAAGGGGTAATACTTGCCTTTTGTAAATGTCAGCAAGTATGGTTGAGACCTGTCTTTTGTAAATGTTAACAGGCTCGAGGCTGAGACATAGCTGTCTGCTGGTTCAGAGGTCGCAATGACATAACCGATTTGAGACGCCACCAAGCTCAAAGGTGGTGATACTTGTCTTTTGTAAATGTCAACAAGTATCGAGACCTGTCTTTTGTAAATGTCAACAGGGCTCGGGGTTGAGACTTGTCTTTTGTAAATGTCAACAAGCTCAAAATTGAGACTCGGCTGTCTGCTGGTTCAGAGGTCGCAATGACATAACCGATTTGAGACGCCACCAAGCTCAAAGGTGGTGATACTTGTCTTTTGTAAATGTCAACAAGTATCGAGACCTGTCTTTTGTAAATGTCAACAGGGCTCGGGGTTGAGACTTGTCTTTTGTAAATGTCAACAAGCTCAAAATTGAGACTCGGCTGTCTGCTGGTTCAGAGGTCGCAATGACATAACCGATTTGAGACGCTACCAAGCTCAAAGGTGGTGATACTTGTCTTTTGTAAATGTTAACAAGTATCGAGACCTGTCTTTTGTAAATGTCAACAGGGCTCGGGGTTGAGACTTGTCTTTTGTAAATGTCAACAAGCTCAAAATTGAGACTCGGCTGTCTGCTGGTTCAGAGGTCGCAATGACATAACCGATTTGAGACGCAACCAAGCTCAAAGGTGGTGATACTTGTCTTTTGTAAATGTCAACAAGTATCGAGACCTATCTTTTATAAATGTCAACAGGGCTCGGGGTTGAGACTTGTCTTTTGTAAATGTCAACAAGCTCAAAATTGAGACTCGGCTGTCTGCTGGTCAGAGGTCGCAATGACATAACCGATTTGAGATGCAACCAAGCTCAAAGGTGGTGATACTTGTCTTTTGTAAATATCAACAAGTATCGAGACCTATCTTTTGTAAATGTCAACAGGGCTCGGGGTTGAGACTTGTCTTTTGTAAATGTCAACAAGCTCAAAATTGAGACTCGGCTGTCTGCTGGTCAGAGGTCGCAATGACATAACCGATTTGAGACGCCACCAAGCTCAAGGGTGGAATGAAATTTGGAAAAAGGTCCCGCTTTCACAGGGAGAAACGAGAGAATCACTGTCATAGGTTTAATGTTAACGTAACAGCGAAATGTATATGTGGTCTTACCATTCTATGGATGAGAATTGGTAAGTGATTTTGGAGGTCTCGTTTTCACAGGGAGAAACGAGGGAATTGCTATCATAGGTTTAATGTTAACGTAACAGTGAAATTTATATATGCGGTCTTACCATTCTATGGATGAGAATTGATAAGTGATTTTGGAGGTCTCGTTCTCACAGGGAGAAACGAGGGAATCGAATGGGAACAGGTCCCTTGGGATTTTTAGCAAACCCCCAGCTATCAACGGGTTTGATATGCCTTTACCAACTACCGTTTGGGTTGGGCTAGCCATGCTATTCCCCTCAGCATGATGAGTTGTCGAGGACTTATGTTGGGCTTACAGGCCAACATTTTCCTCTATCCTTAATCGTTAAGGATGTCAGATTATCTGGTTAATATATGCATAACCTCGATTCTCCTTCGGGACAGCCAATGCACGACCAGGTTCCTACTGGTTTACGGTTGTATTATCTCGCTTGGAGGAAGAGAGAGGCTCTCTTTGTGTGTACTTTGGACACGAAGATCTTGATCAGAGGTGTAGTGTTAACTTGATCATAAGAAGGATCCTTAATCAAGGATAATACTTCTTTAAGAACTTGCCATTGATCGGCATTATGAGTAAGTTGTCGTCTGAAGTCATAAGACGGTATGCCCCATTTGAATAGACTGTTTCTATCACAAATGGTCCTTCTCATTTAGGATGAAATTTGCCTTTGGTCTTGTGCGTCATAATCATCGGTCGTCTGACGGCTAGAACCAGGTCTCCTTTCTGGAAGACCTTCTGTTTGACCTTCTTATTGAAGGCCTTTGAGATTTGAGCTTGATATAGCTCAATATGTTGCTAGGCTTGAAGTCGCTTCTCATGTAGGGCTTCGAGCTCTTGAAGACGTAACCGATCATTGTCTTCTGATGTGATTTTAGTGGTCAGAGCTACTCGCAATGATGGCATCTGGATTTCCAATGGATGACTGCTTCGCACCCATATACCAGGGAAAAAGGCGTATTGCATGTTGGTGTCCGAACCGTGGTTCGATAGGCCCAGAGACATTCACCAAGCTTTTCGTCCCAATCTCGCTTGTTCGAGGAGACAAACTTCTTAAGTAGCTTGATGATCGTTTTGTTGAATGCTTCTGATTGAGGCCAAACCTGCACAAAAAATACGGATTTTCAGATCTTATAAAAAACGTGCAAGTGCTCAATACTTCCGCTATAGCAAGTGGCTAATTCGGGTCGTGATCCACAAGGAGGGTTGCGATGGAAGCGTTTACAGTTTTATTGAAATCGTTATAAAAATAAAACGAGAGTTCTTCTCTATTTTTAAAGTTAAGAAAAGAAAAAGAAAGTTAAAGGTTAAAGTTAAGAAGAAAGCGAAGGATGAAGAAGGTGGAAAATCAGAAAACGATGAAAAGCGACTATGTACAATGAAGTGGAGAAGAATGAAAACGATTTGGAAGAAGTGGTTGGTGATCTAAACTAAGAAAGAAAAGAAAAGAAGTAAAGAGAAACTTACCTAGGTTGATTGATGACTTACTTGGAAACCTTTTTGCAAGTTCTACCTTTTTACTTCGGAGGCGTTCAACGCATAGATCATAAACTCGAGCTCGGTCCCCGTGCACATTATATCGTCAAGCATAAGAAGAACGAAGTGATGCGGAGCTTGGAAGAGGAGAACGTCTTCATGAACTATCGCTGGCTCTCACGTAGTTTAGTTAGACTTGCTTTGGAATTCACTTGTACACTTCAACAACAACCAAGGTAAAGTAGAAGAGGAAGAGAGAAGCAAAACAAATTTAAAGTAAAGCAGAAAAGAAAACAAACAAAGCATTTACCTTTATTACTTGCTGAGACAATGAAAGAAAGGAGTAGGGTACATCGTCGGTGTCACTCTCAACATCAGCCCCTCTCTCTTACTTACATGAATCTTCTTCTACCCTAAGTTACATACAAGTTACATAAAAGTAAAAACTAAACTACAAAATGGAAGAATTAGTCTAAAATCCTAACTCTGCCTTGGCGTTATTTTCAGTGCACAATATGGCCTTTTATAGGCAAAAAACCCAACCACCAAGATCCCGGGGAGGTCGGGGGAGTTCACGCTCCCCGTAACTCCCCAAGATTGCCGCAGAAACGCGGCAAAAGCCGCGTTTCTGCGGCCAGATGGCCACACCCTGTTGGTGGGTCATCCCGGGAGTTTCCTCTGACTTTATCCTTTGTTGGTTTCTTCGTTTTAGCTCCGGATTCTGACGAAATGGCCTTGGATTCTTGGCTTTAACCGATCGATTCTGAGAGGATTCTTCTCACCGGTTTCAACCTCTTGATTTTGCCCTAATTTTATGTGTGCGAATTAACTCTGATTTAATTCAGAATTCTGGTGGGCTTTTGGGCTCATTTCTCTTCATCTCCTTAAGGATTGGGCCTGCAAATAAATCAAACAAATAATTAGGACAATGCAGGCTTTTATTCTAAAATCAGTATGAAAATGTGACATTAAATATGCAACATTAGTGACCAATCACACCCCCATACCTATCTTTTGCTCGTCCTCGAGCAGAACAACTAAACTATACTAATGATTATTAGACCACTTTCGCAGGTCGCGCGATTGCACTGAGCATGTGCAACAAGCCGTTAAACCTCTAGGTTTCCCCTAGAGGACGAGTTTTGTCTCGTGAGGGTTTTCAGCGGATTGCACCCACAAAATCCATAAAGAAAGAGAAATAAAGAGTTAGTATTTTCGAAAAGCATTTTGAAAGAGAAAAATATTTGAAATATGATTGTAAGATCTAAGCAATCTATAAGTTATAGGAAAACTGAATTTTTCATTCCTAAACTTAGTCTCTATTCAAAAATTTGTTATCAATCAAAGTAAGGAGTCAAATTGTACTTCTCATCTAGTCTATTACTTTACCCTAAGTCATATGCACCTTGTGACTGTGAAAATTTTGACTAAGGGTTCATTAACGCCAACTCTTATGCCTTATTTATTTATATATATATTTTTTGTTTTTGGTGGTATTATTCCTTAGTTTAGGCTTTCTAATCTGCCCATGTAACGAGCCTTTAATCGATGACTCCCAAACCAGACGGTCTTAGGGCACCAGGTGAGAAGACACCCCTAGGACTTAAGGACTCGAGCAAACAAGGCCACAAAACTAAGGACTTTATTATATGAATCCCTTTTAGGCGTGAATACTTATGCTTTATTAGGCACAAATACCCAGCTTAATCAGAGGATCTAATCATCTTTCGCATAAATACTAAGGCTTGCTTAGGCCAAAGCACCTAGCTAATCAATAATTAGATTTATTCATCATTTTTTTTTGAACTTATCTAATTATCTTTCGCATAAATACTAAGGCTTGCTTAGGCCAAAGCACCTAGCTAATCAATAATTAGATTTGTTTATTTTTTTCCTTTTTTTTATAAGGCATAAGAATCTTTGTTTTTGAACCCTAAGTGTGTAAGTGTATGAAGTGTGCATATTTCATCAAGGTAAAGATCAAGACCAAATTATTTTGACAAATTATCTTCCTAACTCTAAAATCAAACAAATAATCTTACTTTGACCACGTATAAGAAATCCTAATTTGGATTTTCCTATTCCTTAAAATTAACTTAATTTCTTACAAAAATAAGTCAAAATATTGTTTCTATTTTTCAAAAAGTTTTTAAAAGTAAAAAAAAGTGTTAATTTTTTTTTATTTTAAAGAAAAAGAAAAGTTATGTTAGACCCTCCCCCACACCTATCTCATGCATTGTCCTCAATGTATGAATTTATGCTTAGATGCATGAAAAAGAAGAAAGGGAAGGAAAAGGTTACCTTATGGTGGTGGTTCCGGTGGTGGTCTGATTAGTCCACGAAATGCGGCCCAATCAACTTTTCTTGGGTCTCGGAGGAACCCACCAGAAATATCTTTAATATAACCATTAAAAAGATAAATCCATGAAGGATCTTTATTAAATATTTAACCCCATCTAATTTCCATATTCCATAACTAATTCGGAGTCAAATTTATCAACCACCTCGTCCCAGAATGGAGTATGAAATGATAGAACAGTTGACTTGGACTCAGGAAGGACAGGAACTAATACCTACTCAGGAAGGTGACTTAAGTCAAGTAAAGGTTCAGGAGTCGAAATAGGTTCAGAAATTGGGTTCAAGTCAAGAAGTTGAAACTCCAGTCCACATGTATTTTCAACAATGGAATGTGACCTAATATGGGTGATTCCAGTTCAGGAATGATAGGTGGAGGAATCAAAACTGACTCTAGAATATTATTCAAGTTTGGTAATAAAACAGGAGTCAATATTGATTCAGAAAGTTGAACTGGATCACAGATTTGAGAATCTAGGTCACATATCTCATTGAGTTCAATATCAAAAAATGGAGAACTTGCCAATTTATCCATGGGATTTTCAAAATTGTAAAGTTGGTCAAGTTCAACATGATCCTCAAAGATGGGTGATTCAATTTCTTTATAAATTGGTACAGGATCCAATGTTGACTCCGGGAAAAGATTGAAGTCAGGTGAATATACCGGAGTCATAATCGAATCAGGAAATAGAATTGAATCACTAAGTTGGGGTTCAGGATCATAATCATTTTCAAGTTCTATTTCAGGAAAAGGAAAACTAGCCAAACTATCAATATCATTTGGAGTTTGGGTAAGTTCACATGGTTGTTCTGAAATGGAATCTTGATTTCCAAAACTACATGACTCTTCGGCTCTAACAGGATGATTAGTGACATCAGGACGGTGGGAACGTAGAGATTCGACCATCATGTCTATGTCACGATTTCTAGCATTTTGAGCATGAGTCATGGCTTCTAGCATCTTTTCATAGTTGATGGGTTCATTGTCTTGTTGAAAAGATGAAGAGTTGTTTTGGAAGTGGTATTGAAATTGTGAGTCCATCAGATTTTGTGATTGTTGTTTGGACTCACGCATACTCCGTTCCAAAATTGATGGTTTTCTATTTTGGACTGGTGGAACTGAGTATGACTCGTGGAAATATTGTGGACTAGGTGGAGAAGGAGGACACTGTGGTTGAAAATTGGACTCGGGGTAGGTGAATCCCCACTGACTCTGTGAAGAGTTAAAATCGTTATGAAAATTATAGTTATTAGATGGGGGGTATGGGTCATATTGATTCGGATAAGACCAATCCGGCACACTAGGTTGGTCAAAGTTATGATATGCCGGGTTGGTAATATCCGAAAATGAAGTCGGTGTGTAATATGAATTATTATTGTAGTTGAAAAAATTATTATTATAGTCCATATCACACAATAGAATACACACAAAAAAAAAGAAAGCAAACAAATAAACAAACAAGAAAGAAAAAATTCTAACCTAAGTTAGGGTAGACCTAGACCTAGACGACTCCTAACTGGTTAGACTGTCCACGGGAGGTCTAATGTAGACTTTAACCACAAGCTAATCAGCCAGGTCAGGGCAAGGTTGGTGGGAGGTTTTCCGTCAAAGACGTTCCTTAATTAAATAACCACCAACCTTCGGGCTTTCGGCCCTCAATCCCTTTCCTAGACACTGATTTTGCAGGAGTTAAATTCCAACATTTTTTTCCCCTTAGGATAATCTCCTAATTGAGTCCGAGATGTCCCTAGGGCCAACGTCTACTCAATTTTAGTTAGGCTTGGGTTAGTGAGTGCTTGGATTCTGATTTTTGGGCTAAGGAAGGGTGATTAAATCCCCACCTTATCTTATTATTGGGTGGTGCCCTTAAGATCAGTTTTTTGTGCAAGTGTACAAGATGAATAAGATGCACTCAAAGCGATATAAATCAACCAAGAGATAGTCCTATTCTAGATGCAATGCAAACATACCTTGCTCCAGCACTCTTCAACAGTAAAAAATAAAGGAATTAAAAAGACACGTGCCTAAAATGCAAATGTTGTTGGCCCAAAGGCCTTCCACTCTAGTTTTGATGATGATTAACTCATGTAGTTATGTGTACTAATAATCTTGTGATTTAAGTTTCAGATCATTAATCAAGTTATTAGTTGGTGATTAGCTTCAACAAGATGATTTGGAAGCTTTCACATGTTGATTCAAGAGCCCGAGCGTCAAAGATCATATATAGCACTTGCTCGGTGAATCAAGGAGCTTTGGATCAAGCCGACTTGGAGATTGCGCTCTACAAGAAGACTTAGGTATCCATAGTTTTAGTTTTGAGTTTAGATCCCAAATTGTAAAGATTAGAATAGTATGATAAGCTCAAGTTCACAACACACACGTCTCATGTTTTGATTATTGGTTTTTGGTTTTTCGGTTTTAGGTTTAACCGATTTTGGTTTGCATGAATAGATATTATATCAAAACAAGTTTACATGGTTTAATGTATATTAGATTTGTTCTATATACATGCATGCTTCAACTCTTAGACAAACTTACTTTGATATACCTATTTCATGAGTTTTAGGTTTTGTGTTTTAACAAAACTTATTTTTGGAATTAATGACAAAAACTATGATATGTATATGTTTCATGTATATTGGATTTCTATCCATATGCATCATGTTTCAAAATGCTTAAATATCATGTTTTTGTATTTGGATGAGTTTTAGACAAAATGTATTTTCTATTCAAGAATCCAAGTTTTAGAAAATACAAGGTTTGGTTTTTGGTAAAAATGAAAAGACATAAAAATGTTTTTAATTGCTTGATATTTGAGCTAAACTTTTTACCACATGTTTATATATCAATGCAAAATGATAAAACTATTTTTGTGGATTTTTAGAGATTTAATGAGAATTTTTAGGATTAAAATTTCATGTTTTTGCTGACCAGAACAGTGTCTGCCAGGTTAGTTCGGTCGACCGTAACGGTCGACCGCATGTAGCCGGTCGACCGTCAGGGTCGACCGACGTGCACGGATACGTGCACGCTGGTTACACTTGTAGCCGGTCGACCGTGCCGGTCGACCGACTGAGAGCAGTTGCTCTCTGTTTGTTTCGGTCGACCGGGGCGGTCGACCGTTAGCTGGCAACGGTCAAAATTTGACCGTTGAGCGGTCGACCGGCCGGTCGACCGGCAGTGTTATTTTGGCAAAAATTACAGCCAACGGCTATTTTCCAGATTGGCCTATATATACCCCATTTGAAAGAGTTTTTCTCTAAGATTTTTTGTGCGAATTTTTCCATTCTCTCAGGTGTTTTTACAGCAATCAAAATAGGTTTTTGGATTAAAAATTGAACAATCTTTTTGGTGTTTTCATTAGGGTTTGAAAAATCAAAGGAAAGGGTTTTGGGAAAAGCTTTTGAATTGAACTTCTCTATCTTGGTTTCATTTATTTCCCAAAGACTTTCTTTGAGTTGCTAGTTTCAAATCCCTTGGTTTTCTCCACACTTGAGCCAAAATCTACTATCTTCTCTATAGGATTTTGTGTGGGAAAAAGAGATTGTTTTGTGGTTGTTGTTTGAAACCACTAAGTTGTAAACCCAATTCTTACTTTGTGCCATTTCCCTCATTGTGTTGAGGAGGTTGTGCAACTTGGGTTGTGAGGTGTTTTGTGTAAGCTTGGTGCTAATCCCTCAAGTTGTGAGGTGATTGTTTGTTGTATTGGAGGAGTGTCTCAAGAAGGAGGTTGAGTTTGTAAGGAGGGTAGTTGGGAACTCCTTGTAATTGTGATTGCCCCAAATCCTCGGTGGAGGTTCCCTTAGTGGGAGTCCTTAGTGGACAAGCTAGTGGATTGGAAATCCTTCGTGTGTCGAAGGCGGGGATGTAGAGTTGGGTGCTCGAACCTCGGAATATATCTCTTTGTTTGCGCTTGATCCATTGACTCTTGCTCTCTCTCTTTACTTTGTGCAAATTGTTATATCTTGTACTTGCTTGTGTGTGCATCATTATAGTAATTGCAATTAGTTTTTATATTCCGCATTTAGTTCACTAGATTAGCATTGTCACCTATTCACCCCCCCTAGGTGACTTTTCAACGAGTGAGCTACAAATAGACCTTATCTCCCCCTTTTTGATGATGACAAAACTCATGGAGTTATATATGCATAGATTAAAGTAAAGCTTCAAAGAAGCTCCCCCTTAACTCATGCATAACAATAAAACATATAAGATATGCAATGAATGTTCTTAATATGCAATGAATGTTCTTAAAACACATATAAACATGCCCTTGATACCAATTAAAATGAAACATAAAACATGCACATAAAACATGCATAGACATGCATATAAACAAGGCTTCTTTTCATCAAGTGTAAACTATATGCAAACACAAATATGCATATAAAACTCAAATTCTTCTCCCCCTTTTTGTCAATCATCAAAAAGGGTTAAAATAAAAGCAAAAACAATAAATTTTTTCTCCCCCTTTTTGTTCAAAGCAAAGAACTAATAAAGGGTTAAATCAAATATGATACCAAAAAAAATGTGGCAATGAAGTGTATATTGATACCAATTGAAAAACAACAAATCAATTGAAATCAAAACGAGAACATATACCAATTGAAAACACAAAAAAAATGAAAATCTTGATACCAATTAGTAAGTAAACAAATAACCTACCAATTGTAAACAAACAAACTAGATACCAATTTTGGAATTAAACAATACTAATTTTGAATTTCCTTAAAAACAAATCTTGATATCAAATGAAACTATTATTCTTTAAAACACAAGATACCAATTGAAATTATTTCTTTGCCAATTGAAATCTTTATTTTCTATCATAAAGAAAGGGAGTGGAATACCAAAAAAAATATCAATTGAAGGATAAAATACCAATTTGAAAAATAAAATACTAGTCTTCTCCCCTTTTATGAAATACCAAATGAAAATATGCATATGCTTGAAATAAGATACCAATTGAAAATTAAATCAATTGAAAATTTGCTTTAACATTGTTTCAATTTGAAAAGTTCAAGCTAAGCATAAACAAAATTTGTGCTTCAAGATATAGGGATATAATAAGCACAAATAAATCATCTATATATGTATGTAAAAGATAGATATCAATTGAAATTTGATACTATATGAAGTGCAAGCATACATATATAAAATACAAACATATATGAGTATACAAAAAGATGTCATATTGATACTAATTGAAAGAGTTCAATGATACCAATTGAAACAACAATAAATAAAAGTGTATATCTCATATAACCTACCACCCAATCATGGTTCAAGATAAAAAGATTTTCATTATAAAGCATACAAGAACATGATCTCCCATCCAACCGCCCATAGAAGGTAGGGGTTTTCAAAAAAAATAGATTTGAAAGTGTAGTTTGTTTGAAAATCTCTACCAAAAGTGAAGAACACGAACTAGTTTTGGAAAATCTAGAAAAACTAGAACGAGATCCTTCAAATAGGGAAATGAAAACAAAATAGTTTTTCATGAAATACATGTAAATCACATGGCACTAAACACTCAAAGTTCATAAAGCCCATATCATAGTCTCATGAAAACAAATCATGAGTAAACAATAAAGTGAGTGAACAAGTGTTATGTGACACATATCAATCATGAAAATATTCAATTAAGCTCATGTGAAATTCTTTAAAAACATGAAACCATGAAAAATCAAAATTTTCATAAAAACACAATTTATACTTCAAGGCATATGTATGTCATATACAAACCAACGCATACATACATATCCTGAACATGATGAGTCCACAAAGTATATGCATGAATGCACGTGGCTCAAGGATGTATATGTATAGTCAATAGTTTGGACTAGATAGACATATACATGAAGTTAAAACACATGATCATAAAATCATATCCAAAAATGGGAATACAAGTTAGAATGCATGAATCATCAAAACTAGACTATACTAGCACATCTAATGGGTACAAATAGGCATCCAAGCACAAACATATATAAAGGTTTATTTGTGGCCCATTCTATGTACAAGTATAACTCCTAGTTTTCATGAAAACTAACATCTAAGCATATATTCAAATCATAAAGCATAAACCAAGTCATAAATCAACAATTATTCTAAAAATGATCATTATGTAAATTCATATGCTATAAGAATCAAGATACAAGATATACATAATATCAAAACAATTGTGAAAACACAAAAATATGGAATCATGAACATCATATGATCATTGTGCGTATGCATGTACATTAGATCTAAAGCATACATGTTAGTTTAAACAAGGTGAGACACTAAATGTAGATTCCAAATGAAGCATGGGTGCTCAAGTAGCTAAACATGTACAACCTTAATCTAATGAACATAGCAAAAGCATAATGAATCAAAACACAACATGCTATAAAAGGATGGACATAAAAAGCATGCAAATAAAAATGGGAGTTAGAGAATGATACCAAAACCGATGAAGGTGCATCTCTAGTTCTCCAAACACGGTGATCCTCCCACCAAATCTCCTTGAGAGTGAAGCATCCAAATGGTTCTCTTTTAAGCTTAGAATGCATCCACCTCAAGGCACCAATGCCCTCAAGTGATGCGAGAGCTCCTACCTACATTAAAAGTCAAAGAGGTGGTTTTTGGTACCCATTTTCTTTTGGGTCCACGGGGGTTAATATCTTTTCTCACCCAAACATAATTAGTTGCTAAATTCATTATAAATACGATCATAACAAAATCTAGCAAGGTGGCCTTTTCGACCACAATGTGTACATGTGTACACGTGAGCATACATATGATGGTGGTGATCATGAAAAGCATGTGTATGCCTAGATGGGTGTGCATGCAAGGTTGGAACTTGTTTCTTGCGAACCAAGGTTTCCAATCGTGTGTGATTCATGGCACAATGGCTCAAAGTGGAGCCCAAACTATCAACATTTTTCTTCAAAACAAGTATAACATTTTCAATGTTAGAAGATAAAGTGGAGCATGCAATAGGTGTGCTAGAACATGAAGCAACATTAGCATGGCAAACATCAATCTCTTTTTGCAAAGATTTATTTTTAATCAAAACCAAATCCAATTCTCTAGTAATTGAATCAATATCATTTTTCAAAGTAAGATTTTATTTAAAAGTAAAATCCAATTTTGAAGATAAAATCTTATTGTGCTTTACAACATCATCACAATCATTTTTATTTTTCAAAAATTCATTTTCCTTTAAAGCAAGTTCAAGTTTAGACTTAAGTGAGTCATGTTCACTTGCAATCTCTTCCTTCTCTTGCAAAACCAATTCAAAATTAGAGCATAAATCCTTTAATTCATTTTTCAAAACAAGATTATCCTCTTTTAACAAATCATGTTTTTCCAACAAATTTTCAAGCTTTTGAGCAAGTTCCATATTTAAAGTTTGAACTTCAAAACAACCATGGCAATAGGAACTAGAGCTATCATCAATATGAGAATCCGATTGTACCTCAAGGGAGTTCTTCCCTTGGACCATGAGGCATTGCTCTCCGGACTTTTCTCTTTTAGATCTCCTCATCTTGTTAATTATCCTTGGAAGCTCGGGAGACGTCAAGATGCTCCAAACTGCAAAAGCCGAATCATAGTGATCAAAAACGGGTAAAAGAAATTCATTGAGAGATGCTTTAAGTGCTCTAAGTGCTAATGCATTGGCCTTCTTATGCTTGCTACTATTTGGGAGGGATTCTATGGTAATGGCTTGATAAACTAGATGTCCTAGGTCTTTTAAATGTTTAGTCATATTAGCCTTCCAATCATTAAGTCTAAAATGGTCAAACATGGGAGGACTAGCCATTAGTGCAACTATATGTGTGCAAATGAAAATGCAAATGAAGATTAGCAAACCAAGATCACACTCCTAGGTGGTTAAACCTAAATATCAGGAGCGCTAGCTCTGATACCAATTGAAAAGTCACCTAGAGGGGGGGGTGAATAGGTGACAATGCTAATCTAGTGAACTAAATGCGGAATATAAAAACTAATTGCAATTACTATAATGATGCACACACAAGCAAGTACAAGATATAACAATTTGCATAAAGTAAAGAGAGAGCAAGAGTCAATGGATCAAGCGCAAACAAAGAGATATGTTCCGAGGTTCGAGCACCCAGCTCTACATCCCCGCCTTCGACACACGAAGGATTTCCAATCCACTAACTTGTCCACTAAGGACTCCCACTAAGGGAACCTCCACCGAGGATTTGGGGCAATCACAATTACAAGGAGTTCCCAACTACCCTCCTTACAAACTCAACCTCCTTCTTGAGACACTCCTCCAATACAACAAACAATCACCTCACAACTTGAGGGATTAGCACCAAGCTTACACAAAACACCTCACAACCCAAGTTGCACAACCTCCTCAACACAATGAGGGAAATGGCACAAAGCAAGAATTGGGTTTAAAACTTAGTGGTTTCAAACAACAACCACAAAACAATCTCTTTTTCCCACACAAAATTCTATAGAGAAGATAGTAGATTTTGGCTCAAGTGTGGAGAAAACCAAGGGATTTGAAACCAGCAACTCAAAGAAAGTCTTTGGGAAATAAATGAAACCAAGATAGAGAAGTTCAATTCAAAAGCTTTTCCCAAAACCCTTTCCTTTGATTTTTCAAACCCTAATGAAAACACCAAAAAGATTGTTCAATTTTTAATCCAAAAACCTATTTTGATTGCTGTAAAAACACCTGAGAGAATGGAAAAATTCGCACAAAAAATCTTAGAGAAAAACTCTTTCAAATGGGTATATATAGGCCAATCTAGAAAATAGCCGTTGGCTGTAATTTTTGCCAAAATAACACTGCCGGTCGACCGGCCGGTCGACCGCTCAACGGTCAAATTTTGACCGTTGCCAGCTAACGGTCGACCGCCCCGGTCGACCGAAACAAACAGAGAGCAACTGCTCTCAGTCGGTCGACCGGCACGGTCGACCGGCTACAAGTGTAACCAGCGTGCACGTATCCGTGCACGTCGGTCGACCCTGACGGTCGACCGGCTACATGCGGTCGACCGTTACGGTCGACCGAACTAACCTGGCAGACACTGTTCTGGTCAGCAAAAACATGAAATTTTTAATCCTAAAAATTCTCATTAAATCTCTAAAAATCCACAAAAATAGTTTTATCATTTTGCATTGATATATAAACATGTGGTAAAAAGTTTAGCTCAAATATCAAGCAATTAAAAACATTTTTATGTCTTTTCATTTTTACCAAAAACCAAACCTTGTATTTTCTAAAACTTGGATCCTTGAATAGAAAATACATTTTGTCTAAAACTCATCCAAATACAAAAACATGATATTTAAGCATTTTGAAATATGATGCATATGGATAGAAATCCAATATACATGAAACATATACATATCATAGTTTTTGTCATTAATTCCAAAAATAAGTTTTGTTAAAACACAAAACCTAAAACTCATGAAATAGGTATATCAAAGTAAGTTTGTCTAAGAGTTGAAGCATGCATGTATATAGAACAAATCTAATATACATTAAACCATGTAAACTTGTTTTGATATAATATCTATTCATGCAAACCAAAATCGGTTAACCTAAAACCGAAAAACCAAAAACCAATAATCAAAACATGAGACGTGTGTGTTGTGAACTTGAGCTTATCATACTATTCTAATCTTTACAATTTGGGATCTAAACTCAAAACTAAAACTATGGATACCTAAGTCTTCTTGTAGAGCGCAATCTCCAAGTCGGCTTGATCCAAAGCTCCTTGATTCACCGAGCAAGTGCTATATATGATCTTTGACGCTCGGGCTCTTGAATCAACATGTGAAAGCTTCCAAATCATCTTGTTGAAGCTAATCACCAACTAATAACTTGATTAATGATCTGAAACTTAAATCACAAGATTATTAGTACACATAACTACATGAGTTAATCATCATCAAAACTAGAGTGGAAGGCCTTTGGGCCAACAATCTCCCCCTTTTTGATGATGACAAAACTCATGGAGTTATATATGCATGGATTAAAGTAAAGTTTCAAAGAAGCTCCCCCTTAACTCATGCATAACAATAAAACATATAAGATATGCAATGAATGTTCTTAATATGCAATGAATGTTCTTAAAATACATATAAACATGCCCTTGATACCAATTAAAATGAAACATGAAACATGCACATAAAACATGCATAGACATGCATATAAACAAGGCTTCTTTTCATCAAATGTAAACTATATGCAAACACAAATATGCATATAAAACTCAAATTCTTCTCCCCCTTTTTGTCAATCATCAAAAAGGGTTAATGATTGTGATGATGTTGTAAAGCACAATAAGATTTTATTTTTCAAAAATTCATTTTCCTTTAAAGCAAGTTCAAGTTTAGACTTAAGTGAGTCATGTTCACTTGCAATCTCTTCCTTCTCTTGCAAAACCAATTCAAAATTAGAGCATAAATCCTTTAATTCATTTTTCAAAACAAGATTATCCTCTTTTAACAAATCATGTTTTTCCAACAAATTTTCAAGCTTTTGAGCAAGTTCCATATTTAAAGTTTGAACTTCAAAACAACCATGGCAATAGGAACTAGAGCTATCATCAATATGAGAATCCGATTGTACCTCAAGGGAGTTCTTCCCTTGGACCATGAGGCATTGCTCTCCGGACTTTTCTCTTTTAGATCTCCTCATCTTGTTAATTATCCTTGGAAGCTCGGGAGACGTCAAGATGCTCCAAACTGCAAAAGCCGAATCATAGTGATCAAAAACGGGTAAAAGAAATTCATTGAGAGATGCTTTAAGTGCTCTAAGTGCTAATGCATTGGCCTTCTTATGCTTGCTACTATTTGGGAGGGATTCTATGGTAATGGCTTGATAAACTAGATGTCCTAGGTCTTTTAAATGTTTAGTCATATTAGCCTTCCAATCATTAAGTCTAAAATGGTCAAACATGGGAGGACTAGCCATTAGTGCAACTATATGTGTGCAAATGAAAATGCAAATGAAGATTAGCAAACCAAGATCACACTCCTAGGTGGTTAAACCTAAATATCAGGAGCGCTAGCTCTGATACCAATTGAAAAGTCACCTAGAGGGGGGGTGAATAGGTGACAATGCTAATCTAGTGAACTAAATGCGGAATATAAAAACTAATTGCAATTACTATAATGATGCACACACAAGCAAGTACAAGATATAACAATTTGCACAAAGTAAAGAGAGAGAGCAAGAGTCAATGGATCAAGCGCAAACAAAGAGATATGTTCCGAGGTTCGAGCACCCAGCTCTAAAGTGATACTTACCTAGGTTGATTGATGACTTACTTGGAAACCTTTTTGCAAGTTCTACCTTTTTGCTTCGGAGGCGTTCAACGCATAGATCATAAACTCGAGCTCGGTCCCCGTGCACATTATATCGTCAAGCATAAGAAGAACGAAGTGATGCGGAGCTTGGAAGAGGAGAACGTCTTCATGAACTATCGCTGGCTCTCACGTAGCTTAGTTAGACTTGCTTTGGAATTCACTTGTACACTTCAACAACAACCAAGGTAAAGTAGAAGAGGAAGAGAGAAGCAAAAACAAATGTAAAGTAAAGCAGAAAAGAAAACAAACAAAGCATTTACCTTTATTACTTGCTGAGACAATGAAAGAAAGGAGTAGGGTACATCGTCGGTGTCACTCTCAACATCAGCCCCTCTCTCTTACTTACATGAATATTCTTCTACCCTAAGTTACATACAAGTTACATAAAAGTAAAAACTAAACTACAAAATGAAAGAATTAGTCTAAAATGCTAACTCTGCCTTGGCGTTATTTTCAGTGCACAATATGGCCTTTTATAGGCAGAAAACCCAACCACCAAGATCCCGGGGAGGTCGGGGGAGTTCACGCTCCCCGTAACTCCCCAAGATTGCCGCAGAAACGCGGCAAAAGCTGCGTTTCTGCGGCCAGGGTATGGCCAGATGGCCACACCCTATTGGTGGGTCATCCCGGGAGTTTCTTCTGACTTTATCCTTTGTTGGTTTCTTCGTTTTAGCTCCGGATTCTGACGAAATGGCCTTGGATTCTTGGCTTTAACCGATCGATTCTGAGAGGATTCTTCTCAACCGGTTTCAACCTCTTGATTTTGCCCTGATTTTATGTGTGCGAATTAACTCTGATTAAATTTAGAATTCTGGTGGGCTTTTGGGCTCATTTCTCTTCATCTCCTTAAGGATTGGGCCTGCAAATAAATCAAACAAATAATTAGGACAATGCAGGCTTTTATTCTAAATTCAGTATGAAAATGTGACATTAAATATGCAACATTAGTGACCAATCATCTTCCGCCAAGCCATTGGCGGCAGGATTATAGGTAGTTGAAGCCACATTCTGAATTCGGTATTTATCGCAGAACCGAAAGAACACTTGGCTTATGAATTAGGGACCGTTGTCGTGGATGATCCGCTTAGGGACACCGAATCGATGGATGACATGGTGTTTGATGAAGTTAACCACATTAGAGGTTTTGACTTCAGCTAATGGTATAGCTTCCGCCCATTTTGAAAAGTAATCGGTTATTGCGAGGATGAACCGGTGACCTTTTGTCGAAGAGGGGCTGATTGGTCCTACGACATCTATTCCCCATGCTTTAAATGGCCATGAAGCAACAGTCGGATGGAGCAACTCCGAAGGCTGGTGTATGAAGTCTGCATGGATCTGGCATGCTTTACACCTTCGTGCATATTGGATGGCATCGGCTATCATAGTTGGCCAATAATATCCAAGCCTATGCAACCTGTCTTTAAGCTTTGGACCTGGCTGATGAGCTCCGCAAATGCCGTCGTGTGCTTCTTTAAGCACTTCCTGTGCCTCTGAATGAGAAAGGCAATGGAGGAGGACACCGTCATATGAACGACGGTAAAGTGTCTTCAGAGTTGGATCGTAGTAGAAACGGAGAGACCTTCGTCTGATAGATGCCGCTTCTTTAGGATCGTCTGGAAGCAGACCGTGTAAAGCATAGTCAATGAGAGAAAAGCGCCAATCTCTCGGCTCAAAATCGGTGGAGACATTATAGGCTCCTCGGGTTCTTAGCATATGCTTGGAGCATATAAGATGTCGAGTTGCGACTGTGAGGTGATACTCGGTGTCGGCTGGCAAGGCTAGTGTCGTTGCTAATGCAGCAAGAGAGTCCGCCTTGGTATTCTGGGATCGAGACACGTGCCCGATGTAGAAGCCTTCAAATAGATTAGCCAATTCGATAGCCGTGTGATAATAAGGCACCAAGTCTTCGTGGCGAACTTCATATTCGCCTTTAACCTGATTGATGATCAGTTTTGAATCGCCGTAGGCTTCAAGGTAGCGTACCCCATTCCATGGGCAAGCTGAAGACCAATGAGCAGAGCATTATATTCCGCTACATTGTTGGAGCATGATTCCGTCAGAGAAAATGCTCTGGGAAGGACATGATTCTGTGGGGAGATAAACACAACCCCCACTCCGGCAATAATCTTGCCTTTAGGGCCCATTCGTGATGCTCCATCGAAGAACATCTGCCACACTTCCTCCTCTGAGGTTATATTGGAGTCGAAGACTTCGTCTGGAATATCCTCGTGAAGTTTTGAATGTTTCGGAACTGGATGAGCAGCCAAGAACTCTGCAAGGGCCTGACCTTTAACCGCCTTCTGAGGGGTAAAGATCATGTCGTATTGAGACAAAAGAAGTGCCCATTTAGCCAATCTTGAATTCAGTGATCCTGGCTTTGTCATAAGGAGACGCAATGGGTTCACTCTGGAGATGACATGTATGGTTTGGCCGACCAAATAATGTCGCGTCTTCTGGATAGCAAAGACGAGAGCTAAACACTCTTTCTCGATAGGATTATAGCGAGATTCCGCCCCTATCAGAGTCCTGCTTAGATAATAAATGGCTTGCTCGTGACCATTGTCGTCCTTTTGAGCGAGGAGGGCACCGAGAGAATAGTCCATAGCTTTTACATAAAGCAAGAATGGTTTCCCTGATGTAGGGGCCACTAAGACTGGAGGCTTTGTGAGGTATCTCTTGATGTCTTCATAAGCTTCCTGGCAAGCTTGATCCCATACGAAGGAAGCACCCTTTTTCATGAGTCGGGTGAACGGTTGACAGCGGCCTGAGAGATTTGCGATGAATCTTCTGATATAAGCCAGTCTGCCTTGCAAGCCTCTAAGCTCTTTGAGATTCCTTGGTGGATGCATGCTCTGAATGGCTTTGACTTTGTCTGGGTCAAGATGAATCCCTTTTGATGTAACAATAAACCCAAGGAACTTGCCACTTGACACTCCCAAGAAGGATTTTGTCGGATTCATTTTTAGTTGATGAACCCGCATTATGTCGAACATCGTTCTCAAGTCATGAAGATGGTCATCTTTGCTGCGACTTTTGATAGCAATGTCATCGACATAGCACTCTACCGTTTTTCGGAGATGATCGAGGAAGATTGTGCTCATTGCCCGCTGATAGGTTGCTCCGGCATTCTTCAGTCCGAAGGGCATTACAGTGTAGCAGTATACCCCCAATGGTGTTCGGAACGAAGTATGCTTCTCGTCGTCGGGATACATCTTAATCTGGTTGTACCCTGAAAAGCCGTCCATGAAAGACATCCTTTCGAATCCACATGTGTTGTCGATCATGACATCGGTGATGGGTAGTGGGAATTCATCCTTAAGACAAGCCGTATTGAGGTCGCGGTAGTCGATGCAGATCCGTATCTTCCCGTTCTTCTTGAGGACGGGAACGACATTAGCTACCCAATCTGGATGTTGTTCCTCCCGGATGAAGCCACATGCAATGAGCTTGTGAACTTCGACTTCAATAGCTTCCATAATGTTTGGGCGAAACCGACGTTGTTGCTGCTTGACTGGCTTGACGTCGGGCTTGATATTTAGACGGTGCACGGCTACTTGCGGATCAAGTCCGGGCATGTCTTCGTAGTTCCATGCGAAGACGTCTATATACTCCTTTACGAGTATTATCAATTCCTCCTTTTCTGTAAGTGATAAGCTTTCACTTATAAAGATGGGCTTAGGGTAGTCTTGACTACCCAAGTTGACCTGCATCACTTTGTCTTCAGTAGGTGGTACGCGCAATTCGAATCGCTTTTCCCATTGGAGGTCTAATTTCTGGGCCCATGGTTCCTCATCAAAAGCTTCTGCGGGCTCCAATTGACTGCTTGAAGTCATATTAACAGTGAGGTTTTCGAACATTCCTCCTACACTGACATCTGAGTCCCACTCGGAGGATGAGGTCGAATGTGATGGAATTGGTTCATCGTCTTTGGCTTGAACCGTTGCTGACGATGTGGGTGTAACATATCCCAACCCCCTGCGTGTACTATCATAGTAATTTGCAGGCTTACCTTTAGGCACGAAGTTCCGCATCAAACCGCGCCTTCCTTTTCCAAAATTCAGGCCTTCTCCATGCTTCAAGTTGTATCCCATTTTCTTCATAATATGGCGCGCCGGCCGCGCGTAATGGAAGAACTGTGGAGTGTCTGAATCTGAACTTGAATCTGTAGCGTGGGTCCCCGTGGTTGGGTTCTACCGAAGATTATTGGTAACTAACCTTGTTTGGACGGAGGGATCACTAGAGTGGCCCCTTCTATAGCTTCCATAGGTGTGCTGGCCGCACTCGGCTTATGTAAGGGCATATGCAGAGAGCCATCTGTAATGGATTTAACCGACCCAACACTCGCAGGATAATCAAAAGAAATATTATCATTAATTACACATTCTCCTTCATCCTCTGCAGGAGTATTACATTAGGGATTATTGAGACATGCTATAATTGGTTCACCAATCAGAATGGCTGGCATGCCTGCTTCGGATTCTGAATCCGCCTCATTGCCACTTTCATCATTATCCGGCAATGGTTCTTTAGGTGTTCCACCGGCCTCTTGATACAGGAGAGCGTCAGTGAAGTAATTTTTCACCCCTTTGAATGGTTGCTTCTCAGCAAAGACAGTTCGTACTGTCGCGTCATCTTCAACATATTTGAAGCATTGGTGCAGAGTAGAGGGAACGATCCAGTTGGCATGGATCCATGGTCGTCCTAGCAGCAGGTTATAGGATGTGTCAGCGTCAATGACATAGCATGTCACTTCTGATTTCAGGCTCCCGATTCTGCAACGGAGTCGAATTTTCCCAAGTGGGTGACTGCTCCCGGCATTGAAACCGTATATTATAGTGGTGGTTGCGGACAACCTATACAGCGGTATGCCGAGGAAGTAGAGAAGCCTTTTGGGGATGATGCTGAGTGCGGACCCCGGATCGACTTGTATTCTTTCAATGCATGTTGAACCGATATATCCGGTGTAGTATAGAGGTCGATCGTGCTTGTTGTCTTTGAGAAGCATATCTTCCGCCGTGAATGTAATGGCGGGCACCTTTGTTTGTGTATGATGACATTCTGGGCAAGAAGACTGAACGTCGTCGTTAGGGACCTCAGGCATGCATGTCAGAAAGGATTCTGAATTGGCTAGCACATCCCTGAGTGCTTCTCTTGTCTCTTTTGAGAGGCGAAGGAGCTCTTGTATAGTGATACGAGCTGGGATATTGGCAAGTTGAGCCAATATGTCAAACCGAAAGGGCGTATCAAACCCTTGGCCTGATGGTTTCTTCAACACGTGGTCGAATTGTACCTCCTTAGGCCTCTCTTTTCCCTTGGTTGGAATTGGAGTTGGTGCTGATATTGGTACTGACGTCGTTTGCCGTTGTATCTCGTCAGTAGACTTTTCATACTGCCTCAAGTATGATTTTCCGGATCGGGTGCCCGTCTGTTGAGGCGTATCGGCTTGCGCCGTGCAAGCAAGCTTTTCCCCTTCTGAATCGCTGAGGGAAGCTGATGTAAAATTGCCATCGTTTGGTAGGACAGAGATGACATTGCAAGATTTTCCCTTTGAATTGGGCTCATTTGAGCCCCGTTGTACTTCTTGGACGAGGTCCGGGTGTATCCACATAACTTCCCCTGTCCCGAATGTTAAGGGAACAAGTCCCTTATTATCTTGAGATGTAGCTAGAGGATGCTTGACTTCCAACCGTGGCGCAGGGACTGGATAGGTCCCGTCAGGAACTGTGACCTTTGGAGTCTTGCCGAATTCGAGGGTCACCATATTGGCAGTGACCTTCTTTTGCTCCGTCTTCAATGTCAGAACCCCGGCGTCGACCAAGGCTTGAATTCTATCCTTGAGGACATAGCACTTGTCGGTAGGATGGTGAATCATCCTGTGGTAGAGGCAGTATTTGGGATCATTTGTGCGTCCTATCTCATTGGGACGCCGAGCATCTGGCAGCTTCATTTTATTCCCTTTGTGGAGCAAATGGAATATCGTGACCACCTGATCGTCTTTGAAGGAGTACTGTTTTGGAGGGAACTTAGGCTCCTGGCTGTTGAAGCCGCTCTTCTTGGCCTTTAACTGCACGTCCCCGGACAATTCCACAGACATAGTCTCTTTCCCTTTGGCTTGAGAAGACTGCGGTAGGTCGCTACGTCCTTTACTGTTCATACCCCATTTGCCTCTAGGGGAGGATGGTTCGAACTTTTTAGCCGACTTTTCGGCTATCTCAGCTTGTTCGACCAATTCTTTCCAAGTGTGGGCCTTGACAGCCCCCATGCGAACTTCTACCTGGTCCAAGAAGTTGTGCCTGCACGTCTGTAAGAGCATGGGTAATGGCATCCCTGCTGGGCACATCAAAGACAGATTTTTGAACCGCTCAATGTAGTCACGAACAGATCCGCCCTTCTTCTGCACGGTGGAGAGAAGCTTGTCCATGGTTTCCTCGGTATCGTCCTCATAGAAACGAGAGAGGAACCGGGTTTCCAGGTCGATCCAGGAATTGACAGAGCCCGGAGGGAGACTTCGGAACCAGTCAAATGCCAACCCCTTTAGGGCGCCAATGAACAGCCTAGCCATGATGGCGTCGTTGCCTATAACATTACCAGTCTGAGACCGGAAATAGTAGATGTGCTGATTTGGTGAACTTTTACCATCATACGTATGCAACGTTGGTGGTTTGAACTTCGGTGGATATGGCACCGAATCCCACTCCAATGGGTAGGGACGGACTGCCCCTACTTTCTTTAGCTTATCCCTCTGAGCCAGGGATGCAATTTAGGCTTGGAGGTCTTTAAGGACTTCGGCGTCTAAGGAAGAGTCTTCCTTGGATTTCCCCGTCTTTGGCTGCTCATTGTTGAAATGTTCCTCCTCATCGTGATTGCTTCCGGCATCATTGTCATTCCGATTGCTGAGGAGTCGAGCAAGCATCTATTGAATATTGTCCAGGGCCTCTTGCTGGGTTTTGGAAGTTTGTTCCTGAGCTTCCAGGCGCCGACGAAGGTCGTCGTTAGCGTTATCAGCCATATTGACTGATGCTCTGTCTGTTCGCACTGAGCTAACTGTCGCCGAAGAGGCGTAGCCACTGTCTTCGTCTTCTTCATCCGATGGCTGGAGTGATTTCCTGGGCTCTGTCGAGGCTAGGGCCGTTGAGGAGGAAGGCTGTTCATAATTGTAGGGTATCGCCACCCTAGATCTGGTGTTTCGAAAAATACCTTCTTCATGCACCAAGACTTCGCCTAAGCCTGGGCTGTAATCTGGATCTGGGGAGCTGTAGAGGGTGTCGTCAGATGTTTGTCTTCCCCTGCGTAACTCTCGTCCTCTTTCGGTCATGTTGACGGATGCAGAGGGTGGATCTCGCGAGACGCTCCTTTTGCGATGCTTCATCGGGGCTTGTACCGACAGTCGATCAAAAACTGATCGCCGGCCTGGAGAAGAAGCGAAGATTGGTGCTAACCGGCAATGGACCGAGTGGACTGTCAGCAACTGACATCCCACTTGTTGACAACAGGAGGAAGAGGTTTGCTGATTTGTCAACAATTCCTGCAAATCAGATCCTCTCGGGCCTAAATAATTCAGCACAGAGGCTCCTTTGGATCGCATATAGGACGATGTCCTGTTTCTTTTATCCCTGCAGAAAGGATTAGCACTGAATAGTACTTTAGTTCTAGCTTCGCCAATAGGCGCGAACTTAGTGCTTGACGCACTGGAAAGCGGAGCACGCTGTGGTGCTTTACCCGCTATGCTGCTGCGAAGGGGATTAGCCTTAGATAATACTTTGGCTCTGGCTCCGCGGTCATGGACCCGGTGAGTACGCTGAGGTACAGTAGCTTCGCTCATATGAACGAGGCTGGCACCAGGCGTTGCTGTTCTTGAATTGGGCGACGGTATGATTGTCGTCGTGACTTCATGGTCGGCAGCATTGCTGGAGCAGAGAGGCCTCTTGCCTTTTTCTTTGCGAGAAAGGCGCGGTTTTGGCGTAGCTACGCCTGAAGCTTCGGCCAGAGACTTCTGTTTAGGCCTCCACATCCGCTTTGGCAGAGGATAATTAGGTTCGCAAGGAACCTGATTAGCCACACGCGAGGCTGGAGGGTGTTGGCAGAATTCTGCTTCTGGTTTCTGTTCTGAAACCTTAGCCGTGGAGACCGTCCTATGCTTCCGTGCTCGAAGCATTAGGCCACCCCAAGAGAGGACTTCTTCAAATCTTCTTTGGTCGAATTGAACGACCAGATTCTCAAAAGTGTTGGACTTGGACTGCGGGAGTGCTTCCTTGTTGCGCCAGAGAACCGCAGTAGGTTCGCAGAGAACCTTTTCTGTCTCCACAGAGACTTTCCTTGAAGATTTAGCTAGAGAGGCTCTGGCTGCACCGACTTTTCTGAATTCAGAGTTAGACCCCAAGGTCTGTTCGTCGCATTACGACACTTGATTCTCGACAGTGGAGAATATAATCCCCAGCGGAGTCGCCATCTTGTTTTCCATTGATTTGCAAAGGGGAAAACTTACAATAAAAAGAGTTTGAGGAGCTAAATTACAAGTATTCTTAAAAAGATTACAAGTAGATCTCCTCAGAGATTCTGGAGAAGTGTGCCGATAGGAGTCTGGTCAGCGCGCGACCACTTTGTCCCTTTGACGATGCGAGCGATGAGATTCCCTTCTCGCCTGGTTCCGGGAATCAGAGAATAGAGGGTTGGTAGAACCCTCTTGCTACTTCTCAAAACCGCCTTCTATTAGGAATTCTTTCTCGCCTGGTTCCGAAGATTCCTTGAGAAGGAGGTATTAGGGTATCGGCACCCTGAATAGAGAAGCAATTCCCTAAAAGTCTCTGAATTCAAGAGCGCACGGTGTGTCGTGAAGAAGCCTCTGCTTGTGGAGTCCTCTTGTGCGTGTCGTCTCAGAAAGGCTCTATTTCTGGAGAGGTCCTCCCTCCTTGTACCCCTGATGGGCTATTTATAGGGAGAGCAAAGGGTATAACCGTCCCTTGAAAATATGAAAACAGATTGAATCAAATCTGTTTAAATCTGGAAAGTAGCCTTGCTGCGAGGCTAGGATCAGCTTCTGTGAAGCTAGAAATGGCAGGTCGGTTGATCCACTTGATCTGTTTTGATTCTTTCCATATTGTTGAAAGATCTCTCCTGATCCTCTTACTTGTTTTAGAAGAGTCAAGAGATTGAGGCAATCAACTGCCGAATTTGATCTCTGATTTGATCTTATTGATTTAATCTGATTAGATCTGATCTCATCTGGAGATTTGATTGGTCAAAGGTTGACCATAGCAGACCAATAGCGGCGCTGCCCGCTTTGAGCTCGCAGCGGAGCTGGAGACGGTTTCTGGCGAAGTCCGAAAGAAACCCTTCGGCGGAGCTAGAAGTCCTCTGTGGCGAAGTTATAAGTTAGCTTCCTAGCGAGGCTTTGGATGGCTTCAAGGCGAAGTCGGGTGATACTAGCCTCTCAAGCGAGGCTATCCCTTTGGGCTCATGCGATGCTAAGTGCTAGCACCTTAGACCTGCTGAGGTCTGTTTAGAAACAATCCGGGTTCACTGTCTGCTTGCTGTATCAGTGGAGTCCAAGTTGCTTCCTTGTCCCTCGGAGATGGGTGAAAACTGGCCTTCAGCTCGTCTGTCACTTGTCTTTTGTAAATGTCAACAAGTTTAGACATTGTTCGGACCAATAAGAATCTTGTCTTTTTTAAATGTCAACACTGACGTCAGATTGAGGTTGGTACAGAAACTTCTACTGATATCGTTTGCTGTTGTGTCTCGTCAGTAGGTTTCTTGTACTGTTTCAAATACGATATTCCTGACTGAGTACCCACTGGCTGGGGTACATCAGCCTGTGCAGTGAAGGCATGCCTCTCATTTTTAGAATCTCTTAGAGAAGCTATTATCACATTGTCATCATCTGGCAAGACAGAGACAATGTTATAAAATCTCCCCTTTGACTTGGATTCTTTAAATCCCACTGTTCTTCTTGGGCGAGGTCTAGGTTCACCCACATGATTTCTCCTGTTTTCATTGTCAAGGGAACAAAACCTTTAGTCTCTTCTAGTTTAGCAGAAAGATGATTTATCTATAGTCGTGCTTTATGGCGGAAAAGATCCATCATGGACTGTGATCTTTGGCATAGTGCCGAATTCGAGAGTCACCATGTTTACAGTGACTTTCTTCTGTTCTGACTTTAGAGTTAGAACTTCGGCATCCACTAAAGCCAGAATTTTGTCCTTGAGGACAAAACACCTGTTAGTAGGATGATGAACCATCTTATGGAAAAGACAATAATTAGGGTCATTTGTGCGTCCACTTCATCAGGGCATCGAGCCTCTGGCAGCTTCAATTTATTCCCTTTTTAGAGCAAATGGAATATTATAACCACCTGCTCAACTTTGAAGGAGTACTGTATCAGAGGAAACTTAAACTCCTGATTATTGTCGCTGCACTTCTTGGTCTTTGGAGGGGCTTCTCCTGACAACTCAATGGATATAGTCTCTTTCCCTTTGGCTCGGGAAGATTGTGCCATCTCACTGCGCCCTTTACTATTCATACCCCATTTGCCTTTGGGGTAGATGGCTCAAACTTTTTAGCCGACTTCTCGCTATCTCAGCTTGTTTAACTAGTTCTTTCTAGTATGCGCCTTGACAGCTTCTATACGAATCTCCACCTGGTTTAGAAAGTTATGCCCTACATGTCTGTAACAACATTGGCAATGGCATCCCTATTGGACACATCAGGGATAATTTTGTAAAAAGTTGAATGTAATCGCGGACAGATTCTCCTTTCTTCTGTACAGTAGAGAGGAGTTTATCCATGGTCACCTTAGTATCATCCTCATAAAAATGAGAAAGGAACCGAGTCTCCAAGTCGATTCAGGAATTGATAGAGCCTGGTAGAAGGCTTCTGAACCAATCGAAAGCTACTCCTTTGATATACCAATAAACAGTCTAGCCATAATAGAATCATTATCTATAACACCGCCGGTCTGAGACCAGAAGTAATAGATATGCTGGTTCATTGAGCTTTTACCATCATACGTATGTAACTAGGTGGTTTAAATTTTGGAGGATATGGCACTGAGTCCCATTCAAGTGGATAAGAACGAGTCATACCTGCCTTCTTTAATTCATCCCACTGAGCTAGGATGCAATCTGAGCCTGGATGCCTTTAATAACTTCAGCATCGATGGACGAGCTTTCCTTTGATTTTTCAGTCTTAGGTTGCTCATCATTATGCTTCTCCTCATTGTAATTACTTCCAGCATCATTATTATTGTAGTTAGTGAGGAGTTGAGTGAGCATTTGTTGGATACTGTCCAAGGCTTCTTGCTAGGCCTTGGAGGTCTGCTCTTGAGCTTCCATTCATTGATGCGGTCATCATTACCGTTTTCGGCCATATGCGCCGATACTCTACCTGTTCGCACCGAGCTGACCGTTGCTGAATAGGCATACCCACTAGCTTCTCCTTTATCGTCTAACCATTGGAATAAACTTCTCAATAGTTCAGGTGATATTACTCTGGTCGAAGAGGATGGTTGCTCATAATTATAGGGTATGGCCACCTTAGATCTTGTATTTCGGAAGACACCTTCCTCTTCTACCGAGACTTGGCCTAAGCCAGGGCTATAGTCCGGGTCTGTAGAACTAAACGAAGGGGAATTAGCATCATACCGCCCTCATTTACTCCTAAACAGTTCACGTCCCCTTCCTATCGTGCTGACGGATGTAAAGGGTAGATCTGATAGATTTCACGATTTGCTCTTTTTGTGATGCTTGATGAGCTCGAACTGATAGTCAATTAAAAACTAACTGTAAGACTGGAAAGGTGGTGGGCACTGGTCCTAGTCGGCAATGGACTGAATGGACTGTCACCAACTGACATCCCACTTGTTCACAACAAGAGGGAGAAGTATGGAGTATTCTAACTTCCACTTGTTAGTTAGAAACTCTTGTAGATCAGCGTTAACCAAGTTTACATGATCTTGCTCGGATACTTGAAGAGGTTGTTCGGGTTGGAGACCTCTAGCCTTGGGGCTTCTGTTTTTAGGTGATTTGGAAATCACCTTATCAGTTATATTAACTTCGCTTGGCGAAGTTAAATGTGTAGCTCTTCCACAAGGCGTGGACTTAGCACTGGAGGATTTTGGAAGTGAACTCATAATGACTTCGCTTTTAGCACGCTGTGGAGCTTTATTCTTGATTTTATCGCGAAAGCAGCTAGCACTGGAGAGTGCTTCAGTTCTAGCCTCACAGCTGAGGACTTTGTTAGTACCCTTAGGTACCGGTACTGCAGTCACCAGACCATCAGTAACTTCGCGAGAAGTTATGGTGACTTTATTTTTAGCACGCTGTGGTGCTTTGCACTTCGCCTTACTGCGAAGGTATTTAGAACTACATAGTGTTTTAGTTCTAGCCTCACGGCTGAGAACTTCGCTCATAGGAGTGAGGTTGGCACTAGGGGCCAATGCTTCCAAACTAGGCGAAGACAGTGGCATCGACTTGGCCTCGCGGCTAATGTTGGTAGTGGTGCCAAATCGTATAGGCATCTTGCCTTTCTCTTCGCGTGGTAGGCGAAGTTGCGTTGGAACTTCACCTAAAACTTCACGTGTAACCTTTTGCTTCGCCCTCCACATTTGCTTGGGAAGCAAAGCTTTAGTTTCGCAGGGAACCTGTTCAACCTTTCGTAAAGTACTTTTAGCCTCAGTTGATGCAGAGAGGAACTGGAAAGAGTCTTGTCCAGTTACTCGCCAGGCTACGGCTGGTTTCTGTTCTGTGGCAAGTGAAGCCTTGGCCATAGAAGCCTTCCTGCACTTCCGCGCATGGAGCACTGGGCTACCCCCAGAGAGCAATACTTCAAATTTTTCTTGGTCAAAGTGAATGACCAAGTTTTCGACAATGACGGGCTAAAGACTATGACCGTTACATTGCGATATTGCCTCCTTGTTGTGAAAGAAGACTGATGCACCAGCGGAGTCGCCATCTTGTTTTCCATTTAAAATCAATTCGGGAAAACTTACAAAAAAGAATCGAGGTGCGAAATTACAAGTAATTCAAAAAAATTACAAATAGATCTCCTCTGAGATTTCTGGGGAAGTATGCCTGTAGGAATCTAATTAACGCGCGATCACTTTATCCTTAGACGATGTAATCGATCAGACGATCAAGCTGCCTCCAAATAGGATTCCCTTCTCACTTGGTTCAAGGAATAGAATATTTGAAAGTAGGAGAACAAAAGAACACTCTCTGGAATTTCTGGTTGAACTTCTCTTTTCTCTAACCCGTTAGCCTTTTTTTTCTTTTTATCCATGCCTATCTCTCCCTCTGCCCGTCCCTCTGTCTTAGCTCAACAAGGGACTCATTTATAGCAAAAATGGGGTGTAACAGGCCCCTTGAATTTAGCAAGGCTGAATAAGTATTTAGCTTCTCGTGAGGTTGCAAATGACCTTGCAACAAAGCTACTTGCGAGCTTTTGGTGAAGCTAGAGGGTTCATGCGAACGCCTTCTTGCCGTTGTGGCTTAATTGTCTCCACTTAATGTGGGACGAAGTGGGTGGATGTAACCGCCCACTTGAAGTGGCGTTAATCCCAATAAATTAGTGAGGTTCACCCATTAATCCCTCATGGGATTTTGATACGGTCAATTTGATGACCTGACAAAGCTCACTGTGGAGCTAAGTCATGCGAAGTTAGGCTTTAGCTTAAAGCTTCAGCGAAGTTACCTTTATAGTCCCCTGCGAAGGTAGGACTTAGCTTATAGCCTCGGGTGAAGTTAAGATTCAGCCCAGCGAAGCTAGGAATAAAGCTTCTAGCGCGAAGCTCCTGGATTAGCCTCTGGTGGGGCTCAATGGTGAGCTTCGAGCGAAGCTAATAGTTTGGCCTCAAAACGAGGCTGCAAAAAGAGCTTTCGGCGAAGCTGTAAGTTAGCTCCATATGGAGCCATGGAGGGCTTTAAAGCGAGGCCAGAGGCTATCCCCTTGGGCTCATGCGAGGCTAAGTGTTGAGCATCTTAGACCTGCTTGGGGCTCTTCAAAGGCAACTTTGGCTTACTGATTGCAAAATCAAAGTGATAAGAATTACCGTCTAGCTTTGGGCTAACGGGTCATGTCCACGAGGAGGAATGTGATGGAAGCTTTTCGGTGTTTTGTTTAGAAAGCTAAGAATGGTGCTAGTTTTTTAGTTAAAAAGAGAATGGAGAGAAGGAAGTGATTTAAAGAAAAACTTAAAATTTAGAGAAGACTTTGGAGAAGGTGATCTTTAAAAAGTGTTGAAAATTGTTTGGTTGTTTTTAATATAGAAAACAAATCAGGGCTCACTAATCTTCTACTCAACTACTTACTTTTCTCAAGAACATTTTGGTGCATCACTTTTATCATAAGCAAAATCTTAGTTTCTTTTAATGTTCAAGTAAAACAAATAAGATGATTTTGGATTAAATCTTAAGGTCTTTCTTAACACAACATTAAAAATAGAATATTAAACCAACAAGCGCGAAGAAGAAAGTATGAAAAAAAATGATTTAAAAATATTTATGCATTGAAAGTCCAAGTTTAAAAGAAGAGCATCCTCATAAGCTTTCAAGAAAAAAATTTAACTTTAGGCATTATTATGATTCAAGAGAGTTCTTTCATAAAAATCCATCAAGAGAGAGGAGGTAGAAGAGATTAATTAGTGAGCCCAGAAAATGCTTTAGCTACTTATAATGAAAGAAAAATAAATAAGAAAATGAAAATTAAACATAGACATACCGAATTGACTCGAGTTGAACAAGCAAGTTGAATCTCCTTTGATTGTCACTTCAAGGATGAATTACACACTCAGTTTCACTCTTCTCTCTTTGCTTGTCTAAACTGAAAAAACAAAGAGGAGATACAACTTCTCCGAACTATCTAACAATATCCTAAAACCCTAAAGAATAAAAAAGAATTCTAATCCTAGTCTTCGCTTCCTTCTTCTCTATTGAAAATGGTATTTATAGGAAAAACCAGACGGGAGAGGTCGTAGGAAGATTGAGGGAGCAAACGCTCCCCCAATAACCCCAATAATGCCGCGAACTAGCTGCGTTTTCGCGGCCCTGGTGTGGCCAGGTGGCCACACCCAATTGGTGGAGGTCCCAGTTTGATGATTCCCCCATATCTTCTGCTAGTTTTCTTGTTTTAGCTCCTGGGTTTGTCAAAACGGCCTTTGATTGTTGGCTTTAACTAATTGATTTGTAAAGATCCATTTTAATTGATGTTCAACCAGTTTTATCCTCTCTGATCTGCCTTGATCTGCCCTGATCTTAATTCTGAATTAAATCATAATTTTGCTGAGCTTTTGGGCTTGTTTCTCTTCCCTTTCTTTTAGCAATGGGCCTATATCTAACAAAGAAGAATAAGATTTGTTAATAGGATTTAATAGATAAAAAACATGGTAATGTGATAATATATATGCAATATACGTGACCGATCACACCCCCACACTTATCTTTTGCTCGCCCTCGAGCAAAACATCAAACTAATCCAAACAATTATTAGACCACTTTCGCAGGTCACTCGATTACACTAAGCATGTGTAACAAGCCGTTAAACCTCTAGGTTACCCCTAGAGGACGAGTTTTGTCTCGTGAGAGTTTTCAGTGGATTCCACCGACAAAATCTATAAAGAAAGAGAAAAAATGTTAGTATTTTTGAAAAAAAACATTTTGAAAAGTGAAAATATTTGAAGTATATTTGTGAGAGTTTATGTAATTTATAAGTTATAGGAATATCAAAATTTTCATTTGTAAACTTAGTCTCTATTCAAAAACATGTCATCAATCAAAGTAAGGAGTCAAATTATATTTCTCATCTAGTCTATTACTTTACGCTGAGTCATATGCACCTTCGTGAGCGTGAAGTTTGACTAAGGGTTCTTTAACATTAACTCCTATTGCTTATTTATATTTATTTTTGGTGGTATTTATTCTTCAATTCCATTAGCTTTCTAATCTGTCCATGTAACGAGCCTTTAGTCGGTGACACCCAAATCGGACAGTTTTAGGGCACCAGGTGAGAAAACACCCCTAAGGACTTAAACACTCGAGCATACAAGGCCACGAAACCAAGGGTATTTATTTATAAAATGTACCTCTTTTAGGCGTGAATACTTATGCTTCATGAGGCATAAATACCCAGCTTAATCAGAGGATTTATATATATATATATATATATATATATATATATATATATATATATATATATTTTAAACTTATCTAATTATCATTTGCATAAATACCAAGGCTTGCTTAGGCCAAAGCACCTTACTAATCAATAATTAGATTTGTGTATATATATATATATATATATATATATATATATATATATATTCTTTTTTTAATAAGGCATAAGAATTTTTGTCTTTGAATCCTAAGTTTGTAAGTGTTTAAAGTGTGCATATTTATTCAAGGTAAAGATCAAGACTAAATTACTTTCATCAATTTTCTTCCTAACCCTGAAAATCAAACAAGTTATCTTATTTTGACTAAGTATAAGAAATCTTAATTATGATTTTCCTATTCCTTAAAATTGACTTAATTCCTTACAAAATAATATATTAAAATGTTGTTCTTACCTTTCAAAAAGTTTTTTTTATATATTATATTTTTTTATTTTTTCTTTTTAGTTATATTAGTCATGTTAGAGCCCTCCCCCACACTTATCTCATGCACTGTCTCTAATGTATGAAAGAAATGTATAGATGCATGAAATAAAATAGAAAAGAGGAAAGTTACCGATACACTGGGTCAAAAAGACCCATAGCCGTTTCATTTACCGGCACTGATTCCAAGAAAGGTTTAAGGCGTTGACCATTTACCTTAAGGTCATTTTCATTTTTGGTGTCACTGATCTCTACAGCACTGTGTAGAAACACGGTTTTTACAACGTATGGCCCAGTCCATCTTGATTTTCATTTTTTTAGAAAAAGATGAAGCCTAGAATTACAGAGTAAGACTTTTTGTCCAGGGACAAAGGTTTTTCTTATGATGTATTTATCATGAAAAATCTTAACTCTATATTTAGTGATCTTAGCATTTTCATAGGCCTCATTTCTTAACTCCTCTAATTTGAAAATTTGTAATTTTCAAAGGTTACCGGCCTTAGTCAAGTCGAAATTCAACTACTTGATTGCCCATAAGGCCCGGTGCTCTAACTCAACGGGTAGGTGACAAGCTTTACCATAGACTAACCTATAAGGAGACATCCCTAGAATCATCTTGAAAGCGGTCATGTAGGCCCATAGGGCATCTACAAGTTCGGCGGACCAATCTTTCTGGTTTTGGTTCACAGTCTTCTCCAAGATAAGCTTGACTTGTCTATCGGAAATCTCAACCTGCCCACTGGTTTGAGGATGATAAAGTGTGGACAACTTGTGAGTTACAGCATACTTTCGCATAAGAGCTTCGAAGGATCTAATGCAAAAGTTAGTGCCATTATCACTAATGATAGCACGAGGGCTTCCGAAGCATGAGAAAATGTTCTCTTTCAAAAACTTTATGACAATTTTGTTATCATTAGTTCTACTAGGAATGGCTTCTACCCACTTGGACACATAGTCCACAGCAACTGATATGTATTGGTTTCCAAATGAATTAGGAAATAGACCCATAAAGTCGATGCCTCAAACATCAAAGAGTTCTATTTCTAGATTTGGGTTAAGGGGCATCATATCTCATTTTGAGATCCTTCCTACCATCTGGCATCTAGGGCACGTCTTGCAAAATTCATATGCATCTTTGAATAAAGTGGGCCAATAGAGTCCACTTTGTAGCACTTTTTCAGCAGTCTTGCGGGGACCAAAGTGTCCACCGCATGCAAGTTCATGATAAAAGAATAGAACACTTTTAACCTCCTCATTAGGAATGCATCTCCTAATAATTTGGTCAGAACAGTATCTAAAAAGATACAGTTCCTCCCAAAAAAATACCGGACTTAGGATAAGAACCGGTATATATCGTTTTTGGACCAATGAGACGAAGTTTGGTTTGTGACTATGTAATTCACTATATCAGCAAACAAAGGTTCCCTAAAGATAGCTAAGAGTTTTCATCAAGAAAGTCCTCATTTATGGGCAATTCGTTGCATGGAGAATTTGGGAATCATGAGAGATGGTCAGCAACGACATTTTCTACGCCTTTCTTGTCTCGAATCTTGAGATCAAATTCTTCAAGAAGGAGGATCCAACGAATGAGTTAGGCCTTGGCATCCTTCATGAGGTACCTAAGCGCAGAATGATCAGTGAAAATGGTAGTTTTGGACCCTAGTAGGTAGGGACGAAATTTCTCTAAGGCAAGCACTGCTGCCAAGAATTCCTTCTCAGTAGCAGTGTAGTTCAATTGAGCATTGTTGAGAGTCCTACTAGAGTAGTAAATCATGTGCTACTTGTTATCAGTATGTTGTCCTAGGACAGCGCCTATGGCAAAATCAGAAGCATCGCATATGATTTCGAATAGCTTAGACCAATCCGGTGCAGATATGATTGGTACAGAAATAAGATCTCTCTTAAACTTCTCTCAAGAATTCATACATTCAGCATCGAAAGTGAATGACACGTCCTTAGATAACAGATTAGTCAAGGGCCTAGCAATTTTGCTAAAAATTCTTGATAAATCTTCGGTAAAAACTGGCGTGTCCTAAAAAGGACCTAATATCCTTCACACATTTGGGCATGGGAAGCTTAGCGATAACATCAATCTTGGCTCTATCCACTTCAATTTCTTTCTTGGAGATTTTATGACCCAAGACAATTCTATATTTTACCACGAAGTGGAATTTCTCCCAGTTTAGTGTCAGATTTTTCTTAGCACAACGTTGGAGTACAAGTTCTAAATGGCGGAGACATTAAGTGAATGAATGTCCATTGATGGAGAAATCATCTATGAAGATTTTTAAGAATCGTTCTACCATATCAGAAAAAAGACTCAACATGCAACGTTGAAATGTTGCTGGGGCATTGCATAAGCCGAAAGGCATTCGATGATAAGCAAATATCCCAAATGGATATGTAAATGTAGTCTTTTCTTGGTCCTCAGGAGCAATAGGAATCTAATTATACCCGGAATAACTGTTCAAGAAATAGTAATACTCGTGGCCCGCCAAACGTTCAAGCATTTGATCAATGAAGGGAAGTGGAAAATGGTCCTTACGAGTTGCAGCATCAAGCTTCCTATAGTCAATGCAAACTCAGATCTTCGTGGGAAGTCGAGTTTGGACCAACTCTTTGTTCTCATTTTTCTCTACGGTGAAACCGGATTTCTTTGGAACCGCGTGGACAGGACTGACCCATTGGCTATCAGAAATGGGATAGATTATCCCATTGTCTAAGAGTTTCACAATTTTAGCATGAACAACCTGTTGCATTATAGGGTTTAACCTACGCTGTGGGTCTCTTTTAGGTGTTGCATCTTCATTGAGATGAATGCGATGTTGAATTATGGTTGGACTCAATCCCTTTATATCAGTCATAATCCAACCAATGGCTTCCCTATATTTTCTTAAAATTGCTTTAAGATCTTCTTCTTTCCCGTCATTTAAATGGGAGGCAATGATGACAGAAAAGGTCTCTTATTTGGCTAGATAGACGTACTTGAGATGCGTAAATAAGGCTTTCAATTCTAAGGAAGAGGAAGGCTTACTGGAAGGATTATGGCTCCAAATTTGGTGAAAAAGGGTTCGAGGCCCAATTCCCAGCTGACTAAACAACCTAATCAGGATTAAAGTCGTCAGACTCTAACTCGAAGTCACACTCAGTTTCTAGTTCCAATTCTTCCCTATGTTCACTTGTTAAGTTCTCAATAAGATTCACTTCAATTGTTTGGTCCTCAACATCACGGGGTTGTTTTCCTAGGTTGAAGACATTGACTTCTCTAGTCATGTCCCCTAAGGTTAACCTCATGGAACCATTCCTATAATTGATGATGGCATTGGCAATAGTAAGGAATTGTCACCCTAGGATAACAGGAGTTTGAGCCCTAGGATTGGATACAGGTTGTGTCTCTAGAACTATGAAATTAATGGGGTAAATAAACTCCCCGACCCGAATAAGGACATCATTAATCTCTCTTTTTGGAACTTTGACTGAACGATCAGCCAGTTAGATAGTGACTCGAGTTGGACTAAGATCACCCAACCCGAGTTATTAATAAATTGAGAATGGAAGCAAGTTAATACATACCACCAAATCAAGAAGTGCACGACTAATCTCGGCTTGTTCTATGGTACAGGCAATTATGGGACAACCTGGATCCTTGTACTTGACAGGGATCAGACACGACAGTAGCTCACTAATGTTAGTGGCTAAGAAGACCTTTTGGGTACATTCGTCTTTCTCTTCTTGGTGCACATTGTTTGACTGAGTTTTCCTGCACACAAAATATGAATATTAGATCTGAGAATTAAAGGTGTGCGAGGTGCTCAATACTAATCCGCGGTAGCAAGGCTATGCGGGTCGTGATCCTCAGGGAAGGACTGCGATGGAAGCGTTAAGCAAGTTTCTCTAAAGTTTTTATTTTTATTGTTAAATAGTGGTATTTACAATGGGTGGTATTTACAGTGAAGTGGAAGAGAAGAATTTAGGAAGATGTGGATCTAAACTAAAGGAAGAAAAGAAAGAAAACACGTACGAACCTCTTCAGCCTGCTTACCTTTGATCCGTGCGATGATTTACCTTTTCTCGGAAGACTTGCAAGTATGGCGTATAGGAAGTTAATCGCCATAAGCCATCAAGGGATCTTCGTTGGCTAGGCAGTCTCGAAGCAGTTGGGTCTCATTGTTCACAAGGCATTAGAGAACAAATAGAAGAAAGAAAATAGGAACATAGAAGCACAAGAATAAACAAGAGATGAAAAACATAAAATAATAACAAAAACGAACCTTAAACGGATTTCATTGACAATGGAAGATAAGCGGGCTTATACCGCTGTCACCTCAGTACAAGCGAAGACTCCATCCTCCATGAAAGTTTCCTCCACTCTCAGTTACAAAATTTACAAAATAAAAACGAAAATAAAATCTAACCTAAAAACTAAACCCTAGCTTTTGGCCCTTTGCTCTTCGCTCTGGACGCCCCTTCTCTGTTGCTCTGCAGGGGTATTTATAGGAGATATAGGAAGTACAGTCCCAGTACAACTCCTCAGCGAAAACGCATCGCCAATCGCCTCAGGATTGCCGCGGAAACGGGAATTTTGCCGCGGAAACGCGGCACTTTTGTAGCCAAATGCCACGTGCTTTGGCGCGTGGCATCCTCTGGTCCGTCCATCTGGGATTTTCCTTCTGGAAGTTGAATCTCGACTCTTTATCTTGGGATTTAGATATAACTTGGGAAGCAAGTTACCTAGATCCCAAATCTTTTATCCACGAATTTCCTTCTCTTCTTTGGCTTTTATCCTTATCCTGCAAGTGTTTAGGGTTGAATAGAAGTCTATCCTTCCCTCTTCTTTGATATTTGCAACTTTTGCCCTTAGTATTTGCATTTTTGACAATTGATATTTGCACTTTTGCACTTGGCTTTATATGTGGGCTTTTGGGCTCTTTTTAGGCTTTAATTCTTTCTTTTTATTATTTCGAGGCCTGCACACAATAAATTACAAAATATTAATAAATGTGCAGAATTAAATGAATAAATATGAAAATGTGATGGTAAATATGATGATAAAAATGCACTTTTCACTACCAATCACACCCCCACACTTATCATTTTGCTCGTCCTCGAGTAAAAACAAAGAAAAAGAAAAAGAAATGAAAAGTTAATCTAACCTAACTCACTTTCGTAGGAATCACGGTTGCACTTAGCACGTGCAACAAGCCGTTAAACCTCTAGGTTACCCTAGAGGACGAGTGTTGTCTCGTGAGGGTTTTCAGCGGATTGCACCCACAAAATCCATAAAAAGGAAAATATTTGAATTATATTTGAAGAGGCTAAGTAGTCTATAAGTTTTAGGATCCTCATTTTTATTCATTCTTCAAACCTAGTCTTTATAAAGTCAATTGTTATTCATTTTAGGTAAGGATTAAATTGAATTTCTAATATAGTCTTTTTCGTTACCAAAAATCATATGCATCCTTATGTTTTTACTAGGAATTCCTTAACTTGGACTCTCATGCCTCTTTATATATATATATTTTTTATTTTTTTTTTTAATATGTATAACGCATCTAATTTTCTTTCGTATAAGCATTAAGGCTTCTTGAGGCCCTCATACCTAACTAATTGACTATTAGATGTGTTAATACATATATAAGTAATTTTTCCTTAATTTCCTTAGGCTTTCTAATCCACCCATGTAACGAACTTAAAGTCGATGACTCCCAAACCGGTTGGCTTTAGGGCACCAGGTGAGAAAACACCCCGCAGACTCAAATTCGAGTGAAATAGGCCCCAAAACTAAGGACTTTATTTTATTTACTCACCTTTAGGCATGAATACTTATGCTTCTTGAGGCACATGTATCAGCTTAATTGGTGATTTTTTTTCTCTTTTTCTTTTTTTTTTTTATATGAGGCACAAGGTCTTTGTCTTAGAATCCTAAATATGCATTTGGTATGCATATTTCATTAAGGTAAAAATCAAGACTAATTACTTATTCAATTTCTCTCCTATACCTAAAAATTTAAACAATTTATTTATTTTGACCAAGTTTTTAGAAATCCTAATCACGATTTTCCTAATCCTTAAAACTAACTTAGATTTCTTTCAAAAAAATAAGTCAAAGTATTTCCTTTTTATAACATTTTTTTTAAAATTTTTTTTTTATTAGCAAATTTTGTTAGTGTCTACTTATGTTAGTATGTTAGTAAAGCCCACCCCCACACTTATCTCATGCATTGTCCTCAATGTATGAATGAATGCATATATGCATGAAACAGAACAAGGGATGGCGGAAGTTACCTTAGGGTGGTGGTTCCGGTGGTGGTCTAATTGGTCCACGAAATGCGACCCAATCAACTTTTTGTGGAATTCGAGGGAACCCACCAGAAATCTTTCTTGTATAACCCACTAAAATGATGTCTATATTAACATTTTTAAAAATTCCACCCCATCAAATTTCCATAATTCATAATAAATTTCAGAGTCAATTGTGTCAACCGCCTTGTCCCAGAATGGAGAGTGAAAAGATGGAATGATTGACTTGGACGTCATAAGTACGGGAACGAATACCGACTCAGGAAAGAAACTCAAATCAAGTAAGGGTTCAGGAGTCGAGCATGGTTCAAGAAGTGGGTCCAAGTCAAGAAGTTTAAGCTCAAGTCCACAATCATCTTCCCACAATGGAATGTGACTCAATGTTGGTGATTCAAGTTCAAGAATGATAGGTGTGGGAATCAAAACTGACTCTAAAATATTACCTAAGTCGGGTAACAAAACAGGAGTCAATAATGATTCAGGAATTTGAACTTGATTATAGATTTGAGAATCTAGGTCACATATCTCATTGGGTTCAATGATATAAAAATTAGAACTTGCCAATTTATCCATGGGACTTTCAAAATTGCACAATTGGTCAAGTTCAATATGATCATCTAAAATGGGTGATTCAATTTCATTATGAATTGGAACAGGATCCAATGTTGACTCGGAAAAAGTGAAATCAGGTGGAGACACCGGAGTCATTATTGAATCAGGATGTAAAATTGAATCATCAAGTGGGAGATCATGATCATATTCATGCTCAAGTTCTATTTCAGGAAAGGAAAAACTTGCCAAATTATCAAGAATTGGAGTTTCGGCAAGTTCAGATGATGGCACTGAAATAGAATCTTGTTGTCCAAAGCAACTTGGTTCGTCGGCTCTAAGAGAGTGGTCAGCGATATCAGAATTTGCCGAACTGTAAGAACGCAAAGATTGAACCATCATATCTAAATCATGCTCACGAGCTAATCTAGCCTGAGTCATGGCTTCAAGCCTCTTTTGGAATTGGATTTGGAAAGAGGAAGTGAGATCGTGATGAAGTTGTGAGTCGGTGGACTCACGCATCATCATGTCTAAGATTGATGGTGGTTGTTGCTTGGACTCGTTCATACTCATCATTTCCCCGATAGATGGTTTTCTATTCTGAATGGGTGGATCTGAGTATGAATCTTGGGAAGAATGTGGACTAGATGGATATGGAGGACAATTTGGTTGAGAATTAGACTCGGGGGACTTGAAACCCCATGAACTCTGTGACGAGTTGAAATTATTATGGAAATTATAGTCATAAGATGGGGGGTGTGGGTTATATTCATTCGGATAAGACCATTCCGGCACACTAAATTGGTCAAAGTTAGAGTATGCCGGGTTGGTAATATCCGAATAATAGTTAGGGGTGTAATATGGATTAAAATTGAATTATTATTATATGCCATATCACACCAACACAAACAAAACAAAAAGAAAACAAATAAACAAAAAAAATTCTAACCTAAATTAGGGTAGACCTATGACCTAGACGACTCCTAACTGGTTAGACTGTCCACGGGAGGTAGGGTGTAGACTTTGACCACAAGTTAATCAGCCAGGTCGGGGCAAGAGTGGTGGGAGGTTTTCCGTCAAAGACGTTCCTTAATTAAATAACCACCACACTTCGGGCTTTCGGCCCTCAATCCCCTTCCTAGACACTGATTTGGAAGGAGTCAACTTCCAACACCGTTCCCCTTAGGATAATCTCCTAATTGAGTCTGAGTGTCCCTAGGGCCAACGTCTACTAATTTTTAAGTTAGGCTTGGGTTAGTGAGTGCTCGGGATATGATTTTTGGGCTAAGGAAGGGTGATGAAATCCCCACCTTATCTTGTTAATGGGTTATGCCCTTAAGATGAATTAGTGCAAGTGTACAAGATAAGTAGATAAGATTTACTCAAAGCAGAAAATCAACCAAGAGATGAGTCCTATTCTACATGCAATGCGTACGTACCTTGCTTCTCCAGCACTCTTCAACAGTAAAAATAAAGGAATTGAAAAGACACGTGCCTAATATGCAAACGTCTAATCAATTTTATCTTTAACAACAAATAATTTACTGTTGAATTAATTAGCAGTATACAGGTTTATCACAGAACAAACCCAACAGAGCAGAAAACAGTATTTGCAATTTGCAGAATCCTGCAAAAATTTCAGTGAGTAATCCTCTACTGTTGCCGCGTTTCCGCGGCTATGGCCGCGGATCCGCGGCAATACAGTAGTCTCTGATGCTCTCCCTTCGAGGGCAGAGGCACAGAGGAGCTATATGTCCACTGCTGCTGCTGTATTTCTGTTTCCTGTTCTCCAAACCTGCAAACAGAAAAGAATAAAGAATTAGTTAAAAATTAAATTTTTGTTTTAGAGATAAACTTACCGTCCCTCCCCGGCAACGGCGCCAATTTGTTTGACTGAGTTTTCCTGCACACAAAATATGAATATTAGATCTGAGAATTAAAGGTGTGCGAGGTGCTCAATACTAATCCGCGGTAGCAAGGCTATGCGGGTCGTGATCCTCAGGGAGGGACTGCGATGGAAGCGTTAAGCAAGTTTCTCTAAAGTTTTTATTTTTATTGTTAAATAGTGGTATTTACAATGGGTGGTATTTACAGTGAAGTGGAAGAGAAGAATTTAGGAAGATGTGGATCTAAACTAAAGGAAGAAAAGAAAGAAAACACGTACGAACCTCTTCAGCCTGCTTACCTTTGATCCGTACGATGATTTACCTTTTCTCGGAAGACTTGCAAGTATGGCGTATAGGAAGTTAATCGCCATAAGCCATCAAGGGATCTTCGTTGGCTAGGCAGTCTCGAAGCAGTTGGGTCTCATTGTTCACAAGGCATTAGAGAACAAATAGAAGAAAGAAAATAGGAACATAGAAGCACAAGAATAAACAAGAGATGAAAAACATAAAATAATAACAAAAACGAACCTTAAACGGATTTCATTAACAATGGAAGATAAGCGGGCTTATACCGCTGTCACCTCAGTACAAGCGAAGACTCCATCCTCCATGAAAGTTTCCTCCACTCTCAGTTACAAAATTTACAAAATAAAAACGAAAATAAAATCTAACCTAAAAACTAAACCCTAGCTTTTGGCCCTTTGCTCTTCGCTCTGGACGCCCCTTCTCTGTTGCTCTGCAGGGGTATTTATAGGAGATATAGGAAGTACAGTCCCAGTACAACTCCTCAGCGAAAACGCATCGCCAATCGCCTCAGGATTGCCGCGAAAACGGGAATTTTGCTGCGGAAACGCGGCACTTTTGTAGCCAAATGCCACGTGCTTTGGCGCGTGGCATCCTCTGGTCCGTCCATCTAGGATTTTCCTTCTGGAAGTTGAATCTCGACTCTTTATCTTGGGATTTAGATATAACTTGGGAAGCAAGTTACCTAGATCCCAAATCTTTTATCCACGAATTTCCTTCTCTTCTTTGGCTTTTATCCTCATCCTGCAAGTGTTTAGGGTTGAATAGAAGTCTATCCTTCCCTCTTCTTTGATATTTGCAACTTTTGCCCTTAGTATTTGCATTTTTGACAATTGATATTTGCACTTTTGCACTTGGGCTTTATATGTGGGCTTTTGGGCTCTTTTTAGGCTTCAATTCTTTCTTTTTATTATTTCGAGGCCTGCACACAATAAATTACAAAATATTAATAAATGTGCAGAATTAAATGAATAAATATGAAAATGTGATGGTAAATATGATGATAAAAATGCACTTTTCACTACCAATCACACATGTCCTTAAGAAACTTAGCATAGGATGGGACTTGTTAGATGGCATCAAGAAGTGGCACATTTATCTTCACTTGATTGAAGATCTTAATTATCTTATCCATGTGTGAATTTTGCTTGTTGTTTTTCAGCCTATTAGGAAATAGTACTATAGGCTGGTGCACCTGACTAGTTAACTTATCTTTTTCAGATTCGTCAGATTTGGAAGGATAGGAATTAGATGAGGTGGATGCTTGATTGTGGTTGTGCTGAATGGGATTAGATGGTGTCGACACTTGATTATCAACTTTCTTTCCCGACCTCAATGTATGAATAACATTACATTAATTCATTGATTGATCCTCAGCCAAATGAGCTTGTTGAGAATTCTTAGAATTCGTTATTGGCTGACTAGGAAAGGTACCCTTTTGCTCTCATTCTGTGGAGTGGCTAATTGGCTCATTTGAACCTCTAGCCTCTGTATAGTTTGCATGATAGAATCTTGATTTTTCACGTATCTTTCTATGTTTCTCTCAAAGTCAGTCATTCTCCTTTCTAGTTGAGAATTCTGGAAGGAAGATTGTGGAGCTTGGTTGGAAAAGTTTTGTTGATAGTTTGAAAAGTTAGGTGGATAGTTGGGAGAATTATTGTGAAAATTAGAAAAGTTGGGTTGATGATCCGAAGAATTATTGGCATGATAGAAGTGGCTTGCTTGATTTGACCGTGAGTGGTCATTGTTATTTTGACTCCATGGGAAATTCGGGTGATTTCTCCTGCCGGGATTGCACGTTGGTGCGTAAGGATTATTGTTCAGCCTTGAAAAGGCCGCATTCATCGGTTCAAGGTATTGTTGCTGAGCCTGAAACACAGGACACTCCTCAAACACACGATTCATAACTTGGCAGTAAAGATAGCTTGGAGTTGGAAATTAGTTTGGGCTGACTTGATTGACTGGACTTGGTTCCTTAGTTTCTAAAGCTTTCAGTCTTCTCGCTAGGTTAGCTAACTTAGCCTCATTAGGTATGGATGATTTAATAGAATGGAGACCTCCTTTTGAAGAGATGGAGTTTGAGTTCCTTAAGGTTTCACTAGTAAGTTCCCATTGGATTGTCTTTTCAGCTAGATTCTCATATAAATCCCATCCTTCATTTTCATCTTTCTGCAAGAATCTCCCTTGGCACTTACTTTCTAAGAGGGTCTTGGTAGAATAGTCTAAACCGTCATAAAGAATTTGACATTATTGCCATTTCTCTATTCCATGATGAGGACATTGGACAAGGAGGTCTTTAAAGCATTCAAAGTACACCTCCAAAACGGTTCACTAGCTTCTTACTTGAATTGCATGATGTTCTTCCTAATGAGAGTGGTCTTATGAATTGGATAGAATTTCTTCAAGAAGACCTTAATAAAACCATCCCAAGATGTGATAGAGCTGGCCGCTAAGCTGTAAAGCCATTTCTTGGCTAAGTCCTTAAGAGCGAAAGGGACAAATCTCAGCCTAATAACATCATCTACAAGGTATGGGATTTTCATCATTAGACATACTTCCTCAAATTCTCTTATGAAGAAATAGGCATCTTCGGACTCTAAGCCATGAAACTTAGGGAGTGTGTTGATAAATTGAGGCTTGAGCTCAAAATTGTATTCACCAACCAATGGAAGTTGGATGCAAGATGGAAGTAAGGTTCTAATGGGATAGAACCTATCCTGTAAAGATGTCGGTTGAGCCATAATCGAATCTGGTCTTGGTTCAAACTTCGGTGGTGATGTGTTTCTAGTCAACCTAGATGAATTATGGTCTCTTGACCACACTTGCATACACAAACAAATTCATAAACAAGTTCACGAATAGTCAACAAGAGTAATCAACAAGCCTAGTCTAAGGTACCCTTGACCTAGCCAACTCCTAACTGGTTGATTGTCCACAGGAGGTATAATGCAGACATTGACCACAAGCTAATCAGCCAGGTCAGGGCAAGATTGGTGGGAGGTATCCGCGCAAAAGTGACGGGCTTAATTAAGCCAAACCACCAGCCTTCGGGGTTTCGCCCCTCAATTCCTTTCCTAGACACTGATTTGGCAGGGGTCAAATTCTAACACCTTCCCGTTAGGATAATCTCCTAGTAACTTCGAGATGTTCCTAAGGCCAACATCTATTAGATTTTACTTAGGCTTAGGTTGTGCGTGCTTGGAGATGGTTTGTGGGCTAAGGAAAGGTAATGACTTCCCCACCTTATCCTGATTTGGGTTTTGCCCTTAGAATTGATTGTACAAAGTGTGCAAGATAAAGAAAAGTAACTTTCAAAAGCAAATATTACCTAAGAATGTTTCCTAAACTATATTCTATGCATTCGTACCTTGTCTCCAACTATCTTCAACATTAATTGTAAAATATACGTAATTAGACAAATGTCTAAAATGCAAGTCTAAACGTTTTTTAAGCAATTAACAATCACTCAGATTACTGTTGGATTAAAACAGGGATTGTGAATAGCAAATTTAGCAAGAATAATAACACACAAAAACTTTATTTTTGCAAGCAGTATGTCCTGCAAAAAAGAGTTTTAGTAGTCTACCAAAAATTTCAACTTTTGCACTTGTAATTTCTTGAAATTCTGCTTCCTACTTTTGAGAGTAGGGGCACAGAATAGCAAGTCTTCTCCTGTAAATCTTAAACGCTAAATTTGAATCTTGACGTCCCTAAAACAAGACACCAAACTTATTAAAAAAAATAAATACACCGTTCCCTCCCCGCAACGGCGCAAAAATTTGATTGCATAATCAAAGAGATAAGAATTATCGCCTAGCTTTGGGCTAACGGGTCGTGTCCACGAGGAGGAATGCGATGTAAGCTTTTTGGTGTTTTGTTTAGAAAGCTAAGAATGTTGCTAGTTTTTTAGTTGAAAAGAGAATGGAGAGAAGGGAAGTGATTTAAAGAAAAACTTAAAATTTAGAGAAGATTTTGGAGAAGATGATCTTTAAAAAGTGTTAAAAATTGTTTGGTTGTTTTAATATAGAAAACAAATCTGGGCTCACTAATCTTCTACTCAACTACTTACTTTTCTCAAGAACGTTTTGGTGCATCACTTTTATCATAAGAAAAAACCTTAGTTTCTTTTAATGTTCAAGCAAAACAAATAAGATGATTTTGGATTAAATCTTAAGGTCTTTCTAAACACAATATTAAAAATAGAATGTTAAACCATCAAGCGCGAAGAAGCAAGTATGAAATAAAAATAATTTGAAAATATTTATGCTTTGAAAGTCCAAGTTTAAAAGAAGAGCATCCTCATAAGCTTTCAAGAACAAATTTAACTTTAGGCATTATTATAATTCAAGAGAGTGCTTTCATAAAAATCCATCAAGAGAGAGGAGGTAGAAGAGATTAATTAGTGAGCCCAGAAAATGATTTAGCTACTCATAATGAAAGGAAAATAAATAAGAAAATGAAAATTAAACATAGACATACCGAATTGAGTCGAGTTGAACAAGCAAGTTGAATCTCCTTTGATTGTCACTTCAAGGATGAATTACACACTCTGTTTCACTCTTCTCTCTTTACTGGTCTAAACTGAAAAAAAAAGAGGAGATACAACTTCTCCGAACTATCAAACAAAATTCCTAAAATCTTAAAGAATAAACAAGAATTCTAATCCTAGTCTTCGCTTCCTTCTTCTCTGTTGAAAATGGTATTTATAGGGAAAAACTAGACGGGAGAGGTCGTAGGGAGATTGGCGAGCAAACGCTCCCCCAACAACCACAACAATACAGCGAAAACATGGCTAGGGCCGCGTTTCTGCGGCCCTGGTGTGGCCAGGTGGCCACACCCAATTGGTGGAGGTTCTCGATTTGGTGATTCGCCCATATCTTCTGCTAGTTTTTTCATTTCAGCTCCTGGGTTTGTCAAAATGACCTTTGATTGTTGGCTTAAACTGATTGATTTGTAAAGATCCATTTTGGTCGATGTTCAACCAGTTTTATCCTCTTTGTTCTGCCCTGATCTTCTAATTTTGAATTAATTTTGAATTAAATCAGAATTTTGATGGGCTTTTGGGCTTGTTTCGCTTCCCTTTCTTTTAGCAATGGGCCTATATTTAACAAAGAAGAATAAGACTTATTAATAGGATTTATTAGATAAAAAATATGGTAATGTGATAATATATATGCAATATACGTGACCGATCACTTACTGTCTATTTCTCTGGATCAGCAAGGTCCAAGTCGCTGTCTTGTCCATGGTCATCAACTTGCCTTCTACTTATCTTTTATAAATGTCGATAAGTTAGACATCGTTCAGACCGGTTGAAGATAAATGTGAGAGTTTTGTCTTTTTAGATTGTCAACAAGATCAATGGAGATATTGCCAAATCTAGAGGTCAAACTGAAAATATCAATGAAGATCAAGACGTATCCAAATGAGAGAATTCACGCATCCCGATCTAGCCCAATGGCCAGATCCAGGGCAGATCCATGACAAAAGTTGTAGACCTGTGGCTCTGTTGTAGTTGTTGGGAGAGTGGTTGCTCTCCAATCTTTGTACTCCTCTACCATATCAAATTCAGCTATAAATTTTGCACATCTCAGACAAGAAAGAGACATACACTGGTAGAGAGCTAGGAGTAGTTTTCTTGTTTTAGTTTAACTTTGATTTTCTCTTTTATTTCAACATAATTTTTTTGTCCTTTGTAACTTAAGTTAGAGAGAGATTCATAAAAAGAAAAAAGAAAACTCAGTTGAGAGTAACACTGAATGTAAACTTTTTTCTTTCTCTTATTTTTTCTCGATTTATTCAAAGTTACTTTTCATTCTTATTTTCCATTTAACTCTTTAAGCTTCTTTACTCAGAGTTGATTTATAATCCAAATGAATCTGATAGCCTCGAATATGTCTTTCCCTCGCAAGTATCACTGATGGCTTATGGTAATGGATATTTACTTCTAAACGTGTAATAGTTCTGCATCTTTTCATGCTTGCATATTTGTTTAATGATATAATATAGACCGATTTGGGAAGATTCAATATGCCATGCTGTGAAAGCCTTCAAGCTAAGGTAAATCATCACTGTGGGTGAAATGTAAAGCAAGCATGATAGAAATAAGAAAGTTTAATGAGTATTTTGTAGCTTTTAAGTTTTGAAATTTCTTTCTTTTTTAATTACTTAGATTAAAAACATCTTTAAAAGCAACATTTTCTCTTTCTTATTTCTTTGATTTTTCCTTTTCTAACTTAGAACTCTTTTATTTTTTAATTTAAAACTAAGAAGGAACATTTAACTGGTTTTAGTAACTTAAAAGAATACTAAAACTCTTCTATCACAGTCTCTCCTTGTGGATCATGACCCGCATAGCACTTGCTATAGTGGTAATAATATTGAGAAACCTAGCACATTCTTATTCTTAATTTCTTAAACTTTCATTTTATGTACAGGTTTTGCCTTGTAGATTTCGTTAAGATTCAACTGAAGGATGTAGCCAGAACCTAGTGGCTATCCGTAGAAGCGAGACTGGATTAACCCATCACTTAGGACTAGTTCTCTAAGAGCTTTTATGATAAGTTTTTCCCTGCCACAGTGATTGAGCTTTAACCTGCACACAAGATTACAAAATTTCAGATTTGGAATGAAGAGTGCAAGTGCTCAATTCTACCACAATAGCAAGTGGCTATGCGGGTCGTGATCCACAAAGGAGGGTTAGCGATAGAAGCTTTCAAGGTTTTTATTGAAATCTTTGTGAAGATAAACGAAGGTTCTTCTTTGCTTTAAGAAATGAAAATGAAAAAGAGTTAGGTTAAGTTAGAAAGAAAGCGATAGATGGAGAAGATGGAAAAAAATAGAGAATGATTATTTACAAAGAAATGAAAAAGGAGTGATAAAAGAAGTGGGTGATGGTGATTTAAACTAAAGAAAAAGAAAAGAAAGAAGATTAAAGAAATACTCACCTAGTTTGGTTGATGATTTACCTAGAACCCTTGCATGTTCTACCTTGCTTCGGAGGCGTTCAACGCATAAGCCATAGGATCGAGCTCAGTCCCCATTCGCATTATATCATCAAGACGAACAAGAATGAAGTAATATGGAGCTTGAGGAGGAGAACATCATCATGAATTATCGTTGGCACTCACACAAACATTGTAATACTTATGTTTCTGGATTCACTTGCATGCTCATCAAAACCAAAAGAGGTAAAGTAGAATGAAGAGAAAGAGAGCTAAAGTAAAGAGACGAACATAAAAAAAATTTCCTTTTATTGCTTGCAGAAACGATGGAAGAAAGGAGGAGGGTACATCGGTGTCACTCCCAACATAAGCCTCTCTCTCTCTTACTTACATGAATCTCAATCTAACCTAAGCTTACATACAAATTAAAATTACATAAAAAGAAAATAAAAACCTATACTACAAAGAATAAAAACTGGACTAAATCCTATCTCTGCATGGTCATCCCCTGGAGGCTCTGAAATTCCCAGTATTTATAGGCAAAACCCCACCTACAGGATCCTATGAAGATAGGGGGAGCGTTTGCTCCCCCTAATTCTCTAACAGAGCCGCGAAAATGCGGCTTTGGCCGCGTTTTCAGGGCCAAGGTGTGGCCAGTTGCCACACGCTGTTGGTGGAATTCTCTGGTTTCGCGTTCTGCCTTTATCTTCATTTGGATTTCTCGTTTAAGTCCGAGATTTTGACGAAATGGCCTTTGATCCTTGGCTTTAACCGATCGATTCACGGAGGATTCTTCTCAACCGGTTTTCAACCTCTTGATATGCCAAGATTTAGCCCTGATTCCTTAATTTCGAATTTATTCTGAATTAAGTTAGGATTTGGTGGGCTTTTGGGCTCATTTCTCTTCACTCTCCTTTAGGAATGGGCCTGCAAATAAATTAAACATTTGATTAGGAAAATGTAGAGTTTATTCTATAATAAGTAGGAGAATATGATATTAAATTGCAATATTAGTGACCAATCACACCCCCATACCTATCTTTTGCTCGTTCTAGAGCAAAACAACTAAATTATACTAAGGATTATTAGACCACTTTCGCAGGTCACGCGATTGCACTCAGCATGTGCAACAAGCCGTTAAACCTCTAAGTTTCCCCTAGAGGACGAGTTTTGTCTCGTGAGGGTTTTCAGTGGATTACACCAACAAAATCCATAAAGAAAGAGAAACAAAGAGTTAGTATTTTTGAAAAGCATTTTGAAAGAGAAAATATTTGAAATATAATTGTAAGACTTAAGTAATCTATAAGTTATAGGAAAGCTGAATTTTCATTCCTAAACTTAGTCTCTATTCAAAAATTTGTTATCAATCAAAGTAAGGAGTCAAATTGTACTTCTCATTTAGTCTATTACTTTACCCTAAGTCATATGCACCTTGTGATCGTGAAAATTTTGACTGAGGGTTCTTTAACTCTAACTCTTATGCCTTATTTATTTATATATATTTTATGTGGTATTATTTCTTAGTTCTATTAGGCTTTCTAATCTGCTCATGTAACAAGCCTTTAATTGATGACTCCCAAACCAGACGGTCTTAGGGTACCAGGTGAGAAAACACCCCAAGGACTTAAGGACTCGAGCAAAAAAGGTCACAAAACTAAGGATTTTATTATTTGAACCCCTTTTAGGCGTGAATACTTATACTTTATTAGGCACAGATATCCAGCTTAATTAGAAGATTTTTATATATTTTTTTCTCAAGCTTATCTAATCATCTTTCGCATAAATACTAAGATTTGCTTAGGCCAAAGCACTTAGCTAATCAATAATTAGACTTGTTCATCTTTCATAGATATTTTTTTCTTTTTTTTTTATATATATAAGGCAAATCTTTGTTTTTGAACCCTAAGTGTGTAAGTGTGCATATTTCATTAATGTAAAAATCAAGACTAAATTACTTTGAAAAATTATCTTCCTAACCCTAACAATCAAACAAATAATCTTATTTTGACCAAGTATAAGAAATCCTAATTTTTAGTTTCCTATTCCTTAAAATTGACTTAATTTCTTACAAAAAATATGTCAAAATATTGTTTCTATTTTCAAAAAGTTTTTTAAAAGTAAAAAAAATGTTAATTTTTATTTTTTATTTTTTTATTTTTTTAATAAAAAGAAAAAAAACTTAAGTTATGTTAGACCCTCCCCCACACCTATCTCATGCATTGTCCTCAATGTATGAATTAATGCATAGATGCATGAAAAAGAAGAAAGGGAAGGAAAATGTTACCTTAAGGTGGTGGTTCCGGTGGTGGTCTGATTGGTCCACGAAATGCGTCCCAATAGACTTTTTGTGGAGTTCGGAGGAACCCACCAGAAATTTCTCTAATATAACCCACTAAAATGATATATACATGAATGATTTTTATTAAATATTTGACCCCATCTAATTTCCAAATTCCATAATTAATTTCGGAGTCAAATTTGTCAACTGACTTGTCCCAAAATGGAGTGTCAAAAGATAGAATGATTGACTTGGACTCAGGAAGTACTGGAACTAATACCGACTCAGGAAAGTGACTTAGGTCAAGTAAAGGTTCAGGAGTCGAGATTGGTTCAAGAAGTGTGTCCAAGTCAAGAAGTTGAAACTCAAGTCCACATTTATTTTCCAACAATGGAACGTGACTTAATATTGGTGATTCAAGTTCAGAAATGATAGGTGTGGGAATCAAAACTGACTCTAAAATATTACTCAAGTCAGGTAACAAAACAGGAGTCAATATTGATTCGAGAATTTGAACTGGAACACAGATTTGAGAATCTAGGTCACATTTCTCATTGAGTTCAATGTCATAAAAATGAGAACTTGCCAATTTGTCAATAGGACTTTCAAAAGTATAAAATTGGTCAAGTTCAATATGATCAACAAAAATGGGTGATTCAATTTCATGATGAATTGGCACAGGATCCAATGTTAACTTGGGAAAAAGATTGAAATCAGGTGAAGACACCGGAGTCATTATTGAATTAGGAAGTAGAATTGAATCACTAAGTAGAGGTTCAGGATCATGTTAATTCTCAAGTTCTATTTTAAGAAAGGAATAACTTGCCAAACTGTCAATATCATTTTCAAAATTTAGAGTTTGGGCAAGTTCAAATGATTGTGCTGAAATGGAACCTTGATTTCCAAAACAAAATGACTCTTCGGCTCTAACAAAATGGTTAGTGACATCAGAACTGGTCAAACGGTGGGAACGTAGATATTGGACCATCATATCTATGTCACGATTACGAGCGTTTTGAGGCTGAGTCATGGCTTCAAGCATCTTTTCATAGTTGATTGGTTCATCGTTTTGTTGAAAAGATGAAGTGCTGTCTTAGAATTGGTGGTGAAATTGTGAGTCCATCAGATTTTGTGATTGTTGTTTGGACTCACGCATACTCATTTCCAAAATTGATGGTTTTCTATTTTGGACTGGTGGAACTGAGTATGAATCTTGGAAATATTGTGGACTAGGTGGATAAGGAGGACAAGTTGGCTGAAAATTAGACTGGAGGGAGGTGAATCTCCACTGACTCTGTGAAGAGTTAAAATTATTCTGGAAATTATGGTTATAAGATTGGGGGCATGGGTTATATTGATTCGGATAAGACCAATCCGGCACACTAGGTTGGTTAAAGTTATGATATGCCGGGTTGGTAATATCTAAAAAGAAGTCAGTGTGTAATATGGATTACTATTAAAATTGAAAAAATTGTTATTATAAGCCATATCACACAATAAAATACAAACGAAGAAAAACAAACAAATAAGCACACGAAGAAAAAAAAGTCTTAAACTATGTTAGGGTAGACCTATGACCTAGACGACTCCTAACTGGTTAGACTGTCTACGGGAGGTATAATGTAGACTTTGACCACAAGCTAATCAGCCAGGTCAAGGCAAGATTGGTGGGAGGTTTTCCGTCAAAGACGTTCCTTAATTAAATAACCACCAACTTCAGGCTTTCAGCCATTAATCCCTTTCCTAGGCACTGATTTGGCAGGAGTCAAATTCCAACACCTTTCCCCCTTAGGATAATCTCCTAATTGAGTCCGAGATGTCCCTAGGGCCAATGTCTACTCATTTTTAGTTAGGCTCGGGTTAGTGAGTGCTTGGAATCTGATTTTTGGGCCAAGGAAGGGTGATTAAATCCCCACCTTATCTTGTTATGGGGTGGTGCCCTTAAGATCAGTTTGTGCAAGTGTACAAGATATGCAAACAAGATTCACTCAAAGCGATGTAAATCAACCAAGAGATGAGTCCTATTCTAAATGCAATGCGAACGTACCTTACTCCAGCACTCTTCAACAGTAAAGTAAATGAATTGAAAAGACACGTGCCTAAAATGCAAACGTCTAATCAATTTTTCAAACTTTTCAACAAGTATTTTACTGTTGTTTTATTAGCAGGCTCATGGTGATGTCATACAAGAAATAAAGTTTGCATAAACTCTAATTTTGCGAAGCAAGTAGCCCTGCAAAAAGCCAGTCAGTAGTGAACTCTTCCTTGTCATGAAAACGCGGCTAGAGCCGAGCAAACGCGGCATTTCAGAGGGTACTTGGTCTCTATTTTCTGAAACTGAGGCCCAAGACCACTTATATGTTACTGCAATCTTTTTTCCTACTTTTCCTGCCCTATAACCTGCAATAGAGAAGAAATTCATTTTAGTTCTAAAAAAATTCAATAAAACCGTTACCCTCCCCGACAACGGTTGCCAAAATTTGATTGATCTTTAACCTACACACAAGAATACAAAATTTCAGATTTGGAATGAAGAGTGCAAGTGCTCAATTCTACCGCAATAGCAAGTGGCTATGCGGGTCGTGATCCACAAGGAGGGTTAGCGATAGAAGCGTTCAAGGTTTGTATTGAAATCTTTATGAAGAAAAACGAAGGTTCTTCTTTACTTTAAGAAATGAAAATGAAAAAGAGTTAGGTTAAGTTATAAAGAAAGCGATAGATGGAGAAGATGGAGAAAAATGGAGAATGATTATTTACAAAGAAATGGAAAAGGAGTGATAAAAGAAGTAGGTGATGGTGATTTAAACTAAAGAAAAAGAAAAGAAAGAAGATTAAAGAAATACTCACCTAGTTTGGTTGATGATTTACCTGGAACCCTTGCATGTTCTACCTTGCTTCGGAGGCGTTCAACGCATAAGCCATAGGATCGAGCTCAGTCCCCATTCACATTATATCATCAAAACGAACAAGAATGAAGTGATACGGAGCTTGAGGAGGAGAACATCATCATGAATTATCGTTGGCACTCACACAAACATTGTCATACTTATGCTTCTGGATTCACTTGCACGCTCATCAAAACAAAAAGGTAAAGTAGAAAGAAGAAAAAGAGAGCTAAAGTAAAGGGACGAACATAAAAAATTTACCTTTTATTGCTTGCAGAAACGATGGAAGAAAGGAGGAGGGTACATCGGTGTCACTCCCAACATAAGCCCTCTCTCTTACTTACATGAATCTCAATCTAACCTAAGCTTACATACAAATTAAAATTACAAAAAAAGAAAACAAAAACCTATACTACAAAGAATGAAAATTGGACTAAATCCTATCTCTGCATGGTCGTCCCCTGGAGGCTCTGAAATTCCCAGTATTTATAGGCAAAAACCCACCTACAGGATCATATGAAGATAAGGGGAGCAAACGCTCCACCTAACTCTCCAACAGAGCCGCGAAAATGCGGCTTTGGCCGCGTTTCCGCGGCCAGGGTGTGGCCAGGTGGCCACACCCTGTTGGTGGAGCTCCCCGTTTCCGCGTTCTGGCTTTATCTTCAGTTGGATTTCTCGTTTAAGTCTGGGATTTGGACGAAATGGCCTTTGATCCTTGGCTTTAACCGATCGATTCAGGGAGGATTCTTCTCAACCGGTTTTCAACCTCTTGATATGCCAAGATTTAGCCCTAATTCCTTAATTTTGAATTTATTCTGAATTAAGTCAGGATTTGGTGGGCTTTTGGGCTCATTTCTCTTCACTCTCCTTTAGGAATGGGCCTGCAAATAAATTAAACATTTAATTAGGAAAATGCAGAGTTTATTCTATAATAAGTAGGAGAATATGATATTAAATGTGTAATATTTGTGACCAATCACACAGCTCAGAAGGAGGTGGAAGAATAGTTTATCTGACTTTAGTAGTGGAATCGATCTATCAATGAATATGCTGCTGAATTCTTAAGGCTGAGTTATTTTGTTCAGTATATGTTGGTTGACAAAGAGAAGCGGGCAAGTAGATTCAGCAAGGATTACAAATGGATATTAAAGTAATCTTGATTCCCCAACAGTTGAAAACATATCCCAGGTCCTCACTATAGCTCGGGAGGTGGGGCGAGGACAGGAGATAAAGAATTTTAATCAGATGAGGAACCAGGCCATGAAGAGGCCATTTCAGCAATTTGGAGAGGAGGTCCAGTTAGAATTGCAAAAGACCCAATGATTAGACGACCATTCTTCGGATAACTCGACCACTTCCCATAATGTGATTACTGCTAGAAGGTCGGTCACAATCAACAGAATTGTCATAGGGCAAATGGATTATGCCTGGCATGTGACTTTGGTGACCACTCAATAGAAAATTATCCCCATAAGAAAACTGGGATATTGAACCAGACTTTACCAGCACCTCCATCACCCATTGACAGAGGAACCAAGACCAGTGGTTAGGAGGGCCCCTCTCCCTCCACGACAGCAGGTTTTCCACCCAGTCCAAAGGGGGAGCCAGAACTGTAATAGGTCACAGAAGGGGACAAGCTTACAACTTAACAATGGAAGAGGCTGAAACTTTTGAAGAGGTGATAACAGGTTGTAGGCCCAAAGGTTACGATCCCTAGTTTTGTGTTTTGATGATAACAAAGCATATGGTACTAATCAAGTTCAAGAGTGTATTTCAGAGTTCAAAAAGATCTAACAGGTTTCTTCCAAGGTGTTGAAGGCTCAAGGGTACTCAAGTACGGGACCATAGCTCAAAGCTCTCAATATCACTCAAACGTCACTATTAGAGAAGCTCACTTGAAGATTTTTGTAGTCAATTAGAACCTTGTAAGACACTAGTTTGTTAAAGAGTAAATATAGATTTGAGGCTCAAAGATATACACACATAAAAAATGCATGTTTTCAAAAGTATGGTTTTATAAAAATTTCTATCTCAGTTTAGAACTTGTATCTTATGGCTTGGCATGTCTTCTCTCTTCCAAAATACAAACAAAAATTATTTAAAAAATTTTTATCTTCAAAAATACCATGACCTAGTTTTTTGGCCTAGATCGGTAGATCAGGCGCTCGACCATGCCTATTATAGGCCAGAAAGGTCGACCGTATGATTAACCAAACCTTTGGAATTAGGGTGTGCACGTTGTGCACATTCCTGGTCAACGACCGGTTGACCGGTCCCCTATTGCAGTGCGACCAAGTGGTCAACTGACTGTAACTAGTTTGGTCTCAATTAAACATGGCCAACTGACCGGTCGATTGAAAGCCAATGGTCAAATTTTTTTGAAAGGCCGGTCGACCGACACATTGCCAGATTAGGAGTAACAGCCAGTTTTTGAAAGCTATTTTTAACATGTTTTTTAAAAGATGGTAAGTTGAATTTCTAGGGTCATTTTCTTTCTTTTAAAACTGGTAAACTATTCTAAAAGTGTTTTTCTAAAATCTATATAAAGGGTCATTGGGATTGAATATTTCACAACAAAAATTTCATTAAAAATCTAGTTTTACTTTCAAAGAGAAAAAGTTTCAAGTTTTCTTTTGTGCTCTTATTTTCAAAGTTTTTAATTGAGTTTTTTCTGCTCTTAAAATCTCTTTTCTATTTTCCACTCTCACTTACATCCTTAAGCTTCAAGTTTACATTTTACTCTATAGGGTTTTTGTAAGAGAGTTGCAAAGAGATTGTTTGTGATCTCTTGATCACCCAGAGCTTGTTATCTCAATTGCCTTTGTGCTGCCTCTGTATAGACGATTGAGTTGGGGAGCTGTGTACTCTGAGTGGTTGTAATTCCTTATTGTAAGGTCCCTTTGTGGAGGATCCAATAGTGGATAGTGAAATCCTTCACGGTGGTGAAGGCGGGGACGCAGAGCGATGACTCGAACCTCGAAATAAATCTTTTTCTTTACGATTGCTTTATTGCCTCTATTTACTTATTTATCATTCATTTATATTTGTCGATCAATATTCATCTCAATAAGATAGCAATTGAGCACCTCAACTCTTATCTAGAGGAATCATGAGAAGTTCAGAGCCCTTTACGGGGAATTCAGCTTCAAGTCTTATTTTGAGTGATCGGTTGCATCATTTTCATATTATATTATATTAAATTTTCATTTGATTAGCTATACACCTATTCACCCCCCTTATATGTTATTTCAATTGGTATCAGAGCTTTGGTCTCTAGTTTTTGGCTTAACAACTTTAGAGAGATCCTAGTTGCTAATCTTTTCATTGACATCTTCATTCTCATACATTATAGTAAAAATGGCCGAAGGTATTAAAACCACTCCCAAGTTTGATGGCGTTAACTTTCCCATATGGAAGGTTAAGATGACCATGTTTTTTGTAATCCCTAGGGAGTCGGATTAAAAAGTGGTGACGAAACCCTTTAGTATACCCACTGGTGATGAGGACACTTGGTCCGATATTGCCACCAAGGAGTTTGATGCCAATGTAAAGGCACACTATGCATTGCTTCTAACCTTGAACGATGATGACATAGTTAGGGTCATTTATTACAAATTCGCCTACGAGATTTGATCACACCTAGTGGTCACTCATGAGGGAACATCACAAGTAAAGAGTGCTAAAATTGATCTCTTGTGTCCCCAATATGAAAGCTTCACTATGCATGAAAATGAGTCCATTGATGATATGATTACAAAATTTACTAAAATAACTAATGGTCTTGCTTCTTTAGGTGATGCCATTGACAATGATCAAAAAATCCGGAAGGTCATTCGTGCACTTCCACCCTTCTGGGAAGTCAAAGCTACTACATTAAAAGAGTTAAATGACAAAGAAGAGATGGAGCTCATCGGTCTTATCGGCAATCTTAAGACCAATGAGGTGGAAAGGAAAGCTAAAGAAATGACACCAAAAAAAAATAAGACAATTGCCTTCAAGTCTACTCCCACCATCTCCGGCGTTGAAGAAGAAGAAGAAGATAATGAAGATCTTTCCCTCCATGTAAGAAATGTAAGGAGGACGTACAACAAGTCAAAGATCAAAATAGGAGACAATGGTAAGGAAAAGAGGAAAAGAAAATCATCTGTTTCAACTATCAGAAACTCGGACATATCATTGCTGAATATCCAGATATAAAAAATAAGCTATCTTCCTCAAACAAGCCAAAGAAGCCTATTATGAAGAAAGCTCTCAAAGATACATGGGATTCAGAAAGTGAATCCAAAGAGGAGGTGGACACGGCAAACGTGTGTTTCATGACAAATGCTAACACACTTAAGATAATTTTTGAACCATTTGTAGAACTTTCAAATAATTATGATTTTCTAAAGAAAAAATATCTAAAAATGAAAAAGGAAAATGAAGTCTTCAAAATAAAATTATCACTCTTTCTAAAGAAAAGGATGATTTATCTTCCACTCTTTTATCGATACAAAAAGATTTTGATGCATACAAGATTTCATGTAAAGCAAAGTTTCCCATGATTGATGAAAATGAAAATTTTACTTTAAAAACTAAACTCAACACTTTGGGAAATGTTTTAAAGAAATATGAGTTTGATAAAGCTAAATTAGAGGACATGTTTCAGGAGATATATTTTTTACTACACATGCTCACACTTCTATATCTCATACTAAGCATGCTCATGTACCATATGCTCATCATATACATCATGCATTCATGTATGGTAGAGTTTATACGTGTACTTATTATGGCCAAAAGGGTCACTTAGATAAATTTTGTTTTGATCATATAAATGCTTCTTATAATCATATTTGGGTTTGAAGTACTGACGACATAGGACCCAAGAAAATATAGGTATCAAAATCAATGATTTAATTATTTGATGTAGGTATACACCAAGGCTCCAAGATGTAGGGAGCGGTGGTATCTTGATAGCGGTTGCTCAAGACACATGACTTGGGACATCAATAGTTTTGCAACTCTATCAAGGTATCAAGAAGGTGGCATCGTCACCTTCAGAGATGACTAAAAGGACAATATTATCGATGTAGGTAACATTAAAATTGGTTCATCTCCATTGATTGAAAATGTTGTTTTAGTTGATGGAATAAAACATAACCCATTGAGTATTAGTCAACTATGTGATCGAGGTTTCAAAGTTATTTTTGATGATTATTCTTGCATCGTTTTAGATGGTAAAAATAATGCTTGCATTCTTTCGGATTTCGTGAAAATAATGTATATATTATTGGTATGTTGATTGAGTTGAAACCTGCACACCAGGATACAGAATTTTAGAACTTAGAGTAAAGAGTGCAAGTTCTCAATACTATCGCAATAGGAAGTGGCTATGCATGCCGTGATCCACAAGGAGGGACTAGCGATGGAAGCTTTTTTAGTAAGTACGCTTTTATGTTACAAAGAATGGTTAAATATCTTCTTTTAGCTCTTTAAAAAAAATGAAAAGGAGTTAAAGTTAAGTTAGGAAGAAAGTGGTAGATAGAGAAGGTGAAAAAAATGAAAGTGGATATGTACAAAGAAGTTAAAAAAGAGTGAAAGAGATTTGAAAGATCGTGGTGTTGGTAATTTATACTAAAATTGAAAGAAAAGAAAACTAAAACCTCAAAAAAAAAGTTACTTACCTCTTCGGCGCCTACTTACCTTTGACCCGTATCGACGATGTACCTTTGCTTGAAGGCGAGCGGAGTATCACAAATAGGATCTTAGCCATTCCCATATTACACTATGAATTGAAGGGGCAAGCTACACTATCGTAGAAATGGATATCCATCACCATAAGCCATCAACGGCACTTGCAAGGGCAAGGCAACTTCGAGGCTATTGGTTTCATTTGGATCCACAAACACAAAAGAGGGAAGTAAACGAAAAAAAGAGTAAAGAAGAAAAAAAAACTTCGATTTGATTCAAATAATAATGGAAGAAAAGGTCACTTATATCGGTGTCACCTTCAGTACTAGCTTGCTCTCATTCCTCCATGAAAGTATCCTCTCCTCATAGTTACATAAAAAAAAATTACATGAAAGAAAATAAAAAACCTAAATTACAAACTACAAATTAACCTAAATTTTACTCTCTGCTTGGTCGTTCCCTTTTGGCCTTTGAGATTGCAGGTATTTATAGGAGAAATGCAGAGGGTAGAGAACTATGAAGATAAGGGAAGTGGCTATTTCTGAATTTGAATCCTCCCCTTATCTCCAAACTTGATTTGATGTGGATATTCAGTTCTGATCTACAGTTTATTAGCGTATTGATTGCTAAATATAACTTATCAAATTACAGAATTAGAAATAGTGATCAACTTAAGAGTTGTAGCCCTTTAAGTCTTCTTTCTAGATCATCTTGAATCATTAGATTTGAATGATAAAGTTACGATTCAAACACTAAAATGTATCCAGCAAGAATCTTAGTCAAAATTATTTCATCTCATCCGTTGATCTTCTCTCTATCTATTTATCCCTTTGAATTTGGACTCTGTATTTGACGTTATCCTTAGTTGATCTTTAGCTTTACCACTTGATTCACCAAAAACTGAACTTAACCAACTGGATTTGGGATCATCCTCCTCTAACCAAATAGTTCTAGTTAAATCTAAATTTAACTGATATTTATTCGATTTTATCTTCTTTCTCCTTATGATTATCTTCTGCAAATAGACATTTAAGACAAGGAATTTATCAGATTTATTACATGATAAATGTGGATATGTAATAAAATAATGCTATAAATGTGTGCAATCACGCCCCACACCAATCTTTTCCTCATCCTAAAGCAAAATAACAAAACTAAACCAAAGATTATTAGAATACTTTCGTAGGTAACGCGATTACACTGCGCTTGTGCAACAAGCCGTTAAACCTCTATGTTACCCCTAGAGGACGAGTTTTGTCTCGTGAGAGTTTTCAGTGGATTGCACCCACAAAATCTATAAAGAAAGAGAAAAATGTTAATATTTTGAAAACACATTTTGAAAGAAAAATATTTGAAATATTATTGTATGATTTAAGTAATCTATAAGTTATAGGAAAACTGAATTTTTCATTCTTAAACTTAATCTCAATTAAAAAATTTATACAAAGTAAGGAGTCAAATTGTGCTTCTCATCTAGTATATTACTTTACCATAAGTCATATACACCTTCATGACCGTGAAGTTTTGACTAAGGGTTCTTTAACTCTAACTCTTATGCCTTATTTATATATATATTTATTTATTTATTTTTGGTGGTATTATTCCTTAGTTCTATTAGGCTTTCTAATCTGCCTATGTAACGAGCCTTTAATTGATGACTCCCAAACCAAACAGTCTTAGGGCACCGGGTGAGAAAACACCCCAAGGACTTAAGGACTCGAGCAAACAAGGTCATAAAACTAAGGATTTTATTATATGAACCGCTTTTAGGCGTGAATACTTATGCTTTATGAGGCACAAATACCCAGCTTAATCAGAGGATTTATATATATATATATATATATATATATATATATATATATATATTTCAAACTTATCTAATCATCTTTTACATAAATACCAAGGCTTGCTTAGGCCAAAGCACCTATCTAATCAATAATTAGATTTGTTTATTTTTCATAGATATACACACACACACATAATATATATATATATAATAAGGCTTAAGAATTTTTGTTTTTGAACCCTAAGTGTGTAAGTATATAAAGTGCGCATATTTCATCAAGGCAAAGATCAAGACTAAATTACTTTGATAAATTATCTTCCTAACCCTAAAAATCAAACAAATAATCTTATTTTGACCAAGTATAAGAAATCCTAATTATAATTATCCTATTCCTTAAAATTGACTTAATTTCTTAAAAAAATGTCAAAATATTATTTCTGTTTTCAAAAAGTTTTTAAAAGTAAAGAAAATATTAATTTTTTTCTTTTTTTAAATAAAAGAAAAATCTAAGTTATGTTAGACCCTCCTCACACCTATCTCATGCATTGTCCTTAATATATGAATTAATGCATAGATGCATAAAAAAGAAGAAAGGGAAGGAAAATATTACATTAAGGTGCTGGTTCTGATGGTGGTCTGATTGGTCCACGAAATGCGGCCCAATCGAATTTTCGTGGAGTTCGGATGAACCCACCAGAAATCTATCTAATATGACCCACTAAAATGATGTATACATGAATGATTTTTATTAAATATTTTACCCCATCTAATTTCCAAATTTCATAATTAATTTCGGAGTCAATTTGCCTTGCCCCTAAATGGAGTGTGAAAAGATGGAATGATTGACTTGGACTTAGGAAGTACGGAAACTAATACCGACTCAGAAAAGTGACTTAAGTCAAGTAAAGGTTCAGGAGTCGAGATGGTTCAGGAAGTGGGTCCAAATCAAGAAGTTGAAACTCAAGTCTACATTCATTTCCCCACAATAGAATGTGACTTAATATTGGTGATTTAATTTCAAGAATGACAGGTGTGAGAATCAAAACTGACTCTAAAATATTACTCAAGTCGGGTAACAAAACAGGAGTCAATATTGATTCGAGAATTTGAACTGAATCAAAAATTTGAGAATCTAGCTCACATTTCTCATTAAGTTTAATTTCATAAACATGAGAACTTGCCAATTTATCAATGAAACTTTCAAAAGTATGAAATTGGTCAAGTTCAATAAGATTATAAAAGATTGGTGATTCAATTTCATGATGAATGGTACATGATCTAATATTGACTTGGGAAAAAGATTGAAATCAGTTGAAGATACTGGAGTCATATTGAATCAGGAAGTAGAATTGAATCACCAAGTTGAGATTCAGGATCATATTCATTCTCAAGTTCAATTTTAGGAAAGGGATAACTTGCCAAACTGTCAATGTCATTTTAAAATTTAGAGTTTGGGCAAGTTCAAATGGTTGTACTGAAATGGAATCTTGTTTTCCAAAACAACATGATTCTTCGGCTCTAACAGAATGGTTAGAGACATCAGAAATGGTCAAACTGTGAGAATGGAGAGTTTGGACTATCATATCTATGTCATGATTACGAGCGATTTGAGCCCGAGTCATGGCTTCAAGCATCTTTTCATAGTCGATTGGTTCATCATTTGCTGCGATTGGACTTGAAAAGATGAAGTTTTTTTTAGGAATTTGTGGTAAAATTGTGAGTCCGTCAGATTTTGTGATTGTTGCTTGAACTCACGTATACTCATTTCAAAGATTGATGGTTTTTTATTTTGAACTGGTGGAACTAAGTATGAATCTTGGAAATATTATGGACAAGGTGGATAAGGAGGACAAGTTGGTTGAAAATTGGACTCAGGGGAGGTGAATTCCCATTGACTCTGTGAAGAGTTGAAATTATTTTAGAAATTATGGTTATAAGATTGGGGGCATGGGTTATATTGATTAGGATAAGACCAATCCGGCACACTAGGTTGGTTAAAGTTATGATATGCCGGGTTGGTAATATCCAAAAAAGAGGTTGGGGTGTAATATGGATTACCATTAAAATTGAAAAAATGTTATTATAAGCCATATCACACAACAAAGAAAAACAAACAAATAAGCAAACAAATAAAAAAAAAATCTAACCTAAGTTAGGGTAAACTTTAGACCTAGACGACTCCTAACTGGTTATACTGTCCACGGGGGCTATATTGCCGAATCTGATAATAACTTTAGACCTAGACGACTCCTAATTAAGCCAAACTACCAGCCTTCAGGGTTTCGCCCCTCAATCCCCAACCTTAGTCACCGATTTGGCAAGAGTCAGATTCAAATCAACTTTTCCCTTAGGTCAGTCTCCTATTTGAGTCCGAGATATCCCTAGGGCCAAGGTCTACTCAGTTTTTAATTAGGCTTGGGTTAATGAGTGAGGAGATTATTTGTGGGCTAAGAGAGGGTAATGACTTCCCCCACTTATCTTGTTTATAGAACAAGCCCTTAAATCAATTTAGTGTAGCGTACAAGTATATAGAAAAAAAGTAACACTCAAGCAATATTTCATACAAGAATGAACCTTATACTAAATGCTATGCATACATACCTTGGCTCCAACACTCTTCAACAGTAAATAAAAAATGTAATGATATAGACACGTGCCTAAATGCAAAGTCTAAATCATTTTTAGCATTTACAATTAACTTTATACTGTTGTGTTAGAAATATATATACAGTGAGTCAAATAAGGAGATAAATGCTACAGATATTAAACTATGCAATTCAGCCAATCTGTAGAAAATACAGGTTAGTAGTTCACTCAGATTACCCCAAGATGTAGCAAATCTGAGGGTTTCTGGGCTCTGCTTTCTTAAGCAGAGTCTAGGGCCAGTTATATGTCCACTGTAACAAAAACTCCTTATTGTTAAATCTGTACACAAAAAACAGAGAAGAAAGTTAGCCAAAAGTATAAATCTAAAATGAGAATAACTTACCGTCCCTCCCCGACAATGGCGCAAAAATTTGATTGAGTTGAAACCTACACACAAGAATATAGAATTTTAGAACTTAGAATAAAGAGTACAAGTTCTCAATACTACCGCAATAGCAAGTGGCTATGCAGGTCATGATCCACGAGGAGGGACTAGCGATGGAAGCTTTTTTAGAAAGTACTCCTTTAAGTTACAAACAATGATTAAAGATCTTCTTTTAGCTCTTTAAAAGAAAATAAAAAAGAGTTAAAGTTAAGTTAGGAAGAAAGTGGTAGATAGAGAAGGTGAAGAAAATGGAAGTAGATATGTACAAAGAAGTTGAAAAAGAGTTAAAGAGATTAGGAAGATTGTGGTGTTGGTAATTTACAATAAAATTAAAAGAAAAGAAAACTAAAACCTAAAAAAAAGTTACTTACCTCTTCGGCGCCTGCTTACCTTTGACCCGTATCGACGATGTACCTCTGCTTGAAGGCGAGCAAAGTATGAAAATAGGATCTTAGCCATTCCTGTATTACACTATGAATTAAAGGGGCAAGCTACACTATCATAAAATGGATATCCATCACTATAAGCCATCAACGACACTTGCAAGGGAAGGCAACTTCGAGGCTATCGGTTTCATTTGGATCCACAAACACAGAAGAGGGAAGTAAACGAAAACAAGAGTAAAGAAGAAAAAGAAACTTCGATTCGATTCAAATAACAATGGAAGAAAAGATCACTTACACCGGTGTCACGTTCAGTACAAGCTTGCTCTCATTCCTCCATGAAAGCATCCTCTCCTTTCAGTTACATAAAGAAAATAAAAATTATATGAAAGAAAATAAAAACCTAAGTTACAAACTACAAATTAGCCTAAATTCTATTCTCTGCTTGGTCGTTCCCTTTTTGCCTTTGAGATTGCTGGTATTTATAGACGAAATGCATAGGATAGAGGAGTATGAAGATAAGGAAAGCTAACTATTTCTGAATTTGAATCCTCCCCTTATCTCTAAACTTTATTTGATATGGATATTTAGTTCTAATATGTAGCTTATTAGCGTATTGATTGCTAAATATAACTTATCATGTTACAGAATTTGAAATAGTGATCAACTTAAGAGTTGTAGCCCTTTAAGTCGTCTTTCTGGATCATCTTGAATTATTAGATTTGAGTTTTGGCAGCAAAAGTTATGATTCAAATACTAAAATATATCCAGCCAGAATCTGAGTCAAAATTGCTTCATCTCATCCGTTGATCTTCTCTCTAGCCATTTATCCCTTTGGATTTGAACTATGTATTTGACTTTATCCTCAGTTGATCTTTAGCTTTAACCACTTGATTCACCAAAAATGAATTTAACCAGCTGGATTTGGGATCATCCTCCCTAATCAAATAGATCTAGTTAAACAGAATTTAACTTCTCCTCATGATTATCTTCTGCAAAATACACATTTAAGACAACGAATTTAGCAAATTTATTACATGATAAATGTGAATATGTGATTGATGCTTGAACCTGCACACAAGAATACAAAATTTCAGATTTGAAATGAAGAGTGCAAGTGCTCAATTCTACTGCAATAGCAAGTGGCTATGCGGGTCGTGATCCACAAGGAGGGTTAGTGATAGAAGCGTTCAAGGTTTGTATTGAAATCTTTGTGAAGAAAAATGAAGGTTCTTCTTTGTTTTAAGAAATGAAAATGAGTTAGGTTAAGTTAGAAAGAAATGATAGATGGAGAAGGTAAGAAAAATGGAGAATGATTATTTACAAAGAAATGGAAAAGGAGTGATGAAAGAAGTGGGTGATGGTGATTTAAACTAAAGAAAAAGAAAAGAAAGAAGATTAAAGAAATACTTACCTAGTTTGGTTGATGATTTACCTGGAACCCTTGCATGTTCTTTCTTGCTTCGGAGGCGTTCAACGCATAAGCCATAGATCGAGCTCAGTCCCCATTCGTATTATATCATCAAGACGAACAAGAATGAAGTGATATGGAGCTTGAGGAGGAGAACATCATCATGAATTATCGTTGGCACTCACACAAACATTGTCTCTTATGCTTCTGGATTCACTTGCATGCTCATCAAAACCAAAAGAGGTAAAGTAGAAAGAAGAAAAGGAAAGCAAAAGTAAAGAGACGAACATAAAAAATTTACCTTTTATTGCTTGCAGAAACGATGAAAGAAAGGAGGAGGGTACATCGGTGTCACTCTCAACATAAGCCTCTCTCTCTTGCTTACATGAATCTCAATCTAACCTAAGCTTACATACAAATTAAAATTACAAAAAAGAAAACAAAAACCTATACTACAAAGAATGAAAATTGGACTAAATCCTATCTCTACATGGTCGTCCCCTGGAGGCTCTGAAATTCCCAGTATTTATAGGCAAAAACCCACCTACAGGATCATATGAAGATAAGGGGAGCACGTTTCTGCGGCCAGGGTGTGGCCAGGTGGCCACACCCTGTTGGTGGAGCTCCCCGGTTCCGCGTTCTGGCTTTATCTTCAGTTGGATTTCTCATTTAAGTCCGGGATTTTGACGAAATGGCCTTTGATTCTTGGCTTTAACCGATCGATTCAGGGAGGATTCTTCTCAACCGGTTTTCAACCTCTGTGATATGCCAAGATTTAGCCCTGATTCCTTAATTTCAAATTTATTCAGAATTCAGTCAGGATTTGGTGGGCTTTTGGGCTCATTTCTCTTCACTCTCCTTTAGGAATGGGCCTGCAAATAAATTAAACATTTAATTAGGAAAATGCAAAGTTTATTCTATAATAAGTAGAAGAATATGATATTAAATGTGCAATATTAGTAACCAATCACACCCCCATACCTATCTTTTGCTCGTCCTCGAGCAAACAACTAAACTATACTAAGGATTATTAGACCACTTTCGCAGGTCACGCGATTACACTGAGCATGTGCAACAAGCCATTAAATCTCTAGGTTTCCTCTAGAGGACGAGTTTTGTCTCGTGAGGGTTTTCAGTGGATTACACCCACAAAATCCATAAAGAAAGAGAAACAAAGAGTTAGTATTTTCGAAAGGCATTTTGAAAGAGAAAAATATTTGAAATATAATTGTAAGATTTAAGTAATCTATAAGTTATAGGAAAACTGAATTTTTCATTCTTAAACTTAGTCTCTATTCAAAAATTTGTTATCAATCAAAGTAAGGAGTCAAATTGTACTTCTCATTTAGTCTATTACTTTACCCTAAGTTATATGTACCTTTTGACCGTGAAAATTTTGACTAAGGGTTCATTAACTCTAACTTTTATGCCTTATATATATATATATATATATATATATATATATATATATATATATATATATATATGTGGTATTATTCCTTAGTTCTGTTAGGCTTTCTAATCTGCCCATGTAACGAGCCTTTAATCGATGACTCCCAAAACAAACGGTCTTAGGGCACCGGGCGAGAAAACACCCCAAGGACTTAAAGACTCGAGCAAACAAGGCCACAAAACTAAGGATTTTATTATATGAACCCCTTTTAGGCGTGAATACTTATGCTTTATTAGGCACAAATACCCAGCTTAATCAGAGGATTTTCATATCTAATCATCTTTCGCATCAATACTAAGGCTTGCTTAGGCCAAAGCACCTAGCTAATCAATAATTAGATTTGTTTCTATATATTTTTTTTCTTTTTCATAATATTTTTTTATAAGGCATAAGAATCTTTATTTTTGAACCCTAAGTGTGTAAGTGTATGAAGTATGCATATTTCATTTAGGTAAAGATCAAGACTAAATTACTTTGACAAATTATCTTCCTAACCCTAAAAATCAAACAAATAATCTTATTTTGACTAAATTTAAGAAATCATAATTTTAATTTTCCTATTCCTTAAAATTGACTTAATTTCTTACAAAAAATATGTCAAATATTGTTTTATTTTCAAAAAGTTTTTAAAAGTAAAGAAATTTTTTTTAATAAAAAGGAAAACCTAAGTTATGTTAGAACCGTCCCCCACACCTATCTCATGCATTGTCCTCAATGTATGAATTAATGCATAGATGCATGAAAAAGAAGAAAGGGAAGGAAAATGATACCTTCAGGTGCTGGTTCCAGTGGTGGTCTGATTGGTCCACGAAATGCGGCCCAATCGACTTTTCGTGGAGTTCGGAGGAACCCACCAGAAATCTCTCTAATTATAACCCATTAAAATGATGTATACGTGAATGAATTTTATTAAATATTTGACCCCATCTAATTTCCAAATTTCATAATTAATTTCGGAGTCAAATTTGTCAATCGCCTTGTCCCAAAATGGATTGTGCAAAGATAGAATAATTGACTTGGATTCAGGAAGTACAGGAACTAATACCGATCAGGAAGGTGACTTAAGTCAAGTAAAGGTTCAGGAGTCGAAATTGGTTCAGGAAGTGGGTCCAAGTCAAGAAGTTGAAAGTCAAGTCCACATTTATTTTCCAACAATGGAATGTGGCTTAATATTGGTGATTCAAGTTCAAGAATGATAGGTGTGGGAATCAAAACTGACTCTAAAATATTACTCAAGTCCGGTAATAAAACAGGAGTCAATATTGATTCGGAGATTTGAACTGGATCACAGATTTGAGAATCTAGGTCACATTTCTCATTGAGTTCAATGTCATAAAAATGAGAACTTACCAATTTGTCAATAGGACTTTCAAAAGTGTAAAATTGGTCAAGTTCAATATGATCATCAAAGATGGGTGACTAAATTTCATGATGAATTGGCACAGGATCCAATATTGACTCGGGAAAGAGGTTGAAATCAGGTGAAGATACCGGAGTCATAATTGAATCAGGAAGTAGAATTGAATCACTAAGTTGAGGTTCAGGATCATATTCATTCTCAAGTTCTATTTCAGAAAAGGAATAACTTGCCAAACTGTCATTTTCAAAATTTAGATTTTAGGCAAGTTCAATTGATTGTTCTGAAATGGAACCTTGATTTCCAAAACAACATGACTCTTCGGCTCTAACAGAATGGTTAGTGACATCAGAACTGGTCAAACGGTGGGAACGTAGAGATTGGACCATCATATCTATGTCACGATTACGAGCGTTTTGAGCCTGAGTCATGGCTTCAAGCATCTTTTCATAGTTGATTGGTTCATCATTTTGTTGAAAAGATGAAGTGATGTCTTGGAATTGGTGGTGAAATTGTGAGTTCATCAGATTTTGTGATTGTTGTTTGGACTCACGCATACTCATTTCCAAAATTGATAATTTTCTATTTTGGACTGGTGGAACTGAGTATAAATCTTGGAAATATTGTGGACTAGGTGGATAAGGGGAACAAGTTGGCTTAAAATTAGACTCAGGAGAGGTGAATCCCCACTGACTCTGTGAAGAGTTGAAATTATTCTGGAAATTATGGTTATAAGATTAGGGGCATGGGTTATATTGATTCGGATAAGACCAATCCGGCACACTAGGTTGGTTAAAGTTATGATATGCTGGGTTGGTAATATCCGAAAAAGAGGTCGGTGTGTAATATGGATTACTATTAAAATTGGAAAAATTGTTATTATAAGCCATATCACACAATAAAATACAAACAAAGAAAAACAAACAAATAAGCACACAAAAAAAAAAAGTCTTAAACTAAGTTAGGGTAGGCCTATGACCTAGACGACTCCAAACTTGTTAGACTGTCCACGGGAGGTATAATGTAGACTTTGACTACAAACTAATTAGCCAGGTCAGGGCAAGATTGGTGGGAGGTTATCCGTCAAAGACGTTCCTTAATTAAATAACCACCAACCTTCGGGCTTTCGGCCCTTAATCCTTTTCCTAGATACTGATTTGGTAGGAATCAAATTCCAACAACTTTTCCCCTTAGGATAATTTTCTAATTGAGTCCGAGATGTCCCTAGGGCCAACATCTACTCATTTTTAGTTAGGCTCGGGTTAGTGAGTACTTGGAATCTGATTTTTGATCCAAGGAAGGGTGATTAAATCCCCACCTTATCTTGTTATGGGGTGGTGCCCTTAAGATCAGTTTGTGCAAGTGTACAAGATATGCAAACAAGATTCACTCAAAGCGATATAAATCAACCAAGAGATGAGTCCTATTCTAAATGCAATGTGAACGTACCTTGCTCCAGCACTCTTCAACAGTAAAGTAAATGAATTGAAAAGACACGTGCCTAAAATGCAAACGTCTAATCAATTTTTAAACTTTTCAACAAGTATTTTACTGTTGGTTTATTAGCAGGCTCATGTGTTGGCCCGAAGGCCCATCACTCTAGTTTTGATGATGATCAACTCATGTAGTTATTGTACTAATGATCTTGTGTTTAATTAGTGACAGATTTATGATTAAGATCTTAGTAGGTGCATAGCTTCAACAAAGGATTTAAAGTCAAGTTTTGGAGCTAGCACGGTGTTTGGACCAAATCTAGAAGACTTCAAGTAAAGACTTCAAGAAGATGAAGACTTGTGTCTAGGTTTGTTTTTAGAAGATTTTGTTTTAGATTAAAATGTAAAGGATAGAATAGTTGGTGGATTGCTCAAGTACCTATACACACACACACTCTTGATAGTTTTGTTTTTACAAAAGATTTTCTATTTTAGAAAATACCGTTTTGGTTTTTGATATTTCTTATATACATGTTTTTAACCAAAACCAAGTTTAGAGCTTAATGTCAAAAACATAGATATTTCATCATATATGTGCAATGGATCATATCCATACATACTATGCTTCAAATGAGTTTAAAATATCTTGTTCTTGTATTTGGTGATGTTTTGGAAAAACCAATTTAGAAAAACAAAAACTGTATTTTTATTTTTTTTGTTTTGAGCCATATTTTCCAAGATTACAAAAATAGTTTAAATCTTTTGTAACATGCCTTGATTTTGTGCAAGCATGCTTGATTATAAAAGTATAACATCAAAACTATTTTTGTAGATTTTTTTTGTATTTTATGGGATTTTATTTGAGCCAAAAAGATAAACTTTTATTTCCCAGAAAATTGTTTCCAGGCTTCAGCCGGTCGACCGACCGGTCGACCGAAGTCTGAAGTTGGTCGATCGGGCAGTCGACTGACGTGCACAGACGTGCACGCCCAGTTCTGGCAGGAGGTCGGTCGACCGTCGACCGTCCAGAGAGCTCTGCTCTCTGGAAAGGCCCTAGTCGACCGACCGGTCGACCGGACAGAGAAACTTGCTCTCTGTATCATGGCCTCGGTCGACCGACAGGTCGACCGCTGGCTCCAATGGTCGGATTTTTGACCGTTGTCGGTCGACCGACAGGTCTGACAGACCCGCAACGGCTAGTTTTTCTAGCCCTATAAAATGGGGCATTTGGGGGCTGTTTTCAAAAAGATTTTTCGGAGAGTTTTTGAGCCAGTTTTTCCTACTTCATTAAAAGAGTTTTCTCCACTAAATTGAGAGCTAATACTTCCAATCAAAAGGGGAGTTTTATCAAGAGTGTTTAAAAGAGATTTTCTTGAGTTTTCCTCCACCATCTCTTTCCTTGTTTTCTCACACAACACTTGAGCCATCTATTGCTATATCTATAAGGTCTTTGTTGTGAGAGGATTTTAGGTGATCAAGAGTTGTGATCACCAAAGTTCATCTTTGTACTTTGAGGAGGCGGACAAGTGTGTTCGCTGTGTTTCGAGTTCGTGTGTGAACTCCTTATTTGAGGTTCGGCCTCGGCAAGCTAGTGAGCTTGCGGTGTGTACGGGACTAGGGAGACCAAGAGCTTGTAGTTGTTGTAGCACCGAGTGATCCGGTGGGATCGATTTTAGTGGAAATCCTTCATAGTGTTGAAGGCGGGGATGTAGAGCAAGTGTGCTCGAACCTCGAAACAAATCTCCCGTGTTTGCGATTGCTCTTTCTCTCTATCTCTTACTTGTTTATATCTTGCATGCTATTACTTATCTTTATCTTTTCATGCTTGATATATTATGTGCTTAATTGATATATGCTTGGGGATTGTTTGCTAACACTTGTATTTAACCAAGAGAGCCAACGCGGCACCTCAACTCTTATTTAGAGGAATCTTGAGGAGTTAGTCCAGAGCCCTTCACGGGAAATTCGGCTACACTCTTGTGTTAAACTTGGTGTTTAGTTTAAATAGTTTAATTTGGTCATAATAGTTTTTAATTCCGCATTATTTCTCATTAAGTGACCATTAGATTAGCCATCACCTATTCACCCCCCTAGGTGATTTTCATCATGGTGATGTCATACAAGAAATAAAGTTTGCATAAACTCTAATTTTGCAAAGCAAGCGGCCCTGCAAAAAGCCAGTCAGTAGTGAACTCTTCCTTGCCACAGAAACGCGGCTAGAGCCGAGCAAACGCGGCAATTTAGAGGGTACTTGGTCTCTGTTTTCTGGAACAGAGGCCCAAACCACTCATATGTTACTGCAATCTTTTTTTTTTCCTGCTTTTCCTGCCCTATAACCTGCAACAGAGAAGAAAAATTCATTTTAGTTCTAAAAAATTAAATAAAAACCGTTACCCTCCCCGGCAACGGCGCTAAAATTTGATTGATGCTTAAACCTGCACACAAGAATACAAAATTTCAGATTTGGAATGAAGAGTGCAAGTGCTTAGTTCTACCGCAATAGCAAGTGGCTATGCGGGTCGTGATCCACAAGGAGGGTTAGCGATAGAAGCGTTCAAGGTTTGTATTGAAATCTTTGTGAAGAAAAACGATGGTTCTTCTTTGTTTTAAGAAATGAAAATGAAAAAGAGTTAGGTTAAGTTAGAAAGAAAACGATAGATGGAGAAGGTGAGAAAAATGGAGAATGATTATTTATAAAGAAATGGAAAAGGAGTGATGAAAGAAGTGGGTGATGGTGATTTAAACTAAAGAAAAAGAAAAGAAAGAAGATTAAAGAAATACTTACCTAGTTTGGTTGATGATTTACCTGAAACCCTTGCATGTTCTACCTTGCTTCGGAGGCGTTCAACGCATAAGCCATAGGATCGAGCTTAGTCCCCATTCACATTATATCATCAAGACGAACAAGAATGAAGTGATACGGAGCTTGAGGAGGAGAACATCATCATGAATTATCGTTGGCACTCACACAAACATTGTCATACTTATGCTTCTGGATTCACTTGCATGCTCATCAAAACCAAAAGAGGTAAAGTAGAAAGAAGAAAAGGAAAGCAAAAGTAAAGAGACGAACATAAAAAATTTACCTTTTATTGCTTGCAGAAATGATGAAAGAAAGGAGGAGGGTACATACTCTCGACATAAGCCTCTCTCTCTTGCTTACATGAATCTCAATCTAACCTAATCTTACATACAAATTAAAATTACATAAAAAGAAAACAAAAACCTATGCTACAAAGAATGAAAATTGGACTAAATCTTATCTCTGCATGGTCGTCCCCTGGAGGCTCAGAAATTCCCAGTATTTATAGGCAAAAACCAACCTACAGGATCATATGAAGATAGGGGGAGCAAACGCTCCCCCTAACTCTCCAACAGAGATGCGAAAACGCAGCTTTGGATGCGTTTCCACGGCCAGGGTGTGGCCAGGTGGCCACACCCTGTTGGTGGAGCTCCCCGGTTCTGCGTTTTGGCTTTATCTTAAGTTGGATTTCTCGTTTAAGTTTGGGATTTTGACGAAATGGCCTTTGATTCTTGGCTTTAACCGATCGATTCAGGGAGGATTCTTCTCAACCGGTATTCAACCTCTCTGATATGCCAAGATTTAGCCATGATTCCTTAATTTCAAATTTATTCTGAATTAAGTCAGGATTTGGTGGGCGTTTGGGCTCATTTCTCTTCACTCTCCTTTAGGAATGGGCCTGCAAATAAATTAAACATTTAATTAGGAAAATGCAAAGTTTATTCTATAATAAGTAGGAGAATATGATATTAAATGTGCAATATTAGTGACCAATCAATATGTAATAAAGAATAATGTAATAAATGTGTGCAATCATATGTTAAATTTAGATTGCAGTGCTACATGTTTAAATGCTTTCAATGAGGATTCTTGGTTATGGCATAGAAGATTGGGCCATGTATCTTTTGACCATCTATCTAGAATTAACTCTTAGAAATCAATGAAGAGTATTCCTTACTTAAAGTTTGAAAAGGATAACATTTGTGATGTGTGCCAACTTGAAAAACAAACCAAGTCCTCTTTCAAACTAATCAAGGATATCATGACATCTAAACCATTAGAGTTAATCCACATGGATTTGTTTTGTCCTACTAAAACCAAGAGTTTAAATGGAAACCGTTTTGTTTTTTTTTTTTTGGTTAACGATTTTTCTCGTTTTACATGGGTTTTCTTTTTGAAACATAAAGATCAAGCTTTTTCACATTTTAATATTTTTAGAAAAATGGTTAAAAAAGAAAAAGATTTTTCAATTTTACGCATAAGAAGTGATAGAGGTGGTAAATTCATTAACCATTCTTTTATCACTTATTGTGAAGAAAATAGAATTAGGCATGAATTGTCTTGTCCTAGAACTTCACAACAAAATGGAGTCGTTGAAAGGAAGAATCATACTCTTTAAGAAATGGCTAGGACAATGATTAGTGAATACGTATACCCTCAATAGTTATGGGCCGAACCCATAAACACTTCATGTTACATATCAAATAGAATTTATTTTTATAAAACTACTTTCAAAACCTTTTTTAAAATTTACTATTTGAGAAAGCCTAATATTTCTTACTTTTGAGTATTTGGATGCAAATGTTTTATTTTAAATGCCAAAGATAACTTAGAAAAATTTGATGCTAAAGCTTTTGAAGCTATTTTTATTGGTTATTCTTACACTAGCAAGGATTATAGAATCTTCAATAAATCTACTTTGTCAATCAAAGAATCTATGCATGTTAAGTTTGAAGAATCTAATGCTTTTGTTAAGAATGTTGTAAAGATTGATTCTCTAGGTGAAGACATAGAGAAAGTAACCTTGAAGGACTCACCTATCCTAGAAGATAAGCCAAAGCTTAATGAACAAGGTGAAGTTCAAGAGGTTGAAGTGGCTCCAGTACTAACACTTCCAAAAGATTGGAGATTCGCTACAAGTCATCCCAAGGAACTTATCATAAGTGATGTATCAAAGGGGGTAACTACTCGATCCAAACTTCATAATTTTTCTAGCCATTTTGATTTTATTTCTCATATTAAACCAAAGAACATTCTTGAAGCAAAGGGCGCCTCATATTGGTTGCTTGCAATGCAAGAAGAGCTCAATCAATTTGAGCGCAACCAAGTTTGGAACCTTATTCCTAGAACCCATGATAGACCAACAATTGTTTCTAAATGGATTTTTAGGAACAAGTTGGATGAGTCGGGTAATGTTGTTAGGAATAAAGCTAGATTAGTGGCTCAAGGTTACACCCAAATCGAAGGTATCAAATTTGAGGAAACCTTTGCACCTGTAGCATGGCTTGAAGCCATATAGATTACACTTGCTTTTGCTTCTTATAAAGATTTCAAACTTTTTCAAATGGATGTCAAAAGTGCATTTTTAAATGGTTTTATTCAAGAGGAAGTGTATGTTGAACAACCCCCCGGGTTTGTTGATCCTACACATCTTGATTTTGTTTTCAAATTAGACAAAGCTTTATATGGTTTAAAACAGGCTTCTAGAACTTGGTATGAAAGACTTTCAACATTTCTTATTCCAAGTGATTTTGTAAAAGGTAAAATAGATACCACTTTGTTTACAAAACATGTAGATAATGATATTCTTAATGTTCAAAGTTATGTTGATGATATTATATTTGGATCTACTAATGAAAAGCTTTGCAAAGATTTTAAATCATACATGAAGAATGAGTTTGAGATGTCGATGATGGGCGAGCTAAACTACTTCCTTGGACTCCAAATCAAGCAAAAGGGTGATGGGGATTTTATAAATCAAGCCAAGTGCACAAGAGAACTCTAAAAGAAATTTGGACTTGAAGGGGCAAAGACGACCAAAACTCCCATGGCTACCACAACAAAACTTGATAAGGATGAACAAGATATAAATGTAGACATTAAATTTTATAGAAATAAATTGATAGTTTATTATTAACACCTAGTAGGCTAGATATTATGTATAGTGTATGTCATTGTGCTAGATTCCAATCTTGTCCTAAAGAGTCCCACTTGATTGCGGTAAAACAAATTATTAGATATCTTAAGGGCACTATTGGAGTTGGCTTGTGGTACCCGAAGACTGGACAATTTTTCATGACGTGTTTTTCAGATGTTGACTATGTCGGTTGTAGAGTGGATAGGAAGAGTACAAGTAAAACTTATCAATTTCTAGAAAATTGTCTTGTTTCATGGTCTTTCAAGAAATAAAATTCTGTAGCCCTCTCAACCACCGAGATGGAGTATGTTGCGGCCGGGGCTTGTTGTGCACAAGTCCTTTGGATGAAACATACTCCTCGACTATGATTTACATTATGATCATATTAAGATATTTTATGATAATATTAGAACTATTCATATGACAAAAAATATAAATCAACATAGTAAGAGAAAGCACATAGAAATTCGATATCACTTTCTTATAGATCACTATGAGAAAGGTGATATTGAAATTGATTATGTTTCAACTGAATTTCAACTAGTAGATATTTTTACTAAGCCACTTGATTTTAACAGATTCTCTTCTATTTGTGGAGAACTATAAGTTTGTATTGTTGATTCATGAGTTTTCCTTCAAATAAAATCTACATATGTATAAATTATGGTTGTTTTTGCTGACCCTTTTTGATGCATGATAAAATGGGGGATAAGTATTTATTAGTATTTATTGGTATTTGAGTATTTATTAGTATTTGTTTGATCATGCTCTTATACAATGTCTTTATCATATAACTTGTTGATATCTTGTACTTGATAGATAGCATAACTTGAGGGGAAGCTTTTACAAAGCTCTTTCCTAGATTTTTCTTTTAAATAGCTCATATGTTTTATCATCATCAAAAAGGGAGAGATTGTTGGCCCAAAGATTACAATTCCCAGTTTTGTGTTTTGATAATAACAAAGCATATGAAGTTATTTGGTACTAATCAAGTTTAAGAGTGTATTTCAAGGTTCAAAAAAATCTAACAAGCTTCTTCCTCTAAAGAAAGGTGTTGATGGCTCAAGGGTACTCAAGTACGGGATCATAGATCAAAGCACTTAACATCACTCTAACGTCACTATCAGAGAAGCCTGCTTGAAGATTCTTGTAGTCAATTAGAAGCTTGTAAGAAACTAGTTTGTTAAAGAGTAGAATATAGATCTGAGGTTTAAAGATATACACACACAAAAAATGTACATTTTTAAAAGTATGGTTTTAATATGTTTGGTTTTGATACTTGTTCCATACTTTCTTAAAATATCTATCTTAGTTTAGAACTTGTATCTCTTGGCTATGCATGTCTTCTCTCTTACAAAATCCAAACAAAAATTATTTAAAAAGTTTCTTTATCTTCAAAAATACCATGACCTAGTTTTATGGCCTAGGCAGGTCGACCAGGCGGTCAACCATGCCTATTACAGGCCAGAATGATCGATCACATAGTCGACCGAACCTCTGACAATTGGGGCGTGCACGTTGTGCACATTCCCGGTTGACCGACCGATCAACCGGCCCCTTATTGTCGTTGACCAGGCGGTCGACCGACTATAACCAGTTTGGTCTCGGTCAAACACGGTCGACCGACTGGTCAACTGAGAGCCAACATTCAAATTTTTTTTGGATGGCCGGTCGACTGGCTAGTTGACCAACACACTGCTAGATTGGCAGTAACGACCAGTTTTTAAAAGCTATTTTAAACATGTTTTTTAAAACAAGGTAAAGTTGAATTTTTAGGGTCAATTTCTTTCTTTTAAACCAGGTAAAATTATTCTAAAAGTGTTTTTTTAAAGTCTATATAAAGGGTCATTGGGATTGAATATTTCACAACAATAAATTTCATTGAAAATCTAGTTTTGTTTTCAAAGAGAAAAAGTTTCAAGTTTTCTTTTGTGCTCTTATTTTTTGAAATTTTTAATTGAGTTATTCTGCTCTTAAAAATCTCTCTTTTTTGATTTTCAGTCTCATTTACATTCTTGAGTTTCAAGTTTACATTTTACTCTATAGGGTTTTTGTAAAAAAGTTGCAAACAGTGTGTTTGTGATCTCTTGTTCACTCAGAGATTGTTATCTCAATTGGCTTTGTACTGCGTCTGGTGTAGAAATTTAGTTGGCGAGTTGTGTATTCTGAGTGGTTGTAATTCCTTGTCGTAAGGTCCCTTTGTGGAGGATCCAATAGTGGATAGTGAAATCCTTCACGGTGGTGAAGGCGGGGACGTATAGCGGTGGCTCAAACCTCGAAACAAATCTTTTTCTTTGTGATTGCTTTATTGTCTCTATTTACTTATTTATCATTCATTTATTTTTGTCGATCAATACTTATCTCAATAAGATAGCAATTGAGCATCTTAACTCTTATCTAGAGGAATCACGAGGAGAAGTTCAGAGCCCTTCACGGGAAATTCAGCTTCAAGTCTTATTTTGAGTGATCGGTTGTATCATTTCATATTATATTATATTAAATTTTTATTTTATTAGCTATACACCTTTCACCCCCCTCTATGCGTTATTTCACAGGTAAGATCACAGTACACTCTAAACTTGTTCTACCTCTCTTTGATTCTGGCACTTCTCATTGTTACATATCAGGTAGTTTTATTACTTTGCAATCTATACCTGTTGAATATTTAGACAACCAGTGGGAGATTAGTACCGGTAATGGGGTAGTCATCTCTAATAAAATTTGTAAAAATTGCACAGTAGAACTATGTCAAAGGAAATTATCAGTAGATATGCTCATACTAGAACTAAAGGGTACGACGTGATTTTTGGCATGACCTGGTTCAGCAAATACCATGCGGTTATTGATTGTCATAACAAGAAAGTTATTTTCAGAATATCGCATCATCCTTAATTCCAATTTGATGGAGAACATAAGCCTGCCAAGGGAAAAACACAGTTGGTATGTGTTACTGCTGATATTAAGAAGAAAGGAGTACCGATTTGGGATGAGTTCCCAGATGTACTGAAAGGTATCTCAGGACTTTCATCTGACAGAGCAGTTGAGTTCCCATAGATACTATTCTGGGTACAGTTCTGATATCTAAAGCTCCATACAAGATGTCACCTACTGAGTTAGAGATTCTAAAAAAGCAGCCGTAGAAATATTCTAAGAGGAGATTGATTAGACCAAGTACTTCACCGTGGGGAGCTCCAGGTTTATTAGCCAATAAGAAAGATGGTGGTAAGTGGTTGTGTATAGACTACAAGGAGTTAAACTGAGTTCGTATCAAGAATAAGTATCTCTTACCAATAAATGATGATTTTTTTGATTAACTCCATGGGGCTCGAGTGTTTTCCAGTTGGATTTACAGTCAATTTATCATCAGCTAAAGGTGAAGAAAGAGGATATTCAGAAGACATCATTCAGAACTCGCTATGGTAATTACGAGTTTCTAGTCATGCCCATCAGAGTGACCAATGCCCCAGCAGTCTTTATAGATTTGATGGACCAGGTTTTCTCACCATATTTGGATCAGCTTGTCATTGTATTCATTGACGATATTTTGATATATTCCAAGAGCGACAGGGAACATGCAAAACACTTGATGGCAGTAATGCAAACTCTCTAGCAGGAACAACTTCATGCTAAGCAGAGCAAGTGTGAGTTCTGGTTAGACTATATAGATTTCTTAGGTCATATGGTTTCGAAAGAAAGAATTTCAGTTGACCTAGCAAAATCAAGGAAGTAAAAGACTGGCCAGTTCCAAAGACAGTAACATAAATTAAAGGTTTTATTCGACTAGCTGAATATTATAGAAGATTTATTCAGGACATCTCAAAGACTGCAGCCCAGTTGAAGAAGCTCACCAGAAAAGGAGAAAAATATATATAGTTGGAAGAATGTACTACAACATTTGAATAGTTACAAGAAAGACTAATTACAGCTCCAATCTTGAAGACTCCCTCAGGAACAGGAGCGACGATTATATATAGTGATGCATCCAGAAAAGAACTAGGATGTCTATTGATGCAGCATGATCATGCCATAACTTATGCATCCAGGCAATTGAAGCCACATTAGACAGATTACCCAACTCATAACTTAGAGTTAGCAGCAGTGATATTCGCCTTGAAGATCTGGAGGCATTATCTTCGGGGGGACAAGGTGTCGATCTATACTGGTCACAGAAGCCTCAAGTATATTTTCACATAGAAGAAACTGAATATGAGGCAAAGGCAGTGGCTTGAACTAATGGAAGACTATGACATAGACTTGCAGTATCACCTTGAGCCAAAAACTAGAGAACAAAGTACTAGTACAACTTACTCAACAAAAGGAATTGCTTCGGGAGATTATTAAATTGGACTTAATGCTAGTACAAGAAACTGGTAAGTCAGGTCAGTTAATAACTTTTCAGCTTCAGCCAACACTGATAGATGAAATTAAATAAGCATAAATGGAAGACCCCAGATTACAAAAATTCTGAGCTCAAGTGGAAGCTGGACTAATAACTGATGACCTTATTCATTCGGATGGTGCACTTTATTTTGGTAATAGAATCTGTGTACCATAGGGGGAAGTTCAATAGAAAATCTTGGGAAGCTCACAGTTTGGCTTATTCCATACATCTAGAAGGAACTAAAAAGTATCAGGACTTGAAACAGAACTTCTGGTGGAATGCTATAAAGAGAGAGTAGCCGAGTATGTGGCCAAGTGCTTGATTTGTCAGAAGGTAAAGATAGAACATCAGAGAACAGCTGGACTTCTACAGCCATTACCTATACCTGAATAGAAGTGAGAACACATCACTATGGATTTTGTCACAGCCCTACTCTACAGTCCTAAGGGTAACAATGTTGTATGGGTAATCATCGACTGCCTCGCAAAATCAGCTCACTTTTTACCATTTAGAGTAGGTCAGTCAATAGAAGTTCTTGCCAATAAATATGTTAAGGAAATAGTTCATCTCCATGGAGTTTCGGTTAGCATCGTGTCAGATTGAGAGACGAGATCTGATCACATTTCTGGGAAAGTCCCCAAGAAAACTTAGGGAACTTGTCTAAAGTTCAATACTTCATTTCATCCTTAGACAGACGGGCGGTCTGAATGAACTATACAAATTCTTGTAGACATGTTATAATCCTGCATGATAGAATTCAAAGGGTTATGGGAAAACTATCATCATTTGGCAAAATTTTCTTATAATAATAGTTTTCAGGCCATTATCAAGATAACTCCATTTGAAGTGTTATATGAAAGAAAATGCAGGTCGCCAATATGTTGGGATGAAGTCGGTGAAAGAAGACTCATGGGACCAAATGTTTTAGTTCAGACCAGTGATAAAGTCAAAATTATCCGAGTCACCTCCTAGTAGTACAGAGCCGATAGAAGAGTTTGCCAGATACTAGTAGAAGACCGTTGGAATTTAGAACATGCGATCATGTATTTTTAAGGATATTACCAACAAAAGGGGTAATCTGATTCGGTACTCACGGGAAACTTAGTCCGAGATACATCGGCCAATTCAAGATTCTGGATCGTGCATGAGATGTAGCTCACCGATTGGCATTACCGCCATCATTAGAAAGAGTACATAATGTATTTCACATATCACAACTTAGGAGGTATGTCAAGGATGAGAGTAATATTCTAAATCACTCATAATTGAAACTATAACCAGATTTATCTTATAAAGAGCAGTCGATGGTCATTCTGGACATAAGTGTCAAGACCATGAAGAATAGAGCAATATTGTTAATATTTGTTTCTTGGAATACGCATGCTCCAAGAGAAGCTACGTGGGAAAGAGGGGATATTTACATCATAGTTGGTAAAATTCCTTGTCCTTAACTCTTCCTGCCTTCACACCCCCTTATCGAAATTTTGAGAAATTTTTGTTAGGCGGATGGGCTGTAACACTGATTGGGGGAAATCGTATACGAAAAGTGTCATTTTGAAATTACTAATTAAAGTGTGTATGCTTTAGCTTTCTCGATACTTCTGTTATAGCATGGAGGTTAAACGGGTCGAATTCACTAGGGCTGAAAGCGATAGAAGCTTTACAGGTATGTTCACATGTGTGTTAAAGTTTCTCCTACATTTCAAATAATGAAAAAAAGAAAACAAATAATGAAAAGAGAAGGATACAGTGAAAATAAAGAAGTGGGAAACATAGAAAAGAATGTATTTGTGGTTTTTGTGATTATTTCTAAAACAAAGTAAAAATGGAAGAAAAGTCATGGCTACTAACTACTAATAGCTCTACTAACATACTAACCTCTTAGTGATAGTTGCCTCACATGTATCATTAGCCATCACTAGTCCTTGGTTCAAGAGCTTTACAAAGCATGGCTCATAAGATCACTTTAACATCCAAACTCAACAAACAGGAGCAAGCTACACTTAAACAATCAAAATTAACTAGAGCAAGCATGAAATAAAGTAATTATAACTTGTTAGAAAGTTAAATGTTAGAGTGTTAGAATCCATCATCACGAGCCATCAATGGCGCTTGAAAGAGCAAGGCCAAGTATGTTGGCCCAAAAGGTTACACTCTCCATTTATTGAGTTTTGATGATGACAAACCAAATTAGTGCTATTTGGTACTAATTAGTTTGTTGAGATAAGTTTCAGGTTTGTACCATAGTTTGGAGGTCATTGCTTAGCTATTGCAAGAAATTCTAGGTTCATGAAGCAAAGAAGGCTTTTTGCACATCAAGGAAGGAACATAGAAGAAAAGGCACTAGCAAGGCATTGCATGGCTCAAGACTTGAAGATTGCTCAACAAGATTTGTTTTTAGTTTTATAGGTTTAGAATTTTGTTAAAGAATGATGGATAGGGTTGAAGCTCAATCACACACGTTTTTGCGCACATATTGTTTCTAAGATGATTTTCTATAAAATGTACAAAAATATTTTGATACAAAATCATCTGCCTACAAATCAATTTATATGTTTTATACTTAGTACTAATTAAAGATATTTTTCATAAAAATCAAAGTCTTTTCAAAATTATGTTTTAAACCTGGTTTTTGACCTGAGCCAGTCAACCGGACAGTCGACCGGACCTATGTCAGGTTTGGCCGGTCGACCGGCCCAGTCGACTGTAGTTCTGGGTGTGCGTGTATCGGTGTGCACGTTTTTGCAGTCGACCGGACGGTCGACCGACTGTAACTCAGTCTGCTCTCGGTTAGATTGGGTCGACCGGGCGGTCGACCGCTGGCCTACAACGGTCAGATTTTTGAGTAGGCGGTCGACCGACCGGTCGACCGGGCTAGCCGTTTGAACAGTAACGGCTAGTTTTCTGAGCGGTTTATTTTTGTCTTTTTCTCACTTAAGTGAGTTTAAATGACCTGTTTTGGGTTTAATACATTCTGATTAGCCTTAAAAATGTTTTATCTTCTAACCCTCCCTCTCCTATAAATAGGGGTGTTTGGGGAGAGATTGGTTGACCTAATTATTACAAGAAAAATTCAAAAGTTTAAGGCATTCTAAAGAGCTTGGTTTCTTGGTTTTTGTGCTGAAATTCTCTCTCATTTTCTGAAGTGTTTTCAAGAATTCTCTGATTTCATTTTCTTTTCTCTTTGCACACAAGAGCTTCATTCCTACTCATTGTTCTCTAAGGACCTTTGTAAGGGAAGAGAATTTTGAAAGAGAAAGTTTGTGGTCTTTTGACTACCAAGAGAGAACTTGTACTTGAGATTGTGGAGTTGGGTACTCCGGTGTATTTGTGACATCTTTGTGATAGTGGAAGTGGTTGGAATCCTTCTGGGGAAGGCGGGGAAGTAGAGCTGGGTGCTCGAACCTCGATAACAAATCCTTGTGTTTGCGTTTGGTTTACTTTCCTTGTTCTTGCACTACTTTCATTGCTATTGTTGCTTGCTTTTGTTTGTCATTGTCATATTCACTTGTTGTCATTCATCTTGTCAATCATTGTCCCATACAACAAGGTTACATTGCGCACCTCCAACTCTTATTTACGAGGAATCAGGAGGAAGGAGTTCAGAACCCTTCACAGGGCATTCGGCTCTTAGTCTTGTTTTGGGAGATTGTTGCATTATATTTTTAAATTGTGCATTGATTAGCATTATCACCTATTCACCCCCCCTCTAGGTGATTTTCAATTGGTATCGGAGCTTGGACTCTAGGTTTGGCTTAACATCCATAGAGAGATCCTTAAAATTTGCTAATCAACATTTTCATTCATACATTCATACACTAGTAAACATGGCCGATAATATTAAAACCCTCCTAAATTTGATGGACTTAATTTCCCTATTTGGAAGGTTAGGATGACTATATTTTTGCAATCTTTGGGTAGCTTAGTGGCCAAGTCCTTGACCAAACCCTTTGTAGCACCCGATAGTGATGAGAGCACTTGGACCGACTTCAACTTTGGAGAATATGAGGCTAACTCCAAGGCCCAAAACTCCCTATTAACCGCCTTGAATGAGGATGACCTTACACGGGTAATTCATTGCCAATCCGCCTATGAGATTTGGCAACACTTGTTAGTCACGCACGAAGGGACTTCACAAGTCAAGAGAGCTAAGATAGATCTCTTGAGGTCCCAATATGAATCTTTTAAAATGCTTGATGAAGAATCTATTGATTGTATGATTACCCGATTTACTAAAATCACTAATGGTCTTTCTTCCTTAGGTGATGACATCTCCAACGATCAAAAGGTGCGGAAAGTAATTCGGGCGCTTCCTCCATCTTGGGAGATAAAGGCCACCACCTTAAAGGAGTTGAACGACAAGGATGAGATGGACCTCATTAGCCTCATTGGGAACTTAAAGACCCATGAGATGGAGAAGAAAGTAAGAGAAGAGGCCGCTCCAACAAAGAAGAAATCAATAGCTTTCAAGTCTTCATCCACCCTTGAAGACGATGAGGAAGATGAAGAAGAAGATGAGGAGCTATCACTACTTGTTCGCAATGTCAAGAGAATGTACCGGAGGAACAAGCTAAACTTCTGAAGGAAATTTGAAGGCAAAGAGGAGAGGAGAATTATATGCTACAATTGCCGAAAGCCCGGACACATCATGGCGGATTGCCCGGAGTTCAAGAAGAAGATGACATCCTCCTTCAAGACAAAGAAATCGGAAGAAAAGAAAGCGTACAAGGCAACTTGGGATTCAGAAAGCGAGTCCGAGGAAGAGGCGGATGTGGCAAATATGTGTTTCATGGCAAACACACCTAAGGTAACCCCTCAACCCCTTGATGATGAAGATGATGAATTAAGTAAGGAAGTTCTTGTACATGCTTTTGTTGAACTTTCTGAAACTTATGATAACAAGAAAATTGAATGCTTTAAATTGCAAAAAGAAGTTGCTTTTCTCAAAAATCAACTTGCTATGGTTTCTAAAGAAAAGGATGATATTTCTTCTAATCTCACTTCTATTCAAAATGAGTTTAATGCCTACAAGGTTTCTTGTAAGGGAAAATCTCCTATTGTTGATGAAAAAGAAATTTCCTCTTTAAAAACTAAAATGGTTGATTTTGAAAAAGTTTTGAAAGACTGTGCTTTTAACACTAAGAAACTTGAAGAAAAATTTTCTAAAAAGCACACCCCTCATGCTAAAGATTCTCATGTTAAATCTACTCATGCTCACACTACACATAACACTTCTCATGCTAAATCTTTTCATGCTCACAATTCCCATGCTCACAAATCACACACTCACTATGCTTTTAAATATGGTAGAGTGTATAGATGCACATATTGTGGTAAAAATGGGCATTTAGCTAAATTTTGTTATGACCAAGTTAATAGATCAAATAATCTTGTTTGGGTTAATGAAACTAACCCTTTAGGACCCAAGAAAATGTGGGTACCAAAATCAAGTCCTAAATTATTTGATGTAGGTACACACGAAGGCTCCAAGACGTAGGGAGCTGTGGTACCTTGATAGTGGTTGTTCAAGACACATGACATGGGATATCAATAGCTTTACAACCCTATCAAGGTACGAGGAAGGTGGCTCCGTCACCTTCGGGGATGACTCCAAAGGGACTATCATCGGTATAGGTAACATTCAAATTGGTTCATCTCCTATTATAGAAAATGTTGTACTTGTTGATGGTTTGAAACATAATTTGCTTAGCATTAGTCAATTTTGTGATCGTGGACTTAAAGTTGTTTTTGATAATACTTCTTGCAAGATTTTTGATATTAAATCCAATGATTGTATTCTTACCGGTTTTCGTGATGATAATGTTTATATCATTGACATGCTTAATGTGGAATGTTCTACTAAATGCTTAAATGCTTTTGATGAAAATTCTTGGCTTTGGCATAGAAGATTAGGACATGCATCTTTTGACCATCTTTCTAGGATTAATTCAAAGGAATTGGTGAAGGGTATACCTTGCTTGAAGTTTGAGAAAGACCGCATTTGTGGTGCGTGCCAACTTGGGAAACAAACCAAGTCTTCCTTCAAACCAATCAAGGATATCATGTCAACTAGGCCTTTAGAATTAATTCATATGGATCTTTTTGGACCTACTAAAACTAAGAGTTTAAATGGTAGTAGATATGCATATGTTTTGGTTGATGATTTTTCCCGTTTCACTTGGGTTTTCTTTTTGGAACACAAAGATCAAACTTTTTCTCACTTTAAGAATTTTCGAAAAAGAGTTGAAAAAGAAAAAGGTTTTCCGATTTTGAAAATGAGTGATAGAGGTGGTGAGTTTGTGAACCAACTCTTCATGACTTATTGTGATGAAAAGGGAATTAAGCATGAAATGTCTTGTCCTAGAACTCCACAACAAAATGGAGTTGTAGAAAGGAAAAATAGAACACTTCAAGAGATGGCTAGGACAATGATAAGTGAATACGACCTCCCTCAATATTTATGGGCCGAGGCCGTAAACACCGCATGCTATATATCTAACCGTATTTATTTGTGTAAAAATTCTTCCAAAACATCTTTTGAAATGTATCATTCTAGAAAACCTAATGTTGCATATTTCAAAGTTTTTGGATGCAAGTGCTTTGTTTTAAATACTAAAGAGAATTTGGGTAAATTTGATGCTAAGGCTTATGAAGCAATCTTTGTTGGATATTCTACAACTAGTAAAGCTTATAGAGTATTCATTAGATCTTCTCGTACCATTGAAGAATCCATGCATGTTAAATTTGAAGAATCTAATGTGGTTGTTGAGAATGTTGTAGAGATTGACCCATTAGGTGAAGACATGGAGAGACTATCCTTGAAGGACTCACCCACTCAAGAAGAAAAGCTAGATTCAATTGGTGAAGTTCAAGAGGATAAAGAGGAAAGCTCTCAGCCGCTTCCTAAAGCTTGGAGATACGCTACAAATCATCCCAAGGAGCTCATCTTAGGTGATGCATCTAAAGGGGTAACAACTCGCTCCAAACTCCATGACCTATGTGGTAACTTTGCTTTCATTTCTCATTTTGAACCCAAAGGCATTCTCGAAGCCGAGACGGACCCATATTGGTTGCTTGCCATGCAAGAGGAACTCAATCAATTTGAGCGCAACCAAGTTTGGCACCATGTTCCTAAGCCCCACGATAGACCAATAATTGGTACTAAGTGGATCTTTAGAAACAAGATGGATGAGTCCGAAAATGTCATTAGGAATAAAGCTAGGTTAGTGGCCCAAGGTTACACTCAAGTTGAGGGAATTGACTTTGAGGAGGCCTTTGCACCCGTAGCACGGCTTGAAGCCATACGGATGACACTAGCTTTTGCATCTTTCAAAAATTTTAAACTTTTTCAAATGGATGTGAAAAGTGCATTTTTGAATGGTTTTATTAATGAAGAAGTTTATGTTTCTCAACCTCCCGGTTTTGTTGATCATGTTCATCCCGACTTTATTTTTAAACTTGATAAAGCTTTGTATGGATTGAAACAAGCTCTAAGAGCTTGGTATGAAAGGCTTTCTAGTTTTCTCATTTCAAATGATTTTATTAAAGGCAAAGTAGATACAACACTATTCACTAAGCATGTTGATAATGACATTTTAATTGTGCAAATTTATGTTGATGATATAATTTTTGGTTCTACTAATGAGCTTTTGTGCAAGGATTTTGAAAAGGTCATGCAACTTGAATTTGAAATGTCTTCAATGGGTGAGCTAAATTTCTTTCTTGGACTCCAAATCAAGCAATTGCAAGATGGGAACTTCATATGTCAAGCCAAATACGCAAAGGAACTCGTAAAGAGGTTTGGACTTGAAGACTCAAAGGTTTACAACACTCCCATGGCAACTACCACCAAGCTTGATAAGGATGACCAAGGTAAAAATGTTGATATTAAATTGTATAGAAGCATGACAGGAAGTCTTTTGTATTTGACGGCAAGTAGGCCGGATATCATGTTTAGTGTGTGTCTTTGTGCTAGATTTCAATCGTGTCCCAAAGAGTCTCATCTTATTGCGGTAAAACGTATTATTCGTTATATTAAGGGAACGATTGGAATGGGTCTATGGTATCTGAAAACCGGAGATTTCTCAATGACGAGTTATTCGGATGCCGACTATGCGGGTTGTAGAGTAGATAGAAAGAGTACTAGTGGGACATGTCAATTTCTTGGTAATTGTCTTGTTTCATGGTCCTCTAGGAAGCAAAATTCCGTAGCTCTCTCAACCGCCGAGGCGGAGTATGTTGCCGCAGGGGCTTGTTGTGCACAAGTCCTTTGGATGAAACATACTCTCCTTTATTATGATTTGCATTTTGACCATATAAAAATATTTTGTGATAATACTAGTACTATACATATGACAAAGAATGCAAATCAACATAGTAAGACCAAGCACATTGAGATTAGATATCACTTTCTTAGAGATCATTTTGAGAAAGGAGATATAGTTATTGATTATGTTTCTACGGATTTGCAATTAGCCGATATTTTCACTAAACCACTTGATTTTGCTAGATTTTCCTTCATTTGTGGTGAACTTAATGTTTGTGCTATTGAATAAAAATGTTTTCATAACCCTTTTTGATGTATGACAAAAAGGGGGAGAATGAGTTTTTATGATAGAATTATGAGTTCATATGGTTTTGGTTCCATATGAGTTTATATATGTTTTTAGTTTTTGATGTGTTTTCATTTGAGTTTAAGTGTTTTGTTGCAAGTGTTTTGTGGCTTTTTGTTTCATGATGTTTATTTGTGTTTTATATTTTCATGGCTTTTGGTTTCATGATGTTTACTTGCAAATTACATTGTTTTTGCTTGTTTAATATAGCATAATTTGAGGGGGAGTTTTCTCCTCCCCTATATTTTTGTTTATAGCCTATTTGTTTTGTCATCATCAAAAAGGGGGAGATTGTTGGCCCAAAAGGTTACACTCTCCATTTATTGAGTTTTGATGATGACAAACCAAATTAGTGCTATTTGGTACTAATTAGTTTGTTGAGATAAGTTTCAGGTTTGTACCATAGTTTGGAGGCCATTGCTTAGCTATTGCAAGAAATTCTAGGTTCATGAAGCAAAGAAGGCTTTTTGCACATCAAGGAAGGAACATAGAAGAAAAGGCACTAGCAAGGCATTGCATGGCTCAAGACTTGAAGAATACTCAACAAGATTTGTTTTTAGTTTTATAGGTTTAGAATTTTGTTAAAGAATGATGGATAGGGTTGAAGCTCAATCACACACGTTTTTGCGCACATATTGTTTCTAAGATGATTTTCTATAAAATGTACAAAAATATTTTGATACAAAATCATCTGCCTACAAATCAATTTATATGTTTTATACTTAGTACTAATTAAAGATATTTTTCATAAAAATCAAAGTCTTTTCAAAATTATGTTTTAAACCTGGTTTTTGACCTGAGCCAGTCGACCGGACAGTCGACCGGACCTATGTCAGGTTTGGCCGGTCGACCGGCCCAGTCGACTGTAGTTCTGGGTGTGCATGTATCTGTGTGCACGTTTTTGCAGTCGACCGGACGGTCGACCGACTGTAACTCAGTCTGCTCTCGGTTAGATTGGGTCGACCGGGCGGTCGACCGCTGGCCTACAACGGTCAGATTTTTGAGTAGGCGGTCGACCGACCGGTCGACCGGGCTAGCCGTTTGAACAGTAACGGCTAGTTTTCTGAGCTGTTTATTTTTGTCTTTTTCTCACTTAAGTGAGTTTAAATGACCTGTTTTGGGTTTAATACATTCTGATTAGCCTTAAAAATGTTTTATCTTCTAACCCTAGCCCTCTCCTATAAATAGGGGTGTTTGGGGAGAGACTGGTTGACCTAATTATTACAAGAAAAATTTAAAAGTTTAAGGCATTCTAAAGAGCTTGGTTTCTTAGTTTTTGTGCTGAAATTCTCTCTCATTTTCTGAAGTGTTTTCAAGAATTCTCTGATTTCATTTTCTTTTCTCTTTGCACACAAGAGCTTCATTCCTACTCATTGTTCTCTAAGGACCTTTGTAAGGGAAGAGAATTTTGAAAGAGAAAGTTTGTGGTCTTTTGACTACCAAGAGAGAACTTGTACTTGAGATTGTGGAGTTGGGTACTCCGGTGTATTTGTGACATCTTTGTGATAGTGGAAGTGGTTGGAATCCTTCTGGGGAAGGCGGGGAAGTAGAGCTGGGTGCTCGAACCTCGATAACAAATCCTTGTGTTTGCGTTTGGTTTACTTTCCTTGTTCTTGCACTACTTTCATTGCTATTGTTGCTTGCTTTTGTTTGTCATTGCCATATTCACTTGTTGTCATTCATCTTGCCAATGATTGTCCCATACAACAAGGTTGCATTGCGCACCTCCAACTCTTATTTACGAGGAATCAGGAGGAAGGAGTTCAGAACCCTTCACAGGGCATTCGGCTCTTAGTCTTGTTTTGGGAGATTGTTGCATTATATTTTTAAATTGTGCATTGATTAGCATTATCACCTATTCACCCCCCCTCTAGGTGATTTTCAAAGTAGAGGCTATTAGATTCATATGGATTATCAAGTAAGGAGTTAGCATAGTTAGTGGTTAGTAGATAGTTGCCATTAGAACAAAAATTAGCTAAACATGTAAAGAGTTATAGAGAAGAAAACAAGTAAAGATAAGATAGAATCTTTTATAAGTGTCACCCTCCATTACAAGAACTCTTGCTTTCATCCTATGTACTACTCTCTTCCTTATTACATGATCTACAAGAAATGAAAAATACAAAAGAGAAAGAAGAAGAATAACTAACCTAAATTAATAAGGAAACTACCCTAAAAACTCTTCTCATCTTCGCCTGAAAATCTCAGGGTATTTATAGGCCAAGGGGGAACCCAGGGGGTGTCATGGGCCCATGCATAAAATCTTGACGCACGGCTCCATAAAAGGAGCCATGAAAACACGGCGGCGTTTTCGCGGCCATAATATAGCCGTGCGCGGCACCGCCTGTCACATTTTGTTAGTATGTCCTCTTATCAGATGTACCATCTGGTTTTTGGTTTTCTGTTCTCAGTTTTAACAAATCCTCCTTAAAATCAATGCCTATTTTTGTAGCCTATAAATCACCAAATAAATGAGATTTTTGGGCTTCTTCTTCATTCCACACCATGAACCTAGGAACATACAAGAGAGGTGTTTTTAACATAACTTAATATTGAATAAATATGAAGATGTGATATGAAATATGCGATTTTAGAGACTAATCAGACCACCCACACTTATCTTTTACTCGTCCCGAGTAAAACAGAAAAACTAACTAAGGAAATTATCACACCACTTTTACAGGTGACACGATTACACTGAGCATGTTCAACAAGCCGTTAAACCTCTAGGTTTCCCTTAGAGGAGGATTTTTGTCTCCTGAGGGTTTTCAGCAGATTACACCCACAGAATCTATAAAAAAGAAATCAAATGTTAGTATTTTGAAAACGCATTTTGAAATAGAGAAAAGTACTAAAATATTTTTGGAAAAATTTAAGTGATCCAAGATCATAGGTTAATCAGAAATTATTCTTCCTTAAACTAAGTCTAAATGTAAAATCTTGTTATAAATTAAATGTAAGAATTTAAAATTGAATCGGTTCTTTGATCTTTCAAAAAACTCTTAGAAAATATGCACTTTATGAACTGTGAAGATTTTTTAAAAATCGACTCTAACTTTCATGCCATTTATTTATATCAATTTTTTTTTAGTTTCCTTAGGATTTCTTATTTACCCTGATAGTGAGTCTTTAGCCGGTGACTCCAAACTAGACGATTTTAAGGCACCATATGAGAAAATATCTCTCGAGCTTAAGAACTCGAGTAAATGAGGCCACAAAACTAAAGAAAATTATTTTGTTTTTGTCCATCTTTTTAGGCGTGAATATTCATGCTTCCTGAGGCATATTTATCCAGCTTCAATAAGTGATTTTTATTATCATCATTTCTTTTTTTATATTTTTTATGGCATTTTCAGTCTTTGTTTCAACCCCAAAAAATTGTGTAAGTGTGAAGTGCATATATCTAAGGCAAAAAATTCAAGATCAAATTATCTTTTCAATCTTACTTCCTTATCCAAAAATTTAAATAAGATCTATTATTTTGATTTAGTTTAAGAATTCTTAATTTAGGTCTTCTTAATTCCTAAGATCCTCTTAACTTTATTAAAAATAAATCAAAACTATTTCTCTTATTTCAAAAAGTTTTGTAAAAGTAAAGAAAAGAGTTTCTATATAAAAGAAAAAATCTAAAAAAATTTCTAAAATGAAGTATAAAACAAAAATACTTTAGAACAACCGATGTTAGTAAACCCTCTACCAAACTTGTCTCATGCATTGTCCTCAATGCATCGTGAATGTATATATACATGAAACAAATGGAAAGGGAGGGAAAATTACCTTATGGTGGTGGTTCCGGTGGTGGTCTGATTGGGCCAAGTATTGCTACCTGTTCGGAAGTAGGAGTTTACTAGTATTCAGAGAGAGAGGGCTTAGAGTAAACCTTCGATGCTCGTTTGTTGATGTTCAAAAACTCCAAATGTATTCACGGATTTACTTTACTCCTTCCGAATCACCGTCGTAGCATAAGCTATTACGGGTCGATCCCACAGGGAGAGTTTACGATAGAAGCATTCACGGTTTTGAAATTGAGTTTGTTTTAAGAAAGAAAACGAAAGTTCTTCTATGTTTCAAGAAAAACAAAATGACATAGAAAGTAGATGAAAAATTCTTTGTTGGTTTTGTTGAAGAAAAAGGAAAAGGATGGAAAGGAAAGTAAAATGAACTTGGATGTAGCTTGAAAAGAGAACTTTAAGAAAGGAAACTTTGAAAGACTATAGGGAGAGAAACCATGACTAGCTAACTCTCTAATTTACTAACTTACTAATCTCATAGGGTGACGCATGCCTCATGTTGATTCATCGGCAAGGATTTGTCTTGCTTGTTTGGTCAAAATATTGTCCCATGTAGAGGATAAGTTATCTTCTCGGCTTGACTTGTCGCCTCATTGATTCATTGGCTCCCGAGAAAGATTTTCAGTGATGGAATCAAGGATAGTCACTCAATGACATGCTAAGAATGAAGATACAAGATTCGTTAGTCCATTAAAGCTATACTCGAGCTAGCATTGAAGTAAGAAAGTTGTACTACTAATCAATAGCATAGTTAGGTGCTCCATCTTCATGTTCCATCAAGGTACTTGTTCTAAAGACAAGGCTCTAAATGAGGCTCACATGAATCATATGGAATGGGAACAAGCATTTGCTAAGAATCAAAGTAACTCATCTTCATTGGGGATAATAGAGACTTGAAATTTGCAAGACTACAATAAATCATCCAATGAATCACATGAATTAGCAATCACCCAAGAGTTAGTAGTTAGAAAAGTTAGATGTTAGCTAGTCATGTTAGAAAGTTAGCTAGACATTGAAGTAAAAAGCAAACAACAATGGTAGAAGAAGATGCAATAGTAGTAAAAGCTTGAAGAAAATAAAGCACTAGAATGAGAAAATATGAGAAGAAAGAAGGATCAATTCTTGCATTGAGTTGTCACCTCTCTAATTACAAGATCTCTCACTCTCTCTCTCTCTTGCTGAATTCTAGAAGGAGAAAGAAAATTACAAGAGCAACTAAAGAAAACTAGAGAAAATCCCAACAATTCTCTCAAAAATACAAAGCTCTTCTCTGCTCTCCATTTACAGAGGCCCTAGGGTCTATTTATAGGTTCCAGGGGGTGAGGCCCTCAAATCGCAGCCGTGGGATTAAACGCTAGCTCAACGACCAGATGCTTGCCGCGGATCCGCGACCAGAGCCGCGTTTCCGCGGTAGAATCTTTGTTGTTGCGCCAAAGATTTCTTCTGACATTTTGTTATCCTCTGTATGCCTTGCTGGACCTTCTAGAAAGTAGGGAATATCCGTGGACGAATCCAGACCTAGGCTTTCTCCTTTGGGCTTCTTCTTTTGGGCTCTTTAATTAATCCCTTAATTCGTTTAATAATTCATTGTTGATGGGCCTTCATCTCCATTAATGGTGGACCTGAAAAAAGAGAGAGAAAAGCAATAAAAATCTCATTTTTCTCTATATAAAGCATGATATGGTAGTGAAAAATGATCAAATAATGAACTCCAATGACACCCCCATACCTAGCTTTTGCTCGTCCCCGAGCAAAAAGAAAAAGAGAAAAAAATCCTAGCTAAATTATTGAACCACTTTCGTAGGTGTCACGATTGTACTGAGCTCGTGCAACAAGCCGTTAAACCTCTAGGTTACCCTAGAGGAGGAGTGTTGTCTCCTGAGGGTTTTCAGCGAATTGCACCCACAAAATCCAAGAAAGAAAAATGTTAGTGAAAAATTTATGATCCATATTTTTCAAGAATTTCCTTGATCTATCGGTTTCGGGTTACCCTAAACTTGTCTTTCGTTTTATAAGTTTCTATTTAAAGTTTTGTCTTCAACTTAGGTTAAGTTTTTAAGAAATAGAGAGAAAACCGGATTTTGCATGAAGCCTAGCATATATACATCTATATAGATGAGGAATTTTTCTTAGACTAGAGTTCATTTTTTTACTAATATATACATTTTATTTATTTATTTATTTATTTATTTATTTACATCTCCTTAGCTTCCTTAGGCTTTCTAATTTACCCATGTAGCGAGTCTTTTACCGATGACTCCCAAACCAGTCGGTCTTAGGGCACCAGATAAAGATATCCCTAAGGTTCAAGGACTCGAGTAAACTAGGCCACGAATGCTAAGGACTTAACCACCCTTAGGCGTGACTGGCCATGCTTCTTAAGGCACAACTAACTGAAAAACACCTAGAGGGGGGGTGAATAGGTGTAATTGCTAATCTAGAACTAAATGCAATCTAAATGAAAACTAAATGCGAAAGCTAATGCAAATTTTGCAATCACACTTAGTACAATCAACAAGTGTAGCCGAATTCCCCGTGAAGGGCTCTGGACTAACTCCTCTTGATTCCCCTGGATATGGGTTGAGGCGCTATGTGAAGCTCTTATTGATTGGGTACAAGTGAGGCACACAAACAACCAAGCATATACAAAATATGGCAATATGAATTATGCAAGGCACAACACAAATGCAAGCAAGTATGATATGAATGATGAAATGAATGATGCTTTGCACAAATAAAAGAGAGAGAGTTAGAGAGACAATGGATCAAACGCAAAGGCCAAGATATGTTTCGAGGTTCGAGCACCTTGCTTTACATCCCCGCCTACACCACCGTGTAGGATTTCCAATCCACTATCTCCCACCGAGGGAACCTTCACCGAGAAGGATTTGTTACAACACTAGGAGTACCAAACTCCTCTCTCAAAACAAACACCACCTCACATAAGAGGGGTAGGCCCTTAGCCAAACAACCAACACCTCTACCTAAGATGGTTACAGCCACCAAGCTCCACCTCACACAAGAGGGAGCAAACACAAATCTCCACCTCTACCAAAGAGGGAGCAAACCAACAACCCAATACAACAACCTCAACCTCTACCAAAGAGGGAGCACCCAACAATGAAAAAGGGTTTATAACTAGGAGGCTCAATCAACCTCAAACACTTCTCTCTTTCTTTTCTCTTTTCCACAAAACAAATGATCCTAATAGAATAGGATAGGTGATAGCTCAAGTGTGGAAAACTAGGTGTTTGGAAAACAAGAACACAAAGAAAATACTTGGGAAAACTCTTGCAAAAGATAGAAAATGAAAGCCAAGACAAATCTCCCAAAATACTCTTTTCTTTGATTTTTCCAAAAACCTAAAACAATTATGATTGGAAGTTTAAGGCCCAAAAACACTTTTTGAAAACTTGTTTTTAAACTCTGGGAAAACTGTGATTTTTCTCTAATAAAAACCTTGGCCAAAATCCCAAAGAAATGGGGTTTATATAGGCCAAACCAGAAACTAGCCGTTAGGCTGATGTGGCAGCCTGACAGGCTGGCGGTCGGCCGGCCCGGCCGACCGCCATCGGTCAGAAATGTGACCGTTGGGGCAACCCGGTCGACCGCGCCGGTCGACCCAAACAAACAGAGAGCACTGCTCTCAGGTCTGGTCGACCCGATCGGTCGACCGGCAAACTGCCAGTCAAGGCGTACACGTCCGTGCACATCGGTCGACCCAGCCGGTCGACCGACTTCAGCCCTAGTCGACTAGGTTGGTCGACTAGTCGATTTGGCTGAAGCCAGAACAGAAAATCTGGTATAAAACATATTTTGAAAATACTTTTATCTCTTTAAAAATACCATAAAAAATTGTTTTATCATTTTATATTAAAACACAAACTTGTGATAAAAATTTCAAGACATATATCAATATATTCAAATCATTTTTGTGTCTTGCAAGTTTTATCAAAAACCAACACTTGTATTTTTATCAAACTTGATTTTTCAATATATGAATAGGAAAGTCAAAATAAGTTTGTTTAAAAGTTAAGCGTGCATGTATAGAATGAAACAACTATACATATATCATTTAAACTTGTTTTGATCAACTATTCATGAAAACCAAAAACCAAACATAAAACATGTGTGTTGTGCACTTGAGCATATCAACTATACTAAACTTTACAAATGGATCTAAACACACTATCTAAACTAGGATACCTAAGTTTTTTTGACGATCTTCATCTTCAAGTTGACTTGCTCCCAAACCGTGATCCACCGAGTGCAAATGAATGATCCTTAAGCTTTGGCACCGAAATCACCATGAAAAGCTTCTAAACTCCTTGTTGAAGCTAATCACCAACTAATATCTTGCTAATAGATCTGAAACTTAAATTCACAAGAATATTAGTAAACATAACTACATGAGTTGATCATCATCAAAACTAGAGTGGAAGGCCATTGGGCCAACAATCTCCCCCTTTTTGATGATGACAAAACTCATGGAGTTATATATGCATGGATTAAAGTTAAGCTTCAAGGAAGCTCCCCCTTAACTCATGCATAAACAAATAAATAATAAATATGCATGAATGATAATGCATAAACAATAAAACTCTAGATACCAAATGGAATTATTCAAAACAAAGCAAGAATTATTCAAAACAAAGCAAGCCTCTTGATACCAATTGCAACATAATATATGATACCAATTAAAACATACCAATTAAACTTAATATATACAAAAACATAACTATGCATATAAAACTCAACATCTTTCTCCCCCTTTTTGTCAATCATCAACAAAGGGGTAAAAACAAAATCAAAATATAAACAAATTCTTCTATCAACAAATTCTTCTAGATACCAATTAAATGAATAAAACTTTTCCTTTTTTTTAAAAATAAATGCATACAAAGACATGCATATAAATCCAAATCCTTTTCCTCCTTTTTGTTCTAATCAAAGAAACAACAAAGGGTTAAAAAACAACAAATCAATATTCTCCTCCTTTTTGACTAAAACACAAATGATGTAAATAAGGGGTGAATAACAAATCATAAGACGAACACTCAATTAAGATACCAAATGAAACATATATGTCAATGAAGTACATCTTGATACCAATTGAAAGTGAACATAAAACAATCAATGAGTGATATATGCGATATACATTCATGAAGAGGAAGACGCTAAGTTAACTTCCCTACACATATGCATTACATGAAGAAGGGATGACAAGCCCCAATTCACATAACACATATTATGTAATGCATAAGAGGAGATGTGAAGCTCCCCCTACACACGTGTATCACATAAAGAAAGGATGTCAAACCTCTCAATACAAGATACACTCAACATGAATCTATATGTAGAAGAGATGTTAAGCTCTCCTTGCATATAGGCAATACAAATCAAAAATTTTGAGTATTTTCTTTAAACAAAATTTTGAGATATCAATTGAAATTAAACAGAAATCTTGAATTCCTAAACATGAATCTAGATACCAATTTGAAATTATTATTCTTTTAAAGGCAAATGATACCAAATTGAAATTCAATATTTTCTATTCATAAAGCAAGGGAGTGGAGATTAAATACCAATTGAAATAGAATATGAAATACACATTTTCTCCCCCTTTATGAAATACCAAAAGAAACATTGCGTAGGCTTGAAATAAGATACCAATTGAAAACTAAATCAATTGAAATAAAGTTAAAGCTCAAGCTCTAGCATAAACAAGATTTGTGCTTAAGATATAGGGATATAATAGCACAAATAAACATGTATATGTGTTGAAATAAAATGAGTACCAATCACAATAGATGGTACCAATTAAAGAACATACATACACAATAAACAATTATGAGTATACAAAAGGATCAAATTGATACCAATTGAAAGAGTTCAATGATACCAATTGAAATAACATAGCATGTGTATATCTCATATCATCTAACACCCAATCATGGTTCAAGTTTTAAATGATTTTCATTTTAAGGCATACAAGAACATGATCTCCCATCCAACCTCCCTTGGATGGTAGGGGTTTTCAAAAATAGATTTGAAAATGTAGTTTGTTTGAAAATCTCTACCAAAATGAAGAACACCGCAACTAGTTAAATGGAAAACTTGTTAAATAGTACGAAATCCTTCAAGTAAGGAATAAAACAAAATAGTTTTTCATAAAATATGAAATCCACATGATAGTCAACACTCTAATTAAATTAAGCATAAATATGACTCATGAAAGCAAAACATGAGTAAGCAATAAATGTGAGTGTACAAATAAAATGTGAAGATCATAATCATGAAAATGATCAATTAAGCTCAATTATTCCTTTAAACAAGAAAACATGAAAAATATTAAAACTACTTAATCTTCAAGGCATATGTATGTCAAATACAAACTAAAGTATACATACATATCCAAAACATAACGAGTCCACAAAGATATATGCATGAAGGCACGTGGCTCAAAAAGGATACTCTTGTATAGTCAATAGTTTGGATAAGATGGACATATACATGAAGTTAAACACAAACACATGCAAAATATGAAAACTAAATTTTCATTAAAAACAAATTTCATTTCAAGGTATATGTATGAATTGTCAACACAATAAGTATACATACATATCCCTAAACACAAATGAGTCCATAGATATAGATTTGCATGAAGGGCAAATGACTCAAGGGGTATACATGTATATCTTAATGTTTTGGCAAAATAAACATATACATGAAATGAAAACTCATAATCGTAAAACAAATCAAAAATATGAATACAAGTTTAAAATGTATGAATCATCAAAACTAGACTATACTAGCACATCTAATGGGTTCAAATAAGCTTTCAAGCACAAATATAAATAGATTTATTTGTGGCCCACTATATGCACAAGTATATAACTAGTCTTAATGAAAACTAACACTTAAACAAATATTTAAATCATTGAGCATCAAAACAAGATAAAATCATCATGATAAACAAAACATGATTATTATGTAAATTTACATGTTATTAGATTTATGATGTACATGATAGCTAAGCTAACAAGAGAACACTAAAAATGTGATCATATAAGCATGTGTGTCTCAAATACTATACATGTATATCAAGAATCTAATTTACATGGCATTTTCATACTAATCACTAAACAATGAAACATGCTATAAACAATGAATATGAAAAGCATGTAAAAATAAATAGAGTTAGGAATCGTTACCAAAACCTAGAAGGCAATTCTCCTTGTCTCCAAAACATGGTGGTCTTCTCCACCAACCATCCCTTGAAAGTGATGCATCCAAATGATTTCCTTTAAGTACGGAACGCATCCACTCCAAGGTGTCATTACTCTCACGTCATGTGAGAGCCCACACCTACAACACAAATAGGAGGGGTGGTCTTTGGTACCCATACCTTCTTGGGTCCATGGGGGTTAGTACCTTCTCTAACCCAAACAAATTTATTTGCTAAATTTGAAGTATGTAATCTATCAAAGCAAAATTTAGCAAGGTGGCCCTTACGTCCAAAATGTGTACATGTGTACACATGAGCATACGTGTGATGGTGTCCGTGGGAAGCATGTGTATGCCGTGAAGGGTGTGCATGCATAAAAGATGGAACTTGTTTCTTTCGAACTAAGGATTCCAAGCGTGTATGGTTCATGGCACATTGGCTCATAGTGGAGCCCAAACAATCCATTTTCTTCTTAATTAAATTTATATCATTTTCAATCAAAGAAGAAGTGGAGCATGCAATAGGTGAAGTGTGTGATACTACCCTAGCATGGCAAACATGTGCATCAATCTTATTTTGCAAAACAATATTTTTCTTTACACAAACATCTAAATCATTAGAAATAGAAATAATTTTATTTTTCAAGGCAACATTCACTTTTAAAATAAAATCAACTTTTGAGGACAAATTTTCATTTTTCTTCAAAAGATTTTCACAATCATTTTTAGATTTTAAAACTTTATTTTCCTTTAGAGCAAGATCTAATTGAGATCTCAATGAATCCTTTTCATTATAGACCTCAACCTTTTCTTGCAAAACATTGTTAAGTCTAGATTGCAAACTCTTATTTTCATTTTCAAGTCCTAGACTTTTCTTTTTCAAAATCTTAAAATTTTCAATTAATTTTTCACACACAATAGAAAGTTCTTCATTTAAAGCATGGGCATCATAATTATCACATGAAGAACTAGAACAATCATTACTATCTAAGTGGGTTTCCGATTGTACCTCAAGGGAGTAATTCCCTTGGACCATGAAGCATTGTGGATCGGATTCTCCACTAGATTCCTCCGGTTGAATTGGCAATTGAAGCTCGGAGGTGGTGGTTGTGGTTGTCAACATATTCCACACTGCAAAGGTGGAATCAAAGTTAGAAACACGCAAAAGATAATCTTTAGATAATGTGCTTCTAATAGCCTCAAGGGCTTGTGCATTGGCCCCTATATTATCACCATTACCAAGATAGCATTTCTTGGTAGCGGCAAGAAAGACATGCAAACCTAGGGTCTTCAAGTACATGGACATCCTATACTTCCAAACAATAATGTTGGAAGGATCAAAGCTAGGTGGGGTCATGAAGTCCATGGTATAAACTATATGTGTGCAAGTAAGCAAATACAAACAATAGATTAGCAAACAAATGGATCTCACTCCTAGGATGTTAAGCCTAATATCAGGAGCGCTAGCTCTGATACCAATTGAAAAACACCTAGAGGGGGGGTGAATAGGTGTAATTGCTAATCTAGAACTAAATGCAATCTAAATGAAAACTAAATGCGGAAGCTAATGCAAATTTTGCAATCACACTTAGTACAATCAACAAGTGTAGCCGAATTCTCCGTGAAGGGCTCTGGACAAACTCCTCTTGATTCCCCTAGATTGGGTTGAGGCGCTATGTGAAGCTCTTGTTGATTAGGTACAAGTGAGGCACACAAACAACCAAGCATATACAAAATATGGCAATATGAATTATGCAAGGCACAACACAAATGCAAGCAAGTATGATATGAATGATGAAATGAATGATGCTTTGCACAAATAAAAGAGAGAGAGTTAGAGAGACAATGGATCAAACGCAAAGGCCAAGATATGTTTCGAGGTTCGAGCACCTTGCTCTACATCCCCGCCTACACCACCGTGTAGGATTTCCAATCCACTATCTCCCACCGAGGGAACCTTCACCGAGAAGGATTTGTTACAACACTAGGAGTACCAAACTCCTCTCTCAAAACAAACATCACCTAACACAAGAGGGGTAGGCCCTTAGCCAAACAACCAACACCAATACCTAAGATGGTTACAACCACCAAGCTCCACCTCATACAAGAGGGAGCAAACACAAATCTCCACCTCTACCAAAGAGGGAGCAAACCAACAACCCAATACAACAACCTCAACCTCTACCAAAGAGGGAGCACCCAACAATGAAAAAGGGTTTACAACTAGGAGGCTCAATCAACCTCAAACACTTCTCTCTTTCTTTTCTCTTTTCCACAAAACAAATGATCCTAATAGAATAGGATAGGTGATAGCTCAAGTGTGGAAAACTAGGTGTTTGGAAAACAAGAACACAAATAAAATACTTGGGTAAACTCTTGCAAAAGATAGAAAATGAAAGCCAAGACAACTCTCCCAAAATACTCTTTTCTTTGATTTTTCCAAAAACCTAAAACAAATAAGATTGGAAGTTTAAGGCCCAAAAACACTTTTTGAAAACTTGTTTTTAAACTCTGGGAAAACTGTGATTTTTCTCTTATAAAAACCTTGGCCAAAATCCCAAAGAAATGGGGTTTATATAGGCCAAACCAGAAACTAGCCGTTAGGCTGATGTGGCAGCCTGACAGACTGGCGGTCGGCCGGCCCGGCCGACCGCCAACGGTCAGAAATGTAACCGTTGGGGCAACCCGATCGACCGCGCCGGTCGACCCAAACAAACAGAGAGCACTGCTCTCAGGTCCGGTCGACCCGATCGGTCGACCGGCAAACTGCCAGTCAAGGCGTGCACGTCCGTGCACGTCGGTCGACCCAGCCGGTCGACCGACTTCAGCCCTAGTCGACTAGGTTGGTCGACTAGTCGACTTGGCTGAAGCCAGAACAGAAAATCTGGTATAAAACATATTTTGAAAATACTTTTATCTCTTTAAAAATACCATAAAAATTTGTTTTATCATTTTATATTAAAACACAAACTTGTGATAAAAATTTCAAGACATATATCAATATATTCAAATCATTTTTGTGTCTTGCAAGTTTTATCAAAAACCAACACTTGTATTTTTATCAAACTTGATTTTTCAATATATGAATAGGAAAGTCAAAATAAGTTTGTTTAAAAGTTAAGCGTGCATGTATAGAATGAAACAACTATACATATATCATTTAAACTTGTTTTGATCAACTATTCATGAAAACTAAAAACCAAACATAAAACATGTGTGTTGTGCACTTGAGCATATCGACTATACTAAACTTTACAAATGGATCTAAACACACTATCTAAACTAGGATACCTAAGTCTTCTTGACGATCTTCATCTTCAAGTTGACTTGCTCCCAAACCGTGATCCACCGAGTGCAAATGAATGATCCTTAAGTTTTGGCACCGGAATCACCATGAAAAGCTTCTAAACTCCTTGTTGAAGCTAATCACCAACTAATATCTTGCTAATAGATCTGAAACTTAAATTCACAAGAATATTAGTAAACATAACTACATGAGTTGATCATCATCAAAACTAGAGTGGAAGGCCATTGGGCCAACACTAACCAGCTTAATTAGGGTTAAGTTATTATTTTATTTATTTATTTATATTTTTCTTTATTTATTTATTTATTTTTATTATATATATATGTGTAAATAGAATCACTAAGTCTTTGATTAATCCCTCAATATGTTTAATGTATATAATGCTAAAGAGAGAATTAAAATCTTGCTATCTTTCCTATCCTTTTTTTTCTTAACCTAAAAATCCAACAAAACTCCTCTTTTCAACTTATATTAAGAAATCTTAGTTTAGAATATCCTTAATTCCTAAGATCAAGTTTGATTCTTTAAAAATGGATCAAATTTTTCACTTTTTTTTCTTTTTTCTTTTTTTCTTTTTAAGGTAAAAAGAAAATGAAAAATCCTAAAAATGAAAAATCTAAAAAGAAAATGAAAAATCCTAAAAAGAAAATAAAAAATGTAAAAAGAAAATGAAAATCCTAAAAAAAAATAAAAAATCCTATGTTAGTATCTACCCCCCATACCTGTCTCATGCATTGTCCCCAATATATGCAAGATAATGTATGCATGAAATAGGTAAAGAAACAGTGTCACCCTCTCCGTCGTTTTGGACCAGCGGTGGTGCTAGGTCCAGCTGACTGTGAACGCCTAAGACCTTCCTCAATTCGGTCTAACCGAGACGTCTGCTCCTCAACTTGTTTACGCAATCGAATTTGTCCCCGAAATATTTTCTTCATGCCTCGCCAAATGGTGGACATGAAGGCACGTGAATCTACAGGGGGGTCCTGTTGCCAAAAGGCAGGCTCATCCTCTTCCTCTAAACTTTCCTCTGAAGAGGATTCTACTGGTGCATCTTCGGACTGGACACTAGGGGTTCAGACCGCATGAAGACAACTATTATAGGCACTAGTGGCCCTCTCATACGCTATGAATACCCTCTCGTATGCGTCAAAAACATCATCTGGTAGGAAAGTCCTACATAGACGAGTTATCAGTACTGTGAAAATCACCTAGAGGGGGGCTGAATAGGTGATAATGCTAATCAATGCACAAATAAAAAAATATATGATGCAACAATCGCCCAAAACAAGACTAGGAGCCGGATGCCCCGTGAAGGGTTCTGAACTTCTTCCTCGTGATTCCTCTTGAAATGAGTTGGAGGTGCACAATGCAACCTTGTTGTATGGGACTATGATTGACAAGATGAATGGAAATAAGTGAATATTGCAATGAATATGAAGAGCAAGTAATGAGAGCAATGAAAGTAAAGTAAGAAGCAAGAGCAAGTAAACCAAACGCAAACACCGAGAATTTTTTCGAGGTTCAAGCACCCAGTTCTACGTCCCCGCCTTCCCCAGAAGGATTTCTAACCACTATAACTTCACAAAGATGTTACAAATACACCGGAGTACCCAACTCCATAATCTCAAGTACAAGTTCTCTCTTGGTGATCAAAAGACCACAAACTCTCTTTTGAAAAGTTCTCTTCCCTTAAAAAAATCCTTGTAGAACAATGAGAGGATTGAAGCTCTTATGTATAAGTGAAACGAAAAAGAAATCAGAGAGAGTTTTGAAAACACTTCAGAAAATGAGAGAAATATTCAGCACAAAAACCAAGAAACAAAGCTCTTTTGAATTCCTTAAACTTTTGGAACTTTTACAAATTTTTCTTGTAATGAACCTCTCCCTAAACACCCCTATTTATAGTAGAGGGCTAGGGTTTAAAGATAAAACTCACTTAAGACTAATTAGTAAGTATTAAGCTCAGCAAATATCTCTTAAACATAATTTAAAGAGAAAAAGAAAAAATTAAAACAGCTCAGAAAAATAGCCGTTACTGTTCAAACGGCTCTCTCGGTCGACCGAAGTTCAAATAAAAGAGCCGTTGCCGGCTCTCGGTCGACCGCTCGATCGACCGAAATAAACAGAGAGCAAACGACTTACAGTCAGGCAGGTTTCGGTCGACCGCTCGGTCGACCGTGAAACGTGCACACGGATACGCACTTGCTGCCAGAAGTTCGGTCGACTGGGTCGGTCGACCGGATAAGGCCAAAAACTGAAACTAAAACAGATTTTTGAAGAGATATTGATTTTTAACAAAATAGTTTTGAATAGAGATATATATAAAACATAAAAATGAGTTTGTAAGCTGAAGATTGTATACGAAAATATTGTGTACATATTATAGGAAATATTTTTGGAAATAAGATGTGTGCAAAAATGTATGTGATAGAGCTTCAAACCTATTTACTATTCTTTAACAAATCTATAAAACTAGAAACAAATCTAATGAATTATCTAGAGCAATATTGAAGTCTTGAGCCATGCAATGCCTTGCTAGAGCCTTCTCTTCTATGTTCTTTCCTTGATGTGCAAAATGACTTCTTTGCTTCATGAACCTAGAAATTCTTGCAATAGCTAAGCAATGGCCTCCAAATATGGTACTAACCTGAAACTTATCTTAAATAAACTAATTAGTACCAAATAGCTCTTATTTGTTTTGTTATCATCAAAACTCTAAACAAAATGGAGAGTGTAACCTTATGGGCCAACAATCTCCCCCTTTTTGATGATGACAAAACAAATAGGCTATAAGCAAAAATATAGGAGAGGAGAAAGCTCCCCCTCAAATTATGCTATAATAATCAAACAAAAACAATGTAGATTGCAAGCAAAACCATAAGACTAAAAACCATGAAATATAAAACACTTGCAAAAACACTTTAAACTCAAAACAAAACAAGAATTCATAAGAACACATCAAAAACCAAAAACATATAAACTCATTCTCCCCCTTTTTGTCATACATCAAAAAGGGTTAAGAAAACATTTTTATTCAATTACACAAACATTAAGTTCACCACAAATAAAAGAAAATCTAGAAAAATCAAGTGGTTTAGTGAAAATATCGGCAAGCTGCAAATCCGTAGAAACATAATCAATATCTATATCTCCTTTCTCAAAATGATCTCTAAGAAAGTGATATCTAATCTCAATGTGCTTGGTCTTACTATGTTGATTTGCATTCTTAGTCATATGTATAGTACTGGTATTATCACAAAATCTTTTTATATGGTTATAATGCAAATCATAATCAAGGAGAGTATGTTTCATCCAAAGGACTTGTGCACAACAAGCCCCCGCGGCAACATACTCCGCCTCGGCGGTTGAGAGAGCTACGGAATTTTGTTTCCTAGAGGACCATGAAACAAGACAATTACTAAGAAATTGACATGTCCCATTAGTACTCTTTCTATCTACTCTACAACCTGCATAGTCGGCATCTGAATAACTCGTCATTGAGAAATCTCCGATTTTCGGATACCATAGACCCATTCCAATTGTGCCCTTAATATAACGAATGATGCGTTTTACCGCAATAAGATGGGACTCTTTGGGACACGATTGAAATCTAGCACAAAGACACACACTAAACATGATGTCCGACCTACTTGCCGTCAAATACAAAAGACTACCTATCATACTTCTATACAATTTAATATCAACATTTTTACCTTGGTCATCCTTATCAAGCTTGGTTGTACTTGCCATGGGAGTGTTGTGATTTGTCACATACATTGCATTTATGTTGTCACTTTACCACACTTGTTTGCTAATAAATGATATTAATAAGTGTCTTTTTTCTTTGCTAAATGCAGGCCCAAATACTCAAAGAAATAAATGAGGAACAAGCCCAAAAGCCCACTTTATTCTGAATTAATTCAGAATAAATTCGAAGTGAAGAAATCTGGGCTATATCTTGGCATATCAAGGGGTGGAGAAAAATCCTCCTTGAATCGAGGAATCGAAGCCAGAAAATCAAAAGCTGATTCAGTCAGCGGTTGAAGCAGCAACAAGAAAACCAGCAAGAGATACGAGCTAAACAGGAAACCAGAGAGCTGCCCCCCTTGGTGTGGCCACCTGGCCACACCAATGCTGCAAAAACGCGGCAATAGCCGCGTTTTTGCGGCAATCTTGGGGAGTTAGGGGGAGCGTTTGCTCCCCCGACCTCCCCGGGATCTTGGTTGTTGGGTTTTTGGCTATAAATACCTCCTTCAGCAGAGAAAAAGGCAGCGAAGACTAGGATTAAACTTTGCTTTTATTTTCTTAGGATCTAGGTTCATTGTTAGTTAGAACACAAGTTGTAACTCTGTTGTTTACTTAGTAGTTCAGTTTAAAAAGCTTGTGAGAGAGAGGACTGAGAGCTTGTAATCAAAGATTGAAGTGACAGCAATTCAAGAGCAAGCCATCTTTTCTCCACTCGTGTTTCGGTATGTTGCGCATGTTTATTTTTGCTTTGTCGTTTTCCATGAATAACTAAAAGGTTTTCTGGGCTAGCTATCTACTCTCTCTTGTTTTCTTCTCCTCTGTTTTTTAAAGAAAAAGTCCCGATGACTCATATGCATGCCTCCCTTACAAGCCTTTCTTTTTGAAAGTGTTCTTGAAGGCACATGAGGATGGGCATAGATAGTTGAATTCACTATTCTCTCTTGATCTTCTTGTGAATCTTTTTAATTCATTCTTGCTTCTTCGCGCTTTATGTTTTAATATCTGATTCCAACTCTTTCTTGAAGATAAAGAACTCAACCCCTCTACATCTTATGTGCTTTACTCAAAGCTCTCTAAAAAGAATCAACTTTAAGTCTTGCAAATGAACCCGAGGGACTTAATATTTTAAGAGAAGAATGAACAAGTGAGTAGGAAGATAGTAAGCCCAGATTTGATTTCATATTATAAAACAACATCACAACTCTTAAAGTTTTTTACAAATCACTTTCTCCAAATCCTTTTCTGAAAGTTGAAATTTCTCTTTTTCATCTCTTTTCCTTCCATTCTCTTTTTCTTAAAAAACTGACACACTTCTTTGTTTCTATTTACTTCACCGAAACGCTTCTATCGCATCCCTCCTCGTGGACTCGACCCGTTAGCCACAAGCTACACGGTATATTCTTAACTTCATTGGTTGTTTCATTTACTTTAGCAATCATGTTGCAAGCTTTTGAGTCTTCAAGTCCAAACTTCTTTACGAGTTCCTTTGCATACTTGGCTTGACATATGAAGTTCCCATCTTGCAATTGCTTGATTTGGAGTCCAAGAAAGAAATTTAACTCACCCATGGATGACATTTCAAACTCACATTGCATAACCTTTTCAAAATCCTTGCATAAAAACTCATTAGTAGAACCAAAAATTATATCATCAACATAAATTTGCACAATTAAAATGTCATTATCAACATGCTTAGTAAAAAGAGTTGTGTCTACTTTGCCTTTTACAAAATCATTTGAAATGAGAAAACTAGAAAGCCTTTCATGCCAAGCTCTTGGAGCTTGTTTCAATCCATACAAAGCTTTATCAATTTTAAAAACAAAATTAGGATGAACATGATCAACAAAACCTGGAGGTTGTTCAACATAAACTTCTTCATTAATAAAACCATTCAAAAATGCACTTTTCACATCCATTTGAAAAAGTTTAAAATTTTTAAAAGATGCAAAAGCTAGTGCCATCCGTATGGCTTCAAGCAGTGCTACGGGTGCAAAGGTCTCCTCAAAGTCAATTCTTTCAACTTGAGTGTAACCTTGGGCCACTAACCTAACTTTATTCCTAATGACATTTCCGGACTCATCCATCTTGTTTCTAAAGATCCACTTAGTACCAATTATTGGTCTATCGTGGGGCCTAGGAACAAGGTGCCAAACTTGGTTGCGCTCAAATTGATTGAGTTCCTCTTGCATGGCAAGCAACCAATATGAGTCCGCCTCGGCTTCAAGGATGCTTTTGGGTTCAAAATGAGAAATTAAAGCAAAGTTACCACATAAGTCATGGAACTTGGAGCGAGTTGTTATCCCTTTAGAGACATCACCTAAGATGAGTTCCTTGGGGTGATTTGTAGCGTATCTCCAATCTTTAGGAAGTGGTTGAGAGCTTTCCTCTTTATCCTCTTGAACATCACCAATTGGTTCTTGCTTTTCTTCTTGAGCGAGTGAGTCCTTCAAGATAGTCTCTCCATGTCTTCACCTAATGGGTCAACCTCTACAACATTCTCAACAACCACATTAGATTCTTCAAATTTAACATGCATGGATTCTTCAATGGTAAGTGAAGATCTACTAAATACTCTATAAACTTTGCTAGTAGAAGAGTATCCAACAAAGATAGCTTCATAAGCCTTAGCATCAAATTTTCCCAAGCTATCTTTAGTATTTAAAACAAAACACTTGCATCCAAAAACTTTAAAATATGCCACATTTGGTTTTCTAGAATGATACATTTCAAAAGATGTTTTTGAAGAATTTTTACACAAATAAATACGATTTGAAATATAGCATGCGGTGTTTACGGCCTCGGCCCATAGATATTGAGGGAGGTCATATTCACTTATCATTGTCCTAGCCATCTCTTGAAGTGTTCTATTTTTCCTTTCTACAACTCTATTTTGTTGTGGAGTTCTAGGACATGACATTTCATGCTTGATTCCCTTTTCATCATAATAATTCATGAAGAGTTGGTTAACAAACTCACCACCTCTATCACTCCTTATTTTCAAAATCGAAAAACCTTTTTGTTTTTCAACCCTTTTTCGAAAAACTTTGAAATGAGAAAAAGTTTGATCTTTGTGTTCTAAAAAGAAAACCCAAGTGAAACGGGATGAATCATCAACTAAAACAAATGCAAATCTACTACCATTTAAACTCTTAGTTTTAGTTGGTCCAAAAAGATCCATATGAATTAATTCTAAAGGCCTAGTTGACATGATATCCTTGATTGGTTTGAAGGAAGACTTGGTTTGTTTTCCAAGTTGGCACGCACCACAAATGCGGTCTTTCTCAAACTTCAAGCAAGGTATAGCCTTCACCAATTCCTTAGAATTAATCCTAGAAAGATGGTCAAAAGATGCATGTCCTAATCTTCTATGCCAAAGCCAAGAATTTTCATCAAAAGCATTCAAGCATTTTGTAGAACAATCTAAATTAAGCATGTCAATGATATAAACATTATTGTCACGAAAACCGGTGAGAATACAATCATTGGTTTTAACATCAAAAATTTTGCAAGAAGTATCATCAAAAACAACTTCAAGTCCACGGTCACAAAGTTGACTAATGCTAAGCAAGTTATGTTTTAAACCATCAACAAGAACAACATTTTCTATAATAGGAGATGCACCAATTTGAATATTACCTATACCGATGATAGTGCCTTTGGAGTCATCCCTGAAGGTGACGGTGCCACCTTCCATGTACCTTGATAGGGTTGTAAAGTTATTGATGTCCCATGTCATGTGTCTTGAACAACCACTATCAAGGTACCACCGCTCCTTACGTCTTGGAGCCTTGGTGTGTACCTACATCAAATAATTTAGGACTTGATTTTGGTACCCACATTTTCTTGGGTCCTAAAGGGTTAGTGCCATGAACCCAAACAAGATTATTTGATCTATTTACTTGGTCATAACAAAACTTAGCCAAATGTCCATTTTTACCACAATAAGTACATCTATACACTCTACCATATCTAAAAGCATAGTGAGTGTGAGACTTGTGAGCATGTGTGGATTTAGCATGAGTGTTATGTGTAGTGTGAGCATGAGGAATCTTAACATGAGGATCTTTAGCATGAGAAGTGTGCTTTTTAGAAAACATTTCTTCAAGTTTCTTAGTGTTAAAAGCACAATCCTTCAAGACTTTTTCAAAATCAACAATTCTAATTTTTAGTGAAGAAATTTCTTTTTCATCAATCTTAGGAAATTTTGCTTTACATGCAACTTTGTAAGCACTAAATTCATTTTGAGTAGAAATGAGATTGAAAGAAATTTCATCTTTTTCTCTAGAAATAATAGCAAGTTGATTTTTAAGAAAAGCGACTTCCTTTTCTAATTTAGTACATTCAATCTTTTTATTATCATAAGTTTTCGAGAGTTCTACAAAAGCATGTACAAGAACTTCTTTACTTAATTCATCTTCTTCATCAAGAGGTTGTGGGGTTACCTTTGGTGTGTTTGCCATGAAACACATATTCCCCGTGTCCACCTTGTCTTCGGATTCGCTTTCCGAATCCCATGTGGCTTTGTAGGCTTTCTTTTCGACCGGCTTCTTTGGCTTGAAGGAGGAACTCATTTTCTTCTTGAAATCTGGGCAATCCGCCATGATGTGTCCGGGCTTTCGGCAATTATAGCAAATGATTCTTCTCTCCTCTTTTCCTTTAACTTTCTTCTAAAGTTTAGCTTGTTCTTTCGGTACATTCTCTTCACATTTCGTACAAGAAGGGAGAGCTCCTCATCTTCTTCTTCATCTTCTTCATCGTCATCAAGAGTGGATGAAGACTTGAAAGCAATGGATTTCTTCTTTTGAGGAGCGGCATCTTCTCTTGCCTTCTTTTCCATCTCATGAGTCTTCAAGTTGCCGATCAGACTTATGAGATCCATTTCATCCTTGTCGTTCAATTCTTTCAAGGTGGTGGCCTTTATCTCCCATGAAGAAGGAAGAGCCCGAATCACTTTTCGCACCTTTTGGTCATTGGAAATATCATCACCTAAAGAGGAAAGAGCATTGATGATTTTAGTAAACCTTGTAATCATGCAATCAATAGATTCATCATCAATCATTTTAAAGATTCATATTGGGACCTCAAGAGATCTATCTTAGCTCTCTTGACTTGTGATGTCCCTTCGTGTGTGACCAACAAAAGTTGCCAAATCTCATAGGCGGATTGGCAATGTATTACTCGTGTAAGGTCATCCTCATTCAAGGCGGTTAGGAGGGAATTTTGGGCCTTGGAGTTAGCCTCATATTCTCTAAAGGTAAATTCGGTCCATGTGCTTTCATCACTATCGGGTACAACATAGGGTTTAGTCAAGGACTTAGCAACTAAGCTACCTAAAGATTGCAAGAAAATAGTCATCCTAACCTTTCAAATAGGGAAATTAAGTCCATCAAATTTAGGAGGGGTTTTGATGTTATCGGCCATGTTTACTAGTGTATGAATGATGGAATGAAAATGTTGATTAGCAAATTTTAAGGATCTCTCTAAGGATGTTAAGCCAAACCTAGAATCCAGGCTCTGATACCAATTGAAAATCACCTAGAGGGGGGTGAATAGGTGATAATGCTAATCAATGCACAAATAAAAAAATATATGATGCAACAATCGCCCAAAACAAGACTAGGAGCCGGATGCCCCGTGAAGGGTTCTGAACTTCTTCCTCGTGATTCCTCTTGAAATGACTTGGAGGTGCACAATGCAACCTTGTTGTATGGGACTATGATTGACAAGATGAATGGAAACAAGTGAATATTGCAATGAATATGAAGAGCAAGTAATGAGAGCAATGAAAGTAAAGCAAGAAGCAAGAGCAAGTAAACCAAACGCAAACACCGAGAATTTTTCCGAGGTTCGAGCACCAAGCTCTACGTACCCGCCTTCCCCAGAAGGATTTCTAACCACTATAACTTCACAAAGATGTTACAAATACACCGGAGTACCCAACTCCACAATCTCAAGTACAAGTTATCTCTTGGTGATCAAAAGACCACAAACTCTCTTTTGAAAAGTTCTCTTCCCTTACAAAAGTCCTTGTAGAACAATGAGAGGATTGAAGCTCTTGTGTATAAGTGAAAAGAAAAAGAAATCAGAGAGTCTTTGGAAAACACTTCAGAAAATGAGAGAAATATTCAGCACAAAAACCAAGAAACAAAGCTCTTTGAATGCCTTAAACTTTTGGAACTTTTGCAAATTTTTCTTGTAATGAACCTCTCCCTAAACACCCCTATTTATAGTAGAGGGCTAGGGTTTAAAGATAAAACTCACTTAAGACTAATTAGTAAGTATTAAGATCAGCAAATATCTCTTAAACATAATTTAAAGAGAAAAAGACAAAATTAAAACAGCTCAGAAAAATAGCTGTTACTGTTCAAACGGCTCTCTCGGTCGACCGGTCGGTCGACCGAAGTTCAAATAAAAGAGCCGTTGCTGACTCTCGGTCGACCGCTCGGTCGACCGAAATAAACAGAGAGCAAACGACTTACAGTCAGGCAAGTTTCGGTCGACCGCTCGGTCGACCGTGAAACGTACACACGGATACGCACCTGCTGCCAGAAGTTCGGTCGACTGGGTCGGTCGACCGACCTGACCTGACACAGTGGCGGCCGACCGACAGGTCGACCGGATAAGGCCAAAAACTGAAACTAAAATAGATTTTTAAAGAGATATTGATTTTTAACAAAATAGTTTTGAATAGAGATATATATAAAACATAAAAATGAGTTTGTAGGCTGAAGATTGTATACGAAAATATTTTGTACATATTATAGGAAATATTTTTGGAAATAAGATGTGTGCAAAAATGTGTGTGATAGAGCTTCAAACCTATTCACTATTCTTAACAAATCTATAAAACTAGAAACAAATCTAATGAATTATCTGGAGCAATCTTGAAGTCTTGAGCCATGCAATGCCTTGCTAGAGCCTTCTCTTCTATGTTCTTTTCTTGATGTGCAAAATGCCTTCTTTGCTTCATGAACCTAGAAGTTCTTGCAATAGCTAAGCAATGGCCTCCAAATATGGTACTAACCTGAAACTTATCTTAAATTAACTAATATTGGGTGTGAATACTTAGCACCACGTGTGCGTGAGGAATTGGCAATTATACAATGGAAGATTGTTTTATTAATGCAGACCGTTTGCTGCCGAGTCATGAGGTCATGTATGATTTGCGGCACCGGCCTGTTGAAGGAGGTTGTATGGTCCAGTCCTAAAATATTGTGTTGAATCCATCGACCAACGCAATGTACATTTCGAAATGTGATATAAACCTATTCACTATTCTTTAACAAATCTATAAAACTAGAAACAAATCTAATGAATTATCTGGAGCAATCTTGAAGTCTTGAGCAATGCAATGCCTTGCTAGAGCCTTCTCTTCTATGTTCTTTCCTTGATGTGCAAAATGCCTTCTTTGCTTCATGAACCTAGAAGTTCTTGCAATAGCTAAGCAATGGCCTCCAAATATGGTACTAACCTGAAACTTATCTTAAATAAACTAATTAGTACCAAATAGCTCTTATTTGTTTTGTTATCATCAAAACTCTAAAAAAAATGGAGAGTGTAACCTTATGGGCCAACATACTGGGTGTGAATACTTAGCACCACGTGTGCGTGAGGAATTGGCAATTATACAATGGAAGATTGTTTTATTAATGCAGACCGTGTGCTGCTGAGTTATGAGGTCATGTATGATTTGCGGCACCGGCCTGTTGAAGGAGGTTGTATGGTCCAGTCCTAAAATATTGTGTTGAATCCATCGACCAACGCAATGTACATTTCGAAATGTGATACTGGCTTTGAGCCCCCTATCCTGCTCTGTACAGCGAGCCCCCATGATAGACATGTAATCGATGAAAGGAAGGGGGTCGCTATAATGTGGGTAACATGGGACATGTGTGGGTTCCTCGAGTAGACAAAGCGTTATAAAAATGTCACCCGTGGGCATATGCACCGTGAGTTGGTAAGTGTCAAAATTCACCGAAGCATGGTCGATGGAAGTGTAAAATAATTTGACTAACTCAGGGCAATAATACGCTTCTCTATCCGAATTATCATATGCTAAAGCATACCAATCCCAAGCACGAATTCGATCTAGAAAAATATGCCCATAACCGTTAATATCACTAAGAATTTGTGAAAAATCTTTTTCTGCAAATAGTGATGGTGCCATGATAAAGGATGTAAAGCAACAGGAAAATTTTAGAGAATAGAACGCAAACCACCCCCGAACTACGTGGGGGGAAACAAAATTTTAATTACAGAGAGCACTCGGCAATGGAAATAGAGAATCAGGCACTGGATCTGGAGGTTTCAGAGTGGCGCGACTGCAGTAGAGTTTGGAGGCGCTCCAGAGAAGTAGAGACTACCGCGGAGGCACGGCTTCTGTCGAGAAAACACTGCCGAGTTGAGGAAGCAGAGGGGGAGAAAAATTTGAGGGGCGGCGCTGGCTTTGGGTGTTTCAGATCTGGGTTGATAGCTAGGGTGAGGGAAGAGACTCGGGGTAAAGAATATTTATAGCTAGCTGAGAGAGATGAATTCCCTAAATTGCCCTAGATGAAATTAGGAATTTACAACCCTAGGGTGATTTAAAGGAATTCATTGAGAGAGGAAAGTTCTTGGTGCCATTTAGCACCTAAGTCCACTTATTTGTAGTTATTATATTTTTATTTTTTTCTTTTATAATTTTTTAAATTTTTTTTATGATTATTATTATTTACAGGAGGGGTCCCAAAATGGTACATAGGAGGTACTGGGAAAATGTACAAATGAATTGGTCACATGTAGACTGGGTCACAAAGACCTAGTTCATGAACATCTTGTGACTCGAACTCTGTGGTAAAAAATGGCTTAAGGCGTTGACCGTTGACAGTGAAAGTATTGCCATTTTTTGGATCAAAAATTTCAAGGGCACCATGAGAGAAGACCTTTTGAACAATGTATGGACCTGACCACCTGATTTTCAATTTACTAGGGAAGAGGTGGAGTCTTGAGTTATACAACAAAACTTTTTTTCCTGAGATAAAATTTTTCGATGAATTGATTTATCGTGGAAGAGCTTAGTTCTGTGTTTTGTAATCCGAGCGTTGTCATATGCCTCGTTTCTCAGCTCTTCTAGTTCGGATATTTGCAATTTTCTCAAAGCACCGGCTTTGTCCAAGTCCAAGTTCAGCTGCTTCAATGCCCACATAGCTCGGTGTTCTAACTCTACAGGCAAGTGGCAGGGTTTTCCAAATACAACTCGATATGGAGACATATCGAGGACAGTCTTGTAAGCGGTCTTATATACCCATAGGGCATCAATGAGTTTGATGGACCAATACTTACGATTCTATCCAACGGTTTTCTCCAATATGAGTTCGATTTGTCTATTGGTGACTTTCACTTGACCGTTAGTCTGAGGATGATATGCTGTGGATAATTTATGAGAAATAGAGTATTTACGCATTAGGGCTTCAAAAGCCCGATTGCAGAAATGACTCCCGTTATCACTAATTATCGCACGGGGGGCTCTGAAGCATGAAATGATATTTTCCCGTAAGAACTTAATGACAACTTGGTTGTCATTTGTCCTAGTTGGAATTGCTTTAGCCCATTTGAAAACATAATCTACTGCCACCAAAATGTATTAGTTGCCGTAGGACAGAGGGAAGGGTCCAATGAAGTCAATGCCCCATAAATCAAAAATTTTGACCTCCAAGATAGGTGTAAGGGGCATCATGTCTTTCCACATAATTCGACCCGTCATTTGACATCTATCACAGAGCTTGCAGAAAGTATACGCGTCTTTAAAGAGAGTGGGCCAGTAGAATCCACTCTGAAGTATTTTCTCAGCAGTTTTTCATGGACCAAAATGTCCACCGCAAGCTAACTTGTGACAGAATGTCAAAACACTCTGATGTTCATCCTCAGGAAGACACCTTCTTATTATCTCGTCAGGACAATATTTGAATAAATACGGTTCATCCCAAAAGAAAAACCGTATTTGACTCATAAAGCGGTGTTTGTCCTGACCTGACCAATCAGAAGGTGTTCGCCCGGTTGCAAGGTAATTTGGTATATCAGCATACTAGGGCTCTTTACACATTGTAAAAATGCGTTCGTCAGGAAAATTATCATTTATTGGTATTGTCTCCTTTGTGCATTGGGAAGTCGTGAAAGGTGATCGGCTACCATATTCTCCACCCCCTTTTTATCCTTGATTTTCAAATCAAACTCTTGCAAAAGAAGTATCCATCGAATAAGTCTAGCCTTTGCGTCTTTCTTTTACATTAAGTATTTGAGGGCGGAGTGATCGGTGAAAATCGTTGTCCTGGACCCTAGTAGGTATTGACGAAATTTTTCCAACGCAAACACAACAGCTAAAAATAACTTTTCAGTAGTTGTGTAATTGAGTTGGGCTTCATTCAGCGTCCTACTAGCGTAGTAGATCACGTGTTGCCTATTATCAATACGCTGCCCTAGAACAGCGCCGATAGCATAATCTGAGGCATCGCATATGATCTCGAATGGCCTAGTCCAATTTGGCGCAGAAATTATCAGCGCTGAGACAAGTCTACACTTAAGCTCCTCCCAGGCTTGTAAACATTCTTTATCGAATTTAAAGGGTACATCTTTTCCTAAGGGATTTTTCAAAGGTCTAGCAATTTTGCAAAACCCTTGAATGAATCGTCTGTAGAAACTGACGTGCCCAAGAAATGATCTAATGTCTTTTAAGCATGTTGGCTCAGGGAGCTTTGTTATTACTTCCACTTTAGACTTATCAACCTCAATTCCTTGATTTGAAACTTCGTGCCCTAGAACGATTCCATGCTTGACCGTAAAGTGACACTTCTCCCAGTTGAGTGTCAAGTTTTTCTCCATGCATCGTTGTAAAATCAGCTTAAGATGGTACAAGCATTGTTCAAAAGAATCGCCATAAATCGAGAAATCATCCATGAAAATCTCCAAAAATCTCTCCACCATGTCTAAAAAAAGACTCAGCATGCAATGTTGAAACGTTGCTGGAGCATTGCATAGGCCGAAGGGCATTCTTCGGTATGCAAATGTTCCAAAGGGATAGGTGAAGGTGGTTTTTTTTTATTCTCAGGAGCGATAGGGATTTGATTATATCCTGAATATCCATCCAGGAAACAGTAGTACTCATGTCCCGCTAGTCTCTCGAGCATTTGGTTAATGAACGGAAGGAGAAAGTGGTCTTTACGCGTGGTAGTGTTTAATTTTCGGTAATCGATACAAACTCGAATCTTCGTAGGAAGTCGTGTTTGTACCAATTCTTTCTTATCGTTTTCTACCACAGTAAACCCTGTTTTCTTTGGCACAGCGTGGACTGGACTTACCCATTGGCTATCGAATATGGGATAGATAATCCCATTGTCTAACAGCTTTAAAATCTCAGTTCTAACAGCCTCCTTCATGATTGGGTTCAGTCTAAGTTGTGGGTCACGTTTTGGTTTAGTATCCTCCGTCAAATGAATCCGGTGTTGTACTATGGAAGGACTAATCCCCTTTATGTCAGCCATGGTCCAACCATTGGCTTCTCGATTATCTCTTAACACTGTAAGAAGATCCTCTTCTTATTGTTTCGTGAGATGGGATGCAATGATCACGGGAAAAGCTTCTTTCTCATCCAAGTACTGGTACTTGAGATGGTTGGGAAGAACCTTAAACTCAGAAGAAGGGACAGGATCTATCTATCAATGGTTGTTCTTTGTGCAAGGGAACGATAGGGGTGGTATTAGTTGCCCATTCCACAATCAACTCAACGATCTGATCAAGGTTGAAGTCATCAGACTCCAACTCAAATTCTTCATCAGACTCATATTCAACCTCCATGTCATGTTCACTTGTTAATCCCTCGATTAAGTTCACTTCAAATTACTCATTATCCAAATCTTGAGGTTGTTTTCCCAGGTGGAAAACATTCACCTCTTTTGTCATATCTCCAAAAGTTAGACGCATTGAGTCATTCCTACAGTTGATGATTGCGTTTGCAGTGGGTAGGAAAGGGCGTCCTAGAATGACAGGTGTCTGAGCTCTGTGATTGTGTACGGGTTGTGTCTCTAGAACAATGAAGTCTACGGAGTAAATGAATTTCCCGACCCGTATTAGAACATCTGTAATCTCCCCCTTGGGAATCTTTACAGATCGATCAGTCAATTATATAGTAACTTTGGTTGGACGGAGGTCGCCTAACCCAAGTTGCTGATACACAGAGAAGGGAAGAAGATTGATGCTGGCTCCTAAATCAAGTAACGCCCTGTTGATCGTGGTCTGTCCTATAATACAAGAAATGGTTGGACTCCCTGGGTCCTTATATTTCACAAGAATTGGCCCAGTGAGCAACTCACTTATGTTTGAAGCTAGGAAGACCTTCTTTGAGACATTTGCTTTCCTTTTTGGTGCACATTTCTTTTAAAAACTTGGCATATGATTGGACTTGTTGTACGGCATCAAGAAGGGGTACATTGATCTGGACCTGATTAAATATTTCCCTAATCTTCTCCATATGAGCATTCAGCTTTTGGTTTGCTAGCTTATTAGGAAATGGTACAATAGGCTTGTATGGTTGCTCATTTGTCTTGTCTTTGTCATTAGATTTGGAAGTTGATGGTTGTGAACTTGAAGATGGATTGTCTTGAGTTGGTTGTACCGGAACAGGAGGTATTGATATTGACACTGATTTCTTGGGTTGATTGGAAACCTGATTGTCTATCTGCTTTCCAGATCTCAGAATATGAATAGTGTTGCATTGACTTGGGCCCATGTCTTCAACTTCATGCAGAGGGAAGGGGTTTTTTGGATTGGGCAATGGCTGACTTGGTAGCATTCCTTTTTGTCTTTCATTCAAAGAGTTAGCCAATTGACTTATCTGAACCTGTATCTTGTTCATATCCTGATGGTGGGTGGTCATCATTGAGGTCTGGGTTTTGGATAAGGTTTCAATCATTTTTTCCAAATCTGACATTCTTTTATCTGGATGATTTTGTGTTTGTTGTTGCTGATATGTGGGCTGGAAGTTTGCTTGAAAATGTGGTGGATTCTGATATGATTGGAAATTTGGTGGACTCTAGTGGAAACTGGGTTGATGAGACTGAGCAGGATATTATGTGAGAATGGTTGCCTTGGTTGCTCATGACCAGACTGACTCCATGAGAAATTTGGATGGTTTCGCCATCCCGGGTTGTATGTTTTGGAGTATGGATTGTAGTTGGGTCTGGTGTATGCTGCATTCATATTTCCAGAGTACATTTGAGACTAGTAGACAGGATACTCTTCAAACAGATGGTTAAGATCATGGCAGTAGGTACAACCCGGGTTGATCACAGGTGATGGGTTGACCTGATTCACAGCAGTAGGTTTCCTAGCTTCAAGCAGTTCTATCCTTTTCATCAATTGTGTTATTTTCGCCTCGGCAGCTATGGAGGATTCAATCGAATGCATACCAGTTCTGGAAGTGGTGGGATTGGGTTTCTCTGGGCATGACTCCCACTGGATGGTTTTTTCTGCTAAAGCTTCAAAGAGGTCCCAACCCTGGTTCTCATCTTTTTTTAAAAATTTCCCTTGGCACATGGTTTCAAGGAGTGTCTTGGTTTGGTAGTCAAGTCCATCATAGAGAATTTGGCACTGCCGCCACTTCTCTATGCCGTGATGAGGACATAGGGCTAGTAAATCTTTGAATCGTTCGAAATACTTCTAAAATGATTCATTAGATTCCTGCTTTCACTGCATTATGTTTCTCATGAGGGCTATCCTATGAATGGGATAGAACTTCTTAAGAAAGACTTTGACAAAATCATCTCATGAAGAGACAGAACAGGCGGGCAGATTATATAGCCATTTCTTAGTTATATCCTTAAGCGCGAAGGGTATGAACCTTAATCTAACAGCGTCCTCCGTCAATTAGGAAATTTTCATCATCACACATACTTCTTCAAATTCACGAATGAAGAAATATGCATCCTCAGACTTTAAGCCATGAAACCTCAGGAGTGTATTTATGAATTGTGGTTTAAGCTCAAAGTTATTTCCATTTGTCACAGGTCAAAGAATGCATGATGGAAGTGAAGTGCGAATGGGGTAGAACTTGTCTTGGAGAGAAGTATTATTGGCCACAATTGGGATTGTGTCAGGAGGTGGTATTTGTGCAAGTGTAGAAATCCTAACAAGTCTTGCAGAATTTGGATATCGGTACCACTCTTGCATGCACAATCACAGACAACGTTCACCAATCAAGCAAGCGAAGAAAAAGGAAAATAACAAACAAGAAAAGAAAAAGCAATCACAAGCTATCTAGGATACCTGGACCTAGACGACTCCTAACTGTTCGATGAACCAAAGCAGGTTATTGCTCGAGTCAGACTACAGTTAATCAGCCAGGTAGGGGCAAAATATGGTGGGAGGTATCCGTGCGTAAGCAACGGGCCTTAATTACGCCAAACCACTGTATCTTCGAGGCGTAACCTCTTAATCCCCAACCTTAGAAACTAATTTGACTAGAGTATGAATCAAAAATAATTTCCAACTTCAGTTGATCTCCTAATGAGTCCGAATGTCCCTAGGGGCCAACGTCTATCAAATTTTATTAAAGAGCTTGGGATTGTGAGTGCTTGGATGATGATTTTTGGGCCAAGGAAAGGGTGATAAAATTCCCACCTTATCTTGTTTATTGGGTGGTGCCCTTAAGATCAATTTTGTGCAAGTGTACAATATATGCAAACAAGATTCACTCAAAGCGATGTAAATCAACCAAGAGGTGAGTCTTATTCTAAATGCAATGCGAACGTACCTTGCTCCAGCACTCTTCAACAGTAAAGTAAATGAATTGAAAAGACACGTGCCTAAAATGCAAACGTCTAATCAATTTTTAAGATTTTCACTGAATGTTTACTGTTGAGTTATTAGCAGGATCCTGATGAGAGCATACAAGAAATAAGATTTGCAGCAAGCTATGTTTTTACAAAGCAAGAAACCCTGCACAAAACCTGTTAGTAGTCAACTCCTCTTTGTCGCGGATTCGCGGCTTTGGCCGAGAAAATGCGACAAATCAGAGGGCACTTGGTCTCTGCTTTCTTCAGCAAAGACCTAAGACCACTTATATGTTACTGCAGTGCTTTATTTCCTGTTTTCCCTAACCTGTAACCTGCAACAGAGAAGAAAAATTCGTTTAGTTCTAAAAACTCAAATAAAAACCGTTACTCTCCCCGACAACGGCGCCAAAAATTTATTCGGAAGTAGGAGTTTACTAGTATTCAGAGAGAGAGGGTTTAGTGTAAACCTTCGATGCTCATTTGTTGATGTTCAAAAACTCCAAATGTATTCAAGGATTTACTTTACTCCTTCCGAATCACCGTCGTAGCATAAGCTATTACGGGTCGATTTCACAGGGAGAGTTTACGATAGAAGCATTCACGGTTTTGAAATTGAGTTTGTTTTAAGAAAGAAAACGAAAGTTCTTCTATGTTTTAAGAAAAACAAAATGACATAGAAAGTAGATGAAAAATTCTTTGTTGGTTTTGTTGAAGAAAAAAGAAAAGGATGGAAAGGAAAGTAAAATGGACTTGGATGTAGCTTGAAAAGAGAACTTTAAGAAAGGAAACTTTGAAAGACTATAGGGAGAGAAACCATGACTATCTAACTCTCTAATTTACTAACTTACTAATCTCATAGGGTGATGCATGCCTCATGTTGATTCATCGGCAAGGATTTGTCTTGCTTGTTTGGTCAAAATATTGTCCCATGTAGAGGATAAGTTATCTTCTTGGCTTGACTTGTCGCCTCATTGATTCATTAGCTCCCGAGATAGATTTTCAGTGATGGAATCAAGGATAGTCACTCAAGGACATGCTAAGAAAGAAGATACATAATTCATTAGTCCATCAAAGCTATACTCGAGCTAGCATTGAAGTAAGAAAGTTGTACTACTAATCAATAGCATAGTTAGGTACTCCATCTTCATGTTCCATCAAGGCACTTGTTCTAAAGACAAGGCTCTAAATGAGGCTCACATGAATCATATGGAATGGGAACAAGCATTTGCTAAGAATCAAAGTAACTCATCTTCATTGGGGATAATAGAGACTTGAAATTTGCAAGACTACAATAAAGCATTCAATGAATCACATGAATTAGCAATCACCCAAGAGTTAGTAGTTAGTAAAGTTAGAGGTTAGCTAGTCATGTTAGAAAGTTAGCTAGACATTGAAGTAAAAAAGCAAACAACAATACATTGTAGAAGAAGATGCAATAGTAGTAAAACCTTGAAGAAAATAAAGCACTAGAATGAGAAAAGATGAGAAGAAAGAAGGATCAATTCTTGCATTGAGTTGTCACCTCTCTAATTACACAATCTCTCTCACTCTCTCTCTCTTTCTCTCTCTCTCTCTCTCTTTTGCTGAATTCTAGAAGGAGAAATAAATTACAAGAGCAACTAAAGAAAACTAGAGAAAATCCCAACAATTCTCTTAAAAATACAAAGCTATTCTCTCCTCTCCATTTACAGAGGCCCTAGGGGTTTATTTATAGGCTCCAGGGGGTGAGGCCCTCAAATCACAGTCGTGGGATTAAACGCTAGCTCAACAGCCAGATGCTTGCCGCGGATCTGTGGCCAGAGCCGCGTTTCCGCGGCAGAATCTTGGCCGTTACGCCAACGATTTCTTCTGACATTCTGTTATCCTCCATATGCCTTGCTGGACCTTCTAGAAAGTAGGAATATCCGTGGACGAATCCAGGCCTAGGCTTTCTTCTTTGGGCTTCTTCTTTTGGCTCTTTAATTAATCCCTTAATTCCTTTAATAATTCATTGTTGATGGGCCTTCATCTCCATTAATGGTAGACCTGAAAAAAGAGAGAAAAAAGCAATAAAAAACTCATTTTTCTCTATATAAAGCATGATATGGTAGTCGAAAATGATACAATAATGAACTTCAATCACTACCCAATCAAGGTTACGTGAAGTTCGTAGGAACCCACCAGTGACCTGTCTAATATGACCCATTAAAATAATGATGAAGTGTATGGTCTTATTTAAAAAATTATCCCCATCTAATTTCTACTTTTCAAAAATAATTACCAAGTCATTTTGTTCAACATCCATATCAAAAAATTAAGTATGATGGTGGAAGATGCTTGATTTGGGCTCAAACAGATATGAACAAATACTGACTCGGGAATGTGACTTATGTCAAGTCGAGATTCAAAAGTGGGAGTCAAAATTGGTTCAGAAATGGAGTCCAAACCAAAATATTGATGTTCACACACTGTCCCCATTAATGGAATGTGATCATAAGATATTGGTGATTCAATTTCACGGTGTGCTAGTACAAGTTTAAATGTTCACTTTGGAATAGAGAAAAAATCTAGTAAAAATACGAGACTCATTGAATCAAAAAGTGAAATGGAATTACCAACTTGATGTTCAGTCACTTTCATGTTCAAGTTCAATTTCAGGAAAGGGATAACTTGGGACTTTCAATACTTGGAATTTTGTCAAGTTCAAATGGGTGTGATGAAATTGAATATTAGCTTCCAAAATAACATGATTCTTGGGTCTAATCGATAGATTTAGGGATACAAGGATTGGTCAAAGGTTAACAAGAAAGACTTTTCTCGCTCTATTGATCAATTTGCTTATTATTGAGTCTAAACTACAGATAGGTCGGGTAATAAAATTTTGTGTCTGAATCATGTCTTTCATACTCTTTGCAATTGGTTCTTCTTAAAAAAGTGAGTATGGAAGTTGATTTTGAAAATTGTGGTGAAATTGTGAGTCTATCAGATATTGAGTTTGTTGCTCAGACTCACACAACAAGTCCAGGATTGATGGTTATTCATTTTGAATCAGTGAGACTTGAAAAGATGAGTATGACTCTTGAAATTTTGGTTAAAATGATGAGTCCAACATGTTTTGAAGAATTTATTATTGGGACTCAAGTATGGTTTCTATACTCTTTTGTATCTCTGATTTTTCTTCAATTAGTGGTTCAGGAAAAGGAGTATGTGAAGCATAATATGGGGACAAAGATGGGGGGCAAGGTGGTTGAAAATTTGACTCAGGGGAGGTGAATCCCCATTGACTCTGTGAAGAGTGAAAATTATTTTGAAAATTATGATCATAAGATTGGGGGTATGGGTCATTGAGTCAAATAATCCCAATTTGGCTTATATGGTTGGTTCATGTTGTACATAACCAGGTTGGAGTTATCCGAGTCAAATGAGGTCGGGGTGAAATATGGATTCATAATAAGATTGAAAAAATTGTTGTTACTAAAATCCATATCACAATTTACAAAAAAACAAATAATGAAAAGAAAAATAAAAAGTAAAAGTAAAAGAAAACAAGCCTATGTTGGGCTTGACTTAGACTTAGATGCCCCTTAACTGGTTAGACTGTCCACGTGGGCTACCTTGTAGAAATCTGACCACAAGTTAATCGGCAAGGTAAGGGAAGACCAATGGGAGGTATCAGTGCCAGAACAACATGCATAATTATGTCAAACCACTGTTCTTCGAGGTTTCGCCTCTCAATACCTAACCTTAGACACCGATTTGACAAGATCTAACAACTTTTCTGTTAGGTTAATCTCTTATACGAGTCCGAGATGTCTCTAGGGGCCAATGTCTGGCAAATTGTTTTTAGGCTTGGGATGTGTGAGTGGGGAAGTGATTTTTGGGCTAAGGGAGGATAATGACTTTCCTACCTTATGTTGTATCAGGTTATGACCTTAAGTTCAATTCATGCAAGTGTGCAATATAGACAAGAATGAACACAAACAAGTGAGTAAATCACTCAAGTATTTGTCCTAAGCTATATGCAGTGCATTATGTACACCTCCGTCAAGATCACAACAACATAAGAACAAAATAAAGTATATTGGAATTGAAATCGACATGTGCCTAGATGCAAATGTCTAAATTGTTTCTAAAGTATCCAATTTCTGTATTTGTTGTTCTTTATTCTTATAGTGCACAAGTAATCTAAACAAAAAAACTAGCAGTAAAAGTAGCAATATACAAAGTTTTACACAACCACAGAACAACTTTTGAAGCAATTTCTCCCTGCTTTCTTGAGCAGGGAGATGCAAGCAAGCGTGGATTTCTGTAATGCTAAAAATTTGACCTACACATCAAAAATAAAAAAGAAAAGTTAACAACAGTGTGAGATCAAACTGTTCACATCCCCAGCAACGGAGTCAAAATTTATTCAGGATAAAACCGTGCACGAAAAGTGTCATTTTGAAATCACTAATTAAAGTGTGTGCGCTTTGGCATCCTTGATACTTTCATTATAGCATGGAGAATAAACGGGTCGAATCCACTAGGATGGGAAGCGATAAAAGCTTTTCTGGTATGTTCATGTGTTTGTTAAAGTTTCTTCTACGTTACAAAAAATGAAAAGTAAAGAAAACAAAGAATGGAAAGAGAAGGATACAATGAAAATAAAGAAGTGGGAAACATAGAAAAGAATGTATTTGTATTTTTATAATTATTTTTAAAACATAGTAAAAATGGAAGAAAACTCATACCTACTAACTACTAATAGCTCCACTAACATGCTAACCTCTTAGTGATAGTTGCCTCACATGTATCATTGGCCACCACTAGTCCTTAGTTCAAGAGCTTTACAAATCATGGCTCATAAAATCACTTTCACATCCAAACTCAACAAACAAGAGAAAATTACACTGCAACTAACTAGAGCAAGCATGGAATAAAGTAATGGTAACTTGTTAGAGAGTTAGATGTTGAAGTGTTAGAATCCATCATTATGAGCCATCAGTGGCTCTTACAAGAGCAAGGCCAAGTAGAGGCTATTAGATTCATGTGGATTATCAAGTAAGGAGTTAACATAGTTAGTGATTAGTAGTTAGTTGCCATGAGAAGAAAAAATAGCTAAATATGTAATGAGTTAGAGAGAAGAAAATAAGTATAAATAAGAGAGAACCTTTCATAGAGTGTCACCCTCTGTTACAAGCACTCTTACTTTCATCTTATGTACTACTCTCTTCCCTATTACATGATCTACAAGTTTTGAAAAGTAGAGAAGAGGAAGAAGAACAACAACTAATCTAAATAAAGAATGGAAAAAACCCTAAAACTATCCTAAATACTCTTCTCCTCTATGTCTGAAAATCTCAGGGTATATATAGGCCAAGGGGGAACCCAGGGGGTGTTACAGGGCCGTGCATCAAATCTTAACGCACGGCTCAAGTGTTGGCACAAAGGTTACCCAGGTTATGTGTTTTGATGATAACAAATCATATATAATCTATTTAATACTAATGGAAGTTCAAGAATGAATTTCAGGTTGACACAGGTATTGATGGCTTAAGAGTTTTCAAGCATAGGATATTAGGGTCTATCTCAAACGTTGCTCAACATCAACTATCAAAGACTCCTGCTTGTAGACTCATATAGTTTGTACTGTTAAAGAATAGTATATACGTTTGAAGCTCAAATACACACACACAAATTTGATATGTTTGGTTTTTGGTTTAACCAATTTTGGATTTCAAGTATATATATCGGGTTTTGGATTTGAACCAGTTTTAGTTCTGCTGATCTGTTTGACACCCTTTTATATTTCTTATCATAACTTTTTATTCTTAAATTCAAATAACATGATTTAACTTGCATTTGAAAGATAACTTTTAGATCTAAATTTCTTATGCAATAATCATTTTTAGATTCAAATGTTAAAGATGTCAAATATTTGGCTGAACTCTATTCATATCAGAAAATAGTTTATAGTTTTTGATTTAACACCTATCAATATTTTATTGATAACTTTATACTTCAAAATGATATTAAGTTGATTAAAGTTGCAGTAGAATGTAGACTTAAATATCTACAAATTATTCCTATATACCTTTTTTTGAATTCGGATGTTTTTTAGCCTGAATACTGTTCTCAAAGTTGACCAACAGGCAATAATGGCAAATTTTCTCGAGGCTATTTTTTAACATATTTTAAAAATGTTTTTAAATTTTAAAAAACATGGTTAGCTGTGTAAGAGGGTCAATTTCTTCCTCTTTTATTCAGGTAAAAGTTTTCTATGTTTACTTTTTCTAAATCCTATATAAAGGGTTCATTAGGGTAGAGGTTTTCACAACAACAATTTGAAAGATTCAAAGTTTTGTGCTTACTTGAGAAAAAAATTTTGTTTCAGTTTTTGTGCTTTTATTCTCTAAAATTCTCTTCAAGTTTTGGTTCTAAAAATCTCTCCTCTATTTTTTAAATTTTATTTACAAAACCTTGAGCTTCAATCTTATATATTATTCTCTAGGATTTTTGTAAAGAAGTGTTTTCAAGAGAGAGTTGTGGTCTTTTGATCACCCAGTGCTTATTGTATTGTTGCTACACTGTCTCTGGACTAGTAGAGTGTGTTGGGAAGTTGTGTACTCCATAGTGGTTATAATTCCTTTGGTGAAAAGTTCTGGTGGATTGGAAATCCTTCATGGCGGTGAAGGCGAGGACGTAGAGCGATGGCTCGAACCTCAAAACAAATCTCTTTGTTTACGATTGATTTATTGTCTCTCTTATCTACTTTATTTTTATTCATTTATTGTCGATCTATACTCTTACAATAAGATTACATTGAGCACCTCAAACTCTTATCTAGAGGAATCACGAGGAAGAAGTTCAGAACCCTTCACGGGGTATACGGCTTCTAATCTTTCTTTGAGTTATGTTTGCATCATCTCATTTTTATTTTGCATTGAATTATGAGTTGAGAGCCTTACACCTATTCACTCCCCCTCTAGGTGTAATTTCAATTGGTATCAGAGCCTACGCTCTAGATATTAGGTTTAACCACTAAGAGTGAGATCTTGGTTAGCTAATCTAATATTTACATTTGCACTCTTATTGTTTACTCACACTCATAGATGACCCTCCCATGTTTGATGTCTCTAAAATTCATATATGAAAGATTAGGATGAGTTTTCATTTAAAACCATAGGTTTGCATGTTTAGCTTGCCGTTACCAAGAAATCTTATCTTGATAATAGCAAGCATATAGATGACAATGCACAATCCCTAGATGCATTAAAGCGTTCTCTTAGCAAAGAATATTTAAATATGGTTTCTCATTGTGATTCCGCCTTTGCAGTGTGGAACATATTGACATCTCCCGAGCTACAAACACCAATCAATGAGGAGCAAGAATCTAATGGAGAAGAGTCCGACCAACATTGCTTCATGATTCAAGAGAATGACTCCCTTCAGGTATATTTGGATACTCAGCTAGATGATAGTACTAGTTCTTCTTATAATGAGTGTATGGATGCACATGCTTTAAACAAAGAACTAGCTAGGTTGTGAAAAATTGATTTCGAAGTATGAAGTTTTGAAAAAGGAGATTTCTAAATTAAAAGATGAAAAATGAAAATTTGTTTTCAAAACTTCATTTGATTTTGCAAGAAAAGGATGAGATTTCAAATGAAAGGGACTCATTAAAATCCCAACTTGACATTGCCCTAAATGAAAAAAAAATTTTAAAAAGTAAAAATGATTGTAATGATGTTTTAAAGAAAAATGAGGATTTATCTTCAAAACTTAATTTTTCTTTAAAAGAGAACAATTCTTTGAAAAATAAAATTGATTTAATTTTAAAAGAACTGGATTTGGTTTCAAATGAAAATGAATCTTTGAAAATGATCTAGATTCTCATGTTTGCCATGCTACTACATCTTCATCATCTAATATTTCTTTTGCATGCTCTACTTCCTCTTCTAATATAAGAAATGATATATGTATATTAAAAAGTGTGTAGATTATTTAGGCTCCCTTTGAGCCAATGTGCTATAGATCACAAGAAATTTGAATCCATGTTTCATAAGAAACATGCACCTTATATTCATTCACATCATCTACGGCATACATCTCATGTACACCATGATCACACCCATTCTCATATGTATGCTAGAGTGTATACATGTACACATTATGGCCGCAAAGGCCATCTTGCAAGATTTTTTTATGATAGACTTAATTCTATAAATTTTGCAAATAATTATGTTTGGGTTAGGAATGGTGCTAACCCTAATTGACCCAATAAGATATGGGTATCAAAATCTACCCCTATTGTATTTGATATAGGTGTGGGCTCTCGCTTAACGTAAGAGTAATGGTGCCTTGATGGTGGATGTGGTTGAGCTTAATGAACCCTACATTGGATGCATCTCCTTCGAGGTTGTTTGGTGGGAGGACCACCATGGTTTGGAGACTAAGAGATTACCCTATTGGTTTTGGTAACAATGTCTAACTCCTTATTTTATTCACATGATCTTATTGATTAACCTTTAGCATGTTTCTTGTTTCAATGCTCATTATGATTGATCATGTTTAAATTCATGTTTTGGTTTATGTGCTTAATTTTACACTTTATGATTTTGATTACTTGTTTAAATGTAATTTTCTTTAAAACTTGTGTATATACCTGTACAAGTAGTGAGCTAAGCTTGGTTATTTGTGTTTCTGCTTCATTGCTCATTTGTACCTATTAGATGTACTTGTATAGTCATGTTTTGATGACTCTTGCATTCTAACTCGTATTCCTTATTTTTGTACATATTTTTATAAACATGTGTTATCTTCGTGTATATGTTACTTTTGTCTATACTAATAGATATACATATATATCCTTGAGCCACTGTCCTTCATGCAATATACTTTTGTGGACTTGTTTATATTTTAGATATGTATTTATACTCTAGTTTATACAAAACATACATATGCCTTAAAGTTTGATTTGGTTTGATGAAAATTTAAAACTTTTATGTGTTTTATGTTTGTAAAGGAATTTCATATAAGCTTCAATGCCTCATTTTTATGATTTTCTTGATTACATGATTCTTACACTCTATATTTTGTATTTACTCATGACTTTATTTTCATGAGCATATATGTGCTTTATAGACTTTGAGTATCAATTATTATGTGATTTTCATGTCTTCATGGGATGTATAATTTCGTTTCATATTTTGAAAGATTTCTTACTTGTTTTCAAAAATATCTTTAAAACTAGTTTCTATTCTTTAATTGGTAGAGTTTTCAAACTATGCCTATTTACTTTCAAATAACATGATTTAACTTTTAAGGGTGGTTGGATGGACGACCATTTCACAGAAAAAGACAAATAAAAACAAATAAAATAAACAAACAAAAAGAAAGAAAAATCTAGCTTATGTTAAGGTAGACATTAAACTTACATGACTCCTAACTGGTTCACTATTCGGGAAAGGTATATTGTAGCAGTCTAACCACAGGTTAATAGGCCAGATAGGGGTAAAACACAGTGAGAGGTATCCCTACAAAGTAACGAATCTTAATTATGACAAACCACTGATTTTCAAGGATCTTGTCTCTTAATCCACAACCTTAGGCACCGATTTGACTAGAGTCAAACTCTAATGACTTCCTCCTGAGGTTGATCTCCTATTAAGTCTGAGATGTCCCTAAGGCCAATGTCTACTCAATTTTTAGTTAGGCTGGTTAGTGAGTACGAAGATGATTTTTGGACTAAGAAAGGGTAATGACTCTCCCACCTTATCATACTTATCGGTTTAGCTCTTATTCATTTTTGTTATTCATTTTTGTGCAAGTGTACATTATATAGCAGAAAGCAATACTTAAGCAATATAAACCACTAAAAGTGTTCCTAAACTGCATGCTTTGCACACATACTTTTTTCTCTAGCACTCTTCAACAATATTGAAATGTAAATGAATTAAATGAATGCCCTAGAATGCTAAGTCTAACAATTTTTTAGGATATACAATCACCAATTACTGTTAAGTTTAGAAAAGTGTGCACAGTAAGTTAAACAGGAAAACTAAATACTGTAGAACCAGATCTTTTCAATGCAAGCACCTGCAACCAAAACAATGTGAGTAGTTCACTCTATTTGCCACGCAAACATGGCTTTGGCTATGTTTTCACGGCAAAGCAGAGAGCAATTATGCTCTACTTTTTAGAGTAAAGACATAATGCTGCTATTTATGTCCTGCAACTGTAATTTTCTCAGTATAAAACCCCGCGAACAAAAACAGAGGAGAAAAATTAACCTTTAGTAAATTAAAAAGAATTACCGTTCCTCCCCAGCAACGGCACCATAATTTGACTAAGGTGAAACCTGAACAAAAAAGTAGAGATTAGAAATTAAGATGAAGAATGTGCTAGATTTCACAATACTACCGCTATAGTAAGTGGTTATGCGAGTTGTGATCTACAAAGAAGGACTGTGATGCAAACATTTAAGTATTTTGTAAATCACTAAAACCAGTTTAAGAGTCTCTTTTAGTTTTGAAATAAAAGAAAAAAAAGAGTTAAGTTAGAGTAGAAAATAAAAAAAGAAAATAGTGTGGGTGTTTTCATTTTCTGTTAATAGAAGAACAAAGTTAAAAGAGAAAAATCAAAAGAATAAGGAAAGTGTTGGTTTTTAAAATATTTCTAAACTAAGAAATTGAAATAAAGAAAGCAAAAGTATACTTACCTCTTTTGGCTAACTAATTATCTTGGATCGTTGATCGTAGGGGAACTATGCACGAAAATATGTATTTAGAAATTCAGAGTTTTAGTGACATGGTGCTTTGGCTTTCTCGATACTATCGTGATAGCATATAGGCTATACGGGTTGAATCCACAGGGACAGTAGGCGATAGAGGTCGCCTCCAGAATATGCTAATGAGTTGTTTGTTTCAAAGAATCCAAAAGAAAAGAAATGGAAATAAGAAGAAAAAAAAGAAGATGATGATGAAAATGAAGATAAAAACATAGTGTTGTGATTTGGAAAACAAGTTTGAAGAGAAAACCAAATGGGAAGAAAACTCATGGCTACTAACCACTAATTATTCTACTAACCATACTAATCCTCTTAGAGTGATAGTTGCCTCACATGGATCCTTGGCAATCACTAGGCTTGGATTCAAGAGCTTTTTAAAGCATTGTCCATAAGATTATTTTTCACATCAAAACTTGATTAAAAAGGTGCATGCTATAATTAATCTATTAAAACTACAAGTGAGCAAAGATTAGTCTACAATTTTGCATTATTATATCACGTTTTCCCACCAATTTATGATTAAAATAATGCTTCTCGCCCTTTTTTTGATTTTTTTTTTGCAGATAATCAGGAGTCTAAGGGTAAAGGAGTAATAAGAGCATCATTAAACCCAATTTTGGGTAATTAAATCTAATTTCTTGGAGGTCAAGTTAGAGAGTTTCTAGAAGATACATTGAATTTAGAAGTTGGGCGCGCATCTACAGAAAACCAAATCTAATTTACCCAAATTCGAGACCATACAAAATCTTCTATAGACCAGACGAAGATATGAACCAAAACTAGGGACTTATGTCCCTGGTATTGCTATAGAAATGCGGCCATTTGTCACATTTTGTAGCAATTTAGAGGATCCACGTGTTGTTTTTTGACATATGGCCTCGTCTCATCTTCTGGAACCTTTTTTGCTATAAATATCCCTGCAGAGACCTGAAACACGAGCAGATAGAGCGAGTAGGCTAGAATTTCTATCTTTTAGTCGTAAAGTAGGATTTTCTTCTCTTTTCTTTTGTATTTTCATTTTCTTTTTAGATCTTGTAGTAGAGTTGAGTTAATTCTAGAGGGAAAGAGATATTGATGTAATAGAGAGTGACAATCTATGTAAAGGTGTCTCCTTTCTTCTCTGCTATATAATCTTCTCCATCTTCTATATGATACTTAGATAGTTTTTCTCTCATAACATCTGACTGCTAACCACAACTAGCTAACCACTTACTTAATAATCCACATGAATTTAATAGCATTTACGAGGTCTTGCTCTTGCAAGAGTCATGATGGCTCATGATGATGGATTCTAACATTCTAATATTCTAACATCTAACCACTAACAAGTTAACTTACAATGTCTTCGTTATTTCATGCTCACCTTTACATGATTTTGATGATCTAATAGTAGCTTGCACCTTATTGTGTGGAATAAATGTGCTTGAATGTGAAGAGCAATTTCATATGCCATGATTTGTAATGCTCTTGAAGCCAAGGACTAGTGATGGCCAAGGATCCATATGAGGCAACTATCACTAAGAGGTAAGCATGTTAGTAGAGCAATTAGTAGTAAGTAGCCATGAGTTTTCTTTTATCGTTTTTCTTCTTTTTCTTACTCTGTTTTAAAAACTATTTCCAAAAATCTTTTTATCATCTTTCTATCATTGTTTTCATCACTTTCTTCGTTCACCACTTAGTTTCATTTCTCCATCCAAATTTTTCTCCCTTTTCTATTTTGTTTTTGATCACATTTTTTCAAATCACTTCTTAAAGTTTTTCACTTTGTTTCTTGTTTTCACTTCACCTCTATTTTTGTGTTTTATTTTATTGATTCCACAACCACTTCTCAATTTCTTTTCATATCGCCATTTTCATCGCCTTCTCCACCTATCACTTCTAGTTTTTTTTCTTTTTTTTTCTCTTTCTTTATCTAAGAAGAACTTCTTAACATATGACGTGAATAAAAATTGTTAATGCTTGTATCGCCTCTTGTCCCTGTGGATTCAACCCGTTGAACTAATGCTATAAAGAAAATACTGAGGGAACATTAGCACACATACTTTTATATTGATTTCATATAACACACGTTTTCAAGTACTGATTTTACCCTGATCAAAAAATGGCGCCATTGCCGGGGACCGAAACAGTTTTGAACTCACGATTTTGTTAACATTATCTTCTTTATTTTGGTATGCAGGTCAATTTTTGCAGAAACTAAACATTACAGAAAGCTAAGCTTGCTTGGATCTCCCTACTCAAGACAGCAGAGAGTTGTTGCTCACATAATTGCCATGAAAACGTGGCACATATTTGGGATCTAGGCCCTGTAGTTTGCAAGTTACTTCTAAATTGCACATATCTGTGATTTCTGCTACTAGTTTTCTGCTTTGATTGCCTACACACTGCAATAATTAAAGAACTAAAATACGGTAATAGATGCTTTAAAATGGTTTAGACATTTACATCTAGGCACGTGTCAATTCAGTTCCAATATACCATATTTTGTTCTGTTGTTATGATTTGAACTGAGGTGTACATATGACATTGCATATAGCATTACAAACACGTGGGTGATTTACTCACTTTGTGTGTTATTTTTATCTATATTGCACACTTACACGAATCGATCTTAAGGGCATAATCCATTACAAGATAAGGTAGGGAAGTCATTACCCTTCCTTGGCCCAAAATATACCTCCCCACTCACACAACTCAAGCCTTAATAAAAACTGATAGACGTTGGCCCCTAGGGACATCTCAGACTCATTAAGAGATTGACCTAGGGTGAAACTTGTGAGAATTATACTCTTGTGAAATTAGTGTCTGAGATAGTAAATTAGAGGTTAAGCCTCGAAGATACCGTTGTTTGGCGTAATTAAGGCTCGTTGCTTAGGCATATATCCCTTCCACCATATTTTGCCCTTACCTATCTGATTAGCTCATAGTTGGTTCATACAACAACCTGAAAAGTCACCTAGAGGGGGGTGAATAGGTGATAATGCTAATCTATGAACTAAATGCGGAATTTAATAACTTAATGCAAATTACACTCAAGTGTGATCAACAAATGATTCACACACAACCAAGCCAAGCAAATATGAATGCACAATATGAATAAGGCAAGGCACAAAGTAAAGAGAGAGATAGAGAGAGCCAATGGATCAAGCGCAAACAACAAGATATGTTATCGAGGTTCGAGCACCCAGCTCTACATCCCCGCCTTCGACACACGAAGGATTTCCACTAGCTCGTCCACCTAGGACCCTTTACAAGGAGTACCCAACACTCCTCTCTTTACAACCTCCTCCCTGAGGCAAACTCCAACAATCACAACCTCCTCCTTGAGGCAAATATACAAACCAATACAACAAACTCCCAATCACCAACCAATACAAGGATCACCTCTTAACTAGAGGGATACAACCCAAAGCACAAAGCTAAGAAAAGATTGGGTTACAACTTGGTGGTCACAACAACAACCACAAACAACTTCTTCTTCCACACAAATAACCTATAAATATAGATAGTAGATTTTTAGCTCAAGTGTGGAGAAAACCAAGGGATATGAAACCAGCAACTCAAAGAAAAACCTTTGGGAAACAAATGAAATCAAGATATAGAAGTTCAAATAAAAGCTTTTCCCAAAATCCCTTTTCTTTGGTTTTTCAAACCCTAATCAAAAACACAAAAGATTGTTCACTTTGAATCCAAAAACCTATTTTTTTCTTGCAGCAAAAACACCAGAGAGATAGAAAATTTTAGCCTAAAAATTCTTAGAGAAAAACTCTCTCAAATGGGGTATTTATAGGCAATTTAGAAAACTAGCCGTTTACAGAATATTTGCCAGATTTACCCTGCCGGTCGACCGGCCCGGTCGACCGCCCAACGGTCAAATTCTGAACCGTTGTGGCTACCGGTCGACCGCCTCGGTCGACCGAGAATTCCTGAGAGCCAACAGCTCTCCGTCGGTCGACCCGCTACAGAGTCAGCCAGCGTGCACGTATCCGTGCACGTCGGTCGACCGAAACGGTCGACTGGCTTCTTTGGTGCGGTCGACCGTACCAGTCGACCGGCCAAGCCTGGCAGACAAAAAATAGGTCTGAAATCTGGGAAAAAAAATATTATAATAAATCCCACAAAATCTCTAAAATTCCACAAAAATAGTTTTATCATTTTATATTGAAATACAAACTAGTGTTAAAAATCCTAACACAAATTTCAAACATATTTGACTATTTTTGAGTCATAGAAATTTTGCCAAAAACCAAAAACCGTATTTTCTAAAACCTTATATTTTGAATAGAAAATACACATTGTCTAAAACTTATCCATGATACAAAAATATGATATTTAAACACTTTGAAGCATATTGTATATGAATAGAAATTCAATATACAAGAAACATATATATATATATCATGATTTTTGTCATTAAGTCCAAAAATATGTTTTGTTGTAAATACCAAAACATAAAACACATGGAATAGATTATCAAACAAAGTTTGTCTAAACAATTGAAGCATGCATGTATATAGAACAAATCTAATATACATAAACCATGTAAACTTGTTTTGATAAAAAATCTATTCATGAAAACCAAGATCGGTTAAACCTAAAACCGAAAATCAAAACATGAAAGGTGTGTGTTGTGAACTTGAGCTTATCATACTATTCTAATCTTTACAATTAGGATCTAAACCCAAACTAAAACTATGGATACCTAAGTCTTCTTGTAGAGCGCAATCTCCAAGCTAGAGCGCAATCTCCAAGTAGGCTCGATCCAAAAACTCTTGATTCACCGAGCAAGTGCAATGTATGATCTTTGATGCGCGGGCTCTTGAATCAACATGTGCAAGCTTCCAATTCATCTTGTTGAAGCTAAACACCAACTAATATCTTGGTTAATAAACTGAAACTAAAATCACAAGATAATTAGTACACATAACTACATGAATTAATCATCATCAAAACTAGAGTGAAAGGCCTTTGGGCCAACAATCTCCCCCTTTTTGATGATGACAAAACTCATGGAGTTATATATGCATGGATTAAAGTAAAGCTTCAAAGAAGCTCCCCCTTAACTCATGCATAGGAATAAACAAACAATAAGATGCATATAAACAGGGTTCTTGAAACAAAATGAATATGCATATGAAACATGCTATTGATTCCAATTCTAACAAAACAACTAAATTACCAAAACATGCTCTTGATACCAATGGATACTAATAAAAATAAAACTCATAATGCTCTTGATACCAATACCAATGGAGATGAAATGAACATAAAACTGAAAACTCATGCATATCAACTCCAATAAATCTTCTCCCCCTTTTTGTCAATCATCAACAAAGGGGTAAAAACAAAAAGATATGAATTCTTCTCCCCCTAAATATATGAAACAAAGAATAAACAAACTACTTCAAGGGGTGAAACAAAAAATGATACCAATTAAAAAAAGTGTCAAAGAAGTGCATTATGATATCAATAGAAAGTGATCATAAAAACATTTAAGAAATGCCTACCAATTACCAATTGAAAGTAAGAGGGGCATTGAAAACAAATATGATCCCAATTGAAATTAAAACATATTGAAAATAAAACACATGATACCAATTTGAGTGAACAAATGCATCTTGATACCAATTGAAAATTTATATCGTTATAAGCATATGATACCAATTAAAAATCAATAATCATTCTTAAATCATTTTTTTTTTATAAAGTTAGGGAGTGGGAAACAAAACCAATGGTAAACTAAATACCAATTGAAAAATTGAAATGTGAGTTTTCTCCCCCTTTATGAAATACCAACTAAACATATGCTTAAGCTAGAAATAAGATACCAATTGTAAATTGATACTATATGAAGTGTATGCATACATATATATAAAACAAAACATATATGAGTATACAAAAGGATGTTAAGATTTGATACCAATTGAAAGAATTCAATGATACCAATTGAAACAACAATAAGATCAAGTGTATATCTCATATTCACTACCACCCAATCATGTGCAAGTTTAAAATGATTTTCATTATAAAGCATACATGAACATGATCTCCCATCCAACCACCCTTTGATGGTAGGAGTTTTCAAAAATAGATTTGGAAATATAGTTTGTTGAAAATCTCTACCTCATGAAGAATATCACAATTAGTTATATGAATCAACTAATACGAAATTCTTCAATAAATCAAAATATATTTCATGAAGGATATGTAAATCACATGATCATCAACACTCAAAATCCATAAAGCCCATCTAATACTCATGAAAACAAGGTCATGAGAAAACTAATAAGGTGAGTGTATAGGATATATGTGAAACACACTTATCATGAAAATGGACAATCAAGCTTAATATTGAAATTCCTTTAAAACATTTACACATGATAAATTAAATTACTTTTACCAAAAGAAATTTCCAAAAACATGAAACCTATCTAAGATGTGAAATCACCTATTGAAATCATCTTAAAAACATGATATTCATCATAAATGTGAAATCACCTAAAAACATGAAAATCATCAAAACATGATTTAAACTTCAAGGCATATGTATGTCATGTACAAACTAAAGTATACATACATATCCTAAACACAATGAGTCCACAAAAGTATGTGCATGAAGGCACGTGGCTCAAGGATGTACATGTATACTCAATAGTTTAGACAAGATAGACATATACATGAAGTTAAAACAAAATATGATGAATACAAGTCAAATGCAAGAATCATCAAAACTAGACTATACTAGTACATCAAGTGAATACAAATGAGCATTTAAGCACAATCATATATAAAGGTCTATTTGTAGCTCACTAGTTGTACAAGTATAAATCCTAGTCTTAATGAAAACTATCATTCAAGCAAGTAGTCAAAACATGAAGCATAAAACGGGTCAACAATCAACATGATCATGATAATCAAAAACATGAATTATTAAAACAAAAAATCATAGTCAACCATATGATTAGCATGACAAAGACATGTGCATTAGAACTATGATCAATATGATAGCTAAACATAAAGAGAACACAAAATAAGGGTCCATACTAAACATGGGTGAAAACATGCATGTCAAGGGTCTAACAAACATGGCATATATCATATCAAACATGAGTCATCAAAACAAATCATCATATAATCATAAACATCCAAATGGTCATAATGCAAATGTATGTGCATTAGATCTAGGGCATACATGTTAGTTCTAAACAAGGTGAGAACACTAAATATAGATCCATATGAAACATGGGTGCTCAAGTAACTAACATGTATAATACTAATCTAACCAACATATCATAAGCATAATGAACAATGAAACAAAACATGCTATGAATAGATGAACATGTAAAAGCATGCAAATAAAAAATGGGAGTTAGAGAATGATACCAAAACCGATGAAGGTGCATCTCTAGTTCTCCAAACCAGGGTGGTCCTCCCACCAAATCTCCTTGAGAGTGAAGCATCCGAATGGTTCTCCTTTTATCTTAGAATGCATCCACCTCAAGGCACCAATACCCTCAAGTGATGCGAGAGCTCCCACCTACATCAAAAGTCAAAGAGGTGGTTTTTGGTACCCATTTCTTTGTGGGTCCACGGGGGTTAGTATCTTTTCTAACCCAAACATAATTAGTTGCTAAATTTTCATGATAAATGCGATCATAACAAAATCTAGCAAGGTGGCCTTTTCGACCACAATGTGTACATGTGTACACGTGAGCATACATATGATGGTGGTGATCATGAAAAGCATGTGTATGCCTAGATGGGTGTGCATGCAAGGTTGGAACTTGTTTCTTGCGAACCAAGGTTTCCAATCGTGTGTGATTCATGGCACAATGGCTCAAAGTGGAGCCCAAACTATCAACACTTTTCTTCAAAACAAGTATATCATTTTCAATGTTAGAAGACAAAGTGGAACATGCTATAGGAGTGCAAGAAGTAGAAGTTACATTAGCATGACAAACATGAATATCAATCTCATTTTGTAAAGATTTATTTTTAATCAAAACCAAATCCAATTCTTTTGTAATTGAATCAATTTTATTTTTCAACGTAAGATTTTCTTTGAAAACAAGATCCAATCTAGAAGACAAAACCTCATTGTGCTCTACAACATCATCAAAACCATTTTTGTTTTTCAAATCTTCAATCTCTTTAAGTGCAAGTTCAAGTTGAGATTGTAGTGAGTCACGTTCACTAGTGATCTCTTCTTTTTCTTGCAAAATCACTTCAAAATTAGAACATAAATCCTTTAATTCATTTTTCAAAACAAGATTATTCTCTTTCAAAAGTTTGTGTTTTTCTAAGAATTTTTCAAGCTTTTGAGTAAGTTCCATATTTAAAGTTTGAACCTCAAAACAACCATGACAATAAGAATTAGAGCTATCATCAAGAGGGGAATCCGAGTGTACCTCAAGGGAGTCTTTCCCTTGGACCATGAAGTATTTATCTTTGGACATATCTCTCTTGGATCTCCTCAAATTGTTGATGATCCTTGGAAGCTCGGGAGACGTTAAGATGCTCCAAACTGCAAAAGCCGAATCATAGCGATCAAAAATAGGTAAAAGATGTTCATTTAGAGATGCTAGAAGTGTCCTAAGGGCTAATGCATTGGCCTTCTTATGCTTGCTACTATTAGGGAGGGATTCTATAGTGATGGCTTGATAAACTAAATGTCCTAATCCTTTTAGATGTCTAATCATGTCAACCTTCCAAGAGTCAAATCTAAAATGGTCAAACATAGGAGGGCTAGCCATGAGTGCAAACTAGTATGAGCGCAAATGAAAATGCAAATGAAGATTAGCAAACCAAGATCACTCCTAGGTGGTTAAACCTAAATATCAGGAGCACTAGCTCTGATACCAATTGAAAAGTCACCTAGAGGGGGGGTGAATAGGTGACAATGCTAATCTATGAACTAAATGCGGAATTTAATAACTTAATGCAAATTACACTCAAGTGTGATCAACAAATGATTCACACACAACCAAGCCAAGCAAATATGAATGCACAATATGAATAAGGCAAGGCACAAAGTAAAGAGAGAGATAGAGAGAGCCAATGGATCAAGCGCAAACAACAAGATATGTTATCGAGGTTCGAGCACCCAGCTCTACATCCCCGCCTTCGACACACGAAGGATTTCCACTAGCTCGTCCACCTAGGACCCTTTACAAGGAGTACCCAACACTCCTCTCTTTACAACCTCCTCCCTGAGGCAAACTCCAACAATCACAACCTCCTCCTTGAGGCAAATATACAAACCAATACAACAAACTCCCAATCACCAACCAATACAAGGATCACCTCTCAACTAGAGGGATACAACCCAAAGCACAAAGCTAAGAAAAGATTGGGTTACAACTTGGTGGTCACAACAACAACTACAAACAACTTCTTCTTCCACACAAATAACCTATAAATATAGATAGTAGATTTTTAGCTCAAGTGTGGAGAAAACCAAGGGATATGAAACCAGCAACTCAAAGAAAAACCTTTGGGAAACAAATGAAATCAAGATATAGAAGTTCAAACAAAAGCTTTTCCCAAAATCCCTTTTCTTTGGTTTTTCAAACCCTAATCAAAAACACAAAAGATTGTTCACTTTGAATCCAAAAATCTATTTTTTTCTTGCAGCAAAAACACCAGAGAGATAGAAAATTTTAGCCCAAAAATTCTTAGAGAAAAACTCTCTCAAATGGGGTATTTATAGGCAATTTAGAAAACTAGCCGTTTACAGAATATTTGCCAGATTTACCCTGCCGGTCGACCGGCCCGGTCGACCGCCCAACGGTCAAATTCTGAACCGTTGTGGCTACCGGTCGACCGCCTCGGTCGACCGAGAATTCCTGAGAGCCAACAGCTCTCCGTCGGTCGACCGCTTCGGTCGACCGGCTACAGAGTCAGCCAGCGTGCACGTATCCGTGCACGTCAGTCGACCGAAACGGTCGACTGGCTTCTTTGGTGCGGTCGACCGTACCAGTCGACCGGCCAAGCCTGGCAGACAAAAAATAGGTCTGAAATCTGGGAAAAAAAATATTATAATAAATCCCACAAAATCTCTAAAATTCCACAAAAATAGTTTTATCATTTTATATTGAAATACAAACTAGTGTTAAAAATCCTAACACAAATTTCAAACATATTTGACTATTTTTGTGTCATAGAAATTTTGCCAAAAACCAAAAACCGTATTTTCTAAAACCTTGTATTTTGAATAGAAAATACACATTGTCTAAAACTTATCCATGATACAAAAATATGATATTTAAACACTTTGAAGCATATTGTATATGAATAGAAATTCAATATACAAGAAACATATATATATCATGATTTTTGTCATTAAGTCCAAAAATATGTTTTGTTGTAAATACCAAAACATAAAACACATGGAATAGATTATCAAACAAAGTTTGTCTAAACAATTGAAGCATGCATGTATATAGAACAAATCTAATATACATAAACCATGTAAACTTGTTTTGATAAAAAATCTATTCATGAAAATCAAGATCGGTTAAACCTAAAACCGAAAATCAAAACATGAAAGGTGTGTGTTGTGAACTTGAGCTTATCATACTATTCTAATCTTTACAATTAGGATCTAAACCCAAACTAAAACTATGGATACCTAAGTCTTCTTGTAGAGCGCAATCTCCAAGCTAGAGCGCAATCTCCAAGTAGGCTCGATCCAAAAACTCTTGATTCACCGAGCAAGTGCAATGTATGATCTTTGATGCGCGGGCTCTTGAATCAACATGTGCAAGCTTCCAATTCATCTTGTTGAAGCTAAACACCAACTAATATCTTGGTTAATAAACTGAAACTAAAATCACAAGATAATTAGTACACATAACTACATGAGTTAATCATCATCAAAACTAGAGTGAAAGGCCTTTGGGCCAACAAAACCTCCCCCGGGTAATCGACCAGCTGGGAGTCATGTAGGTCTAGGTCAACTATAGTATGGGCTTGGTTTTGATTTTTTTCTTTTTGTTTATGTATTTGCTTTTTCTTTTTTGTTTGTGTTTTTTTGTAAAATAAATTGAACAACAAAAAATTTTTCAATCTTAATATGAATCTATATTTCAGACCAACCTCATTTGACTCGAAAAACTCCAACCCGACTTTAAATAACGTGAACTAATCAAATAGGCTGGATTGGATTTACTGACTCAATATGACCCATATACCGAATCTTATGCCCATAATTTTCAAATAATTTACACTCTTCACAGGGTCAACGAGGATTCACACCCCACGAGTTAAATTTTAAATCATCTTGTCCAAAAATTTCACAATATTTATTCCCCAATTTTGCTTCCTATACATCTTTTCTAGAACCACCAATTGAAGAAAAATTTGAATTAGAAAAGAGTATGGAAGCTGTACAAGCCATGATTGCGTCCCAACAAAATAATCTCAACTCACAATATTCACAAACTTTTCCACATCATGCTTCATATATTCCTTTTCTACAATAACTCATAGAAGAAAAATATGAGTTAGAAAAGAGTATAGAAGCCATGCAGGAGGCTAAATTTAGGAAAATGTTGGCCTCCCCAATTTCATAATATTTTAAAGATTCATACCCAGTCCCACTTCTTCAAAATGACCAACCATCAGTCTTAGATACGAGTATAAATCTCTTGCATGAGTCCAAGCGACAATCTCAAAACTTGTTTGAATCACAATCTTCAATATTTTTCAAACCAAGATTCCTACACTCCTTCCTAGAACAATCATTTGAAGAAAAATCTGAGCTAGAATAGAGCATAGAAATATTGCATTAGACCTCACAATAATTTCAAAAATCTTTTACCGAGTCTATCGATAGGTTAGAAATACAACTGACTGAATTGGTCAACATTCATAAGAATGAGAAAATTTGCTCTTATAAACCTTTGACCAATCCAGATATATGTAACTCTAACGATCTAGACCACTATTATTTTGGAAACCATGAATAAATTTCCACACACTCATTTGAACATGACCAAAATCAGAATTTTGAGAAGCACATTGATATTTTGGCAAGTTATCCCTTTTTTGAAATTTAACTTTAACATGAACATGATCCGAAACCTCAACATGGCAATTCAATTCAACTTCTTGACTCAACAATGCCTCTGGTGTCTTTACTTGATTTTAGTCCTTTTTTCACGTCAGTATTGGATCCTACACCAATCAATCGTGAAATTGGATCACCAATCTTTTATGATCAACATATTGAACTTGACCAATACCATACTTTTGAAAATTTCATTAACAAATTGGCAAGTTCCCATTTTTATGAAATTGATCTCAATCAAGTATTTGACATAAATTCTCAAATTTGTGATCCAGTTCAAATTTCTGAATCAATATTAACACTTGTTTTGTTACCTAACACGAGCAACATTCTAGAGTCAGTTTTGATTCCCATACCTGTCATTCTTGAATTTGAATCAACACTCTTAGAAAATCACATTCCATTGTGGATAAATAAATGTGGACTAGAATTTCAACTTTTTGATTTGGACCCACTCCTGAACCAATCTCGACTCCAGATTCTTTACTTGATTTCAGTTACTTCCCTGAGTTGGTATTAGCTCATGTACTTTTTGAGTCCAAATCAATCATTGCATTTTTTTCACACTCTATTTCGGGACAAGGGTGTTGATAAAATTGGCTCTGAAATTATTTTTAGAATTTGAAAATTATGTGGGACAAAATTCTTAATAAAAAACATCAATATTCACGTTATCATAATGGGTTATATTAGAGGGGTCTCTAGTTGTTTCCTCCGGACTCCATCCATATTCACATTATCATAATGGGTTATATTAGAGGGGACTCTTGTGGTTTCCTCTGGACTCCATAATCTTTGACTTAGGCTGCATTTCGTGGACCAATCAGACCACCACCGGAACCACCACATTGAATAGATTTTTCCTTTTCTCTCAATTTGTTTCATGCATACATACATTCCTGATGCATTGAGGAAAATGCATGAGATAAGTGAGGGGGAGGGTCTTCTAATATAGAGTTTTTAGATTTTCTTTCTTTTCACTTCTTTTAGGATATTTTTAGAAATCTCCCTTTTGTATTAGAATTTTCCTTCTCTTTAAAAATTTTTTGAAACAAAAGATATAGTTTTGATCTATTTTTAAGAAAATTAAGATGATCTTAGGAATTAAGGAAGCCTTAATTATGACATCTTGAACCTAGTCAAAATAATGGATCATGTTTAAGATTATAGGTTAAGTAAGAGAGATTGGAGAGATAATTTTAGCTTGAATTTTTTGCCTTAGATAGTATGCACTTCACACTTACACATTTTTGGGATGGAAACAAAGACCTAAAATGCCATAAAGTAAAAAATAAGAAAAAATATATATGAATAAAAAAATCACTTATTAAAGCTGGATAACTATACCTCAAGAAGTATGATTATTCAAGTCTAACGGTGGTCAAAAGAAACAAATAATCTCCCTAAGTTTTGTGGCCTTGTTTACTCGAGTCCTTAAACCCGATGGATATTTTCTCATCTGGTGCCCTAAGACCATTTGGTCTGGGTGTCATCAGCTAAAGGCTCACTGCTAGGATTGATTGGTCGCTAATGTTGTATATTTAAGTGTCATTTTCCATACTTATTATAGAATAAAATATGCATTGTCCTAATTAATTGTTAAATTTATTTGCAGGCCCATTCTTTAAGGAGATGAAGAGAAATGAGCCCAAAGCCCACCAAATTCTGAATTAAATCAGAGTTAATTCACACTTAGTAAATCAGGGCAAAATCAAGAGGTTGAAAACTGGTTGAGAAGAATCCTCTCAGAATCGATCGGCTGAAGCAAAGATCAACGGATGAGATGAAGCAAGTTTGATTCAGATTCTGACTGGATATATTTTAGTATTCGAATCATAACGTTTGCTACAAAATCTCAATTTTGATGATTCAAGATGATCCAGAAAGCAGACTGACAGAGCTATAACTCTTATGTTGATCATTATTTCTAATTTTGTCATTTGATAAGTGATATTCAGCAATCAACACGCCAACAAACTGCAGATCAGAACTGAATATCCACCTCAAATCAAGTTTGAAGATAAGGGGAGTTCAAAAATTGCCAGATTTACTTATCTTCATACTCCTCTACCCTCTCCATTTTTCCTATAAATACCTGCACTCAAAGGCAAAAGGGACGACCATGCAGAGATAGGATTTAGGCCAAGTTTTTCATTTCTTAGTTTAGGTTTTTCTTTTCTTTTTATGTAACTTGTATGTAAGCTAGGGTAGATGATGATTCATGTAAGTAAGAGAGAGAGGTATATGTTGAGAGTGACACCGATGTACCCTCCTCCTTTATTTCATCGTTTCAAGCAATAAAAGGTAATGTTTTTTATGTTCTTCTTTACTTTCCTTTTCTTTTGTTTTCGTCTTCCTCTACTACTTTACCTCGTTTGTTTTTGTTGAGTTTACAAGTGAATTCCAAAGCACAAGTATAACGATGTTATGTGAGTGCCAACGATAGTTCATGAAGGCGTTCTCCTCCTCAAGACGTATCACTTCATGCTTGTGCGAGACTTGATGATATAATGCGAACGGGGACTGAGCTCGGGCTTATGATCTATGCGTTGAACGCCTCCTAAACAAATGTAGTGAAAATCACCTAGAGGGGGGGTGAATAGGTGATAATGCTAATCAAAGGGTAATTTAAAAAATTTAAAGCTATAACAATCACAATCAAGAATCACAAGATGAATGCAAGCAAGTAAGTATGATGAGCAAGTAATAAGTGCAAGCAAAGTAGAGTAAGAATTGCAAGAATGTAAACCAATCGCAAACACAAGGATATGTTATCGAGGTTCGAGCACCCAGCTCTACTCCCCGCCTTCCCCAGAAGGATTCCGACCACTTCCACTATCACAAAGATCTCAAATACAATGGAGTACCCAACTCCTACAATCTCAAGAACAAGTAATTATCTTGGTAGTCAAAAGACCACAAACTCTCTCTTTCAAATATCTCTTCCCTTACAAAGGTCCTTAGAGAATATTGAGTAGGAATGAAGCTCTTGTGTGTAAGGAGAAAAGAGAATTAAATCAGAGAGTATTTGAAAACCCTTCAGAAAATCAGTGAGAAATTCAGCACAAAAAACAAGAAACAAGTCTCTTTTGAAAGCCTTAAACTTTTGAATTTTCTAGCAATAATTGTTGTAACCAATTTCTCCCCAAACACCCCTATTTATAGGAGAGGGCTAGGGTTTAGGGATAAAACATAATTACTGATATTTAGGAGGTAATCAGATCAAAATATATCCTTAAACGAATTTTTAAACACAAAAGACAAAAATAAACAGCTCTTAAAAATCTGCCCGTTACTGTTCAAACGGTCAGATCGGTCGACTGGGCCGGTCGACCGGTAGTACAAAAATTCGACCGTTATAGGCTAGCGGTCGACCGACCCGGTCGACCGATAAAACCTGTGAGCAAAAACAATAGTCCGGTCGACCGCCCCGGTCGACCGACAGACATGCACATGGATACGTGCATCTGCCAGAACTTCGGTCGACTGGTCCGGTCGACCGGACCAGACTGACACAGACTCGGTCGACTGCCCCGGTCGACCGGATCAGGTCAAAAATTGATTTTAGAAAAGAAAACAAAGAGGATTTTGATTTTAACAAAAATACTTTTGAACAGGGAATAGTATAAAACATAAATATATATCTGTAGGCAAAAACTTGTATGCAAAATATTTTTGTATAATTTATAAGAAATTATTTTGGAATAAGCATGTGCGCAAAAACGTGTGTGATAGAGCTTCAAACCTATCCACTATTCTTTAACATACTATAAACTGAAAAACAAAATACATGAAGACTTCTTGTGCTATCTACAAGTCTTTGAGCCATCCAAAGCCTTGCTAGTGCCTTCTCTTCTATGATCCTTCCTTGATGTGCAATTTGCCTTCCTTGCTTGGTGGAACTTAGAAGTTCTTGCAATAGCTAAGCAAATGGTCTCTAAACATGGTACAAACCTGAAACTTATCTTAACAAACTTGTTAGTACCAAATAGCTCTAATTTGGTTTGTCATCATCAAAACACAAAACAATTGGAGAGTGTAACCTCTTGGGCCAACAATCTCCCCCTTTTTGATGATGACAAAACAAATAGGCTATTGACAAAAATATAGGGAGGAGAAAACTCCCCCTCAAATTATGCTATACATAAAACACAAGAATATGCTCTAGATACCAATAATTGAAATGATGCACCAATTATTGAAACTAATATAAAACACAAAAATTGCTCTTGATACCAAAAATACCAAAACAACTAAAACACAAGAATTCTCAAAATACATGAATTCAAAAACTCATACATACATAAACATAAAACTCATAAAACAAATCTTTAAAATTTAAAGCATATAAATTCATATGGAACCAAGACCAAATGAACTTATTTTTGTCATGTAAACTTATTCTCCCCCTTTTTGTCATACATCAAAAAGGGTTATGAAAAACATGTCTATTCAATAATACAAACATTAAGTTCTCCACAAATAAACGAAAATCTAGCAAAATCAAGGGGTTTAGTGAAAATATCGGCTAGTTGTAAATCCGTGGAAACATAATCAATATCTATATCACCTTTCTCAAAATGATCTCTAAGAAAGTGATATCTAATCTCAATGTGCTTGGTCTTACTATGTTGATTTGCATTTTTGGTCATGTGTATAGTACTAGTATTATCACAAAATATTTTTATATGATCAAAGTGCAAATCAAAATCAAGGAGAGTATGTTTCATCCAAAGGACTTGTGCACAACAAGCCCCCGCGGCAACATACTCCGCCTCGGCGGTTGAGAGAGCTACGGAATTTTGTTTCCTAGAGGACCATGAAACAAGACAATTACCAAGAAATTGACATGTCCCACTAGTACTCTTTCTATCTACTCTACAACCCGCATAGTCGGCATCCGAATAACTAGTCATTGAAAAATCTATAGTTTTCGGATACCAAAGACCCATTCCAATAGTGCCCTTAATATAACGAATAATGCGTTTTACCGCAATAAGATGAGACTCTTTAGGACACGATTGAAATCTAGCACAAAGACACACACTAAACATGATATCCGGCCTACTTGCCGTTAAATATAAAAGACTTCCTATCATGCTTCTATATAATTTAATATCAACATTTTTACCTTGTTCGTCCTTATCAAGCTTGGTTGTAGTTGCCATTGGAGTGTTGCAAGCCTTTGATCCTTCAAGCCCAAACTTCTTTACTAGCTCCTTTGCGTACTAGGCTTGGTTAATGAAGGTTCCGTCTTGCAATTGCTTGATTTGGAGTCCAAGGAAGAAATTTAGCTCACCCATGGAAGACATTTCAAATTCTAGTTGCATTACCATCTCAAAATCCTTGCATAAAAGCTTATTAGTAGATCCAAAAATTATATCATCAACATAAATTTGCACAATTAAAATATCATTATCAACATGCTTAGTAAAGAGAGTTGTGTCTACTTTGCCTTTAATAAAATCATTTGAAATGAGAAAACTAGAAAGCCTTTCATACCAAGCTCTTGGAGCTTGTTTCAATCCATACAAAGCTTTATCAAGTTTAAAAACAAAATCGGGATGAACATGATCAATAAAACCGGGAGGTTGAGAAACATAAACTTCTTCATTAATAAAACCATTTAAAAATGCACTTTTTACATCCATTTGAAAAAGTTTAAAATTTTTAAAACATGCAAAAGCTAGTGTCATCCGTATGGCTTCAAGCCGTGCTACGGGTGCAAAGGTCTCCTCAAAGTCAATTCCCTCAACTTGAGTGTAACCTTGGGCCACTAACCTAGCTTTATTCCTAATGACATTTCCGGACTCATCCATCTTGTTTCTAAAAATCCACTTAGTACCAATTATTGGTCTATCGTGGGGCTTAGGAACAAGGTGCCAAACTTGGTTGCGCTCAAATTGATTGAGTTCCTCTTGCATGGCAAGCAACCAATATGGGTCCGTCTCGGCTTCGAGAATGCCTTTGGGTTCAAAATGAGAAATGAAAGCAAAGTTACCACATAGGTCATGGAGTTTGGAGCACGTTGTGACTCCTTTAGATGCATCACCCAAGATGAGCTCCTTAGGATGATTTGTAGCGTATCTCCAAGCTTTAGGAAGCGGTTGAGTGCTTTCCTCCTTATCCTCTTGAACTTCACCAATAGGATCTAGCTTTTCTTCTTGAGCGGGTGAGTCCTTCAAGGATAGTCTCTCCATGTCTTCACCTAATGGTTCAAACTCTACAACATTCTCAACAAACACATTAGATTCTTCAAACTTAACATGCATGGATTCTTCAATAGTTTGAGAAGACCTAATGAAAACTCTATATGCTTTGCTAGTAGAGGAATATCCAACAAAGATAGCCTCATAAGCCTTAGCATCAAATTTACCCAAATTATCCTTAGTATTCAAAACAAAACACTTGCATCCAAAAACTTTAAAATATGCAACATTTGGTTTTCTAGAATGATACATTTCAAAAGAAGTTTTTGAAGAATTTTTGCATAAATAAATACGATTCGATATATAGCATGCGGTGTTTACGGCCTCGGCCCATAAATATTGAGGGAGGTCATATTCACTTATCATTGTCCTAGCCATCTCTTGAAGTGTTCTATTTTTCCTTTCTACAACTCCATTTTGTTGTGGAGTTCTAGGACAAGACATTTCATGCTTAATTCCCTTTTCATCACAATAAGTCATGAAGAGTTGGTTAACAAACTCACCACCTCTATCACTCCTTATTCTCAAAATCGGAAAACCCTTTTCTTTTTCAACTCTTTTTCGAAAAATTTTAAAATGAGAAAAAGTTTGATCTTTATTTTGTAAAAAGAAAACCCAAGTAAAACGGGAGAAATCATCAACCAAAACAAATGCAAATCTACTTCCATTTAAACTCTTAGTTTTAGTTGGTCCAAAAAGATCCATATGAATTAATTCTAAAGGCCTAGTTGACATGATATCCTTGATTGGTTTAAAGGAAGACTTGGTTTGTTTCCCAAGTTGGCACGCACCACAAATGCGGTCTTTCTCATAATTCAAGCAAGGTATACCCTTCACCAATTCCTTTGAATTAATCCTAGAAATATGGTCAAAAGATGCATGTCCTAATCTTCTATGCCAAAGCCAAGAATTTTCATCAAAAGCATTTAAGCATTTAGTAGAACAATCTAAATTAAGCATGTCAATAATATAAACATTATTATCACGAAAACCGGTAAGAATACAAACATCGGATTTAACATCAAAAATCTTGCATGAGGAATCATCAAAAACAACTTTAAGTCCACGGTCACAAAGTTGACTAATGCTAAGCAAATTATGTTTTAAACCATCTACTAAAACAACATTCTCAATAATAGGAGATGCACCAATTTGAATGTTACCTATACCGATGATAGTTCCTTTGGAGTCATCCCCGAAGGTGACGGTGCCACCTTCCATGTACCTTGATAGGGTTGTGAAGTTGTTGATGTCCCATGTCATGTGTCTTGAACAACCACTATCAAGGTACCACCGCTCCCTACGTCTTGGAGCTTTGGTGTGTACCTACATCAAACAATTTAAGACTTGATTTTGGTACCCACATTTTCTTGGGTCCTCTAGGGTTAGTGTCATGAACCCAAACAAGATTATTTGTTCTATTTAGTTGATCATAACAAAACTTAGCTAAATGTCCATTTTTACCACAATATGTGCATCTATACACTCTACCATATTTAAAAGCATAGTGAGTGTGTGATTTGTGAGCATGAGCATTGTGAGCATGAGCATGAGAGGTGTTAGCATGAGAATTTTTAGCTTGTGAAGTGTGCTTTTTAGAAAACATGTTCTCAAGTTTCTTAGTATTGAAAGCACAATCATTTAAAACTTTTTCGAAATCATTCATTTTGGATTTAAAAGAAGAAATTTCTTTTTCATCAATAATAGGAGATTTTGCCTTACAAGTACTCTTGTAGGCACAAAATTCTTTTTGCATGGAAATGAAATTAGAAGAAACATCATCTTTTTCTTTAGAAACAATGGCAAGTTGATTCTTAAGAAAAGCAACTTCTTTTTGTAATTTTAAGCATTCAAGTTTCTTATTATCATAAGTTTCAGAAAGTTCTACAAAGGCATGAACTAGAACTTCCTTACTTAGTTCATCATCTTCATCATCAAGGGATTGAGGGGTTACCTTAGGTGTGTTTGCCATGAAACACATATTAGCTTGATCCACCTCCTCTTCGGACTCGCTTTCTGAATCCCATGTTGCTTTGTAGGCTTTCTTCTCCTCTGGTTTCTTTGGCTTGAAGGAGGAAGTCATCTTCTTCTTGAACTCCGGACAATCCGCCATGATATGTCCGGGTTTGCGGCAATTATAGCAAATGATCTTCCGCTCCTCTTTGCCTTCGAATCTTCTCCGGAAGTTGAACTTGTTCTTTCGGTACAACCTCTTGACATTCCGCACAAGTAGAGTTAGCTCCTCATCTTCTTCTTCGTCTTCATCATCGTCATCATTGGTGGATGAAGTCTTGAAGGCTATGGATTTCTTCTTTGAAGTAGTGGCTTCTTCTCTTGCCTTCTTCTCCATCTCATGGGTCTTTAGGTTCCCAATGAGACTAATGATGTCCATCTCGTCCTTGTCGTTCAACTCCTTTAAGGTGGTGGCCTTGATCTCCCATGAAGAAGGAAGAGCCCGTATCACTTTGCGCACCTTTTGATCGTTGGAGATGACGTCACCTAATGAAGAAAGACCATTTGTAATTTTAGTGAAACGAGTAATCATACAATCAATGGATTCATCATCAAGCATTTTAAATGATTCATATTGAGACCTCAAGAGATCTATTTTAGCTCTCTTGACTTGTGAAGTCCCTTCGTGTGTGACCAATAAATGTTGCCAAATCTCATAGGCGGATTGGCAATGAATTACCCATGTAAGGTCATCCTCATTCAAGGCGGTTAATAGGGAGTTTTGGACTTTGGAGTTAGCCTCATATTCTCTAAAGTTGAAGTCGGTCCAAGTGCTCTCATCACTATCGGGTGCTACATAGGGTTTAGTCAAGGACTTGGCCACTAAGCTACCCAAAGATTGCAAAAATATAGTCATCCTAACCTTCCAAATTGGGAAATTAAGTCCATCAAATTTAGGAGGGGTTTTGATGTTATCGGCCATGTTTACTAGTGATGAATGAATGAATGAATGAATGTTGATTAGCAAAAATTAAGGATCTCTCTATGGATGTTAAGCCAAACCTAGAGTCCAAGCTCTGATACCAATTGAAAATCACCTAGAGGGGGGGTGAATAGGTTATAATGCTAATCAAAGGGTAATTTAAAAAATTTAAAGCTATAACAATCACAATCAAGAATCACAAGATGAATGCAAGCAAGTAAGTATGATGAGCAAGTAATAAGTGCAAGCAAAGTAGAGTAAGAATTGCAAGAATGTAAACCAATCGCAAACACAAGGATATGTTATCGAGGTTCGAGCACCCAGCTCTACTCCCCGCCTTCCCCAGAAGGATTCCGACCACTTCCACTATCACAAAGATCTCAAATACAATGGAGTACCCAACTCCTACAATCTCAAGAACAAGTAATTATCTTGGTAGTCAAAAGACCACAAACTCTCTCTTTCAAATATCTCTTCCCTTACAAAGGTCCTTAGAGAATATTGAGTAGGAATGAAGCTCTTGTGTGTAAGGAGAAAAGAGAATTAAATAAGAGAGTATTTGAAAACCCTTCAGAAAATTAGTGAGAAATTCAGCACAAAAAACAAGAAACAAGTCTCTTTTGAAAGCCTTAAACTTTTGAATTTTCTAGCAATAATTGTTGTAACCAATTTCTCCCCAAACACCCCTATTTATAGGAGAGGGCTAGGGTTTAGGGATAAAACATAATTACTGATGTTTAGGAGGTAATCAGATCAAAATATATCCTTAAACGAATTTTTAAACACAAAAGACAAAAATAAACAGCTCTTAAAAATCTGCCCGTTACTGTTCAAACGGTCAGATCGGTCGACTGGGCCGGTCGACCGGTAGTACAAAAATTCGACCGTTATAGGCTAGCGGTCGACCGACCCGGTCGACCGATAAAACCTGTGAGCAAAAACAATAGTCCGGTCGACCGCCCCGGTCGACCGACAGACATGCACATGGATACGTGCATCTGCCAGAACTTCGGTCGACTGGTCCGGTCGACCGGACCAGACTGACACAGACTCGGTCGACTGCCCCGGTCGACCGGATCAGGTCAAAAATTGATTTTAGAAAAGAAAACAAAGAGGATTTTGATTTTAACAAAAATACTTTTGAACAGGGAATAGTATAAAACATAAATATATATCTGTAGGCAAAAACTTGTATGCAAAATATTTTTGTATAATTTATAAGAAATTATTTTGGAATAAGCATGTGCGCAAAAACGTGTGTGATAGAGCTTCAAACCTATCCACTATTCTTTAACATACTATAAACTGAAAAACAAAATACATGAAGACTTCTTGTGCTATCTACAAGTCTTTGAGCCATCCAATGCCTTGCTAGTGCCTTCTCTTCTATGATCCTTCCTTGATGTGCAATTTGCCTTCCTTGCTTGGTGGAACTTAGAAGTTCTTGCAATAGCTAAGCAAATGGTCTCTAAACATGGTACAAACCTGAAACTTATCTTAACAAACTTGTTAGTACCAAATAGCTCTAATTTGGTTTGTCATCATCAAAACACAAAACAATTGGAGAGTGTAACCTCTTGGGCCAACAGGTAGAACATGCAAAGGTTTCCAGGTAACTCATCAGTCAACCTAGGTCAGTATTTCTTCACTTAACTTTCTTTCTTTTCTTTCCAACACGATTTCTTTCACCATATCTTCCCAATCATTCTTTTTAACTCTCATTTGTACATAGTCGCTTTCGCCATTTTCTGATTTTTCCACCTTCTTCATCTCTCATTTTCTTTCTAACTTTAGCATAATTCTTTTTCCTTTTTTCTTTAAAAACAAAGAAGAACTCTCGTTTGGTGTTCATAAGGATTTCAATAAAGAATCGTAAAGCTTCCATCGCAAACCCTCCTTGTGGATCATGACCCGCATAGCCACTTGCTATAGCGGAAGAATTGAGCACTTGCACATCTTCATTCTAAATCTGAAATTTCGTATTTTTTGTGCAAGTTTAGCATCAATCAAATTTTGGCGCCGTTGCCGGGGAGGGTAAAATGTTTTTTATTGAAATCTGAATTTTTTTGAAAATTTTTTAGAACTAAACGAATTTTCTTCTCTGTTGCGGGTTACAGGGCAAGCAAAGCAGGAAAATAAGTTTGCAGTGACATACAAGTGGCCTTGGGCCTCTGCTCTAGAAAGCAGAGACCAAGGGCCCTCTGAATTGTCGCGTTTCCACGGCAGTTGCTGCGGATCCGCGGCAAGTAAGAGCTGACTACTAACAACTTTTTGCAGGGCTGCTTAGTTTGCAAATTCTAGTTTTCTGCAATTCTTTATTTCCTATATGCCATCACATAAACCTGCTAAATAATCAACAGTAAAACGTTTGTTGCAAAAGTTAAAAATTGATTTGACGTTTGCATTTTAGGCACACGTTCTTTTCAATTCCTTTATCTTTACTGTTGAAGAGTGCTGGAGCAAGGTACGTCTGCATTGCATGTAGAATAGGAATCATCTCTTGGTTGATTTATATCGCTTTGAGTGAATCTTACATATCTTGTACACTTGCACAAAATTATCTTAAGGGCACTAACCCATAACAAGATAAGGTGGGGATTTAATCACCCTTCCTTAGCCCAAAAATCAGATTCCAAGCACTCACTAACCCAAGCCTAATTAAAATGAGTAGACGTTGGCCCTAGGGACATCTCAGACTCAATTAGGAGATTATCCTAAGGGGAAAAGATGTTGGAATTTGACTCCTACCAAATCAGTGTCTAGGAAAGGGATTGAGGGCCGAAAGCCCGAAGGTTGGTGGTTATTTAATTAAGGAACGTCTTTGACGGAAAACCTCCCACCAACCTTGCCCTGACCTGGCTGATTAGCTTGTGGTCAAAGTCTACATTAGACCTCCCGTGGACAGTCTAACCAGTTAGGAGTCATCTAGGTCCTAGGTCTACCCTAACTTAGGCTAGAATTTTTTCTTTTTTGTTTGCTTATTTGTTTGTTTTTCTTTGTTTGTATTCTATTGTGTGATATGGACTATAATAATAATTTTTTCAACTTCAATAATAATCCATATTACACACCGACTTCATTTTCGGATATTACCAACCCGGCATATCATAATTTTGACCAACCTAGTGTGCCAGATTGGTCTTATCCGAATCAATATAACCCATACCCCCAATCTAATAACTATAATTTCCATAATGATTTCAACTCTTCACCGAGTCAGTGGGGATTCACTTCCCCGAGCATAACTTTCAACCACCTTGTCCTCCTTCTCCACCTAGTCCACAATATTTTCAAGATTCATACTCAGTTCCACCCGTCCAAAATAGAAAACCATCAATTTTGGAAATGAGTATGCGTGAGTCCAAATAAAAATCTCAAAATCTAATGGACTCACAATTTCACTACCACTTCCAAGACAATTCTTCATCTTTTCATCAAAACAATGAACATATCACCTATGAAGAGATGCTTGAATCCATGACTCAGGCTCAAAACGCTCGTAATAGTGACATAGATATGATGGTCGAATCTCTACGTTCTCACCGTTGGACCAGTTCTGATGTCATACCCATTCTGTTAGAGCCGAAGAGTCAGATTGTTTTGGAAATCAAGATTCTATTCCAGAACAACTATTTGAACTTGCCCAAACTCTAAATTTTGAAAAAGATATTGACAGTTTGGCAAGTTACTCATTTCCTGAAATAGAACTTGAGGATGAATATGATCTTGAACCCCAAATTAGTGATTCAATTCTTCTTCCTGATTCAATAATGACTCCGGTATCTTCACCTGACTTCAATCTTTTCCCGGAGTCAACATTGGATCCTGTACCAATTCATAATGAAATTGAATCACCCATCTTTGAGGATCATCTTGAACTTGACCAATTATACACTTTTGAAGATCCTATTGACAAATTGGCAAGTTCTCATTTTTATGATATTGAACTCAATGAGATATGTGACCTAGATTCTCAAATCTGTGATCCAGTTCAACTTTCTGAATCAATATTGACTCCTGTTTTATTACCAAACTTGAATAATATTCTAGAGTCAGTTTTGATTCCATCACCTATCATCCTTGAACTGGAATCACCCATATTAAGTCACATTTCATTGTTGGAAAATAAATGTGGACTAGAGTTTCAACTTCTTGACTTGGACCCAATTCCTGAACCTATTTCGACTCTTGAACCTTTACTTGACTTAAGTCACCTTCCTGAGTCGGTATTAGTTCCTGTACTTCCTGAGTCCAAGTCAATCATTCTATCATTTCATACTCCTTTCTGGGACGAGGTGGTTGACAAATTTGACTCCGAAATCAGTTATGGAATTTGGAAATTAGATGGGGTTAAATACTTAATAAAAATCCTTCATGGATTTATCTTTTTAATGGGTTATATTAACGATATTTCTGGTGGGTTCCTCCGAACCCAAAGCAAAGTTGATTGGGCCACGTTTCGTGGACCAATCAGACCACCACCGGAACCACCACCTTAAGGTAACATTTCCTTCCCTTTCTTCTTTTTCATGCATCTATGCATTAATTCATACATTGAGGACAATGCACGAGATAGGTGTGGGGGAGGGTCTAACATAACTTTTCTTTTTATTAAAAAAAAATAACATTTTCTTTTCTTTTAAAAACTTTTTGAAAATGGAAACAATACTTTGACATATTTTTTGTAAGAAATTAAGTTAATTTTAAGGAATAGGAAAATCCAAATTAGGATTTCTTATACTTGGTCAAAATAAGATTATTTGTTTGATTTTAGGGTTAGGAAGATAATTTGTCAAAGTAATTTAGTCTTGATCTTTACCTTGATGAAATATGCACACTTCATACACTTACACACTTAGGGTTCAAAAACAAAGATTCTTATGCCTTATAAAAAGAAAAAGAAAAAAAAGATAAACAAATCTAATTATTGATTAGCTAGGTGCTTTGGCCTAAGAAAGCCTTAGTATTTATGCGAAAGATGATTAGATAAGTTTTGAGAAAAATATATATAAAAATCCTCTGATTAAGCTGGGTATTTGTGCCTAATAAAGCATAAGTATTCACGCCTAAAAGAGGTTCATATAATAAAATCCTTAGTTTTGTGGCCTTGTTTGCTCGAGTCCTTAAGTCCTAGGGGTGTCTTCTCACCTGGTACCCTAAGACCGTCTGGTTTGGGAGTCATCGATTAAAGGCTCGTTACATGGGCAGATTAGAAAGCCTAAACTAAGGAATAATACCACCAAAAAATATATATATATAAATAAATAAGGCATAAGAGTTAGAGTTAATGAACCCTTAGTCAAAATGTTCACAGTCACAAGTGCATATGACTTAGGGTAAAGTAATAGACTAGATGAGAAATACAATTTGACTCCTTACTCAAATTGATAACAAATTTTTGAATAGAGACTAAGTTTAGGAATGAAAATTTTAGTTTTCCTATAACTTATAGATTGCTTAGATCTTACAATTATATTTCAAATATTTTTTTCTTTCAAAATGCTTTTCAAAAATACTAACTCTTTATTCTCTTTCTTTATGGATTTTGTGGGTGCAATCCGCTAAAAACCCTCACGAGACAAAACTTGTCCTCTAGGGGAAACCTAGAGGTTTAACGGCTTGTTGCACATGCTCAGTGCAATCGCGCGACCTGCAAAAGCGGTCTAATAATCCTTAGTATAGTTTAGTTATTTTGCTCGAGGACGAGCAAAAGATAGGTATGGGGGTGTGATTTGTCGCTAATGTTGCATATTTAAGTGTCATTTTCCATACTTATTATGGAATAAAATATGGATTGTCCTAATTAATTGTTAAATTTATTTGCAGGCCCATTCTTTAAGGAGATGAAGAGAAATGAGCCCAAAGCCCACCAAAATTCTGAATTAAATCAGAGTTAATTCACACTTAGTAAATCAGGACAAAATCAAGAGGTTGAAAACTGGTTGAGAAGAATCCTCTCAGAATCGATCGGTTGAAGCAAAGATCAACGGATGAGATGAAGCAAGTTTGATTCAGATTCTGACTGGATACATTTTAGATTTGAATCATAACTTTTGCTACAAAATCTCAATTCTGATGATTCAAGATGATCCAGAAAGCAGACTGACAGAGCTACAACTCTTATGTTGATCATTATTTCTAATTCTATCATTTGATAAGTGATATTCAGCAATCAACACGCCAACAAACTGCAGATCAGAACTGAATATCCACCTCAAATCAAGTTTGAAGATAAGGGGAGTTCAAAAATTGCCAGATTTACTTATCTTCATACTCCTCTACCCTCTCCATTTCTCCTATAAATACCTGCACTCAAAGGCAAAAGGGACGACCATGCAGACATAGGATTTAGGCCAAGTTTTTCATTTCTAAGTTTAGGTTTTTCTTTTCTTTTATGTAACTTGTATGTAAGCTAGGGTAGATGATGATTCATGTAAGTAAGAGAGAGAGGTATATGTTGAGAGTGACACCGATGTACCCTCCTCCTTTCTTTCATCGTTTCAAGCAATAAAAGGTAATGTTTTTTATGTTCTTCTTTACTTTCCTTTTCTTTTGTTTTCGTCTTCCTCTACTACTTTACCTCGTTTGTTTTTGTTGAGTTTACAAGTGAATTCCAAAGCACAAGTATAACGATGTTATGTGAGTGCCAACGATAGTTCATGAAGGCGTTCTCCTCCTCAAGACGTATCACTTCATGCTTGTGCGAGACTTGATGATATAATGCGAACGGGGACTGAGCTCGGGCTTATGATCTATACGTTAAACGCCTCCTAAACAAAGGTAGAACATGCAAAGGTTCCAGGTAACTCATCAGTCAACCTAGGTAAGTATTTCTTCACTTTACTTTCTTTCTTTTCTTTCCAACACGATTTCTTTCACCATATCTTCCCAATCATTCTTTTTAACTCTCATTTGTACATAGTCGCTTTCGCCGTTTTCTGATTTTTTCACCTTCTTCATCTCTCATTTTCTTTCTAACTTTAGCATAATTCTTTTTCCTTTTTTCTTTAAAAACAAAGAAGAACTCTCGTTTGGTGTTCATAAGGATTTCAATAAAGAATCGTAAAGCTTCCATCGCAAACCCTCCTTGTGGATCACGACCCGCATAGCCACTTGCTATAGCGGAAGAATTGAGCACTTGCACATCTTCATTCTAAATCTGAAATTTCGTATTTTTTGTGCAGGTTTAGCATCAATCAAGGGTAAACTAGAAAGCCTAAGAAACTAAGGAAAGAAAAAAGAAAGAAATATATATATAAAATAAATGTCTTGAAGGTTAGAGTTGAAATCCAAAAAATCTTCACTATAACAAAGTGCATATTATCTAGGTTTTATGAAGGATAAAATATTCAATTTAATTTTAAATTCTTACCTTAATTAAAGACAAGATCTTACTTTTAGACTAAGTTTAAGGAAGAATAATTTTTGGTGGACTTATAATCTTGATCGCTTAAATTTTTGCAAAAATGTTTCGAAATTTTTTCTCTTTCAAAATGTGTTTTCAAAATACTAACTTTTGTTTTCTTTCTTTAAAGATTTTGTAGGTGCAATCTGTTAAAAAAACCTCAGGAGACAAAACTCCTCCTTTAGGGGAAACCTAGAGATTTAACGGTTTGTTGCACACGCTCAATGGACCTGAAGTAGTATAATAGCATTTGTAGTTTAAATTTTCTTTTTCTTGTTTCTCTTGAGACGAGCAAAAGATAAGTGTGGGGGTGTGTTAGTGATTGGCCACTAATATTGCACATTTATTATCATATTCTCCTACTTATTATAGAATAAACTCTGCATTTTCCTAATTAAATGTTTAATTTATTTGCAGGCCCATTTCTAAAGGAGATTGAGGAGAAATGAGCCCAAAAGCACATCAAATTCTGAATTAAATTAGAATTAATTTGAACTCAGTAAATTAGGGCAGATCAGATCGGTTAAAAATCAGTTAAATCCCTACAAATCGATCGGTTGAAGCCAAGGATCAAAGGCCAGTTCGTCAAAATCCCGGATTCAAACTGTAAATCCAGCTGAAGATAAAAATAAATCGAGAAATCGGGGAGCACCACCAATAGGGTGTAGCCACCTGGCCACACCCTGGCCACGAAAACGCGGCCAAAGCCGCATTTTCGCAGCTTGGTTAGTGTTTTCCATTGATTTGCAAAAGGGAGAAAACTTACAATAAAGAGTTTGAGGAGCTAAATTACAAGTATTCTCAAAAAAATTACAAGTAGATCTCCTCAGAGATTCTGGAGAAGTGTACCGATAGGAGTCTGGTCAGCGCGCGACCACTTTGTTCCTTTGACGATGCGATCGATGAGATTCCCTTCTCGCCTGGTTTGGGAAATCAGAGAACAGAAGGTTGGTAGAACCCTCTTGCTACTTCGCAAAACCGCCCTCAATTAGGAATTCCTTCTCGCCTGGTTCCGAAGATTCCTTGAGAAGAAGGGAGGTATTAGGGTATCAGCACCCAGATTAGAGAAGTAATTCTCTAAAAGTCTCTGAATTCTTGTGCACACGGTGCGTTGTGAAGAAGTCTCTGCTGCGGAGTTCTCTCTTTCTTTTCGCGCCTCCTCCTCCCTTGTGCCCCTGGTGGGCTATTTATAGGGAGAGCAAGGGTATAATTGTCCCTTGAAAATATGAGAATAGATTGAATCAAATCTGTTTAAATCTGAAAAGTAGCCTTCCTGCGAGGCTAAGATCAGCTTCTGCGAAGCTAGAAATGGCAGGTCGGTTGGTCCTTCTGATCTGTTTTGACTCTTTCCATATAGTTGAAAGATCTCTCCTGATCCTCTTACTCATTTTAGAAGAGTCAATAGATTGTGGCAATCAACTGCAAAATTTGATCTCAGATCTGATCTTGTTGGATTAGATTTAATCTCATCTGGAGATTTGATTGGTCAAAGGTTGATCATAGCAGATCCGCAGCGGCGCTGCCCGCTTTGAGCTCATAGCGGAGTTGGAGGATGTATCTGGTGAAGTCAAAAGAAACCTCTTCGGCGAAGCTAGGTACCGTCTGTGGCGAAGCTACCGCATACCCTTCTGCGCAGCTGCGTGTGGCTTCAGGCGGAGCTGATTCTCTCTGCGGAGTTACGCTTTAGAGGTGAAGCTACAAGTTAGCTTCCTGGCGACACTTTGAATGGCTTCAAGGCGAAGTTGGATGATCTTAGCCTCTCAGGCGAGGCTATCCCTTTGGGCTCATGTGATGCTAAGTACTAGCATCTTAGACCTGCTGAGGTCTGTTTAGAGATAATCCGGGCTCACTGTCTGCTTGCTGGATCAGTGAAGTCCAAGTTGCTTCCTTGTCCCTCGGAGATGGGTGAAAACTGGTCTTCAGCTTGTCTGTCACTTGTCTTTTGTAAATGTCAACAAGTTTAGACATTGTTCGGACCAATAAGAATCTTGTCTTTTTAAAGTGTCAACAAGACCCCCTTCAAAGTTTTCAAAAGTCTGCAATGGCTCAGACTTCGAAATACTTTAAACTACTTTGATTAGTGTTATGTGGAGTATGAACGTCGCCATGGTGGTTGAGTTCAGCTTCGCTTTCAATCCTGCTTTGGGATAAGTTCGTCGAAGAATTGTACAGGTTCGCGACTCTGAGTAGCTTCGCGTCTGGGTAGATTCGCATCTGGGTAGCTCCGCGTCTGGGCTTCCCGGAATAGGTTCGCTTTGGAACGCTGTTTCTTTCCTGAGGCTCATTGTTTTCGGCCGGTCACGAGAAGGATTACTCCTTTTCTCGAGGTCAGAATGACTTCTCTCGCATTGATCGAGGGAGATATTCTTCCCTTGAGTGTTTTCGAGGGAGGATATTCCCATTCTTCAAGGCGCAATAAGTGCCTTTATGAGGGAGAGCGTTTCTTCCTTTGCACGGTTCCAAGGGAAACCGTCCCTTTTCTCAAGGCACAATAAATGCCTTAAATGCGCTCGTGCTTTCACACTTGAAGCGGCAGCGCTCAGGCCATGAGGCCTATAAATAGGACACTTGAGGTCCTCTGAAGAGAAGTGATCTGCTCTTCTTCTCTTCTCTTGGTAGAGAGAGATACTCAGATCTCTAAATTAGTGGGGATGCCCACTCTGGTCATTATCCGGCCAAGGATCGGTAAGTTTCGATCATCCAGAGACTTCACCAATAATCTTTTAGGGAGTTCTTCTCCCTTAACTTAGTTTTAACAGCTGCCTCAGGGATTGATTTCCCTTGTTCTTCGCAATTGACTCATCTGCAGAGAATAGCCTCCCAGCGAAGCTATTATTTTGACTTGATCAAAGAAATATCATTGTATGTGTGTTAAGTCCGCCATTTGTGCAAAAACATGGGACTTAGTCTCTTCAAGGTCGATCCAGTCTTGCCATATAGGTGGGGCTAAGACTGCGTCCCTCAGGATCAGTCTGGCTTATCCATATAGGCGAGGCTAGGACTTGGCTTTTGCTGAGCTAGCCCATCATCACTGTGCAAGCGAGGCTATCCTCTGTTTTAACTGCAATCTGATATAAATAGCTTCGCCCCCAAGAATTTGACTTAGCACTTTTGCAGTGTCTTCTGTGTTTAACTGCTAACTTGCTCCAATTTGCATTACAGTGAGCTATGTTCGCAATCTTGTGACTTGATAAAAGAGACCATAAAATTTCCTCTTGCTTTTCCAGTTGAGATCTTACTTTTAAGCAGGAGGAACAAACTGGGGCAGCTGATGTGTGTCTCAGAAGAGGTTGGCAGTCGCTTATCCGAGATGATTCCTTTTGAGGTGAGGCTGGTAGTCGCTTATCCGAGAAGATCCATTTCGGGAAAGCGGACGTCACCTGTAAGGTCGCGGATCTCCCCATTGCCAATTTTCATCAAAGAAGATCCAACCTGCTGGTGGCGATCAGTCCTTTGCCGGTTTTAATCAAAGATGATCCAACCTGCTGGTGGCACCTTCTGCCATTATGCAAAAGATCACGGCCCTGTCCTGGTGGCACAATCTGTCCTATGGCACTATCTGTCCTTGTGGCACCATCTGCTCTGGTTACGGCCTTGTGCAGGAGGAAGGTCTTTCGTGTCTAGTTGGTCTGGCTTGGAAGCAGATAAACCACTTGTATGCTTTTTGCGCCAAATGATCCCATTGTATGAAACACAACCTTGATGTAGTATCAATGTACCTTTCCTTTTAAGTCAATGAAAGTTCATTTTCTGCTCATCTGATTTTTATTTGCCTTCATCTTGGATTTGAGAACACTTGAATCAGTCAGGCGGAGCTAAACTTCACGCGAAGTTAAAGACAGGGTCCTTTTTGAATAAGCTTCCAGCGAAGCTGGCATGTCCGCGAACTGTGCCTTTAGCGGAGTTAAGGCAATCCTTTGACAAAGTTATTGATGTATTGCGCGAAGTCTGCATTTGACTCATGGCGAAGTTAGCCCTTAAATGAGGCTGAATCAGCGCTTCTCGGGAAGGCGCTTTAGGCGCCGTTTCAAATTAATTTGAAAAGGCGGCCTGTGCACTTTTCGAAGCGTCGTTTCAGGCGCTCATTGGCCTATTGATTAGACTGGAAAGGTGTACTTATTATGTGTATAAAGATGTATTTGATGTACCCTTTCTTGTCTCCGCTATAGTATAGGACTATACCGAGTCGAATCTCAGGGAGAGCTCGCGATGGAAGCTTTACGTGTGGTAGTGAAGTGAACAAACGAGTATTCTTCTCTTTCTTATAAACTTAGTGAATCAAGTGAAAAAGAAACTAAAAGAAAGGATGGCTATGTTCATGGTGGAAATTGTCGGAAAAGAAATCAAGATTGGGATTGGTTTATTCACAAGAAAAGGAAAGAAAACTTAAAGAAAGCAATCCATGACTAGCTTACCTTGCTAGCTTGCCAAGACTTACTAGACTCCTTGATAGCGAATGCTTGCCTAATGTTGTCACTCCATCGGCTTGGATTCGTCTCACGTGTTGACCTAATTACTTTCTCACTTGCAAGATGGTGGTTTAACCATCGGAGAAGAGAAGATCATACAACTTGCAAGATGAAATTAAGCAAACACCCATGAGTTAGTGAAGTGGCAAGACTAGTGGTAAACTAGTACATGGAGAAGAATTTAGCTACAACAAGCCATAAGAGAAATACAAGAAAGCATGAAGTAAATTGCAAGAAGTAAACAAAGCAATAAAGAAAGCAATTAAAGAAAGCACATAGAACTAGAACCAAGCTTCAAGTAGAGGAAGGAGGATGGATCAATCCTTGTTGCTTCAAGTGTCACCCTTGATTACACAAGCTCTCTCCCTCATAATCACTCTCTTTTACATTGAATTCTAGGGAAGAGAAGATCATAGAGAGAACTAAAAATCCTAAAGAAAAACTAACAAAATTACAAGCTTTACACTAATCTCTCTCTCTTCTCTGATCAGTTTTTGCTCGCAGGTGAAGGTGCACTATTTATAGCAGAAAGGAGAAGCTTCGAGAGCCAAGGTGGTTGCCACAAAATCCAGGATCTCAACGGCCTAGATCTGCCGCGGATTGCCGCGGGATCGCCGCGAGATCTGGGCCGTTGAGCCCAGATTTTCTGGTGAGATCTTCTTGTTAGGTTGTTAGCCACGTGGACTACTTGGATTCTCCAATTGGCGCGCGGATCTCTCTAGATCTGGATTTGAATTTGGCTTTATCTTAATCATGGATTAATCACTTAATTAGTGTTAATTAAGTGATTATTTGGATATCTCTCCATTAAGTGTGTACCTGCAAATATGTAGAGAGAGAGGAGTAAAAATCACATATTTATTTGTAATATGCATGGGGATTATGATGTAAAATATGCAATATTGTGTACTAATCACACCCCCACACTTATTCTTTTGCTCGTCCCGAGCAAAACTAAGAAAAAGAAAAGAAAAATCTAACTACCAATTTATTACACCACTTTCGCAGGTGACGCGATTGCACTGAGCATGTGCAACAAGCCGTTAAACCTCTAGGTTACCCTAGAGGAGGAGTGTTGTCTCCTGAGGGTTTTCAGCGGATTACACCCACAAAATCAATAAAGAAAGAAGACAAATGTTAGTATTTTGAAAACGCATTTTGAATAAGAGATATGTTTACGAACTATTTTTTGCAAAAATATAAGTGATCCTAGGTCATAAGTCCACCTATAATCATTCTTCCTTAAACTTAGTATCCATGCAAGATCTTGTTTTTAATTAAGGTAAGAATTCAAAATTGGATTGAATATTTTATCTTTCATAAAACCTAGATAGTATGCACACCGTGTAAGTGAAGATTTCTGGGATTTCAACTCCAACCATCAAGCCATTTATTTATTTATATATATATATATTTTTTTTTCTTTTTTTTTTTTTTTCTTCCCTTAGTTTAGGCTTTCTAGTTCACCCTTGTAACGAGCCTTTAACCGATGACTCCCAAACCAGACGGTCTCAGGGCACCAGATGAGAAAACATCCCTCGGGTTTAAGGTCTCGAGTAAAAAAGGCCACAAAACTAAAGGGGATTATTTATAACCACCGTTAGGCGTGAGTATCGTGCTTCTTGAGGCACAATTATCCAGCTTAATAAGTGATCTTTTATTTATATATATATATATATATTTTTTTATTATATGGCATTTTTGGTCTTTGTCTCCATCCCAAGAAATGTGTAAGTGTGAAGTGCATATTTATCTAAGGCAAAAAATTCAAGATAAAATATCTCACCAATTTACTCACTTAGCCTATAATTTCCAACAAGATCTATTACTTCAACTATGTTTAAGATGTCATAATTAAGGCTTTCTTAATTTCTAAGATACATCTTAATTTTCTTAAAAATAGATCAAAACTTTGTCTCTTTTTCAAAAAGTTTTTATTTTTGTTTTTTTTTTTTTTTTTTATTTTTGTAAAAGAAATGTAAAAGAAAGAAAATCTAAAAACTCTAAGTTAGTAAACCCTCCCCCACACTTATTTCATGCATTGTCCTCAATGCATCGTGATATATGTATGCATGAAACAAAATAGAGAGGGAAGGAACAAATTACCTCAAGGTGGTGGTTCCGGTGGTGGTCGGATTGGTCCACGGAACATGGCCCAATCAACGTTTCTTTGGGTTTTCAGGAACCACCAGAAATCTCAGAAATATGACCCACTAAAATGATGTATGCATGTGTTATTTTAGTTATGTACATGACCCCATCTAATTTTAAGATTTTCCTAATAATTTCAGAGTCAAATTTATCAAGATCCTTGTCCAGAATGGATTATGAAATGATAGAATGGTCGACTTGGACTCGGAATGAACAGGAACTAACACCGACTCAGGGAAGTGAATTAAGTCAAGTGATGGTGCAGGAGTCGAAGTGAGTTCAAAAATTGGATCCAAGTCAAGAAATGAAAACTCAAGTCCACAATCATTGTCCAACAATGGGATGTGACCTAATATGGGTGATATCTCTTTACTTCCAATTTTAAGAAATTCAAGCTCATCACCGTACAATTCTTCAAAACTTAAGTCAACATCTTCCTTAATAATTGTACAATCAGTTTCAGAAGTAAAGAGATCGAGAAAATCAAAGTCACATTTCTCATTGAGTTCAATTCCACAAAATGGAGGACTTGCTAAAATGTCAATGGAATCTTCAGAAGTGTAAAATTGGGCAAGTTCAATATGATCCTCAAAGATGGGTGATTCAACTTCATTGTGAATTGGGACTGGATTCAATGTCGGCTCCGGAAAAGGATTGAAATGAGGTAAAGATACCAGAGTCATTATGGAATCAGGAAGAAGAATTGAATCACAAAGTTGGGGTTCAAGATCACATTCCTCATGTAGTTCAATTAAATGTGGAGAACTTGCCAATTTATCAATTGGATTTTCAGAAGTATTGTAACACCCCGTTCCTGGAATACGTACGTAGATACTGTTGGCCCAAGAGGTTACACTCTCCATTGTTTTGTGTTTTGATGATAACAAACCAAATAAGTGCTATTTGGTACTAATGTTTTGATCTAGATGAATTTCAGGTTTTGTACCATGTTTAGAGCTCATTCGCTTCGCTTTTGCAAAAACTTCTAAGTTCCACATAGCAATGAAGGCAAATTGCACATCAAGGAAGGATCATAGAAGAGAAGGCAATTGCAAGGCATTGGATGGCTCAAAGATTGCTTCAGAGGTCCTTAGGATTTATTTTATAGCTTTATAGCATGTTAAAGAATAGAGAGTAAGTTTGAAGCTCAAACACACACGTTTTCACGCGTATGCCTTTTCCAAGTTTATTTCCTATAAAATATACAAAAATATTTTAACACTAATTCTTCTTCCTACAAATCTATTTTTATGTTGTATATTGATTTCATGTTCAAAATAGTTTTGATCAAAATATTTTCCTCTCAAAATTCCCTTTGTATTTCAATTTTTGACCTGAGCCGGTCGACCGGCTATATACCACCAGTCGACCGGAGTTCTGGCAGAGTGCACGTATCCGTGTGCACGTCTGTCAGTCGACCGGTAGGCTACCGGTAGTCGACCGAAGTTTTTAGTTTGCTCTCTGGATCTGACCAGTCGACCGTGGGCTACCGGCCTTCGACCGATAGTTCAACCTTTAGCTTTTCGGTCGACCGGCTGGCTACCGTTAGTCGACCGGTTATTTTTCAAAGTCTCAGTCAGGAGCAGTCGACTGTACCAGTCGACCGATAGTTCATAACGGTCAAATTTTTGAACTATCGGTCGACCGGGCCAGTCGACCGATATGGCCGTTGAACAGTAAACGGGCATATTTTTAATTCTGTTTTAACTTGATTTTTGAAATTAAATATCCGTTGGAGGGTATATTTGGAACTAATTACTTCCTAATCTTCAGTAATTAATTCCTAAACCTAAACCCTAGCCCTCTCCTATAAATAGGGGTGTTTGGGGAGAGTTTCTTTACAACATTTATTCAAGAGAAAATTCAAAAGTTTGGGATATTACAAAAGAGCTTGTTTCTTGTTTTTGTGCTGATATTTCTCATTCATTTTCAGAAGTGTTCTTGATATACTCTCTGAATTTGATTTTCTTTCTTCACTTACACAAGAGCTTCATTCCTTCTCAATATTCTCTAAGGACCTTTGTAAGGGAAGAGATATTTGAAAGAGAGAGTTTGTGATCTTTTGATTACTTAGAAATTGTATTGTGCTGAAATTGTAGGAGTTGGGTACTCCATTTGTAATTGATCTTTGTGATAGTGAAAGTAGCTAGAATCCTTCTGGGGAAGGCGGGGAGTAGAGCTGGGTGCTCGAACCTCGATAACATATCCTTGTGTTTGCGATTGGTTTACTTTACTTGCTATTACTTCTTGCTATTGATTGTGACTTGCATCATTCACTTGCATTCATCTCTATATTTGTTGCTCATTGCTTCATATTTTTAATTTGGCCCTTGATTAGCATTATCACCTATTCACCCCCCCTCTAGGTGATTTTCAATTGGTATCAGAGCTTGGACTCTAGGTTTGGCTTAACATCCTTAGAGAGATCCTAAAATATTGCTAATCAACATTTTCATTCATCCATTCATACACTAGTAAACATGGCCGACAACATTAAATCCCCACCTAAATTGATGGCCTTAATTTCCCTATTTGGAAGGTTAGGATGACTATATTTTTGCAATCACTAGGTAGCTTAGTTGCCAAATCCTTGACCAAACCCTATGAGGCACCCGATGGTGATGAGGGCACTTGGACCGACCTTGACTTTAAGATGTATGAGGCTAACTCAAAAGCCCAAAACTCCCTTCTTACCGCCTTGAATGAGGATGACCTTACACGTGTTATTCATTGCCAATCCGCCTATGAGATGTGGCAACACTTATTGGTCACGCATGAAGGGACCTCACAAGTCAAGAGAGCCAAAGTAGATCTCTTGCGGTCTCAATATGAATCATTTAAGATGCTAGATGATGAAACAATTGATTGCATGATTACTCGTTTCACAAAAATCACTAATGGTCTTTCTTCATTAGGTGACATCATCTCCAACGACCAAAAGGTACGCAAGGTGATACGGGCTCTTCCTCCATCTTGGGAGATCAAGTCTACTACCTTGAAGGAATTGAACGACAAAGACGAGATGGACATCATAAGTCTCACAGGAAACCTCAAAACCTATGAGATGGAGAAGAAAGCAAGAGAAGAGGCGGCTCCAACAAAAAAGAAGTCTATCGCTTTCAAGTCTTCTTCCTCCACCATTGAAGACGAAGATGAAGATGAAGAAGAAGATGAGGAGCTCTCCCTCCTCGTGCGCAACATCAAGAGGATGTACCGGAAGAACAAGCAAAATTTCCGGAGAAAGTTTGAAGGTAAAGAGGAGCGAAAGATCATTTGCTACAATTGCCGCAAGCCCGGACACATCATGGCCGATTGCCCGGAATTCAAGAAGAAAATGACTTCCTCCTTCAAGCCAAGAAAGCAAGACGAAAAGAAGGCTTACAAGGCCACTTGGGATTCGGAAAGCGAGTCGAAGATGAAGAAAAGGCGGACACCGCAAACATGTGTTTCATGGCAAACACACCCAAGGTAACCCCTCAAACTCTTGAATCTATAGATGATAATGATGATGATTTAAGTAAGGAAGTTCTAGTGCATGCTTTTGTAGAACTTTCCGAAACTTATGATAACAAGAAAATGGAGTGTTTTAAACTACAAAAGGAAGTTGCTTTTCTTAAATCTCAACTTGCTTTGATTTCACAAGAAAAAGAGGATCTTTCTTCTAATCTTATTTGCATTCAAAATGAATTTCATTCTTATAAGATTTCTTGTAAGGGTAAAACCCCTATTGTTGATAATAATGAAATTTCTTCTTTTAAAGCTAAAATGAGTGATTTTGAAAAAGTTTTAAAGATTGTGCTTTTAATACAAAGAAACTTGAAGAAAAATTTTTCAAAAAGCATACATCTCATGCTAAAGTTTCTCATGATAAGATTCCACATACTCATACTTCTAATGCTTCTCATGCTAAATCTTTTCATGCTCACAATGCCAATGCTCACAAAACACACACCCATTATGCATTTAAATATGGTAGAGTTTATAGATGTACATATTGTGGCAAAAATGGACATTTAGCTAAATTTTGTTATGATAAATTGCATAGCTCAAATAATCTTGTTTGGGTTAATGGTTCTAACCCTCATGGACCCAAGAAAATGTGGGTACCAAAATCAAGTCCTAAAATGTTTGATGTAGGTACACACCAAGGCTCCAAGACGTAGGGAGCGGTGGTACCTTGATAGTGGTTGTTCAAGGCACATGACATGGGATATCAACAACTTCACAACCCTATCAAGGTACATGGAAGGTGGCTCCGTCACCTTCGGGGATGATTCCAAAGGCAAGATAATTGGTATAGGTAACATTCAAGTTGGTTCATCTCCTATTATAGAGAATGTTGTTTTAGTTGATGGTTTGAAGCATAATTTACTTAGTATTAGTCAATTTTGTGATCGTGGTCTTAAAGTTGTTTTTGATGATACTTCTTGTAAGATTTTTGATATTAAATCGAATGATTGTATTTTGACCGGTTTTCGTGATGACAATGTTTATATAATTGACATGCTTAATGTAGAGTGTTCTACTAAGTGTTTAAATGCTTTTGATGAAAATTCATGGCTTTGGCATAGAAGATTAGGACATGCATCTTTGAACATATTTCTAGAATTAATTCAAAGGAATTGGTGAAGGGTATTCCTTGCTTGAGTTTTGAGAAAAACCGCATTTGTAGTGCGTGCCAACTTGGAAAACAAACCAAGTCTTCCTTTAAACCAATCAAGGATATCATGTCAACTAGACCTCTAGAATTAATTCATATGGATTTATTTGGACCAACTAAACTAAAAGCTTAAATGGAAGTAGATTTGCATTTGTTTTAGTTGATGATTTCTCTCGATTTACTTGGGTTTTCTTTTTGCAAATAAAGATCAAACTTTTTCTCACTTTAAGATTTTTAGAAAAAGAGTTGAAAAAGAGAAAGGTTTTCCGATTTTGAGAATAAGGAGTGATAGAGGTGGTGAGTTTGTTAACCAACTCTTCATGACTTATTGTGATGAAAAGGGAATTAAGCATGAAATGTCTTGTCCTAGAACTCCACAACAAAATGGAGTTGTAGAAAGGAAAAATAGAACACTTCAAGAGATGGCTAGGACAATGATAAGTGAATACGACCTCCCTCAATATTTATGGGCCGAGGCCGTAAACACCGCATGCTATATATCGAATCGTATTTATTTATGCAAAAATTCTTCGAAAACTTCTTTTGAAATGTATCATTTTAGAAAACCAAATGTTTCCTATTTCAAAGTTTTTGGATGCAAATGTTTTGTTTTGAACACTAAAGAGAATTTGGGTAAATTTGATGCTAAAGCTTATGAGGCTATCTTTGTAGGATATTCCTCTACTAGCAAAGCATATAGAGTTTTCATTAGATCTTCACTTACTATTGAAGAAACCATGCATGTTAAGTTTGAAGAATCTAATGTGTGTGTTGAGAATGTTGTAGAGTTTGAACCATTAGGTGAAAGCTTGGAGAAACTATCCTTGAAAGACTCACCCGCGCAAGAAGAAAAGCAAGAACCTTTAGGTGAAGTTCAAAAGGATAATGAGGAAAGTGCGCAACCACTTCCCAAAGCTTGGAGATATGCTACAAATCATCCAAAGGAGCTCATCTTGGGTGATGCCTCCAAAGGAGTCACAACGCGCTCCAAACTCCATGACCTATGTGGTAACTTTGCTTTCATTTCTCATTTTGAACCCAAAGGCATTCTCGAAGCCGAGACGGACCCATATTGGTTGCTTGCCATGCAAGAGGAACTCAATCAATTTGAGCGCAACCAAGTTTGGCACCTTGTTCCTAAGCCCACGATAGACCAATAATTGGTACTAAGTGGATCTTTAGGAATAAGTTGGATGAGTCCGGAAATGTCATTAGGAATAAAGCTAGGTTAGTGGCCCAAGGTTACACTCAAGTTGAGGGAATCGACTTTGAGGAATCCTTTGCACCCGTAGCACGGCTTGAAGCCATACGGATAACACTAGCTTATGCATCTTTTAAAAATTTCAAACTTTTTCAAATGGATGTAAAAAGTGCATTTTTAAATGGATTTCTAAATGAAGAAGTTTTTGTTGCTCAACCTCCCGGTTTTGTTGATCATGTTCATCCCGATTTTGTTTTCAAACTCGATAAGGCTTTATATGGTTTGAAACAAGCTCCAAGAGCTTGGTATGAAAGGCTTTCAAGTTTTCTAATTTCAAACAATTTTATTAAAGGCAAAGTAGACACTACTCTATTCACTAAGCATGTTGATAATGATATTTTGATTGTCCAAATTTATGTTGATGATATAATTTTCGGTTCTACTAATGAAGTTTTATGCAAGGATTTTGAAAAGGTAATGCAACAAGAATTTGAAATGTCCTCCATGGGTGAACTCAATTTCTTCCTTGGACTCCAAGTCAAGCAATTGCAAGATGGGAACTTCATTAGCCAAGCCAAATATGCAAAGGAACTCGTGAAGAGGTTTGGACTTGAAGACGCTAAACTTGCAACACTCCCATGGCAACTACAACCAAGCTTGATAAGGACGAACAAGGTAAAAATGTTGATATTAAATTGTTTAGAAGCATGATAGGTAGTCTTTTATATTTAACGGCAAGTAGGCCGGATATCATGTTTAGTGTGTGTCTTTGTGCTAGATTTCAATCGTGTCCCAAAGAATCTCATTTAATTGCCGTAAAACGCATTATTCGATATGTTAAGGGAACGATTGGATTAGGTCTTTGGTATCCGAAAACTATAGATTTTTCTATGACTAGTTATTCGGACGCCGACTATGCGGGTTGTAGAGTAGATAGAAAGAGTACTAGTGGGACATGTCAATTTCTCGGTAATTGTCTTGTTTCATGGTCCTCTAGGAAGCAAAATTCCGTAGCTCTATCAACCGCCGAGGCGGAGTATGTTGCCGCGGGGGCTTGTTGTGCACAAGTCCTTTGGATGAAACATACTCTCCTTGATTATGATTTGCATTATAAAAATATTAAAATATTTTGTGATAATACTAGTACTATTCATTTAACTAAAAATGCAAATCAACATAGTAAGACCAAGCACATTGAGATTAGATATCACTTTCTTAGAGATCATTTTGAGAAAGGTGATATTGATATGATTATGTTTCCACCGATTTTCAACTAGCCGATATTTTCACAAAACCACTTGATTTTGCTAGATTTTCGTTTATTTGTGGAGAATTAAATGTGTATTATTGATTAAACATGTTTTTCATAACCCTTTTGATGTATGACAAAAGGGGGAGAATAAGTTACATGTACAAAAATAAGTTCATTTGGTCTTGGTTCCATATGAATTTATGAGTTTTATGAGTTTTTATATTTTTTTAATCTCTATGATTTTGGTATAAATTGGTATCAAGGAGCAAATTTTTGATTTTTGGTGTTTTTGGTATCAAGTACAAATTTTAAGGTTTCATTTGTATTGTATTGTTGATTTCAATAATTGGTGCATCATTTTTTTTATCATTTCAATTATTGGTATTTAGAGCATATTTATAATGTTTAAATATAGCATAATTTGAGGGGGAGTTTCTCCTCCCCATATTTTTGTAAATAGCCTATTTGTTTTGTCATCATCAAAAAGGGGGAGATTGTTGGCCCAAGAGGTTACACTCTCCATTGTTTTGTGTTTTGATGATAACAACCAAATAAGTGCTATTTGGTACTAATGTTTTGATCTAGATGAATTTCAGGTTTTGTACCATGTTTAGAGCTCATTCGCTTCGCTTTTGCAAAAACTTCTAAGTTCCACATAGCAATGAAGGCAAATTGCACATCAAGGAAGGATCATAGAAGAGAAGGCAATTGCAAGGCATTGGATGGCTCAAAGATTGCTTCAGAGGTCCTTAGGATTTATTTTATAGCTTTATAGCATGTTAAAGAATAGAGAGTAAGTTGAAGCTCAAACACACACGTTTTCACGCGTATGCCTTTTCCAAGTTTATTTCCTATAAAATATACAAAAATATTTTAACACTAATTCTTCTTCCTACAAATCTATTTTTATGTTGTATATTGATTTCATGTTCAAAATAGTTTTGATCAAAATATTTTTCCTCTCAAAATTCCCTTTGTATTTCAATTTTTGACCTGAGCCGGTCGACCGGCTATATACCACCAGTCGACCGGAGTTCTGGCAGAGTGCACGTATCCGTGTGCACGTCTGTCAGTCGACGGTAGGCTACCGGTAGTCGACCGAAGTTTTTAGTTTGCTCTCTGGATCTGACCAGTCGACCGGTGGGCTACCGGCCTTCGACCGATAGTTCAACCTTTAGCTTTTCGTCGACCGGCTGGCTACCGTTAGTCGACCGGTTATTTTTCAAAGTCTCAGTCAGGAGCAGTCGACTGTACCAGTCGACCGATAGTTCATAACGGTCAAATTTTTGAACTATCGGTCGACCGGGCCAGTCGACCGATATGGCCGTTGAACAGTAAAGGCATATTTTTAATTCTGTTTTAACTTGATTTGAAATTAAATATCCGTTGGAGGGTATATTTGGAACTAATTACTTCCTAATCTTCAGTAATTAATTCCTAAACCTAAACCCTAGCCCTCTCCTATAAATAGGGGTGTTTGGGGAGAGTTTCTTTACAACATTTATTCAAGAGAAAATTCAAAAGTTTGGGATATTACAAAAGAGTGTTTCTTGTTTTTGTGCTGATATTTCTCATTCATTTTCAGAAGTGTTCTTGATATACTCTCTGAATTTGATTTTCTTTCTTCACTTACAAAAGAGCTTCATTCCTTCTCAATATTCTCTAAGGACCTTTGTAAGGGAAGAGATATTTGAAAGAGAGAGTTTGTGATCTTTTGATTACTTAGAAATTGTATTGTGCTGAAATTGTAGGAGTTGGGTACTCCATTTGTAATTGATCTTTGTGATAGTGAAAGTAGCTAGAATCCTTCTGGGGAAGGCGGGAGTAGAGCTGGGTGCTCGAACCTCGATAACATATCCTTGTGTTTGCGATTGGTTTACTTTATGCTATACTTCTTGCTATGATTGTGACTTGCATCATTCACTTGCATTCATCTCTATATTTGTTGCTCATTGCTTCATATTTTTAATTTGGCCCTTGATTAGCATTATCACCTATTCACCCCCTCTAGGTGATTTTCAGATACGTATTCTGATTTTTCTAACATATTTTTTTTGATTTATCTTGTATTTGCTATTCTATGATTATTGGTGTGCTTGCGTTATATTGGATTTGGATTCGTGGACTCGGAGTCAGCCCTAGTCTGAACCGGGGACCCGACCTAGTGCTTCGCTCGATTTGGCCTTTCTGCTAATCCGATTTGACCGATTTTAGTTTTAAACATTATTTTTCAATATTTTGAATTTTTATGATTTTCTGGAATTTTTCAGAATTATTTGCAAAATCTCCAAAACCGGTGTCGGTCGGTATCGCTGACTGATTCCCGGATTTTTAATTTCCAAATGGGATTGAATTTTCAGAACGGCTCTTTCACAGTACATCTTAGAATATCATTTCCTATCTAAATTCATTTTTCGAGGTTTTTCAGATTTATCGAAAATCCACCGGTTTTGGCGTCGACCGGTACCGCCGGAAGATTTCAGGATTTTTTAATTTAAAATCTACATTGAATTTCTCGAATCTGATTTCATCGGGCATCTTAAAATATTATTTTCTATTTTTGAGAATTTTTCGGAACGTTTCTAAAACAGTCAAAATTTCGCCTTATTTAAATAATAATATTTTTACCGGCGATTTATTATCGGGCTTTCCATCCTCTACTCTCCTACTTTATACTACAGAAATTTAATAAATAAAATGGATAATAAGAAATTTTTTTAAATATTTTATTTCTTTTATTTCTTATTTTTCTCGATTTTCTTACTTTTATTTCATTTTCTTTTATTATCATTAATTCCTTCCCCCTAATTACCGGCTTTAACCACGACCATTGCCGCCCGCAGCCGCCCGACAGCAAGGCATGGCAGCTCGCCCCCCCACCATCCCCTAACCATCAACCCATCCCATTCCCCTCTCTATTAAACCAATTCATTCTCCAATCAACACAAAAATCCAAATCAAAATCAAAAGAAAATCAACAAACTTCATCTTCCTCTCACAACTCCACTCACGCACCCACTCTCGGCCGCCGCCCCCACCTTCACCACCACCACCTCCGGCCACTTCTAAAACCACCAAACAACTCCCCAACACCTCCTCTTCACACTACCATCTTCTTCAACCTCCAACAACCTTCCTCCTTCTCCAATTTCAACAAAAACCCATCAACCTTCTTCCTCCTCTTTTCCAAATTCAACCTCATCTCCACCAAATTCTTCATTCCAACTAACCCAACAACATCTCCTCTTCCTTCTCTACTTCCCCACAACTTCCAATCATCACCACAACCACCACAACAACCACCACCACCATCTTCCACCACCACCAAAACAACCCAACAACAACAACAAAAACAAAGCAACTCCTCCTCCTTCCCCCAACCCCGCGCGCGCGTGCCCAGCATCCGGCGCCGCCGCCGCCGCCGCGCCGGCTGGCCACCGCCGGCGGTGGGAGCCGATCCCTCCTCCTCCATTTTTCTTTTCCTTTCTTTCTTTCTTTCTTTCTTCTTTTTTCTTTATTCCCTTCATTCTAACTTCAAATATTCCCTAAATAATCACAAAATTCTCTCATCCAAAAATACCCCCACCATTCCCTCAAACTACTTCCCCATATTTACATCTATATACCCTCCTCCTTTAATTCCAAACAAATTTCAAAATATACCATATTTTCTCTCACTTTTTCCTACAATCTTCTCTCTCCTCTCTCATTCACTCTCTAATAATTTTTATAAATATTTATAAATATATATGTTATTACGGGCTAGTGGATTCTCATGCGGGTCGTCGATTTTCTGGACTTTTGACCGGTATTTCACCCCGGTTTCAGGCGAGTGCTTATTATTAATTTAAAAATAATTACCCTTGTATTTATAATATGATATTGCCATGTGAATATTTTAAAATGCATAATACTTGCTATGGTAATTTTAGTCCCGATAATTATCATGCTATATTTAATTCCAATAATCGTCATGCTATATTAATTTCGATAATTGTCATATTTAATTCTGATAATTGACATGCCATATTTAATTCCAATAATTGCCATGCTATATTTAATTCCAATAATCGTCATGCTATATTTAATTTCGATAATTGTCATATTTAATTCTGATAATTGACATGCCATATTTAATTCCAATAATTGTCATGCTATATTTAATTCCGATAATTGTCATGCTATATTTGGTTCCGTTATTACCATGCTATATTTGACACCGATGTTTACCATGCTACACTTGACCCGTGAAATCTGACACCGGCACTCGGTATTTACACTAGTACTCAGTATTTACACCGGCACTTGGCATGTTACACTTGATACATGATATATGACACCAGTACTCGGTACTTACACCGGCACTCGGTACTTACACCAACCCTTGCCATGCTATATTTGACACCGGTACTTTCTATGCTATATTTGACATATGATACCTGACATCAATACTTGCCATGCTATATTTGATACTTGATATGTGACACCGGTATTTGACATGCTATATTTACCACTTGATATATATAACACCTGATACCTGACACCTGACACCTGGCACCTGTATTACCTGGCATGTTCATGATTATTATGTGACCAGACATCTGGCACTCCTGTACTCCTGTATCTCCTGAACTCCTGTACTCCTGAACTCCTGTATTCCTGAACCCCTGAAAAAAGGTGACTCCTGAGATTATACTCCTGTTAATTCCCGTAGTTGGATAATCATGGTTATACTGTATACACTTGTGGACATTATCTTTGAGCAATATATATAATAAAAATACTTAACTTACACTGGGTGGGGAAACTGATGGAAACCGTATAATGTCATATTTATAATGGTGATATTTCTGAAGTGTCGTGTGGGGCGCATAATGATAAGTCCCCGGAAGCAGTAGCCTGAATCTGAAGTGTCGTGTGGGGCGCGTAATGATAAGTCCCCGGAAGCAGTAGCCTGTACTCCTGAGCTAGTCCCTAGCTGAGATGGGACCCACTATAAATATGAGCCATCAGATTTATCAGTTTCCAAATAATAACTCATCTTATTCATAAGTGGATGTATGTGTGCCGGTTAGCACATACAAAAGCATATGAATCGGATGAATAACATAAAACAACCAAACAGTAGTAATGTTAGGAACGTGTGATATTTGGTCTCTCCTTTGTTCGGGTCCTGATACTCACATATCAGACTCGGGTAAGTTCTACAGAGTGCGAACTCTAGTATGGACTATCAGTGATGTGAGACACTGGTAGGGAGGCGATTAAAATATCAGATGGTACTGACTATTATTGCTGGATTAATTAAAATGCTATACTTTATATTCTCCAGTTTCAGTATTATGTTCTGAGTCGACACCCTGCATTATGACATGATATATGTGGTACAAGGATTACTACTGACACACCTTAGTTCTGTTACTCTGAGGGCAACTCAAGTTGTATAAATTCAGATGATGGTGACATCGGATATGTGGTATATAGATAAGGGTTTCCTTGTTTGGATTATCCCCTTGACGTATCACTCCATGAATCCATTATCCGAGCTTATACAACTAGAATTGTCCATACTTATATTTATCGCGTATTTATCACATTTGCCATATTTTATCGCATGATTATGTGCACCTATGCTCTCTATACCATTTCCATGCATGTTTTCTGATTCAGATTTACTGATATACATGTATTTACTTGATCTCGGATTTACTGTCATTTTCATTATAAACTTGTCATTTCCTGTACCTGCATGCCTGGACTACATCACTTGATCATGTACACGTGTGCCTGTTATGCACGCCATCTGGCTTCATTCTTTGTACTCGCTGGGGTTGCTAACAACCCTGGATTCTCATGTCCAGATCATGGAGTCTGGACCATAAGCCTTGCTGTCCTGATCAGAGTGCGTAGCGGGAGCGTGGGTTAGCAGTTACCTATCTGGACCCTCTTCCTTCCCGCCTTTTCTTGATTGGCTCGCGAGATTTTCATCTTGCCACTCATGAGTACTTTCCAGTATTTCATATTGTGCATCCTGCTTTTGTGCCTCTTAGTGATCATATATTCTTCAGATATTATATCATGCCTTGTGATAACTGTGTACTGGTGTTATTATTGCTGGATTGTATTTACCACTGTGCTTCCGTACTCTGACCCCTGCCTGTATTGATGCTTAGCGTATATACGTTAGGGTATTTCCAACCTTCGTATATACGTCGCAGTAACGTCTCCGTACCCTCCGGATCGGGGCGTTACAGGGTGGTATCAGAGCCTAGGCTCTCACATCCTCGGTACAATGCATGAGTCGTGGTTATACAATCCAACTGCAAGTACAAAGTTATCCATTCCCTCTTGATCGTCCTTTCCTTGATTCTTGAAATCTCTTCCATCCTTTTCCATTTCCAGTTCCTATCATTCTTATACCAACTCAAGATATGGATAGACTGGTAGGGTAGCAGCAAGACAGATGTAGTTCGCTATCATTATGTTCTGGTATTCTTAACTCTGGTGCATCACCTGGTCTTATATTGGATGATTCTTCGGCCTCTTATTCTATTCTTGTATATGTGGATACATCGCGGGGAAATTAGCACAACAAGTGGGGTAGTCATCACTCATATAATCAGACAGACCGTATCATTACATGAGGAACATCAGTATGGAACAGTATTTCAGATTTAGAGCTTCTGTCGGACAGAGTTAGGGAGACAGCATTCGGGACTCGTTTCGATTATTGTGATTCTTGATCGCGTTCCCAGAGCCACCAGCTTCTGGCAATTTTTATCGATTTGGTGGATTACGAACCCTGCTAGCCTCGCCAAGCGAGGGTTGTGTTCTAGTCACCCGCGGACCTAACCGGGTGTGGGCTTCGCTGCACCCTGGTGCTTAGCATTTAGCGTTGTGTTACGCGCTGGCTTCGCTGCGTGAGCTCCGCCAAGTGCGAGCCTCGCAGAGCGTTAGCTCCGCTGCACCCTAATGCTTAACGCCTGAGATGTGTTACGCGATGGCCTTACCTAGGCTTGGTTCCGTCTGTGGCTAGTCCTTCAGTGCTTTACACTCTAGCTGTTCCTCGGACTTCTTCTGCCTTGTATGTTTTCATGGATCCGATGTACAGGATTTTCTCGCCGTATCTGAGTTATTGCCGTGATCCGTATGAACGATCCATTCGGCCAACCTTGCAGTGATTGGGTATTCTTTAATGTTTCATGTGCAGTCGGGCTGTCATTCAGAAGTTAGTCTTCAGATTTCTCCATGGTTATTCTATATTCTTGGCTATGTCTTTCAGAGATTGCAATGCCCAGTATTCAGGAATTCTTAATTATTGGTCTTCTTGATTCATGCTCAGTATTATCCGGGTTTTCTTATCTTCGGTATTCTAGAGAAATAGTGTTATGCAGTATCGGTAATTCTACTATGGATTCTTGGTCAAGGACAGCTTCATGCCATGCGGGACTTTATATTATATTACGGTTTTCTAGGGATTTTCAGAGATTTTATATTATGGATTTCAGCACTATGGATTTTTATGGTTTATCAGCTTTGCTTCGCAGTCCGAAAGAGCAGACGTCATGTCAGTATTATTATGACACCGTCAGAGGATATATATGGCAGTAGTGCAGAGATGTCTCAGTTTTGGGTTTATCATTCAGCCAATTACTGGGTATTCCCCTCAGTTACCCATATCTTGATTAGTATAAATCCTCATTCCTATCCTTTCTGTGTTCATATTCCCCTTATCGAAATTTCGAGGACGAAATTTTTGTAAGGTGGAAGGAATGTAACACCCCGTTCCTGGAATACGTACGTAGATACGTATTCTGATTTTTCTAACATTTTTTTTGATTTATCTTGTATTTGTTTCTATTCTATGATTATTGGTGTGCTTGCGTTATATTGGATTTGGATTCGTGGACTCGGAGTCAGCCCTAGTCTGAACCGGGGACCCGAACCTAGTGCTTCGCTCGATTTGGCCTTTCTGCTAATCCGATTTGACCGATTTTAGTTTTAAACATTATTTTTCAATATTTTGAATTTTTTATGATTTTCTGGAATTTTTCAGAATTATTTGCAAAATCTCCAAACCGGTGTCGGTCGGTATCGCTGACTGATTCCCGGATTTTTAATTTCCAAATGGGATTGAATTTTCAGAAACGGCTTTCACAGTACATCTTAGAATATCATTTCCTATCTAAATTCATTTTTCGAGATTTTTCAGAATTTATCGAAAATCCACCGGTTTTGGCGTCGACCGGTACCGCCGGAAGATTCCAGGATTTTTAATTTAAAATCTACATTGAATTTCTCGAATCTGATTTCATCGGGCATCTTAAAATATTATTTTCTATTTTTGAGAATTTTTCGGAACGTTTCTAAAACAGTCAAATTTTCGCCTTATTTAAATAATAATATTTTTACCGGCGATTTATTATCGGGCTTTTCCATCCTCTACTCTCCTACTTTATACTACAGAAATTTTAATAAATAAAATGGATAATAAGAAAATTTTTTTAAATATTTTATTTCTTTTAATTTCTTATTTTTCTCGATTTTCTTACTTTTATTTCATTTTCTTTTATTATCATTAATTCCTTCCCCCCTAATTACCGGCTTTAACCACGACCATTGCCGCCCGCAGCCGCCCGACAGCCATGGGCTGCCGCAGCCCTACCACCATCCCCTAAACCATCAACCCATTCCTCCCATTCTCTATTAAACCATTCATTCTCCAATCAACACAAAAATCCAAATCAAAATCAAAAGAAAATCAACCAAACTTCATCTTCCTCCTCACAACTCCACTCACGCACCCACTCTCGGCCGCCGCCCCCACCTTCACCACCACCACCTCCGGCCACTTCTAAAACACCCAAACAACTCCCCAACACCTCCTCTTCACACTACCATCTTCTTCAACCTCCAACAACCTTCCTCCTTCTCCAATTTCAACAAAAACCCATAACCTTCTTCCTCCTCTTTTCCAAAATTCAACCTCATCTCCACCAAATTCTTCATTCCAACTAACCAACAACATCTCCTCTTCCTTCTCTACTTCCCCACAACTTCCAATCATCACCACAACCACCACAACAACCACCACCACCATCTTCCACCACCACCAAAACACCCAAAAAAAAACAACAAAAACAAAGCAACTCCTCCTCCTCCCCCCAACCCCGCGCGCGCGTGCCCAGCATCCCGGCGCCGCCGCCGCCGCCGCGCCGCCGGCCACCGCCGGCGGTGGGAGCCGATCCTCCTCCTCCATTTTTCTTTTCCTTTCTTTCTTTCTTTCTTCTTTTCTTTCTTTATTCCCTTCATTCTAACTTCAAATATTCCCTAAATAATCACAAAATTCTCTCATTCCAAAAATACCCCCCACCATTCCCTCAAACTACTTCCCCATATTTACATCTATACCCTCCTCCTTTTAATTCCAAACAAATTTCAAAATATACCATATTTTCTCTCACTTTTTCCTACAATCTTCTCTCTCCTCTCTCATTCACTCTCTAATAATTTTTATAAATATTTATAAATATATATGTTATTACGGGCTAGTGGATTCTCATGCGGGTCGTCGATTTTCTGGACTTTTGACCGGTATTTCACCCCGGTTTCAGGCGAGTGCTTATTATTAATTTAAAAATAATTACCCTTGTATTTATAATATGATATTGCCATGTGAATATTTTAAAATGCATAATACTTGCTATGGTAATTTTAGTCCCGATAATTATCATGCTATATTTAATTCCAATAATCGTCATGCTATATTTAATTTCGATAATTGTCATATTTAATTCTGATAATTGACATGCCATATTTAATTCCAATAATTGCCATGCTATATTTAATTCCAATAATCGTCATACTATATTAATTTCGATAATTGTCATATTTAATTCTGATAATTGCCATGCCATATTTAATTCCAATAATTGTCATGCTATATTTAATTCCGATAATTGTCATGCTATATTTGGTTCCGTTATTACCATGCTATATTTGACACCGATGTTTACCATGCTACACTTGACCCGTGAAATCTGACACCGGCACTCGGTATTTACACTAGTACTCAGTATTTACACCGGCACTTGGCATGTTACACTTGATACATGATATATGACACCAGTACTCGGTACTTACACCGGCACTCGGTACTTACACCAACCCTTGCCATGCTATATTTGACACCGGTACTTTCTATGCTATATTTGACATATGATACCTGACATCAATACTTGCCATGCTATATTTGATACTTGATATGTGACACCGGTATTTGACATGCTATATTTACCACCTGATATATATAACACCTGATACCTGACACCTGACACCTGGCACCTGTATTACCTGGCATGTTCATGATTATTATGTGACCAGACATCTGGCACTCCTGTACTCCTGTATCTCCTGAACTCCTGTACTCCTGAACTCCTGTATTCCTGAACCCCTGAAAAAAGGTGACTCCTGAGATTATACTCCTGTTAATTCCCGTAGTTGGATAATCATGGTTATACTGTATACACTTGTGGACATTATCTTTGAGCAATATATATAATAAAAATACTTAACTTACACTGGGTGGGAAAACTGATGGAAACCGGTATAATGTCATATTTATAATGGTGATATTTCTGAAGTGTCGTGTGGGGCGCATAATGATAAGTCCCCGGAAGCAGTAGCCTGAATCTGAAGTGTCGTGTGGGGCGCGTAATGATAAGTCCCCGGAAGCAGTAGCCTGTACTCCTGAGCTAGTCCCTAGCTGAGATGGGACCCACTATAAATATGAGCCATCAGATTTATCAGTTTCCAAATAATAACTCATCTTATTCATAAGTGGATGTATGTGTGCCGGTTAGCACATACAAAAGCATATGAATCGGATGAATAACATAAAACAACCAAACAGTAGTAATGTTAGGAACGTGTGATATTTGGTCTCTCCTTTGTTCGGGTCCTGATACTCACATATCAGACTCGGGTAAGTTCTACAGAGTGCGAACTCTAGTATGGACTATCAGTGATGTGAGACACTGGTAGGGAGGCGATTAAAATATCAGATGGTACTGACTCTTATTGCTGGATTAATTAAAATGCTATACTTTTATATTCTCCAGTTTCAGTATTATGTTCTGAGTCGACACCCTGCATTATGACATGATATATGTGGTACAAGGATTACTACTGACACACCTTAATTCTGTTACTCTGAGGGCAACTCAAGTTGTATAAATTCAGATGATGGTGACATCGGATATGTGGTATATAGATAAGGGTTTCCTTGTTTGGATTATCCCCTTGACGTATCACTCCATGAATCCATTATCCGAGCTTATACAACTAGAATTGTCCATACTTATATTTATCGCGTATTTATCACATTTGCCATATTTTATCGCATGATTATGTGCACCTATGCTCTCTATACCATTTCCATGCATGTTTTCTGATTCAGATTTACTGATATACATGTATTTACTTGATCTCGGATTTACTGTCATTTTCATTATAATACTTGTCATTTCCTGTACCTGCATGCCTAGACCACATCACTTGATCATGTACACGTGTGCCTGTTATGCACGCCATCTGGCTTCATTCTTTGTACTCGCTGGGGTTGCTAACAACCCTGGATTCTCATGTCCAGATCATGGAGTCTGGACCATAAGCCTTGCTGTACCTGATCAGAGTGCGTAGCGGGAGCGTGGGTTAGCAGTTACCTATCTGGACCCTCTTCCTTCCCGCCTTTTCTTTATTGGCTCGCGAGATTTTCATCTTGCCACTCGTGAGTACTTTCCAGTATTTCATATTGTGCATCCTGCTTTTGTGCCTCTTAGTGATCATATATTCTTCAGATATTATATCATGCCTTGTGATAACTGTGTACTGGTGTTATTATTGCTGGATTGTATATTACCACTGTGCTTCCGTACTCTGACCCCTGCCTGTATTGATGCTTAGCGTATATACGTTAGGGTATTTCCAACCTTCGTATATACGTCGCAGTAACGTCTCCGTACCCTCCGGATCGGGGCGTTACAAGTATGGAATTGGCCAAGTTCTATGTGATCATCATAAAAGATTGGTGATTCATTTTCACAATGGATAGGAAATGGATCCAATTCTGACTTGGGAAATGGATTGAAATCAGGTAAGGATATGGAAGTCATGATTGAATCAGGAAGTAAATTGGAATCATCAAGTGGAAGTTCAGGATCAAATTCATGTTCCAATTCAATTTCAGAAAAAGGAAAACTTGCCAATATATCAATTGGATTTTCAGAAGTGTGGACAAGTTCAGGTGAATGTGCTGAAATTGAATTTGGACTTCAAGACTACATGACTCTTTGGTTTTGACAGAGTGGCTAGTGACCTTAGAAATAGGATGAAGAGTTTGGATCAGCAAATCTAAGTCACGGGCACGAGCATTTTGAGCATGAGTCATGTCTTCAAGCATCTTTTCAAAATTGATAACTTCATTATTTGGATGAAAAGATGAAGTGTTGTCTTGGAAGTGATGGTGAAATTGTGAGTCAAAAGTGTGTGATGATGGAAAAGTGGACTCACACAAGAAATCATTACTCGGTTCCATGACAAATGGTTGTTCATACTGAAAGGGTGGAACTGAGTAAGATTCTTGAAAATACGGTGGAATTGGAGAGGCCAATGTTTTCTGAAAGTGTTGCGTGGCCTGTTGTAAGTTTGCTTCTATACTCCTTTGTAACTCAGATTTTTCTTCAAATAGTGGTTCAGAAAAAGGAGTATATGAAGTGGACTCGGGAAATGAATCTTGTGAATATTGTGGACTTGGTGAAAATGGTGGACAAGGAGGTTGATAATTAAACTCGGGGGACTGGAATCCCCAATAACTCGATGAAGAGTTGAAATTATTTTGGACATTATAATTGTTAGATGGGGGGTATGGGTCATATTGATTCGGATAAGGCCAACCCGGTGTATTTGGTTGGTGCATATTGTAAAACACCGGGTTGGAATTATCCGAATATGGAGTGTGTGTGACATATGGATGGAAAGAATTGTAATTATAAGCCATATCACACAATCACAAACAAAACAAACAAACAAACAAACAAACAAAAGAAAAATTTCTAACCTAAGTTAGGGTAGACTTAGACCTAGACAACTCCTAACTGATAGACTGTCCACGGGAGGTTTAGTGTAGACTCTAACCACAAGCTAATCAGCCAGGGAAGGGTAAGGTTGGTGGGAGGTTTTCCGTCCGGAGACGTTCCTTAATTAAGTAACCAGCAACCTTCGGGCTTTCTGCCCTCAACCCCTTTCCTAGACACTGATTTTGCAAGAGTTAAATTCCAACACTTTTCCCCTTAGGAAAATCTCCTAATTGAGTCCGAGATGTCCCTAGGGCCAACGTCTATTTTTTTTTATTAAATTAGGCTTGGGTTAGTGAGTGCTTGGGAAAATGGTTTTCGGGCTAAGGAAAGGGTAATGACCTCCCCCACCTTATCTTATTTACGGGTATGCCCTTAAATTTGAATTGTGCAAGTGTACAGAAATATAGCTAGGATACACTCAAAGCATGAAAATCAAGCAAGGAGTTTGTCCTAGTCTAAATGCAATGCAAACACGTACCTTGCCTCCAGCACTCTTCAACAGTAAAAGTAAAGAATTGAAGAGACACGTGCCTAAAATGCAAATGTCTAAACAATTTTTAACAATTTCAACCAACTTTTTACTGTTTTTTAATTAAGCAGGAGTAGGATGCAGAATACAGAAAATCAAGTATAGAAGCAGATGTATTTTACAGAACCAGAGGCCCTGCAGAAAATTGGTGAGAAGTGAACTCCTTATTGCCGCGTTCCCACGGCAAATTGCCGTGGATCCGCGGCAATTTGGAGGGATCCTGGGCTCTGCTTTCTTGAGCAGAGGCCCAGGTCCACTTATATGTTACTGCAATGAATATTTTCCTGTTTTCTTCTCCTGTAACCTGCAACAGAGAAGAAGAATCGTTTAGTACTTCACTTTAAACCAAAAAAATACGTTGCTCTCCCCGGCAACGGCGCCATTTTTTGATTAGACTGGAAAGGTGTACTTATTATGTGTATAAAGATGTATTTGATGTACCCTTTCTTGTCTCCGCTATAGTATAGGACTATACCGAGTCGAATCTCAGGGAGAGCTCGCGATGGAAGCTTTACGTGTGGTAGTGAAGTGAACAAACGAGTATTCTTCTCTTTCTTATAAACTTAGTGAATCAAGTGAAAAAGAAACTAAAAGAAAGGATGGCTATGTTCATGGTGGAAATTGTCGGAAAAGAAATCAAGATTGGGATTGGTTTATTCACAAGAAAAGGAAAGAAAACTTAAGAAAGCAATCCATGACTAGCTTACCTTGCTAGCTTGCCAAGACTTACTAGACTCCTTGATAGCGAATGCTTGCCTAATGTTGTCACTCCATCGGCTTGGATTCGTCTCACGTGTTGACCTAATTACTTTCTCACTTGCAAGATGGTGGTTTAACCATCGGAGAAGAGAAGATCATACAACTTGCAAGATGAAATTAAGCAAACACCCATGAGTTAGTGAAGTGGCAAGACTAGTGGTAAACTAGTACATGGAGAAGAATTTAGCTACAACAAGCCATAAGAGAAATACAAGAAAGCATGAAGTAAATTGCAAGAAGTAAACAAAGCAATAAAGAAAGCAATTAAAGAAAGCACATAGAACTAGAACCAAGCTTCAAGTAGAGGAAGGAGGATGGATCAATCCTTGTTGCTTCAAGTGTCACCCTTGATTACACAAGCTCTCTCCCTCACAATCACTCTCTTTTACATTGAATTCTAGGGAAGAGAAGATCATAGAGAGAACTAAAAATCCTAAAGAAAAACTAACAAAATTACAAGCTTTACACTAATCTCTCTCTCTTCTCTGATCAGTTTTTGCTCGCAGGTGAAGGTGCACTATTTATAGCAGAAAGGAGAAGCTTCGAGAGCCAAGGTGGTTGCTACAAAATCCGGGATCTCAACGGCCTAGATCTGCCGCGGATTGCCGCGGGATCGCCGCGAGATCTGGGCCGTGAGCCCAGATTTTCTGGTGAGATCTTCTTGTTAGGTTGTTAGCCACGTGGACTACTTGGATTCTCCAATTGGCGCGCGGATCTCTCTAGATCTGGATTTGAATTTGGCTTTATCTTAATCATGAATTAATCACTTAATTAGTGTTAATTAAGTGATTATTTGGATATCTCTCCATTAAGTGTGTACCTGCAAATATGTAGAGAAGAGGAGTAAAAAATCACATATTTATTTGTAATATGCATGGGATTATGATGTAAAATATGCAATATTGTGTACTAATCACCTATAAAAGCCCGATCAGGCTGAGAAAGAATAGATTTCTTTGCTTAAAATTTTCAAAGAACTTTGACTCTTCTTCTTCCTCTTTCCTCTCCATTCGAAAAGTTTGAGAACTTTCACAGCTCTTCAATGGCGCCCAAGAGACGAGCGGGGAAAGAAGTGGCAACTTCTGCAGCGGGGGGTCCTTCCCCTCCTCCAGTCAAACGACCAATCGCCGGTAGGAAACTTTCCCTTTTGATTAGAGACTGTCGTCTCCCTTTTAAAGCCGATGTTTGGCTGTCTTTGGATGAACCTGAAGGATGATCAATCATGATCTGTCGTTCTTAGGGAATTCAATTCCCTGAATATCCCTTACTTTCTTGAACGGGAATCCAAGAACTGAAGAGTTCTTCTTTAAGCTTCCAGGCGAAGCTATCCCTTAGACTGTTTTCATCATGTTGACCAACAGGAAGCAGAGCCGTCCCTTCAAACTTGGCAGGAAAGGACTTCAATACCCTTGAAATGATTTTTGACCATAATGCCTTCTGACAAAGTTAGTCTTCAGGGTTGTGGTGCATTCTGCTTAAGCTTCTAAAGCGAGGCTAACACTTGGATATTTTCCTGCAACTGCGAGGCTAAGCTTTAGCGAAGCTGTCGTCTTGCTAGCTTCGCTCAAAGAGCGAGGCTATGCCTTGGTGGAAATTGTGTTTTTGTTTAGGCCTCTGCCTAACTGATGAACTAATCATAGTTTTTCTTTGTTCCTGTAGTGCACTACACTCCTGGTCCTTTGAACAGTTTATTCGGGATGGCCAGGGGATTAGACGGCAATGTCAGCCTACAATTCCAAGGGCAGGCTTCTTTGTTCAGCGAGCGGAGCTTGTTGGCCCAAAGGCCATTAGCCCAATATCCCGTTGAATATTTTGATGATAACAAACCATATTTAGTTATGTATTTAACAAATTTGTTTAAAAGAATTTCAGGTTAAAAACAAGTTGCTTTGACGGCTCCACTATCAAGACTCACAAGTTTGGACGTCGCCTAAGATTTGCATCCCTAAGCTAAGCACATTAGAAAGCTTCGGGAACAAGTTTTTGAAGAAAAGAGCAAGTCAAGATCAAGACAATGGAAAAGTCCAAGTTTTGTATTTTACTTTTCTTTTAGACTTTTGTCAAAACTAGATGTTAGAAGTAGAGTTATGGGATTGTCACTCACACACACACTTTTGTTTGATTTATGGCTTCAAAAACAATTTTCATTTCCAACTTAGTTTTATAGGTAACATGTTTGGAAATTTGTTTTTAGAAACTTTAAGCTTTTAGAAAAACCAATTTTTTAGAAAAACAAGTTTTTATCAAGAGAAACTTTATCAAAATGTTTTAACATGTTAGGGTAGTGACATATGGTCATACTCCTATTTTTACAAGGTCCAAAACCCCAAGCCACATGACCAAAACCAAAAGTCCCAAGTTCTGGTTTCTGCAGTTCTGATTTTTCAGAACTGACAGGAGCCGGTCACCGTCCCGGTCGACCGACGTGCACGCTATGCATGTGTGTACGTCGGCCGACCGCTCGGGTCGACCGGGCACTTACAGTGCTCTCTGTTTGTTCGGGTCGACCGGGGCGGTCGACCGTAGTCCCCCAACGGTCAAAAATATGACCGTTGGCGGTCGACTGGCCCGGTCGACCGTCAGCTGTCAGAAATTCTGACAAACTCCAACAGCTCTATTTTTTCTGACAGATTTTGTTGGGATCTCACCCCAACGAATCTCTCTTGCTGTTTTACCCAGTTTTTCAACCCTATAAATAGTGGGTCACTTCAACATGATAAGACAACTATTCCTAAACATTTTACAAGAGATTTTCATAAGAATTTCAAGTCTTCATTTTAGAAAAGATTTTCAAAGCCAAAATTTTCATACACCCTTTTGAAGCCATACCTCTACTTCTCTCTAGATTTTGCACTACACAATCCCAAATTTCTACATCTACATATTGGCTATAGGATTGTGCAAGTGAGCTATTTTGTGATCAAGTGTGATCATTTTCTTCTTGTGTGAAGTTGTAGAGGCATCGCCTCAAGGCGAGCTAGTGTGCTCCGGGTGGTGTTGCGGCATCACAAGAGATAGGACAAGTGTGTCCTTGTATTGGAGATCCGGTGGGATCAACAATAGTGAAAATCCTTCAAGTGTGAAGGCGGGGACGTAGAGCGTGGCTCGAACCTCGGAAACATATACTTGTGTTTGCGTTTGCTCGAATTTTCTCTAAACTCAACTCCTTTATTTCTTGCACTACTTATTGTGTTCATTGCTAGTCTTTTAATTTGAGCAATTTGTTAGTAGAATTTTTAATTCCGCATTATTGCCACATTTCATATAGCCATCACCTATTCACCCCCCTCTAGGTGATTTCAATTGGTATCAGAGCCTAACCCTACAATTAGGTTTAACCACCTTAGGGAGATCCTTGCTATTTGGCTATATTTGTTGCATTCTTCATTTATTGTGCTTTATATTATTCATCCATGGCATCACTTGACTTTTCTAGCATCAAGTCCCCACCAAAGTTTGATGGCTTGAACTTTCCCATATGGAAGGTCAAGATGAACCTCTTCCTTAAGTCCCTAGGAGTTAGGGTTGCTAGGTCCATTACAAAAGAATTTATTGAACCCCTCACCGATGAGAGCTCATGGTCCGAGGACACCTCCAAGGATTATGAAGCTAATGCTAGAGCCCAATATGCATTAACTCAAGCTTTAAATGAGGATGACTTATCACGCATCATAAATTGCAAATCCGCATTTGAAGTTTGGAACATTCTTATTGTGACTCATGAGGGAACGTCACAAGTCAAAAGATCTAAGATTGACTTGCTACGTTCTCAATATGAGAATTTTTACATGTTTGATAATGAGAGCATTGATGACATGCTCACACGTTTCACCAAGATCACTAATGCATTATCTTCTCTAGGTGACGCAATTGATAATGACCAAAAGATACGCAAGGTCATTAGAGCTCTTCCCAGGCATAGGAAGTTAAAGCAACCACCCTCAAGAACTCAACGATAGGGAGGAGATGGACTTCTCCGGCTTCATCGGAAATCTCAAGACGCATGAGATGGAGATGAAGGTAAGAGAAGAAAGGGAGGCACCCAAGAAGAAAGCACTTGCCTTCAAAGCCACTCCAACCATCCATGAAGAGGATGATTCATCGGATGATTGCGATGAAGATTTTGCCATGCTCATCCGGAAGGTGGGCAAAATGTTCTACAAGAAAGGGAGGCAAAGCAACTTCCGAAGAGGGAGACCTCAAGGAAGATTTGAGAAGAAAAGAGAAGAACCCGGTCCTTACTTCCATTGCAAGAAGATCGGACACCTTATTGCTGATTGCCCCGCTCTTCAAGCGACCACCTCCAAGAACGGCCCAAGAAGAAGAAAGCCATGGTGGCCACGTGGGATGACACGGAGTCGGATTCCGAAGAGGAGAACGACGCCGCGTACATGTGTTTTATGGCACATGGAGGCGATGCTTCGAAGGTAACTATTGACAACTCTTTAGATGAGGATGAGTTAACTATGGATGAGTTAGCTCAATTTTTCGAAGAATTACAACATAGGTATGAGATTTCTCAATCTCATAATAAGAAATTAAAAAGGGAAAATTAGTCTTTAAAAGATAAAATTAACATCATTGAAAAAGAGAAAAATGATTTATCTTGTGCTTTTAAGAAAATAAAAATTGATTTTGAAAAATACAAATTAGCTTGTAAAGGGAAAACCCCCATTGCATCATGTAATAAAAATGATTTTGTGGAAATGCAAAAACGAGTTGATGTCTTAGATTCAACTCTTAAAAAGTGTGCTTTTGATCTAAATAAATTTGCATCTAGATTTCCTAAGGGAGTAACCCAAGGGAAACACACTCACCATGCACATGCACGGAAACATGCACACACACATAAGCATGCATACATGTATGGTAGTGGTAGAATTTACATTTGCACGCATTGTGGCCGCAAAGGCCATTTAGAAAAGTTTTGTTTTGCTAAAAATAATGTGCCAAATAAATATGTTGGGTTCGTCCCGGTACTAATCCTAAAGGACCCAAAAAGATATGGGTACCAAAAGACCCACCAAATTTAGATGATGTAGGTGGATCTTCTTCCTCCAAGACTTAGGGGGAAACGGTGCCCGGGTGGTGGATGCAACAAAGCTCAAAGACACATCGTATTTGCATCGCTATCATGGAGGCACCTATTTTGGAGATTGCCCATGCTTGGTAACTTCTCCATTTAAAAGTTTTTGTTTGGTTATTTATATACACATGTATAGGATTGTTAGTTTACTTTTATGATACATTGATATATGCTAGTGTAAACTTACATCCCTATCATGATTGTGTATATGCCATGTTTTAATATCTTGTCTTTTATACCAAGTCCATTGTATGTCCACATGCCATGCCTAGACTAGCTTATTTATATATACACATTGTATTTTCAAAACTAAGAAATAAATTTTGTAAAATTTCATATTCAAGCAAATACCTTAGAGATGGCAATTGCGCACCTCAACTCATATCTAGAGGAATCAAGAGGATGAAGTTCAGAACCCGTCACCGGGTATTCGGCTTTAACATCTCTAAAATTTTGTTTTTGTATGAAAATTAAATAAAATGTTTTGTGTGAATATTTTTGGTTGATATGATAACCTAATGAAGATTTAAAAACATTGTTGTATTCCTGCATGTTACATATATCCTACTTTATTTATTAAATATTTACTTTTAAATTTTTTTTGGGAGCTCTTTCTGTTCACAGTTTTTTGGCAAAGCCGGCCGACCGGTCTTAACCCCGTCGACCGCCATTGCCTGAAAGAGAACAAATTTTTGCTCTCTGTTGCCGGTCGACCGGTACGGTCGACCGCTCTGAGTTACAGAGCTCTCGGGTTTTTCGGGTCGACCGGCCCGGTCGACCGTGCGTCGATTTCAGCCCCAGATCTGGCTATTTATTCACTGTTTCTCTCATTTCCTTCTCACCCAACCGGCGAGCTCTTTTCTTCCCCTTTTCTCCAAAAACCCTCCCAACTCAAAAACTCTCAAATTTCTTCAAAACCCAAGTTGGAATCACTCTTTGTGGGTTGGATCTTCAGTCTCAGGGCTTCCTCACCAACAGATTTCCAGGATTTCAAGATCTAGGGTTAGGGTTTCTCTCCTACAGGTAAAAATCATCGTTTTACTCTAAATCTTGATATCTAGCTCTAAGTTTTCCTTTCACTTGTCAAATATTTTTAGGTTTCTTTTGTTTAGATCAAGCCATATCCATCCACCCTAAAAATCTAACTAAAAATCACATTTTTCTCCCAAAAATGTCAAAAAGATCTAGGTCTGAGAAGGGAAAAAGCATAGTTCCCTCATCTTCCACCACTCCAAAACCTAAAAGACCTTTTGTGAATGAGCTAGCTGAAAATCGTTTCATCATACTTTCTAAGAAAGCTGTTATTTCGGGGAGATGTGTGATTCTAAAAGACTTTGAACATCTCCACATCCCTCGTATCCTGAAAAGAAATTCTTTGGACAAATTCATGGCCATTAGGGAACCTGTGTACCCCTCCTTAGTGCATTACTTTTATGCAAATTTGCTTTTGAGGGAAATCGAGTGAGATCTCGTGTTCTTGGGAAGGATATTGACATTCCCCTATCCCAATTTGCTGATATTCTGCATCTCTCCTCTGGAGGAGCTGATGTTTACACCTTTGATCTCCAAGATTTTGAATATCCGGACGGTGAGTCTGCGCTCACCGCTTCCACCTTGTTACACGGGAATGACAATCCCGGTTTGGTTAGGAATGAGGAAGTGAACAAGTTCACGTTCACCGCCCAAGTCCTAGCCAAATTTGTTTTCTATAACATTTTACCTAAGTCCGGTGAGTACAGCAATGCTAGAGGTTCTATTCCATTGATCATCTATTGCCTTCTGAAAGGCATTAAGATCAATTTCCCACATCTCATTGCCTCTCACATGGCCTCTGATCAGATCCGCATGTACGGTAGGCATTTGCCTTATGGCATGCTCATATCCTATCTTCTCAAACATTTAGGATTTGATCTTTCTTCGGAGACTCCCTCCGAACCCTCTGTGAACTTGGACTGCACCCTTTTGAAGAGGATGCAGGCTCAGATTCGTCGAGCCCCTCCTGAGCAGCCCCCTCCAGTTCCAGTACCAGGATCTTCATCTGCCCCAGGGTCTTCTTCGGCCCCAGGGATTTCCTCTGCACCCGGTGCATCTTTATCTCCTGAGTTCCAGTCCTTTATGTCTTCTGAGATTCGCTCTCAGATCCAGGAGCACCAGTCCTGATTGAGCAGCGGTTTGAGCAGCATGATGCAGCTCTTCGTGTGGATTTGGAGCAGCGAGATGCAGCCCTTCGTGCGGAGATGGACTCGCGCTTCCAGGGAATTCACAATGATGTTGGCCCAAAGGCCTCCACTCCAGTTTTGATGATGATTAACTCATGTAGTTATATGTACTAATAATCTTGTGATTTTAGTTTCAGATCCTTAATCAAGATATTAGTTGGTGTTTAGCTTCAACAAGATGATTTGGAAGCTTGCACATGTTGATTCACGAGCCCGCACATCAAAGATGATATATTGCATTTGCTCGGTGAATCAAAGGAGTTTTTGGATCAAGTCAACTTGGAGATTGCGCTCTACAAGAAGACTTAGGTATCCATAGTTTTTAGTTTGGGTTTAGATCTTAATTGTAAAGATTAGTATAGTATGATATGCTCAAGTTCACAACACACATGTTTCACGTTTTGAATATTGGTTTTAAGTTTTTGGTTTAACCGATCTTGGTTTTCATGAATAGATTTTATATCACAACAAGTTTACATGGTTTATGTATATTAGATTTGTTCTATATACATGCATGCTTCAATTGTTTAGACAAACTTTGTTTGATAATCTATTCCATGTGTTTTATGTTTTGGTATTTACAACAAAACATATTTTTGGACTTAATGACAAAAATCATGATATATATGTTTCTTGAATATTGAATTTCTATTCATATACAATATGCTTCAAAGTGTTTAAATATCATATTTTTGTATCATGGATAAGTTTTAGACAATGTGTATTTTCTATTCAAAATACAAGGTTTTAGAAAATACGGTTTTTGGTTTTTGACAAAATTTCTATGACACAAAAATAGTCAAATATGTTTGAAATTTGTGTTAAGATTTTTAACACAAGTTTGTATTTCAATATAAAATGATAAAACTATTTTTGTGGAATTTTAGAGATTTTGTGGGATTTATTGGAATATTTTTTACCACTGTTTTTCTGACCCATTTATAGGCTGACAGGCCTGGTCGGTCGACCGAAGCGGTCGACCGCACCAAGGGCCGGTCGACCGGTCGGTCGACCGACGTGCACAGACCTGTGCACGCTGCAGCCCAATGGGCCGGTCGACCGAAGCGGTCGACCGACGGAGAGCTGTTTGCTCTCAGGAATTTTCGGTCGACCGGACCGGTCGACCGGTAGCTATAACGTTCGAAAATTCGAACGTTGGACGGTCGACCGGGCCGGTCGACCGGAAGGCTATTTCTGGCATATTTTCTGTAAACGGCTAGTTTTCCAAATTGCCTATAAATACCCCATTTGTAAGAGTTTTTCTCTAAGAATTTTTGGGCTAAAATTTTCTATCTCTCTGGTGTTTTTGCTGCAAGAAAAATAGGTTTTTGGATTCAAAGTGAACAATCTTTTGTGTTTTTGATTAGGGTTTGAAAAACCAAAGAAAAGGGATTTTGGGAAAAGCTTTTGTTTGAACTTCTATATCTTGATTTCATTTGTTTCCCAAAGGTTTTTCTTTGAGTTGCTGGTTTCATATCCCTTGGTTTTCTCCACACTTGAGCTATAATCTACTATCTATATCTATAGGATATTTGTGTGGGAAGAAGAAGTTGTTTGTGGTTGTTGTTGTGACCACCAAGTTGTAACCCAATCTTTTCTTAGCTTTGTGCTTTGGGTTGTATCCCTCTAGTTGAGAGGTGATCCTTGTATTGATTGGTGATTGGGAGTTTTTGCCTCAAGGAGAAGGTAGTGATTGTTGGTGTTTGCCTCAAGGAGGAGGTTGTGTTGGTTGGCTTGGATTTGTGCCTCAAGGAGGAGGTTGTAAAGAGAGGAGTTGGGTACTCTTTGTAAAGGGTCCTAGGTGGACGAGCTAGTGAAAATCCTTCGTGTGTCGAAGGCGGGGATGTAGAGCTGGGTGCTCGAACCTCGATAACATATCCTAGTGTTTGCGTTTGATCTATTGGCTCTCTATCTCTCTCTCTTTACTTTGTGCCTTGCATTTCTACTTATTTTGCTCATTCATATTGCTTGGCTTGGTTGTGTGTGCATCACTTATTGATCACACTTGAGTGTATTTGCTTTAAGTTTTTAAATTCCGCATTTAGTTCATAGATTAGCATTGTCACCTATTCACCCCCCCCTCTAGGTGACTGTTGACACTTAAAAAAGACAAGATTCTCATTGGTCCGAACGATGTCTAAACTTGTTGACATTTACAAAAGACAAGGGACAGACGAGCTGAAGACCAGTTTTCACCCACCTCCAAGGGACAAGGAAGCGATGGACTCCACTGATCCAGCAAGCAGAACAGTGAACCCGGATTGTTTCTAACAGACCTCAGCAGGTCTAAAATGCTAGCATTTAGCATTACATTAGCCTAAGGAGATAGCCTCGCTTGAGAGGCTAACATCATCCAGAGCACCGCCAGGAAGCTAACTGATAGCTTCGCCGAAAACCCTCTTTTCGGACTTCGCCGAAAACCCTCTTTTCGGACTTCGCCGAAGACCCTCTTTTCGGACTTCGCCAGGAATTGCCTCTAGCTCCGCTATGAGCCTCAAAGCGGGCAGCTCCGCCATCAGCCTGCTATGGTCAACCTTTGACCAATCAAATCTCCTGATGAGATCGGATTCAATCTAATCAAATCCAATCAGGATTCAAATATGGCAGGTGATTGCCACAATCTCTTGACTCTCTTGAAACGAGTAAGTGGATCAAGGAGAATCAATCAACGATATGGAAAGGATCATAACATATCGGAAAGATCAACCGATTTGCCATTTTCTAGCTCCGCGGAAGCTATTATAGCCTCGCAGCAAGGCTACTTTCCAGATTCAAACAGATTCGGTTCAATCTGTTTCTATATCTTCAAAGGGGACGATTATACCCTTACTTTCCCTATAAATAGCCCGTCAGGGGCACAAGGGAGAGGCATCGGATTGCAGAGGAAGGAGCCATCAATTGCCTTCTGATCGCAAGAATCGATCAATTAGCTTCTTCGACTGAGGCTTCTTCATAACGCACCGTGCGTTCTCGAATTCAGAGACCTTTTAGAGAATTGCTTTCTCTATCCAGGGTGTTGATACCCTAACATCGTCCTTCTTCTCAAGGAATCTCCGGAACCAGGCGAGAAGGAATTCCTTATCGAAGGCGATTTTGAGAAGCAGCAAGAGGGTTCTACCAACTCTCTATTCTCTGATTCCCGGAACCAGGCGAGAAGGGAATCTCATCGCTCGCATCGTCAAAGGGACAAAGTGGTCGCGCGCTGACCAGACTCCTATCGGCACACTTCTCCAGAATCTCTGAGGGGATCTACTTGTAATCTTTTTAAGAATACTTGTAATTTAGCTCCTCAAACTCTTTTTTGTAAGTTTTTCCCCTTTGCAAACATAATGGAAAACAAGATGGCGACTCCGCTGGGGAATGTATTCTCCTCTGCTGAGAATCAAGTGTCGCAATGCGACGAACAGACCTTCGGGTCTATCTCTGAATTCAGAAAAGCCGGTGCAGCCAGATCTTCTCTGGCTAAATCTTCAAGCAAAGTCTCTGCGGAGACGGAAAAGGTTCTCTACAAACCTGCCGCGGTCCTCTGGCGCAACAAGGAAACATGTCCGCAGCCCAGATCCTGCACTTTTGAGAACCTGGTTATCCAAATTGATCAAAGAAGATTTGAAGAAGTCCTCTCTGGGGGTGGCTTGATGCTTCGAGCACGGAAGCACAAGAAGGTCTTCATGGCCAAGGTTTCAGATCAGAAACCAGAGGCAGAATTTCGCCAACACCCCACAGCCCCGCTTGTGGCTATTCAGGTTCCTTGCGAACCTATACATCCTCTGTCAAAGCGGATATGGAAGCCTAAACAGAAGCCTTCTGCTGAAGCTTCAGGCGTAGCCTCGCCAAAGCCGCGCCCCTCTTATGAAGAAAAAGGCAAGATGCCCGCCTGTACCAACAATGCTGCCAACCATAAAGTCAAGACGGCAATCATACCGTCTCCTAGTGCAGCAATGCCTACCGCTAGCCTTGTCCTCACAAGCAAGGCTATTGTACCTCGGCGTACTCATCGGGTTTACAGCCGCGAGGCTAGAACCAAAGCACTATTCGGTGCTAATCCTTTCCGCAGGACTAAGGGGAACGATGCGTTGTCCCATATACCAGATTATTCAGGCCCCTACAGGGCCGACCTGCGAGGATTCTTGGCGGACAAGCGGAGATTAAAGCATTTCCAGATTACTTCCTCCTGTTGTCGACGAAGTGGATGCCAGTTCGTGATGGTCCATTCTATGCAGTGTCGGTTACGACCGACCCTTGCCACCTCTCCATATCGGCGATCAGTCTTTGATCGACTGTCTGCGCGCATCCCGATGAGGCATCCCAAAAGGAGCGGGCCACCGGATCCAGCCTCTGCATCCGTCAACATGACCGGAAGGGGGCGAGAGCCGCGCGGAAGAAGTCAAGCCTCTGACGACACCCCTTTCGGCTCCCCAGATCCGGACTACTGCCCAGGCTTAGCTGAAGTCTTGGTGCATGAAGAAGGTGTTTTCCGAAACACCAGATCCAGGGTAGCGATACCCTATAATTATGAACAGCCTTCTTCCTCAAGGGCCCTGATCCCGCCACAATCCGGACGATCACCCCAATCATCTGACGGAGAAGATGGAGACAGCGGGTATGCTTCTTCAGCAACAGTCAGTTCCGTGCGAACGGACAAAGCATCGGTTAATATGGCCAATAACGCCAATGACGACCTTCGTCGGCGTTTGGAGGCTCAGGAGCAGACCTCTAGAACTCAGCAAGAGGCCCTGGACAATATTCAACAGATGCTCGCTCAGCTCCTCAGCAACCGGAATGATGATACCGGAAGTAATCATGACGAGGAGGGGCATCTCAGCAATGATCCGCCCAAGACGGAGAAATCTAAGGGAGGCTCTTCCCTGGATGCCGAAGTCCTTAAAGGCCTTCAAGCTCAAATTTCATCCCTGGCTCAAAAGGATGAATTGAAGAAAGTGGGGGTAGTCCGTCCTTACCCACTGGAATGGGATTCGGTGTCATATCCGCCAAAGTTCAAACCACCAACGTTGCACACGTATGATGGTAAGAGCTCGCCCAATCAGCACATCTACTATTTCCGGTCTCAGACCGGTAATGTTCTAAACAACGACGCCATCATGGCTAGGTTGTTCATCGGCACCCTGAAAGGGGTAGCATTCGACTGGTTCCGAAGCCTTCCTCAGGGCTCTATCAATTCCTGGGTCGACCTGGAAACCCGGTTCCTCTCTCGCTTCTATGAGGACGATACCGAAGTGACCATGGATAAGCTCCTTTCCACTGTGCAGAGGAAAGGCGAATCTGTCCGTGAATACATTGAGCGGTTCAGAAATCTATCTCTGATGTGCCCAGCAGGGATGCCTTTACCCATGCTTTTACAAACATGCAGACATAACTTCTCGGATCAAGTAGAAGTTCGCATGGGGGCTGTCAAGGCCCATACTTGGAAGGAATTGGTCGAACAAGCTGAGATAGCCGAGAAATCGGCTAAGAAGTTCGAGCCATCCGCCCCTAGAAGCAAATGGGGCACGAACAACAAAGGGCGTAGCGATCTCCCGCAGTCTTCCCAAGCTAAAGGGAAGGAAATTATGTCCGTCGAACTGACCGGGGACATGCAGTCAAAGGCCAAGAAGAGCGGCGTCAACAGCCAAGAGCCCAAGTTTCCTCCGAAGCAGTACTCCTTCAGAGATGACCAGGTGGTCACGATATTCCATCTGCTCCATAAAGGGAATAAGATGAAGCTGCCAGATGCTCGGCGACCTAATGAGATAGGGCGCACAAATGACCCTAAATACTGCCTCTACCACAGGATGATCCACCATCCTACCGACAAGTGCTATGTTCTTAAGGATAGAATTCAAGCCTTGGTCGACGCCGGAGTCCTCACACTGAAGACGGAACAGAAGAAAGTCACTGCCAATATGGTGACTCTTGAGTTCGGCATTACCCAGAAGGTCATGGTTCCTGACGGGACCTATCCAGCCCCGATGCCACGGCTAGAAGTCAAGCATCCTCCAGCCATGACTCAATACAACAAGGGTCTCGTCCCTTTGACATTGGAGACAGGGGAAGTTATGTGGATACACCCTGACCTCGTCCAAGACGTACAGCAGACGTCGAACAACTCCAGCAGAAAGGGCAAGTCCTGCAATGTCATCTCTGTCCTGCCAGACGATGGTAATCTTACTTCGGCTTCCCTCAGCGATTCTGAAGAAGAAAAGCATGCCTGTACAGCGCGGGCAGATGCGCCTCAACAGACGGGCACCCGGTCTGGAAAGTCATATCAAAGGCAATATGACAAATCTACTGACGAGATACAACGGCAAACGACGTCAGTACCAATGCCGGCATCCACTCCAGTCCTGACCAAAGGGAAGGAGAAGCCTAAGGAGGTGCGATTCGACCATGTGTTGAAGAAACCGCCAGGCCAAGGGTTAGCCACGCCCTTTCGCTTTGATATATTGGCCCACTTAGCCAATATCCCGGCTCGTATCACAATACACGAGCTTCTTCGTCTCTCTAAAGAGACGAGAGAGGCACTCAGAGATGCGCTAGCCAACTCAGAGTCCTTTCTGACATGCATGCCTGAGATCCCTGGTGATGAGATGCAGCCTCCCTGCTCAGAGTGCCATCACGCGCAGTCAAAGGTACCTGCCATTACCTTCACGGCGGAAGATATGCTTCTCAAAGACAACAAGCATGACCGACCTCTGTACTATACCGGATATATCGGTTCAACCTGCATTGAAAGAGTACAAGTCGATCCGGGGTCTGCTCTCAGCATCATCCCCAAAAGGCTCCTCTACTTCCTCGGCATACCACTGTACAGGTTGTCTGCAACCACCACTACAATATATGGTTTCAACGCCGGGAGCAGCCATCCGCTTGGAAAGATTCGGCTCCGCTGCAGAATCGGAAGCCTGAAGTCAGAGGTGACGTGCTATGTCATTGATGCTGACACATCATACAACCTGCTACTAGGACGACCTTGGATCCATGCCAACTGGATCGTTCCGTCCACTCTCCATCAGTGCTTCAAGTATGTTGAGGATGATGCGACAGTACGAACTGTCTTCGCTGAAAAGCAACCCTTTAAGGGGGTGGAAAACTACTTCACTGATGCCCTCCTATATCAAGAGGCTAGTGGAACGCCGGGAGAACCATTGCCAGACGATGATGAAAGTGGCAATGAGGCAGATTCGGAATCTGAAACGGGCATGCCGGCCATTCTGATTGGCGAGCCAATTGTAGCATGCTTTAATGATCCCCGATGTAAGATCCCTTCTGATGAGGAAGGCGAATGGATAATTAATGATGATATTTCTTTTGATTATCCTGCGAGCATCGAGTCGATTAAATCCATTATGGATGGCTCTCTTCGCATGCCCGTACATGAGCCAAGTTCGGCCATTACATCTGTGGAGGTTATAGAAGGGGCCACGCTGGTGATCCCTCCGTCCAAGCAAGGACAGTCGCCGATAATCTTCGGCAGAGCCCGGCCAGGGAGATTCTCAACTACAGACTCAAGCTCGGACTCAGAAGTTCCACAGTTCTTCCATTACGCGCCATCAGCGCGCCATATTATGAAAAAGATGGGCTACAACCTGAAGCAGGGAGCGGGCCTAAACTTCGGAAAAGGAAGACGCGGCTTGATGCGTAACTCCGTCCCAAGAGGAAAACCTGCAAATTACTATGATAGTACACGCAGGGGGTTAGGGTATGTTACACCCACGTCATCAACAACAGTTCAGGTCAAAGGCGACGGATCGATCCCATCACAGTCGACCTCATCCTCCGAATGGGACTCTGATGTCAGCATAGGAGGAATATTCGAAAGCCTCATGACTTCAAGCAGTCAGTTGGAACCCGCAGAGGTTGCCAATGAGGAATCATGGGCCCAGCAATTGAGCTTTCAATGGGAAAAGCGGTTTGAGCTGCGCGAGCCACCTACCGAAGACAAGGTGATCCAAGTCAACTTAGGCAGTCAAGATCACCCTAAGCCTATTTTCATAAGTGAAAGCTTATCACTTATCGAAAAGGAAGAATTGATAATGCTCGTAAAAGAGTATATAGATGTCTTCGCCTGGAGCTATCAAGACATGCCTGGACTTGATCCACAGGTCGCTATGCACCGTCTAAACATCAAGCCCGACGTTAAGCCAGTCAAGCAGCAACAACGTCGGTTCCGCCCAAACATCATGGAGGCTATTGAAGCCGAAGTTCATAAACTCATTGCTTGTGGCTTCATCCGGGAGGAACAACATCCAGATTGGGTGGCTAACATAGTCCCCGTCCTCAAGAAAAATGGGAAAATAAGAATCTGCATCGACTACCGTGATCTCAATACGGCCTGTCCCAAAGATGAATTCCCACTGCCGATCACCGATGTCATGATCGACAACACATGCGGGTTCGAGAGGATGTCTTTCATGGACGGCTTCTCAGGGTACAACCAGATCAAGATGTATCCTGATGACGAGAAGCATACTTCTTTCCGAACGCCATTGGGGGTATACTGCTACACTGTAATGCCCTTCGGACTGAAGAACGCCGGAGCAACCTACCAACGGGCGATGAGCATGATCTTCCGCGACCATCTCCGAAAGACGGTGGAGTGCTATGTTGACGACATTGCCGTCAAAAGCCGCAGCAAAAATGAACATCTTCGCGATCTGAGAACGATGTTCGACATAATGCGGGCTCATCAGCTGAAAATGAACCCGACAAAATCCTTCTTGGGAGTGTCTAGTGGCAAATTCCTTGGGTTCATTGTCACATCAAAAGGGATCCATTTGGACCCAGACAAAGTCAAAGCCATCCAGGACATGCATCCACCAAGGAATCTCAAAGAGCTCCGAGGCTTGCAAGGCAGATTAGCCTACATCAGAAGATTCATAGCAAATCTATCGGGCCGTTGCCAACCATTTACCCGACTAATGAAGAAGGGTACTGCCTTCATGTGGGATCGAGCTTGTCAAGAAGCTTATGAAGACATTAAAAGGTATCTCACAAAACCTCCTGTCTTAGTGGCCCCTACATCAGGAAAACCATTCCTGCTTTATGTAAAAGCCCTGGATTATTCCCTCGGCGCCCTCCTCGCTCAGAAGGACGACAATGGCCATGAGCAAGCCATCTACTATCTGAGTAGAACTCTCATAGGAGCAGAATCTCGGTACAATCCTATTGAGAAAGAGTGTTTAGCTCTCGTCTTCGCTGTTCAGAAGACACGACATTATTTGGTTGGCCAAACCATACATGTCATCTCCAGGGTGAACCCTTTACGACTTCTCATGACGAAGCCAGGGTCGCTGAATTCAAGGTTGGCTAAATGGGCACTTCTGTTGTCTCAATACGACATGACCTTTACTCCTCAGAAGGCAGTTAAAGGCCAGGCCCTTGCAGAGTTCTTAGCTGCTCATCCAGTTCCAGAACATTCAAAACTTCACGAAGACATCCCTGATGAAGTCTTCGAATCTAATGCGACCTCAGCAGAGGAAGTGTGGCAGATGTTCTTCGACGGAGCATCGCGGATGGGCCCCAAAGGAAAGATTATTGCCGGAGTGGGGGTTGTGTTCATCTCCCCACAGGATCATATCCTTCCCAGAGCGTTCTCCTTGACAGAATCATGCTCTAATAATGTAGCGGAATACAATGCCCTACTCATTGGCCTCCAGCTCGCCCAGGGAATGGGGGTACGCTACCTTGAAGCTTATGGCGATTCAAAGCTGATCATAAATCAGGTTAAAGGCGAATACGAGGTCCGTCATGAGGACTTGGTGCCTTATTATCACACAGCCATCGAATTGGCTAGCTTATTTGAAGGCTTCTACATCGGGCATGTGTCCCGATCCCAAAATACCAAGGCGGATGCTCTCGCTGCATTAGCGACGACGCTAGCCTTACCGGCCGACACCGAGTATCACCTCACAGTCGCAACCCGGCATCTCGTATGCTCTAAGCATATGCTAAGGATCCAAGAGGTCCATAATATCTCCGTGGATCTTGAGCCGAGGGATTGGCGCTTCCCTCTCATTGACTACGCTCTGCACGGTCTGCTTCCAGATGATCCCAAAGAAGCGGCGTCCATCAGACGAAGGTCGCTCCGTTTCTACTATGATCCCACTTTGAAGACACTCTACCGTCGTTCATATGACGGTGTCCTCCTCCGCTGTCTCTCTCATTCAGAGGCACAGGAAGTGCTTAAAGAAGCACATGATGGTATTTGCGGAGCTCACCAGCCAGGTCCAAAGCTTAAAGACAGGCTGCACAGACTTGGGTACTACTGGCCGACCATGATGGCCGATGCCACCCAATACGCACGAAGGTGTAAGGCGTGCCAGGTCCATGCAGACTTCATACACCAACCTTCGGAGTTGCTCCACCCTACTGTTGCTTCATGGCCATTTGAAGCATGGGGAATCGATGTCGCAGGGCCAATCAGTCCCTCTTCGGCAAGAGGTCATCGGTTTATCCTGGCAATAACCGATTACTTCTCAAAATGGGCAGAGGCCACACCGTTGGCCGAAGTTAAAACCTCCAATCTGGTTAGCTTCATCAAACACCATGTCATCCATCGATTTGGTGTCCCCAGGCGGATCATCCATGACAATGGTCCTCAATTCATAAGCCAAGGATTCTATCGGTTCTGCGATAAATACCGAATTCAGAATATGGCTTCAACAGCTTACAATCCTGCTGCCAACGGCTTGGCAGAGGCATTCAACAAGACAATCATCAAGCTGCTCAAGAAGTTTGTCTCCTCGAACAAGCGAGATTGGGACGAAAAGCTCGGTGAATGCCTTTGGGCCTACCGGACTACGGTTCGGACACCGACAGGCAATACGCCTTTCTCCCTGGTATATGGGTGCGAAGCGGTCATCCCATTGGAAATCCAGATGCCATCATTACGGGTAGCCTTGACTACTAAGATGACATCAGAAGACAATGATCGCCTGCGTCTTCAAGAGCTCGAAGCCCTGGACGAGAAGCGGCTGCAAGCTCAGCAACATATCGAGCTATATCAGGCTCGGATGTCAAAAGCCTTCAATAAGAAGGTCAAGCAGAGAGTCTTCCACAAAGGAGACCTAGTCTTAGCCGTCGGACGACCGATGATTATGACGCACAAGACCAAAGGCAAATTTCAGCCTAAATGGGAAGGACCGTTTGTGATAGAGACAGTCTATTCAAACGGAGCATACCGCCTTACAACTGCAGATGGCGACCTCCTCATGATGCCGATCAATGGCAAATTCTTAAAGAAGTATTATCCTTAATCAAGGATCTTGCTCTCGATCAGGTTAACATTACACCTCTGATCGAGATCCGCGCGTCCGGAATGCGCACAAAGAGAGCCTCTCTCTCTTTCTCCAAGCATGTCAAACCTGTTGATAGCTGGGGGTTTGCTTAAAATCCCAAGGGACCCGTTCCCACTTGATTCCCTCTCCAAAATCACCTACCAATTCTCATCCATAGAATGGTAGGACCACATATATTCCGCTGTTACGTTAACAATAAACCTATGACAGCAATCCCCTCGTTTCTCTCCAAGAAAATGAGACCTCCAAAATCACTTACCAATTCTCATCCATAGAATGGTAGGACCACATATATTTCACTGTTACGTTAACACTAAACCTATGACAGTGATTCCCTCGTTTCTCCCCGTGAAAACGAGACTATTCCCAAACTCCATTGTTATTGAGCTTAGTGGCGTCTTAACCGGTTATGTCATTGCGACCTCTGAACCAGTAGACAGCTAAGTCTCAATCCCGAGTCCTGTTGACATTTACAAAAGACAGGTCTCGATACTCGTTGACATTTACAAAAGACGAGTATCACCTATTGATTGAAGCTTGGTGGCTTCTCAACCAGTTATGTCATTGCGACCTCTGAACTGGCAGATAGCCAAGTTTCATCTATTATTGAGCTTAGTGGCGTCTTAACCGGTTATGTCATTGCGACCTCTGAACCAGTAGACAGCTAAGTCTCAATCCCGAGTCCTGTTGACATTTACAAAAGACAGGTCTCGATACTCGTTGACATTTACAAAAGACGAGTATCACCTATTGATTGAAGCTTGGTGGCTTCTCAACCAGTTATGTCATTGCGACCTCTGAACTGGCAGATAGCCAAGTTTCATCTATTATTGAGCTTAGTGGCGTCTTAACCGGTTATGTCATTGCGACCTCTGAACCAGTAGACAGCTAAGTCTCAATCCCGAGTCCTGTTGACATTTACAAAAGACAGGTCTCGATATTTGTCGACATCTACAAAAGACGAGTATCACCTATTGATTGAAGCTTGGTGGCGTCTTAACCAGTTATGTCATTGCGACCTCTGAACTGGCAGATCGCCAAGTTTCATCTACCATTGAGCTTAGCGGCGTCTCAATTGGTTATGTCATTGCGACCTCTGAACCAGCAGACAGCTAAGTCTCAATCTCGATGCTTGCTGACATTTACAAAAGGCAAGTATCTCCCCTTTTTAGCCCCGCAAAGGGCTGACTTCGAGACTGGCAACATCTCAATTGGTTATGTCATTGCGACCTCTGAACCAACAGACAGCCATGCCTCATTATCCAAACAAACAACAGACGACAAAAGAAAAATCTTTCTATTAATTCAGAAGGATGGGATACATGGAGGAGCCTATAGGCGTACATGATAAGATCGAATCCGATCTCCAAGAGAAGCTAGCCGCGTCCTCCTGTCATCTTCAGCCTGGGCCAGCGCCTGTGATCTTAGCTCCGCCGCATCGAAGTCCACCGCCTGAGCCAGACGAGCCTCGGTCTCCGCCAAAGTCGCCCTCTGTGATGACTTCCGCTCCGCCAGTTCCTCACTTCGAGCCCTGAGCTGCTTAAGCCGCGCAGACTCTTCATGATGCATCTGTGTAGCTTTGGACAAGAGGAGATTTGCCTTTCGGATCATCTCTTCAGCCCTCTTGATCTTATCTTCAGCGTCAAGAAGAGCACTGTTGGAAGCATCAATTGCACTCCCAACCTCTGCTTCCTCTGCCTCCAAGGACCTCAAGTCAGAGGAGATAGCCTCAACAGCCTCTTGAGCAGCGAGCTGAGCCTCGCGCTTCTGGGCGACAAGACGCGCAAGCCGTTCATCAGCCAAAGACGCTGCGTCGGAACGATGGAAATGGCGCCATTCCTCCACGTCCTTCTCAAGGTCATCTACCAGGAGCTCCAGAGCAGTAGCTTGATGGTACCCCTCAAAGTCCCGGATACACTCGATGCCACGGGAGAGAACCATTTTCAGCTTCAAAAATGGCACAGGCGAGCCCTTCAAGACTAGACCGATAGTCTGCTCCAAACTATTATAGAAGCTGTCGACCAGATTACCGATAAAGTCATTCTCAGCTTCATCAATCCTTGAGACAACCTCGGAGCAATCTACCAACCTAGTCGACACCACCGCGGAAGAAGAAGCGGGAACATCGACAGCAGCAGGGCAAGCCAAAGGTGACCTCGGCGGAGTCCTCAGCGACACCGGCACGCCAGCCACCGCGGAGGTAGGACTGGCAACCACCTCCTGAGCAGCAGGCTCAACTACCAGCGTCGGGGAGGTAGGGCTCACAATCACCCTCAATGCCGTATTCGGCAAGACAGTCTGCACCCCACTCGTTGATATGACTGGAAGTGGGGGTACCTCCGGGACTGCCGCCTCTTCAACCTCAGGGCCCTCCGCTGATTTGGGCTGATAAAAAGGCAGGTCGCCATACAGCGCGTCTAACACAGCTGCGTCTGCCCCGGTCGAAGCGCTCATATCGCCCTTTGACCCTTCAGGAAAACCCTCCGCTTCTTTCGAAGCTGATGCACCTTGGGGACGAATGCCTGCAACAAAACCAAGGTCAAAAAGGAGACGCAACAAATAGGCGAGGACCAAGAGACCTTAGTCTTACCGAAGGCCGATGTCACCTCGTCAGCCGCATCAGAATCCAAGGGTCCCATCGGAAAGTTCTTACCAGACTCAACGCGGATAGCCGGCCCACTCGCCGATTCCTCCGCAGACCACCCGGCAGAGCTGGATGCCATAGGACTTCCTTTAGAAGTCCCAGCGCCCGAAGGGCCAATATCAGCCGCATCACCTCCGGACTCCTCCGAGCGAGCAAAGGAACCAGCTGCACTTCCATAAGTGAACAGGGGATCGTAGTGCTCCCCTTGCTCTCCAATTGCCTCAGCTCCTGCAACAAAGAGCGAATGATGAGTCATGTAAAGCATGCTGAAGGCATATTAGATGGGACCAATCTTACCAGTAGTCGGTTCAGCAACCGACGGCTCAGCCACTAATGGAGCAGCAGAAGGAGGCGCAGCAGAGGGCTCACCCTCCACCACAATGGTAGGAGTCTGGCGACGGGGCTTCTTCGCCGACAACTTCCTACGGGATCCACTCCCACGCTTCCTTTTGAAGTGGACCTCAGAGTCCCCTTCCTCCACTTCTTCCACATGCTGTGGGGGAGTTGTCCCCACTACACCAGATCCGGCTTCACGAGCACCTGCTTCGAGGGCATCGGGTCTTGTCTCTGCCTCGAAGCGAGGGCTCTCTGCATCAGAAGCCTCGCTATCATCCACAGCGATGAACTCCTCTATGCCAGGAACACGGACTCGCTTGCCCTCCATCTTATCAGAAGCCTTCTGCCTCAGCCGATGAGAAATCAACTTCACACCTGAACTATTGGCTTTGAATCCAGGAGGCGTGGAATTCGAAGCTGCATACCATTGGCAGAAACACAGGGTCGTCCATAGGCCGGGATCCCTCAACGGCGTCCGTAGCCACGCTCCAGTGCCATCCGCGGTAAAGAACCGCCAAGCACGAGCCCCATCAATGAGGCTCCCCATGAAAGCCAGGTCCGGATTCGGGTTGCCCACATACAACTGGTCATACCCAAATTGGCGGGCGAACCGGCTCGGAATGTAGGGCTCCATGTAGCAGGTATCCCCACTCCGGTACAGCAGATGCGAGGGCCGGATACAGACCAGCCACTCGAAAACACCCCGACTCATGGGGGACCGACCTGATTCCACGTCATGGAATTCCTCGTTGTATCCTGCACCCCGCAGGCGAGGAAAGCAACGGAATAGGCTATAAGCGTCATAGCGACGCACTAACTTACGGGCCTCGGCCACATAAGTTTTCTGCCACAGACAGCCTTCAAAACGACGGAGAAGCGCCGTTTGAACACCCTGAGGTGGGTCTTCCCCAGCTCCAATCAAACTGGGGCAGTGCAAGGCGAACCACGCCATCAAGTAGGTGTACGGTAAACCTACCCTAGGATTGGGCCCGTCACGAGGCAAGACGGCACCCTTCCCTCGCCTTGACGCCATTGGCCTGCAGAAAGCCTCCGTCAGTACACGAAGGCCCCTCTGAATACAACACACCATGGCCGGGAGAAGACCCAGACGGTGGCCATGGACCAAGCGAACGGCAGGCAGCAGCACATTCGGGTGAACAATGTCACCCGAAGAAGAAGGCACGACACACTTCTTTAACCAGATGGTTAAGAAGCCAGCCAGCAACGCCTTGCGAGACATAGGCCGACGGGCCTGATGGTGAAAGCTCCGAAGAACATCACCCTTCTCGAAAGGACCATCATCTTCTGTCACGACGATGTCCTTTTCAGCACGCACCTCTATCCTCGCCAAGATGTCTTCTTCAGCAACTCCGCAATGAGCTGCCTCGGGCACACTAGTCATGTCCGGGAACAAGTAGTTCCCCCAGCTCTTCAAGCTCTTCAAGCTACCTTTGCCACCGGTGTGGATGCTGGAGCAAATGTGCAAATGGCACACCAATTCCCGATATGTCTCAAGCAAAGCAGGCTCTTGCTTCTCCAAGAGGGCCAGCTCCGCCTCACACGGAAAATACTCTTCATATGGAAGAGACCCGAAGGGCAAAGCAGAGATCTCTCGCATCTCATGCAGGGCCATGCCCAATTCACCAACCGGGGTGAAGAAAGTCCCCGAGGCTGGGCAGTACAACTCAAGAATGGCGTAGAAGCACGCCACCTTCATCTCAATGCCGTAGCAGGTCGCCCTGACGGCCTCATAGAGGTTTAACCTCTCTAATTCCCCCTCAAAATGATTGAGGATATAATTGGTCAACTCCGCCCACCATGACCTAGGAGGGTGGACCCAACCAGGAGCCCTGAAGTCCGTGGCGGGATAGTTCCCGTCAACTTCGCAGAACTGAGTGCCAAAGGTCGGCGCCGCAGCTGGATTCTCTCCTACTGGAAGGTCCCTCGCCACCTTCCCAGGGTATAGCCCTATTATGCTACGAGGATAGCCCGCCCTCGAATAGCCGGTCTGGAATGTCAACCTCCCGACACTTACAGATTCGGCATTTAGGCTCACGCCCCACGCCATCTTCCGAGCCTGAGTCACGCTCGCGAAGGAAGACAAAGCGAAATGCCGCTTAGTAGACGGGAGATAGAATCTCTCGCCGTCCAACTGGAAGATCCACTGGCCTTCACCGGCCTGTAGCTGGCGATCGGGATCAGGTGCAGCATCCCCGAACATGAAGTCAGGCTTTTTGTAAGCCTGACGGTCGATATCTTCAAACGAAGCCGTAGTCAAAATGCTCCGCATGGCCTGCGGGCCACCACTCTGAATGAGCGTATCCCGTACAAGGGGGCTCGGCTCACTGAACAAGGAAGCCTGCCCGATGAACTGCAAGCTGATGCTCCCTGCTCGACTGGTTAAGCCAAATAGACTGTTCTGGAGGCCGGAGGCGTGATGCACTGCAAAAACAAAAAGAAAATGAACTATGATTAGTTCACCAATCAAATCGACGCGAAGACACAAAAATTCGCTAAGGCATAGCCTCGCCCAGTAAGCAGGGACAGCGGGATAATAGCTTTGATAAAAAGCTTCGCTTCACAGATAAGACTGCATCTTTGCAAGAAGTGGCATAGCCCTAAGGGCTGGCGTCATCAAAAGGACGTTATGGATAACAGTCACCCTTCGTGGCTACAACTGAAGGCACACGACCCATATCCTGTTCCTCAACAGGATGAAGATTGCCCAAGCAATGGCTTCCTATGGAAGCCCAAGAGAAGAACTGTTCAGTTCTTACTTCCCTGGTGCAAGCAAAATAGGGAAGTTAAGGGAAACGAGTTCCCTGATAAGGACAGATCATATTCGATCGTCCTAATAGCCGAGTATCGACTCCAAAGGATGAAGACCACTCTCTAATCAGATTAGAGAGTCTCTTACCAGCGATCGGTCGCTCAATGAACGGAGGAGGGCCCTCCGCTGCAGAAGTCGCTGCTTCCTTTCCCGCTCGTCTCTTGGGCGCCATTGAAGAATTACAGGAGTTTTTGAACTCTTGAAAAAGGAAGAAAAGAAGAGTCAAGTACTCTGGAAAATTCAAAGAGAAATGATGATTTTCTCTCAGCCCGATCGGGCTTTTATAGGCCAATCAGCGCCTAAATCAAGGCCTCGAAAAAGGGCACATGCCGCCGTTTCGAATTAATTCGAAACAGTGCCCGAAGCGCCTGAGGCGCTTTCCCAAAAGCGACGGTTCAATCCCACTAAGGGGTTAACTCCGCACAAGAGCAAAGTGCGGACTTCGCGCAATCCTTCAAGGACTTAACCGAAAGATTTGAATTAGCCCTCTAAAGAGGCGCTGACGTGACAGCCTCGCAAAGATCATTCAAAGGAAGGGCTATGCCCGTGCGCAGTTTAGCCCAGCAATGGCCAAACTCTCAGTGAAGCAAGCAAAAATCAAATGATCAGACAAAGAACTTTCATTGATCTAAAAGCAAAGATACATTTGATATTACATCAAAGTTGTGTTTCATACAACACACCAAGTTGCCTAGCAAGGCCATTTGCATAAAAGGCATACAAGCGGTTTTATCTGCTTCCAGACCAGATCAACTGGACACGAAAGGCCTTCCTCCTGCACAAGGCTGTAACCAGTTCTGCCACCGGGACACGGTCATTTTTCTCCACAAAATGGCGGGTCTTATCAGGCCATTTTTTTTGAAGCCTGGCAATAAAAGCTTATCGCCGCCAACACGTCAGATCACCTATAATGGGAACTAGTTTTGATGCTAGTGATCTGACGGGTGTGAGGCCCACTCCCCTGAAGTGGATCGTCCCCGACGAAGGCCACCAAAGTTGAAAGTCGGCAACCAGCCTCACCTCAGATCGAATCATCTCGGATAAGAGGCTGCCAACAGCCTCTGGGACGCGCACCCGCTGCCCCGAATTGTTCCTCCTGCTTAAAAGTAAAGCTTCAACCGGGGAAGCATAAGGCAATTTTATGGCTTCTTCCATCAAGTCACCAGACTGGCAAGCATAGCTCACTGCAAGGCAAATTGAAGCAAGTTAGCAGTTAAGCACAGAAAGAGCTGCAAAAACATTAAGTCAGATTCTTCAGCGGCAAAGCAATCCGACTTCAGCAGAGGACAAGTTCCACCTGCACAGCAACCATGGGCTGGCTCAGCAAACGCCAAGTCCTAGCCTCGCCTATACGGCAAAGTCAGACTGATCTTGTGAAGAACAGTCTCAACCTCACCAATATGGCAAGACTGGCTCAACTATTGAAGAAGCCAAGTCCCAAGTCCTGCCTGTGCAGCGGACTTAACAAGCAACGATCTTTCACTGATCAAGCCAAGATGATAGCTTCACAGAAAACTATGATGAGATCCTTCTCTGCGGCAGCCAATTGCAAGATGAAGAACAAGGGAAGCTAATCCCTGAAGCGAGCTGCCAAAGCTAAATCAAGGGAGATGAGTTCCCTAAAAGCAGTGAAGTCTTTGAATGATCGAGACTTACTGGTCCTTGGCCGGTTAGACAACCAGAGTGGGTTTTCCTACTAATTCAGAGATCTGAGTATCTCTCACAACCAAGAGAAGAGAAGAAAGGCAAGGCACTTCTCTTCAGAGGACCTCAAGTGTCCTATTTATAGGCCCCATGGCCTGAGTGCGATCACCTCAAGCGTGGAAGCACGAGCGCATTCAAGGCATTTACTGCGCCTTGATAACAGGAACGGTTTCCATTGGAACCGTACAAGGGAAGAGAACGTCTCCCTCATAAAAGGCACTTATTGCGCCTAGAAGAAAGGGAATATCCTCCCTTGAAAACGTGCAAATCGGAGAATATCTCCCTCGATCAGCATGAAGAAAGGAGTAATCCTCCTCGTAACTGGCCCACGGCAGTTGGCCTCGGGAAAGCGACAGATGTTCCAGAGCGAACTTACCTAGCCGCGAAGCTACCCAGACGCGAGTCTACATGATTCCTCGGCGAATCTACATCCCAAAGCAGGATTGAAGGCGAAGCTGAACTCAACCATCATGGCGATGTTCATACTCCACACCACCATCACAGCAGTTCAAAGTATTTCGAAATCTGGGCTATTGCAGACTTTCGAAAACTTTGAAGGGGGTCTTGTTGACACTTAAAAAAGACAAGATTCTCATTGGTCCGAACGATGTCTAAACTTGTTGACATTTACAAAAGACAAGGGACAGACGAGCTGAAGACCAGTTTTCACCCACCTCCAAGGGACAAGGAAGCGATGGACTCCACTGATCCAGCAAGCAGAACAGTGAACCCGGATTGTTTCTAACAGACCTCAGCAGGTCTAAAATGCTAGCATTTAGCATTACATTAGCCTAAGGAGATAGCCTCGCTTGAGAGGCTAACATCATCCAGAGCACCGCCAGGAAGCTAACTGATAGCTTCGCCGAAAACCCTCTTTTCGGACTTCGCCGAAAACCCTCTTTTCGGACTTCGCCGAAGACCCTCTTTTCGGACTTCGCCAGGAATTGCCTCTAGCTCCGCTATGAGCCTCAAAGCGGGCAGCTCCGCCATCAGCCTGCTATGGTCAACCTTTGACCAATCAAATCTCCTGATGAGATCGGATTCAATCTAATCAAATCCAATCAGGATTCAAATATGGCAGGTGATTGCCACAATCTCTTGACTCTCTTGAAACGAGTAAGTGGATCAAGGAGAATCAATCAACGATATGGAAAGGATCATAACATATCGGAAAGATCAACCGATTTGCCATTTTCTAGCTCCGCGGAAGCTATTATAGCCTCGCAGCAAGGCTACTTTCCAGATTCAAACAGATTCGGTTCAATCTGTTTCTATATCTTCAAAGGGGACGATTATACCCTTACTTTCCCTATAAATAGCCCGTCAGGGGCACAAGGGAGAGGCATCGGATTGCAGAGGAAGGAGCCATCAATTGCCTTCTGATCGCAAGAATCGATCAATTAGCTTCTTCGACTGAGGCTTCTTCATAACGCACCGTGCGTTCTCGAATTCAGAGACCTTTTAGAGAATTGCTTTCTCTATCCAGGGTGTTGATACCCTAACATCGTCCTTCTTCTCAAGGAATCTCCGGAACCAGGCGAGAAGGAATTCCTTATCGAAGGCGATTTTGAGAAGCAGCAAGAGGGTTCTACCAACTCTCTATTCTCTGATTCCCGGAACCAGGCGAGAAGGGAATCTCATCGCTCGCATCGTCAAAGGGACAAAGTGGTCGCGCGCTGACCAGACTCCTATCGGCACACTTCTCCAGAATCTCTGAGGGGATCTACTTGTAATCTTTTTAAGAATACTTGTAATTTAGCTCCTCAAACTCTTTTTTGTAAGTTTTTCCCCTTTGCAAACATAATGGAAAACAGTGACCTTTTCAATTGGTATCAGAGCTAGCGCTCCTGATATTTAGGTTTAACCACCTAGGAGTGTGATCTTGGTTTGCTAATCTTCATTTGCATCTCATTTGCACTCATATTAGTTTGCACTCATGGCTAGCCCTCCTATGTTTGACCATTTTAGACTTGATGCTTGGAAGGTGGACATGACTAGGCATTTAAAAACTCTAGGTCATTTAGTTTATCAAGCCATCACTATAGAATCCCTCCCTAATAGTAGCAAGCATAAGAAGGCCAATGCACTTGCACTTAAAACACTTAGAGCATCTTTTGATAATAATCTTTTACTTGTTTTTGATAGTTTTGATTCGGCTTTTGCAGTTTGGAGCGTCTTGACATCTCCGGAACTTCCAAGGATCATCAACAATATGAGGAGATCTAGGAGAGATGTATCCGAAGAGCCTTGCTTTATGGCATATGGGAATGACTCTCATGAGGTACATTTGGATTCCCCTCTTAATGATAGCTCTAGTTCATATTGCCATGGTTGTTTTGAAGTTCAAAATTTAAATGTTGAACTTGCTTCTAAGCTTGAAAAATTCTTGGAAAAACATAACTCTTTGAAAGAAAAACATTTTGATTTACAAAAAGAAATGAAAGATTTATGTTCTACTTTTGAAACCGTTTTGCAAGAGAAGGAAGAGATTACTAGTGAATGTGACTCACTAAGATCTCAACTAGACATTGCTTTAAAAGAAATTGATGTTTTAAAAGGTAGAAATGATTGTGATGATATTGTTGAGCACAATGAGATTTTATCCTCAAGATTGGATTGTGTTTTCAAAGAGAACCTTACTTTGAAAATAAAATTGATTCTATTACTAAAGAATTGAATTTGGTTTTGTCTAAAAATGAATCTTTGCAAAATGATATTGATTTGCATGTTTGCCATGCTAGCATTGCTTCTACCTCTAGCACTTCTATTGCATGCTCCACTTTATCTTCTAGCATAGAAAATGATATAAATGTTTTGAAGAAAAGTGTTCATTGTTTGGGCTCCACTTTGAGCCATTGTGCCATGAATCACACACGTTTGGAAACCTTGATTCGCAAGAAACAAGTTCCAACCTTGCATGCACACCCATCTAGGCATACACATGCTTCTCATGATCACCATCATCATATGTATGCTCATGTGTACACATGTACACATTGTGGTCGAAAGGCCACCTTGCTAGATTTTGTTATGATCGCATTTATCATGAAAATTTAGCAACTAATTATGTTTGGGTTAGAAAAGATACTAACCCCCGTGGACCCACAAAGAAATGGGTACCAAGATCCACCTCTTTGACTTTTGATGTAGGTGGGAGCTCTCGCGTCACGTGAGGGTATTGGTGCCTTGAGGTGGATGCGTTCTAAGCCTAAAGAGAATCATTTGGATGCTTCACACTCAAGGAGATTAGGTGGAGAGGACCACCATTGGTTTGGGGAACTAGAGAAGGATCTTCATTGGTTTTGGTATCATTCTCTAACTCCCATTTTATTTGCATGCTTTACATGTTCATCTTTTAGCATGATATGTTTTGTAGTTCATTTTGCTCATGCTATGTTAATTAGAATAGAGATATACATGTTTAGTTATTTGAGCACCCATGTTTCTTATGGATTTACATTTAGTGTTCTCATCTTGTTTAAGCTAACATGTATGCCCTAGATCTAATGCACATGCATATGCATAATGATCATATGATATTCATGATTCCATGATTTGTGTTTTAATGATTCATGTTTTGATTTGAATGATAATTATCATGACTATTAGAACATGTGATTTGTATTATGATCATATGGATGTTTATGATATACCTTGTGTGCATTTCATCATTGCATACTATTCATTCTTTGATCGATCAATTCTCATACAACAAGGTTGCATTGCGCACCTCTAACCCATTCAAGGGGAATTGGGAGGAAGGAGTTCAGAACCCTTCACGGGGTATACGGCTCTTAGTCTTGTTTTGAGAGATCGTTGCATCATACATCCATTTTAGTCATTAATACTTCATATTTTTGATTATTATGACTATATTTAGCATATTGATTTTTAACCCGTTTTATGCTTCATGTTTTGACTACTTGCTTGAATGATAGTTTTCATTAAGACTAGGATTCATACTTGTACAACTAGTGAGCTACAAATAGACCTTTATATGTTTGTGCTTAAACGCTCATTTGTATTCATTTGATGTACTAGTATACTCTAGTTTTGATGATACATGCATTTGACTTGTATTCACATTTGTGTTTTATGATTTTGAGTTTTGACTTCATGTATATGTCTATTTTGTCCAAACTATTAGCTATACATGTACATCCTTGAGCCACGTGCCTTCATGCATATACACTTGTGGACTCACTATGTTTGGGATATGTATGTATACTTTAGTTTGTACATGACATACATATGCCTTGAAGTTCAATTCGTTTTGATGATTTTCATATTTTTTAAGTAATTTCAATCAATAATGAAAATCTAAGTTTTCATGTGTTCGTGTTTTCAAAGGAATTTCATTTGAGTTTGAATGCAAAATTTTCATGACAATGTATTTCACATTACACTTGTTCACTCAATTTATTATGTTTCTCATGATTGTGTTTTCATGAGTATGATATGGACTTTATGGAATTCGAGTGTTTAGTGATCATGTGATTTTCATGTTTTATGAAAAATATTTCTGTGTTATTCCTTGCTTGAAGGATTTCGTATTAGTTAACAAATTTTCCATTTAACTAGTTGCGATATTCCTTTCCTTGGTAGTGATTTTCAAACGAACTATAATTTCAAATCTATTTTGAAAACCCCTACCATCTATGGGCGGTTGGATGGGAGATCATGTTCTTGCATGCTTTATAATGAAAATCCTTTTTATCTTGAACCATGATTGGGTGGTAGTTGATATGAGTCATACACTTGATCTTATTATTGTTTCAATTGGTATCTTTAAATTCTTTCAATTGGTATCAATCTTGACATCTTTTTGTATACTCATATATGTTTTGTTTTATATATGTATGCTTACACTTCATATAGTATCAATTTCAATTGTATCTATTTCTTACATACATATATAGATGATTTATTTGTGCTTATTATATCCCTATATCTTAAAGCACAAATTTTGGTTATGTTAAGCTTGAGTTTTTCAATTGGCATCCTTATACAAGCTTTATCATAATTTTTAAAGATTGCTAAGCTTGAATTTTTTTTGTTTCAATTGATTTAATTTTCAATTGGTGTCTTATTTCAAGCATATGCATATTTTCCTTTGGTATTTCATAAAGGGGGAGAAGACTCATATTTCATTTTGGTATCTAGTTTTGTATTCTACTCCCTAACTTTATGATGAAAAATGATGATTATTAATTTTTTTTGGTATCATATGCCTTTTAAAGATAAATATCTTCAATTGGTATCAAGATGCATGTGTTTTTCAATTGGTATCTAGATGCATTTGTTTACTCTAAATTGGTATCAATGTGTTTTTCAATTGGTATCATGTGTTTTATTTTCAATATGTTTGTTTTACTATTGGTATATGTTTTAAATTCAATTGATGTCAATATGATCATAATTTGTTCTCAATGCCCTTCTTACTTTCATTTGGTAATTAGTAGGCATTTCTTAAATGTTTTTATAATCACTTTCTATTGATATCATAATGCACTTCATTGACATATTTTTTAATTGGTATCATTCTTGGTTTCACCCCTTGAAATAGTTTATTGATTCTTTGTTTCAATTTTGGGGGAGAAGAATTGTATCTATTTTGTTTTCACCCCTTTGTTGATGATTGACAAAAAGGGGGAGAGGAACTTGGTGTTAATATGCATGTTTAAGATTTGTGATTTATTTTGCATGAGTTTCTAGTCTCAGTTTTGTTTTTACTTTAATTTTTATTGGTATCAAGAGCTTAGTTTCGTTTTCATCTTCATTAGTATTTCATTGGTATCAAGAGCTTTAATTTTTTGTTTGGTATCAAGAGCTTTGTTTATATGCATTTAATTGTTTATGCACGTATAAGCATTATCATGTTTATTGTTTTTCTCTATGCATGAGTTAAGGGGGAGCTTCCTTGAAGCTTTACTTTAATCCATGCATATATAACTCCATGAGTTTTGTCATCAACAAAAAGGGGGAGATTGTTGGCCCAAAGGCCTTCCACTCCAGTTTTGATGATGATTAACTCATGTAGTTATATGTACTAATAATCTTGTGATTTTAGTTTCAGATCCTTAATCAAGATATTAGTTGGTGTTTAGCTTCAACAAGATAATTTGGAAGCTTGCACATGTTGATTCAAGAGCCCGCACATCAAAGATGATATATTGCATTTGCTCGGTGAATCAAAGGAGTTTTTGGATCGAGTCAACTTGGAGATTGCGCTCTACAAGAAGACTTAGGTATCCATAGTTTTTAGTTTGGGTTTAGATCTTAATTGTAAAGATTAGTATAGTATGATAAGCTCAAGTTCACAACACACATGTTTCACGTTTTGAATATTTGTTTTAAGTTTTTGGTTTAACCGATCTTGGTTTTCATGAATAGATTTTATATCACAACAAGTTTACATGGTTTATGTATATTAGATTTGTTCTATATACATGCATGCTTCAATTGTTTAGACAAACTTTATTTGATAATCTATTCCATGTGTTTTATGTTTTGGTATTTACAACAAAACATATTTTTGGACTTAATGACAAAAATCATGATATATATGTTTCTTGTATATTGGATTTCTATTCATATACAATATGCTTCAAAGTGTTTAAATATCATATTTTTGTATCATGGATAAGTTTTAGACAATGTGTATTTTCTATTCAAAATACAAGGTTTTAGAAAATACGGTTTTTGGTTTTTGGCAAAATTTCTATGACACAAAAATAGTCAAATATGTTTGAAATTTGTGTTAGGATTTTTAACACAAGTTTGTATTTCAATATAAAATGATAAAACTATTTTTGTGGAATTTTAGAGATTTTGTGGGATTTATTGGAATATTTTTTACCACTGTTTTTCTGACCCATTTATAGGCTGACAGGCCTGGTCGGTCGACCGAAGCGGTCGACCGCACCAAGGGCCGGTCGACCGGTTCGGTCGACCGACGTGCACAGACCTGTGCACGTCTGCAGCCCAATGGGCCGGTCGACCAAAGCGGTCGACCGACGGAGAGCTGTTTGCTCTCAGGAATTTTCGGTCGACCGGACCGGTCGACCGGTAGCTGTAACGTTCGAAAATTCGAACGTTGGACGGTCGACCGGGCCGGTCGACCGGAAGGCTATTTCTGGCATATTTTCTGTAAACGGCTAGTTTTCCAAATTGCCTATAAATACCCCATTTGTAAGAGTTTTTCTTTAAGAATTTTTGGGCTAAAATTTTCTATCTCTCTGGTGTTTTTGCTGCAAGAAAAATAGGTTTTTGGATTCAAAGTGAACAATCTTTTGTGTTTTTGATTAGGGTTTGAAAAACCAAAGAAAAGGGATTTTGGGAAAAGCTTTTGTTTGAACTTCTATATCTTGATTTCATTTGTTTCCCAAAGGTTTTTTCTTTGAGTTGCTGGTTTCATATCCCTTGGTTTTCTCCACACTTGAGCTATAATCTACTATCTATATCTATAGGATATTTGTGTGGGAAGAAGAAGTTGTTTGTGGTTGTTGTTGTGACCACCAAGTTGTAACCCAATCTTTTCTTAGCTTTGTGCTTTGGGTTGTATCCCTCTAGTTGAGAGGTGATCCTTGTATTGATTGGTGATTGGGAGTTTTTGCCTCAAGGAGAAGGTAGTGATTGTTGGTGTTTGCCTCAAGGAGGAGGTTGTGTTGGTTGGCTTGGATTTGTGCCTCAAGGAGGAGGTTGTAAAGAGAGGAGTTGGGTACTCTTTGTAAAGGGTCCTAGGTGGACGAGCTAGTGAAAATCCTTCGTGTGTCGAAGGCGGGGATGTAGAGCTGGGTGCTCGAACCTCGATAACATATCCTAGTGTTTGCGTTTGATCTATTGGCTCTCTATCTCTCTCTCTTTACTTTGTGCCTTGCATTTCTACTTATTTTGCTCATTCATATTGCTTGGCTTGGTTGTGTGTGCATCACTTGTTGATCACACTTGAGTGTATTTGCTTTAAGTTTTTAAATTCCGCATTTAGTTCATAGATTAGCATTGTCACCTATTCACCCCCCCCCCTCTAGGTGACCTTTTCAAATGACATGTCTTACTTTGCGAACGCCATGAGATTCGTGGACTCGCAATTTGGGACACTATTTGCGAAGTTCGATATGCTTGGTCCAGATCCCACGACCATTGCTCGTCCTCTTCCATCCTCCGGCCCTCCATTTCCTGCCAGAGACCCTACTGCTGTTTCACCTCCACAGCCAGGCGTTGCTGGCATCGATCCAGAGGAGGCAGGTCATGAGGATGATGATGATGATGATGATGAGACGATGGCAGAGGGTGACGCTGAGGAGAGTTCGTCTGAGGAAGACGATGCTGAGGAGAGTTCATCTGAGGACGATGTTGCTGGTGGTGCTGAGTGACCTGCCCCTTTTGATGATGTCAAAAAGGGGGAGAGTTATCTGTTGAGAGAGACTCCATATTTTGTGTACTTTTATTTTGTAGTATTTTCTGTTGTTTGACATCTTTATCTTGTATTTATGTTTGTGTGGACATGTACTTGTTTATGTTGGTTATGCTTTGTGGACATGTGTGTTTCATTTCTATTTTATGACATGAGTATTTTTATCTAGCATGGATATATGTGTTGTGGATGTGTTGTGAATTATCACCCACCATTTTTTTGTGATATTTATCTATGCCTGAGTATGATTCTTTTATATGCATGTGTTGAGGGGGAGCTTCACTTGAAGTCTCTACCCAAAATATTTGTGATAACTATATATGTTTTGTCATCATCAAAAAGGGGGAGATTGTTGGCCCAAAGGCCATTAGCCCAATATCCCGTTGAATATTTTGATGATAACAAACCATATTTAGTTATGTATTTAACAAATTTTGTTTAAAAGAATTTTAGGTTAAAATAAGTTGTTTTGACGGCTCCACTATCAAGACTCACAAGTTTGGACGTCGCCTAAGATTTGCATCCCTAAGCTAAGCACATTAGAAAGCTTCGGGAACAAGTTTTTGAAGAAAAGACCAAGTCAAGATCAAGACAATGGAAAAGTCCAAGTTTTGTATTTTTACTTTTCTTTTAGACTTTTTGTCAAAACTAGATGTTAGAAGTAGAGTTATGGGATTGTCACTCACACACACACTTTTGTTTGATTTATGGCTTCAAAAACAATTTCCATTTCCAACTTAGTTTTATAGGTAACACGTTTGGAAATTTGTTTTTAGAAACTTTAAGCTTTTAGAAAAACAAATTTTTTAGAAAAACAAGTTTTTATCAAGAGAAACTTTATCAAAATGTTTTAACATGTTAGGGTAGTGACATATGGTCATACTCCTATTTTTATAAGGTCCAAAACCCCAAGCCACATGACCAAAACCAAAAATCCCAAGTTCTGGTTTCTGCAGTTCTGATTTTTCAGAACTGACAGGAGCCGGTCGACCGTCCCGGTCGACCAACGTGCACGCTGTGCATGTGTATACGTCGGCCGACCGCTCGGGTCGACCGGGGCACTTATAGTGCTCTCTGTTTGTTCGGGTCGACCGGGGCGGTCGACCGTAGTCCCCCAACGGTCAAAAATATGACCGTTGGTGGTCGACCGGCCCGGTCGACCGTCAGCTGTCAGAAATTCTGACAGACTCCAACAGCTCTATTTTTTCTGACAGATTTTGTTGGGATCTCACCCCAACGAATCTCTCTTGCTGTTTTACCCAGTTTTTCAACCCCTATAAATAGTGGGTCACTTCAACATGATAAGACAACTATTCCTGAACATTTTACAAGAGATTTTCATAAGAATTTCAAGTCTTCATTTTAGAAAAGATTTTCAAAGCCAAAATTTCCATACACCCTTTTGAAGCCATACCTCTACTTCTCTCTAGATTTTGCACTACACAATCCCAAATTTCTACATCTACATATTGGTTATAGGATTGTGCAAGTGAGCTATTTTGTGATCAAGTGTGATCATTTTCTTCTTGTGTGAAGTTGTAGAGGCATCGGCCTCAAGGCGAGCTAGTGTGCTCCGGGTGGTGTTGCGGCATCACAAGAGATAGGACAAGTGTGTCCTTGTATTGGAGATCCGGTGGGATCAACAATAGTGAAAATCCTTCAAGTGTGAAGGCGGGGACGTAGGCTCGAACCTCGGAAACATATACTTGTGTTTGCGTTTGCTCGAATTTTCTCTAAACTCAACTCCTTTATTTCTTGCACTACTTATTGTGTTCATTGCTAGTCTTTTAATTTGAGCAATTTGTTAGTAGAATTTTTAATTCCGCATTATTGCCACATTTCATATAGCCATCACCTATTCACCCCCCCTCTAGGTGATTTCAGAGCTCTCTTATTCGAGATACACTTATTTGCGGTGGGGATCCACACACCACGAGGAGCATTTTGACTACAGCTCCTCTTGAAGATGTTGACCGTCGATCCTATAGGAAGCCTGACTTCATGTTCGGGGATGCCGCACCAGATCCTGATCACCAACTACTAGCCATGGAAGGGCAGTGGATTTTCCAGTTGGATGACGAGAAGTTCTACCTTCCGTCCAACAAGCAACATTTCTCATTGTCTTCCTTCCAGTGCATGACGCAGGCTAAGAAGATGTCGTGGGAAGTGAGCCGGAGTACCGACTCTGTCCACATAGGGAAATTGATGCTTCAGTCTCCTGGTTATGCAAGAGCAGGGCCTCCTCATTGCATAATGGGTCTACATCCTGGGAATGTATCGCGAGAGATCCCAGTGGGAGAAAATCCTGCAGTGGCGCTGACCTTTGGCAACCAATTCTGCAAGGTCAATGGGAACTACCCAGCCACTAACTTCAGGACTCCAGGCTGGATTCACCCTCCGAAGGTGTGGTGGAGGGATTTAATTGCATACGTCCTCGCTCATTTCGAGGAAGATCTGGAGAGGCTGAACCGTCATGAGGCCGTCAGGGCGACCTGCTATGGCATTGAGATGAACATGACGTGCTTCTACGCCATCTTTGAATTGTACCGCCTAGCTTCAGGGACTTTCTTTACCCCTGTTGGCGAACTGGGTATAGCTCTGCATGAGATGTGTGAAGTCTCTGCTCTGCCTTTGGGATCTATCCCATATGAAGAATACTTCCCGTGCGAGGCGGAATTGGCGCTTCTGGAGAAGCAGGAGCCTGCCTTGTTCGAGACCTACCGGGAGTTAATGTGCCATTTGTACATCTGCTTCAGCATGCGCAGAAATAGTAAGGGGACTTCCTGTAGCTTGAAGAGCTGGGGAGATTACTTATTCTCGGATATGGGGAATACTCCTGAAGCGGCTCACTACGGAGTTGCTGATGAAGACATCTTTAGCCGTATGCAACGGCACTCCCAAGGGACCTAGTTGTGAAAGAAGATGAAGGTCCCTATGAAAAGGGTGATGTCCTTTGCAATTTCTATCATCAGGCTCGTCGACCGATGTCTTGGAAGGCACTGCTGGCTAGTTTCTTAATAATTTGGCTGAAGAGGTTCATAATGCCATCTTCTTCAGGTGACGTCATTCATCCGAATATACTGCTGCCCGCTGTTCGTTTGGTCCATGGTCATCCTCTGGGACTTCTTCCGGCCATGGTGTGCTGTATCCAGAGAGGCCTTCACACATTGACGGAAGGTTTCTGTAGGCCGCCCTCAGCGAAACGTGGAAAGGGGACCACTTCACCCCGTGACGGACCTAATCCCAGAATAGGTTTGCCGTATACCTATTTGATGGCGTGGTTCGCCCTGCACTGTCCCTCTTTAATTGAAGCCGGAGAGGATCCTCCATAAGGTGTTCGGACGGCACTTCTCCGCCGATTCGAAGGATGCTCATGGCAGAAGACTTACGTGGCTGAGGCCCGTAAATTGGTGCGTCGCTATGATTTCTATTGTCTCTTCCGATGTTTCCCCCATATTCGGGATGCAGGCTATGACGAGGAGTTCAAAGAAGCGGGGGAAGGGCAGTCGTCCCTGAGCCGGGGAGTTTTTGAGTGGCTGGTCAGCATCCGGCCCTCACATTTATTATACCGGAGCGGGGATACCTGCTACTTGGAGCCTTATGTTTCAAGTCAGTTTGCTCGACAGTTTGGATATGACCAACTGTACGTGGGCAACCCAAATCTCAATCTGGCTTTCATGGGGAGTCTCATTAATGGAGCCCGTGCCTGGTGATTCTTCATTGCAGGCTGTACCGGGGCGCGGCTGCGTACGACGTTGAGGACTCCCAATCTTCTAATGACCCTGTGCTTCTGCCAGTGGTATGAAACTTCAACCTCCATACCCCTTGGATTCAATGCTAACAGTTCTGGTGTGAAGTTAATTTCTCAGCGGCTAAAGTGGAGGTCTCTGAGAAACGAGAAGATAAAAGGGTTCGCGTTCCGGGCATAGAGGAATTTGTCGCTGTCGATGACAGCGAAGCCTCGGATGCTGAGAGTCCTCGCTTTGAAGCGGAGGGAGGTAGGTGCCGAGACTCTTGCAGCTGGTTCTGACGTGATGGGGACAGTTCCCCTAAGGCATGTAGAAGAAGTGGAGGAGGAGGGTCCCGACGCCCCTCTCAAGCGCAGACGGACAGGTGGATCTCGTAGGAAGCAGTTGGTTAAGAAACCCCGTCACCAAGCTCCTACGATTGTCGTAGAGGGCAAACCATCTGCAGCATTTCCTCCTGCTGTCCCATTAGTAGTTGTTTAACCGTCGGTTGCTGAACCGACTACTGGTGAAGTTGCTCCAGACTTAGGTAAGATCAGCTTCGTCTTTGTAATATACCTTCTATGTGTTCCGGACAGCTCATTATTTGCTTTATGATGTAGGGACTGAGGCGGTGGCAAGCCTGAGAGCTGAGGCCGTCGGAGAACAAGGGGAACATTACGATCCTCTGTTCACTTACAAAGAGGGTGATGAGGCCGGCTATTTTGCCGTCTCAGAGGAATCCGGAGGTGATGCAGCTGATGTTGGTCCTCCGGGTGTCGGGACTTCGAGGAGAAATTCTGACACTTCTAGCTCCCTTGATTGGAAAACGGAGGGTTCGGCGAGCGAAAGCGGGCCGGCCATTCGTATTGACTCCGCTAAGGATTTTCCAATGGAGCCCGTAGAGACTGATGCGGCTGCCAAGACATTTGAGGCGACATCATCTTTTGGTATTGTTTCGGCCTTATGACTTTTACTACCTGTTGTGTCCTGTCTAAACACAGTCTAGTTGCAGGTGTTCCGCCTCTAGGTGCGTCAACTTCAAGGGAGCCGACCGATCTTCCCAAGGGGTCAAGGGGTGACATGAGCACTTCGACCGCGGCGGATGCTGCTGTGTTGGATGCTTTATGTGGTGACCTGCCTCCTTATCGGCCTGAGCCAGCCAGAGAAAAAGAGGTTGAAGGGACGGTAGTCACGGAGGCAACTTCACTCCCAACTATATCGACGAGTGACGTGCCGTCAGTTTTACCAGGCGCGGAGCTGAGAGTGATTACAAGTCCTACTTCCCCAACACTGGTGGTTGAGCCTGCTGTCCAGGAGATGGTCACTAGTCCTACCTCGGCGGTGGCTATTGTACTGGTTTCAATGAGGACTCCGCCGAGATCACCGATGACCTGCCATGCTGCTGCAGCCAGTGTTCCCATTGTTCCTTCCATGGTAGTGCCAACAAGGCTGGTGGAGTCTTCTGAGGCTGCCCTTCTGCCAGAAGTGACCGAGGTTGAAAATGATTTTGTAGCTGACATAGTCGATAGCTTTTATAAGGGCTTAAGGCGATCCATCGATCTGGTTTTGAAAGGCTCGACTATGTCGTTTTCTACTTTAAAGGTGGTCCTCTCTCGCAGTATTGAAAGTATTCGGGACTTTGGAGGGTATGACCAGGCCACTGCCTTGGAACTCCTGGAAGATCAATTTGAGAAGGACGTAGAGGAATGGCGTCGTCTTAGCCGTTCAGACCTGGAGTCTTCGGTTAATGAGCAGCTTGCGCACCTTGTCGCTCAAATGCATGAAGCCCATCTTGCTGCTCAGGAAGCTGCTAAGGCTATTTCTTCTGACTTGAAATCCTTGGAAACAAGGCAAGTGGAGGTTGGAGATGTCATTGATGCTTCCACCAGTGCTCTTCTTGACGCTTGATTGGTCACTAATGTTGCATATTTAGTATCATATTTTCATACTTATTATAGAATAAAAGCCTGCATTGTCCTAATTAATTGTTTAATTTATTTGCAGGCCCAATCTTTAAGGAGATGAAGAGAAATGAGCCCAAAGCCCACCAAAATTCTGAATTAAATCAGAATTAATTCGCACTCAGTAAATCAGGGCAAAATCAAGAGGTTGAAAATCGGTTGAGAAGAATCCTCTCAGAATCGATCGGTTAAAGCCAAGAATCCAAGGCCATTTCGTCAGAATCCGGGACTCAAACTGAAAAACCAACTCTAGATAAAGTCAGAGGGCGAAACCAGGGCAACCCACCAATAGGGTGTGGCCACCTGGCCACACCCTGGCCGCGAAAACGCGGCCCAAGCCGCGTTTTCGCGGCATTGTTGGGGAGTTAGGGGGAGCGTTTGCTCCCCCGATCTCCCCGGGATCCTGCTTATTGGGTTTTCTGCCTATAAAAGGCCATTCTTTGTGCTGAAAATGGACGACAATGCAGAGTTAGGATTTAGACTAGTTTTTCATTTCTTAGTTTAGGTTTTTGTTTTTCTTGTTCATTTAATTTTAGTTTTTATTTATGTAATTCAGAGGAGATCGACTTTCATTGAAGAACAAGAATGAAGCTTGAGCTAAAAGTGACAATGGTGTAAGGTTTATTTCTTTTCTTTGATCGTTATGAAATCGAATCGATGTTCTTTCTTCGTATGTACTTCTTTTTAGTTTTCTTCTTCTTCTTCTTTTCTACTTCACTTTTCTTTTTGGTACAACTGTCTTCCAAGTGAGTCTAAAGCATCGAAAGAGCCTTGCCTTTGCGAGTGCCACCGATAGCTCATGACGATGGAATTGTGAGTCTCTCTGTATCATTTCATGCTTGAGTATCTTGATGATGTAATGTGGAAGAGACCAAAAATCGACTCTTATGGGCTATGCGCTGATTGCCTCCAATTCAAGGTAACATCGTCGCAAAGACTCAAGGTAAGCTTTTGGTGGAAAGAAGGTGAGTAATTATTTGTATTTCTTTTCTTTTATTTTTGTAAATTAAATCACAAACACCATATCTTCCAAATCACTTCTTTCCCACTTCTTTGTAAATAATCATTTGTACATAATCGCTTTCTTCGTTTTCTGATTTTCTCCACTTCTTCATTTCTCATTTTCTTTCTAACTTTAACCTTTAACTATTCTTTCATTTTTATAACTTAAAAACAAAGAAGAATCTTCGTTCTATCTTCATTAAGATTTCAATAAAGAAACGTAAACGCTTCTATCTCAAAACCCTCCTTGTGGATCACGACCCGCATAGCCACTTGCTATAGCGGAAGAATTGAGCACTTGCACATCTTTAATCTTAAGTTCTGAAATCCAGTATTTTGTGTGCAGGTTTTGCCTCAATTAAATTTTGGCGCCGTTGCCGGGGAGGGTAACGTTTCTATTGAAATCTGAATTTTTATTGAAAATTTTTTAGAAATAAAACGAATTTTCTTCTTTGTTGCAGGTTATATTGCAAGCAAAGCAGAAAATTAAAGTTGCAGTAACATATAAGTGGCTTTGGGCCTCTGCTCTAGAAAGCAGAGACCAAGTGCCCTCTGCTTTGCCGCGGATCGCGGCCAAAGCCGCGAAAACGCGGGAAAAAGGAGTGGACTACTAACTGTCTTTTTGCAGGGCTGGTTGCTTTGTAAATTGTAGTTTTCTGTAACTTTACTTTTTCTTATATGTCATCACATAAGCCTGCTAATAATCAACAGTAAAACATTTGTTGAAAAGATAAAAAAATTGATTAGACGTTTGCATTTTAGGCACGCGTCTTTTCAATTCATTTATTTTTACTGTTGAAGAGTGCTGGAGCAAGGTACGTATGCATTGCATTTAGCATAGGACTCACTTCTTAGTTGATTTATATCGCTTTGAGTGAATCTTATTTATCTTGTACACTTGCACAAATTGATTTTAAGGGCACCACCCATTAACAAGATAAGGTGGGGATTTAATCACCCTTCCTTAGCCCAAAAATCAGATTCCAAGCACTCACTAACCCAAGCCTAACTAAAAATGAGTAGACGTTGGCCCTAGGGACATCTCAGACTCAATTAGGAGATTATCCTAAGGGGGAAAGGTGTTAGAATTTGACTCTTGCTAAATCAGTGTCTAGGAAAGGGATTAAGGGCCGAAAGCCCGAAGGTTGGTGGTTATTTAATTAAGGAACGTCTTTGACGGAAAACCTCCCACCAACCTTGCCCTGACCTGGCTGATTAGCTTGTGGTCAAGGTCTGCATTGAACCTCCCGTGGACAGTCTAATCAGTTAGGAGTCATCTAGGTCATAGGTCTACCCTAACTTAGTTAGAATTTTTTCCTTTTATTTGTTTGCTAATTTGTTTGTTTTTCTTTGTTTGTATTCTATTGTGTGATATGGCTTATAATAATAATTTTTCAAACTTTAATAATAATCCATATTACACATCGAATTCTTTTTCGGATATTACCAACCCGGCATATCATAACTTTAACCAACCTAGTGTGCCGGATTGGTCTTATCCGAATGAATATAACCCATGCCCCCATCATATGACTATAATTTCCAGAATGATTTCAACTCTTCACAGAGTCAGTGGGGATTCACCTCCCCCGAGCATAATTATCAACCAACTTGTCCTCCTTCTCCACCTAGTCCACAATATTTTCAAGATTCATACTCAGTTCCACCCGTCCAAAATAGGAAACCATCAATTTTGGAAATGAGTATGCGTGAGTCCAAACACAAATCCCAAAATCTGATGGACTCACAATTATTGGCCCAAGGTTACAATCACCCATGATTAGTGTATTTTGATGATTACAAACCATATTAGTTATTTGTACTAATAACATTTGTTGTTTAAGTGTGTTTCAGATTTCTATTCATTCTAGAAGTCTTCTCTCACAAATACAAGGATTTGGACTCAAGTCAACTCCAATTGGGCTCAAGGAACAAGTGTTGAAGATCATATGAAGAAGCCTATTGAAGATCTTGAAGTCCTTAGAAACATTGTAAGAAATAGAATGTTAAAGTTTGAGTATATGAAATTTGGCTCTAGGATTTGCACACACACTTGTTTCATATATTTCCTATATTTTGAAAATGGTTATTTCTAAGTTATATGCCTTAGTTTATATATACATGTACCAAAAGCTTTATATCTTGAAAATCTTGTTTAAAAACATGTGTATAAACTATTTTCTGCATAATACTTAGCTATATATATTTTTAAAATATTTCTCAAAATTTTTCTAACTCAAAACCAGCCCAGTTTTCTGTTTCAGGCAACTCCGGCCGACCGGCCCGGTCGACCGGCGATGTGTCTGGACATGCACTGTTTGTGCATGTCTGTCGGTCGACCGGACCGGTCGACCGACGGAGAGCAAATTGCTCACAGGTTTCTTCGGTCGACCGGACCGGTCGACCGGTAAAAGGAAACTGTGTTTCCTCTTTTGGGACGGTCGACCGGACCGGTGGACCGAGAGCCAACGGCTCTTTGCAGCTGGGCTTGCGGTCGACGGACCGGTCGACCGCCAAGCCTGCTATAGCCTAACGGCTCTTTCCTCTTTGGGCTATTCTGAAAATCTGTTTTTCTTTTCTGCTTTAACAGATTTTTGGAGAGTTGTTGGGGAGCTTTTGCAGGTCAAATTAGGTGTAAAGAAATTGTTTTTAACCTATTTTTCAAACCCTATAAATAGAGGTGAAGTCTCTCTTGCATATCACTTTGAAAAATCCTCAAGTTTGTGTTGTTTTCAAAAGAGAAAAGAAAAGAGTTTAAAGCTTTCATTCCAATTCTTCTTGAGCTTGTTTTTCAGTTGTGTTTGATTACTAATATCACTCTACAACTGAAGTTTTTCTCACCACACTTCATAGAGCCAAAAATCCAATACTCATTCTATAGTGAAGTTGTAATTGAAGTGAGAGTGTTTGTAAAAGAGTTTGAGAAATAGTGTAGTGATCTTGTTGTGATCACTTTGTTCTTGTAATCCTTTCCTTGTGGAGCAACCTCTTTGGTAGAGGTCCTTTGTACTCGGTGGAGCTCGGTGCTCGGTCTTCGGTAGACCAAATTGTAAAGGCGTCCTCGGTGGATAGTGGAAACCCTTCACGGAGGTGAAGGCGGGGAGTAGAGCGGTGGCTCGAACCTCGAAACAAATATTTGTGTTTGCGATTGCCTTTGCGTCCAATTCTTACTTTAAATTCCTCTAACACTTTATTGCTCTTTATTACTTGCTTGTGATCTTGTATCTTTCTTGTGCTTTTAATTCAAGCTTGTAATTCTTGTGATATATTGTGTGCATCTCATTTCTCATCATCATACTTTGCCTTGATCAATCATATCTCAATACAACAAGGTTGCATTGCGCACCTCTAACCCATATCTAGGGGAATTGGGAGGAAGGAGTTCAGAACCTCGCAAGAGGTATTCGGCTCTTAGTCTTGTTTTTGAGAGAATGTTGCATCATTCATCATACTTAGTTTAAAAAGATCATTAGATTAGCAATTACACCTATTCACCCCCCTCTAGGTGTTTTTCAATTGGTATCAGAGTTTGGACTTTAGGATTTGGTTTAACAACCTTAGAGAAGATCCTAATTTGCTAATCATTTCATTCATATTCATATAGTAAAAATGGCCGATGGAATTAAGACCCCTCCTAAGTTTGATGGACTTAACTTTCCCATATGGAAAGTTAAGATGACCGTGTTTTTGCAATCTCTAGGTAGCCGAGTTGCAAAAGCCGTGACTAAGTCCTTTAGTGTACCCCCCGGTGACGAATCCACTTGGTCCGAAATAGAGACTAAGGAATTCGATGCCAATGCCAAAGCTCATTATGCACTCCTACAAGCCCTAAATGAGGATGACATAGCTAGGGTTATCCATTGCAAATCCGCATATGAGATTTGGTCACACTTGATAGTCACACATGAGGGGACCTCACAAGTAAAGAAGGCTAAGATTGACCTTCTTCGGTCCTAATATGAAACATTTAGCATGCAAGACAATGAAACCATAGATGATATGGTTACAAGATTTACCAAGATTACTAATGGACTCTCTTCTTTAGGTGAAGATATCAACAATGATCAAAGAGTAAGGAAGATCATCCGGGCTCTTCCTCCTTCATGGGAAGTTAAAGCAACAACCTTGAAGGAACTCAACGACAATGAAGAGATGGAGCTTATAGGTCTCATTGGGAACCTCAAAACCCATGAGATGGAAAGGAAAGCAAGGGAGGATATGGCTCCCTCCAAGAAGAAGACGATCGCCTTCAAGAGTCATGCCATACACTCCGATGAAGACGATGAGGAAGAAGATGATGAGGAGCTCTCACTCCTTGTAAAGAACGTCCGGAGGATGTACAACAAGGCGAAGTACCAAGGTAGAAGAAGATGGCAAGGAGGCAAAGAAGAAAGGAAAAGCACTTGTTTCAATTGCCAAAAGCCCGGACACATTGTTGCGGAGTGTCCGGACAAAGCTAAGCCCTCCACTTCAAAGAAGCCTTACAAGAAGAAGGCTATGAAGGCAACTTGGGATTCGGAGACCGAATCCGAAGAAGAGATCGACACCGCCAACATGTGCTTCATGGCAAATGAAAGCACAAGCAAGGTAACCTCTTCCACCCCTCTTGATGATGAACTCTCCATGGATGAACTAGGAGAAGCTTTTGTTGAGTTGTCACAAAATTATGATTTCTTAAAGAAAAAGTATTTAAAAATGAAAAAGGAAAATGAATCTTTAAGTCTTCAAGTTTTTACTCTTACAAAGGAAAAAGATGATTTGGTTTCCACCTTGGCCACTACTAAAAATGATTTTGAAAAATATAAGATTTCTTGCAAAGGTAAGGCCCCACTAATTGATTCTAATGAAGTTTCTATGCTTAAGGAAAGATTAGACTCATTAAGTGTTGTTTTGAAAAATTGTGAATTTAACAAGAAGAAAATTGAGGCTATGTTTTCTAAGAAACAAGCCCCAAAGAAAAATGCTCATGCTCATGTTCATGTTCATGCTACACAACCTAAACAACATGGCAAAACCCCAAAACATGCTCACACTACACATACACATCATGCATTCATGTATGGTAGAGTGTTCTCATGTTCACATTGTGGACGGAAAGGGCACTTAGCCAATTTTTGCTATGATAGATTAAATGTATCACGTCATAATGTTTGGGTTCGAGGCACTAACTTTCAAGGACCCAAGAAAGTTTGGGTACCAAAATCAACAATTATGTTAAATGATGTAGGTACTTTCCAAAGCCCAACGACGTAGAGGATTGTGGTATCTTGATAGCGGTTGCTCAAGGCACATGACTTGGGACATCAACAACTTTGCAACCCTATCAAGATATCATGAAGGTGGCACCGTCACCTTCGGAGATGACGCCAAGGGTAAAATCATCGGTATTGGTAATGTAAAACTTGGCACCTCTCCTTTAATTGAAAATGTAGTTTTAGTTGATGGCCTCAAGCATAATCTCTTGAGTGTTAGTCAACTTTGTGATAAAGGTTTTGATGTTGTTTTTGATAATGTTGCTTGTAAAGTAATTGATAGAATTTCTAATGTTTGTGTATTTTCCGGTTTTCGTGAAAGTAATGTTTATATGATTGATATGTTGAATATGTCTTGTAATATTACTTGTTTGAAAGCCCTCGATGATGACTCTTGGTTGTGGCATAGGAGATTAGGCCATATTTCTTTTGACCATATTTCTAGATTAAATACAAAGGAAATGGTGAAAGGTATTCCTTGCTTGAATTTTGAAAAGGACCGAGTTTGTGACGCATGTCAATTTGGGAAACAAACTAAGTCTTCTTTCAAGTCAATTAAGGATATCATGACATCACGTCCTTTGGAGTTAATCCATATGGATCTTTTTGGCCCTACACAAACCAAAAGTCTAAGTGGGAATAGATTTGCTTATGTTTTGGTTGATGACTTTTCAAGATTTACTTGGGTTTTCTTTCTTGAACACAAAAGCCAAGCATTTTCTTATTTTCAAACTTTTAAGAAAAGAGTTGAAAAAGAAAAAGATGTTTCGATTTTGAGAATAAGAAGTGATAGAGGAGGTGAATTCATTAACCAACCCTTTACCACTTTTTGTGATGAACATGGAATAAAGCATGAACTTTCTTGTCCTAGAACTCCACAACAAAATGGAGTAGTTGAACGGAAAAATAGAACATTACAAGAGATGGCTAGGACAATACTAAGCGAATATGGTCTACCACATTATTTGTGGGCCGAGGCCGTTAATACATCATGCTATATATCAAATCGTGTTTTCTTGTGTAAAAATACTACTAAAACTTCTTTTGAAATGTATTTTTCTAGAAAACCTAATGTTTCCTATTTTAAAGTTTTTGGTTGCAAATGCTTTGTTTTAAACACAAAAGATAATTTAGGAAAGTTTGATGCTAGATCTTATGAGGCTATTTTTGTAGGTTACTCAAACACTAGTAAGGCTTATAGAATTTTCATTAGATCATCTTTGACTATTGAAGAATCTATTCATGTTAAGTTTGAGGAATCTAACAAGTTTGTTAAGAATGTTGTAGAAACAGATGCATTGGATGAAGGCTTGGAGAAAGTGACCTTGGAGGATACAACTACTATGGGAGACAAGCCAAAGGATGATGAAGGAAGTGAAGCTAAAATGCAAGAGGCTCAAAGAAATGAAGATCAAACAAATGGAGAAGAGCCCACTCAACAACTTCCAAAGGATTGGAGATACAATCCACATCATCCCAAGGACCTCGTCATAGGTGAAGTATCAAAAGGGGTAACTACTCGCTCTAGACTTCATGACTATTGTGGTAACTATGCATTCATTTCTCATATAGAACCCAAAAATGTCCTCGAAGCCGAGGCCGATTCATATTGGTTGCTAGCCATGCAAGAGGAGCTCAATCAATTTGAGCGCAACCAAGTTTGGCACCTTGTTCCTAGGCCCCATGATAGACCAACAATTGGTACTAAGTGGATCTTTAAGAACAAGTTGGATGAATCGGGTAATGTAGTTAGAAACAAGGCTAGGTTAGTTGCCCAAGGTTACACTCAAATCGAAGGAATCGATTTTGAAGAAACCTTTGCACCCGTAGCACGGCTTGAAGCCATACGGATGACACTAGCATTTGCCTCATATAAAGATTTCAAATTATTTCAAATGGATGTTAAAAGTGCTTTTCTAAATGGATTTATTGAAGAGGAGGTGTATGTTGAACAACCCCCGGGTTTGTTGATCCTACACATTCGGATTTTGTTTTTAAATTAGATAAAGCTCTTTATGGTTTAAAACAAGCCCCTAGGGCTTGGTATGAAAGACTTTCTTCATTTTTGATTTCAAATGGTTTTAAGAAAGGCAAAATTGACACAACTTTGTTTACAAAACATGTAGAAAAGGATATTCTTATTGTGCAAATTTATGTGGATGATATTATTTTTGGTTCTACTAATGAATCTCTTTGCAAAGCTTTTGAGTCATGCATGAAGGATGAATTTGAAATGTCTATGATGGGGGAGCTCAACTATTTCCTTGGACTCCAAATCAAGCAAAAGAAGGATGGGATCTTCATCAATCAAGCCAAGTACACAAAGGAACTAATCAAAAGGTTTGGGCTTGAAGAATCTAAAGTAAGCAAAACTCCCATGGCAACAACTACAAAGCTTGACAAGGATGAACAAGGTAAAAGTGTAGACATTAAACTTTATAGAAGCATGATAGGTAGTTTATTATATTTGACGGCTAGTAGGCCGGATATTATGTTTTCCGTTTGTCTTTGTGCACGTTTTCAATCTTTTCCTAAAGAGTCTCACATAATTGCGGTTAAACGCATAATTAGATACCTTAAGGGCACTATTGAAATGGGTTTGTGGTATCCGAAAACCGGCCAATTTTCTATGACTAGTTTTTCGGATGCCGACTATGCGGGTTGTAGGGTAGATAGGAAGAGCACAAGTGGAACATGTCAATTCTTAGGTAATTGTCTTGTATCTTGGTCTTCCAAAAAGCAAAATTCGGTAGCCCTATCAACCGCCGAGGCGGAGTATGTTGCAGCCGGAGCTTGTTGTGCACAAGTTCTTTGGATGAAACATACTCTCCTCGACTATGATTTACACTTTGATCATGTTAAAATATTTTGTGATAATACTAGTACTATTCACATGACAAAGAATGCAAATCAACATAGTAAAACCAAACACATTGACATTAGGTATCATTTTCTTAGAGATCACTATGAGAAAGGTGATATTGTTATTGAATATGTTTCTACCGATTTTCAACTTGCCGATATTTTTACTAAACCATTAGACTATGCTAGATTTTTATTTATTTGTGGTGAGTTGAATGTTTGCATTATGGATTCTTAAAAAAAAAAAAAAAAAATTCATTTGCTATTTTAACCCTTTTTGATGTATGACAAAAAGGGGGAGAATAAGTTTGAGAGTTTGATAAATTTTGAATTTGTTTGAGTTTGTTAAGTTTGTTTATTTAAGTTTTTGACAAAACTATCTTGAATGCTTTATGTATTGTGCTTCCATAGTCAAATTTTTATACATAGCATTATTTGAGGGGGAGTTTTCCAAACTCCTCTTCCATGTTTATTTAAATAACCTATATGTTTTGTCATCATCAAAAAGGGGGAGATTGTTGGCCCAAGGTTACAATCACCCATGATTAGTGTATTTTGATGATTACAAACCATATTAGTTATTTGTACTAATAACATTTGTTGTTTAAGTGTGTTTCAGATTTCTATTCATTCTAGAAGTCTTCTCTCACAAATACAAGGATTTGGACTCAAGTCAACTCCAATTGGGCTCAAGGAACAAGTGTTGAAGATCATATGAAGAAGCCTATTGAAGATCTTGAAGTCCTTAGAAACATTGTAAGAAATAGAATGTTAAAGTTTGAGTATATGAAATTTGGCTCTAGGATTTGCACACACACTTGTTTCATATATTTCCTATATTTTGAAAATGGTTATTTCTAAGTTATATGCCTTAGTTTATATATACATGTACCAAAAGCTTTATATCTTGAAAATCTTGTTTAAAAACATGTGTATAAACTATTTTCTGCATAATACTTAGCTATATATATTTTTAAAATATTTCTCAAAATTTTTCTAACTCAAAAACCAGTCCAGTTTTCTGTTTCAGGCAACTCCGGCCGACCGGCCCGGTCGACCGGCGATGTGTCTGGACATGCACTGTTTGTGCATGTCTGTCGGTCGACCGTACCGGTCGACCGACGGAGAGCAAATTGCTCACAGGTTTCTTCGGTCGACCGGACCGGTCGACCCGTAAAAGGAAACTGTGTTTCCTCTTTTGGGACGGTCGACCGGACCGGTCGACTGAGAGCCAACGGCTCTTTGCAGCTGGGCTTGCGGTCGACCGGACCGGTCGACCGCCAAGCCTGCTATAGCCTAACGGCTCTTTCCTCTTTGGGCTATTCTGAAAATCTATTTTTCTTTTCTGCTTTAACAGATTTTTGGAGAGTTGTTGGGGAGCTTTTGCAGGTCAAATTAGGTGTAAAGAAATTGTTTTAACCTATTTTTCAAACCCTATAAATAGAGGTGAAGTCTCTCTTGCATATCACTTTGAAAAATCCTCAAGTTTGTGTTGTTTTCAAAAGAGAAAAGAAAAGAGTTTAAAGCATTCATTCCAATTCTTCTTGAGCTTGTTTTTCAGTTGTGTTTGATTACTAATATCACTCTACAACTGAAGTTTTTCTCACCACACTTCATAGAGCCAAAAATCCAATACTCATTCTATAGTGAAGTTGTAATTGAAGTGAGAGTGTTTGTAAAAGAGTTTGAGAAATAGTGTAGTGATCTTGTTGTGATCACTTTGTTCTTGTAATCCTTTCCTTGTGGAGCAACCTCTTCGGTAGAGGTCCTTTGTACTCGGTGGAGCTCGGTGCTCGGTCTTCGGTAGACCAAATTGTAAAGGCGTCCTCGGTGGATAATGGAAACCCTTCACGGAGGTGAAGGCGGGGAGTAGAGCGGTGGCTCGAACCTCGAAACAAATATTTGTGTTTGTGATTGCCTTTGCGTCCAATTCTTGCTTTAAATTCCTCTAACACTTTATTGCTCTTTATTACTTGCTTGTGATCTTGTATCTTTCTTGTGCTTTTAATTCAAGCTTGTAATTCTTGTGATATATTGTGTGCATCTCATTTCTCATCATCATACTTTGCCTTGATCAATCATATCTCAATACAACAAGGTTGCATTGCGCACCTCTAACCCATATCTAGGGGAATTGGGAGGAAGGAGTTCAGAACCTCGCAAGGGGTATTCGGCTCTTAGTCTTGTTTTTGAGAGATTGTTGCATCATTCATCATACTTAGTTTAAAAAGATCATTAGATTAGCAATTACACCTATTCACCCCCCCTCTAGGTGTTTTTCAACAATTTCACTACCACTTCCAAGACAATTCTTCTTCTTTTCATCAAAATAATGAACCTATCAACTATGAAAAGATGCTTGAAGCCATGACTCAGGCTCAAAACACTCGTAATCGTGACATAGATATGATGGTCGAATCTCTACATTCTCACCGTTGGACCAGTTCTGATGTCACTAACCATTCTGTTAGAGCTGAAGAGTCATGTAGTTTTGGAAATTAAGATTCCATTTTAGAACAACCATTTGAACTTGCCCAAACTCCAAATTTTGAAAAAGATATTGACAGTTTAGCAAGTTATCCTTTTTCCTGAAATAGAACTTGAAAATGAATATGATCCTGAACCCCAACTGAGTGATTCAATTCTACTTCCTAATTCGATTATGACTCCGGTATCTTCACCTGATTTCGATCTTTTCCCCGAGTCAACGTTGGATCCTATGCCTATTCATCATGAAATTGAATCCCCATCTTTGAGGATCATATTGAACTTGACCAATTATACAATTTTGAAAATCCTATTGACAAATTGGCAAGTTCTCAATTTTTTGATATTGAACTCAATGAGATATGTGACCTAGATTCTCAAATCTGTGATCCAGTTCAACTTTCTGAATCAATATTGACTCCTGTTTTGTTACCAAACTTGAGTAATATTTTAGAGTCAGTTTTGATTCCTCCACTTATCATTCCTGAACTGGAATCACCCATATTAGGTCACATCCCATTGTTAGAAAATACATGTGGACTTGAGTTTCAACTTCTTGACTTGGAACCGCTTCTTGAACTAATTTCGACTCCTGAACCTTTACTTGACTTAAGTCACCTTCCTGAGTCGGTATTAGTTCCTGTCCTTCCTGAGTCCAAGTCAACCGTTCTATCATTTCATACTCCATTCTGGGACGAGGTGGTTGACAAATTTGACTCCAAAATTAGTTATGGAATATGAAAATTAGATGGGGTTAAATATTTAATAAAGATCCTTTATGGATACATCTTTTTAATGGGTTATATTAGAGAAATTGTTGGTGGGTTCCTTCGAACCCCAAGAAAAGGTGATTGGGCCGCATTTCGTGGACCAATCAGACCACCACCGGAGCCACCACCTTAAGGTAACATTTTCCTTCCCTTTCTTCTTTTTCATGCATCTATGCATTAATTCATACATTGAGGACAATGCATGAGATAGGTGTGGGGGAGGGTCTAACATAACTTTTCTTTTTGTTTAAAAAAAATTAACATTTTTCTTTACTTTTAAAAACTTTTTGAAAATGGAAACAAAATTTTGACATATTTTTTGTAAGAAATTAAGTTAATTTTAAGGAATAGGAAAATCCAAATTAGGATTTCTTACACTTGGTCAAAATAAGATTATTTGTTTGATTTTTAGGATTAGGAAGATAATTTGTCAAAGTAATTTAGTCTTGATCTTTACCTTGATGAAATATGCACACTTCATACACTTACACACTTAGGGTTCAAAAACAAAGATTCTTATGCCTTATAAAAAAAAAGAGAAAAAAAGGATAAACAAATCTAATTATTGATTAGCTAGGTGCTTTGGCCTAAGAAAGCCTTAGTATTTATGCGAAAGATGATTAGATAAGTTTGAAAAGAAAAATATATATAAAAATCCTCTAATTAAGCTGGGTATTTGTGCCTAATAAAGCATAAGTATTCACGCCTAAAAGAGGTTCATATAATAAAATCTTCAGTTTTGTGGCCTTGTTTGCTCGAGTCCTTAAGTCCTAGGGGTGTCTTCTCACCCGGTGCCCTAAGTTCGTTTGGTTTGGGAGTCATCGATTAAAGGCTCGTTACATGGGCAGATTAGAAAGCCTAAACTAAGGAATAATACCACCAAAAAAATATATATATATAAATAAATAAGGCATAAGAGTTAGAGTTAATGAACCCTTAGTCAAAATTTTCACAGTCACAAGTGCATATGACTTAGGGTAAAGTAATAGACTAGATGAGAAGTACAATTTGACTCCTTACTTTAATTGATAACAAATTTTTGAATAGAGACTAAGTTTAGGAATGAAAAATTCAGTTTTCCTATAACTTATAGATTGCTTAGATCTTACAATTATATTTCAAATATTTTTCCTTTCAAAATGCTTTTCGAAAATACTAACTCTTTATTTCCCTTTCTTTATGGATTTTGTGGGTGCAATCCGCTGAAAACCCTCACGAGACAAAACTCGTCCTCTAGGGGAAACCTAGAGGTTTAACGGCTTGTTGCACATGCTCAGTGCAATCGCGCGACCTGCGAAAGTGGTCTAATAATCCTTAGTATAGTTTAGTTGTTTTGCTCGAGGACGAGCAAAAGATAGGTATGGGGGTGTGATTGGTCACTAATGTTGCATATTTAGTATCATATTTCCATACTTATTATAGAATAAAAGTCTGCATTGTCCTAATTAATTGTTTAATTTATTTGCAGGCCCAATCTTTAAGGAGATGAAGAGAAATGAGCGCAAAGCCCACCAAAATTCTGAATTAAATCAGAATTAATTCGCACTCAGTAAATCTTGGCAAAATCAAGAGGTTTAAAACCAGTTGAGAAGAATCCTCTCAGAATCGATCGGTTAAAGCCAAGAATCTAAGGCCATTTCGTCAGAATCCGGGACTCAAACTGAAAAACCAACTCTAGATAAAGTCAGAGGGCGAAACCAGGGCAACCCACCAACAGGGTGTGGCCACCTGGCCACACCCTGGCCACGGAAACGCGGCCCAAGCCGCGTTTTCGCGGCATTGTTGTGGAGTTAGGGGGAGCGTTTGCTCCCCCGACCTCCCCGGGATCCTGCTTACTGGGTTTTCTGCCTATAAAAGGCCATTCTTTTTGCTGAAAATGGACCACAATGCAGAGTTAGGATTTAGACTAGTTTTTCATTTCTTAGTTTAGGTTTTTATTTTTCTTGTTCATGTAATTTTAGTTTTTATTTATGTAATTTAGAGGAGATCGACTTTCATCGAAGAACAAGAATGAAGCTTGAGCTAAAAGTGACAATGGTGTAAGGTTTATTTCTTTTCTTTGATCGTTATGAAATCGAATCGATGTTCTTTCTTCGTATGTACTTCTTTTTAGTTTTCTTCTTCTTATTTTCTACTTCACTTTTCTTTTTGGTACAACTGTCTTCCAAGTGAGTCTAAAGCATCGAAAGAGCCTTGCCTTTGCGAGTGCCACCGATAGCTCATGACGATGGAATTGTGAGTCTCTCTGTATCATTTCATGCTTGAGTATCTTGATGATGTAATGTGGAAGAGACCAAAAATCGACTCTTATGGGCTATGCGCTGATTGCCTCCAATTCAAGGTAACATCGTCGCAAAGACTCAATGTAAGCTTTTTGTGGAAAGAAGGTGAGTAATTATTTGTATTTCTTTTCTTTTATTTCTGTAAATTAAATCACAAACACCATATCTTCCAAATCACTTCTTTCCCACTTCTTTGTAAATAATCATTTGTACATAATCGCTTTCTTCGTTTTCTGATTTTCTCCACTTCTTCATTTCTCATTTTCTTTCTAACTTTAACCTTTAACTATTCTTTCATTTTTATAACTTAAAAACAAAGAAGAATCTTCGTTCTATCTTCATTAAGATTTCAATAAAGAAACGTAAACGCTTCTATCGCAAAACCCTCCTTGTGGATCACGACCCGCATAGCCACTTGCTATAGCGGAAGAATTGAGCACTTGCACATCTTTAATCTTAAGTTCTGAAATCCAGTATTTTGTGTGCAGGTTTTGCCTCAATCAACGCTGAAGATAAAATTGGGAAGGCCAAGGAAATGATCAGGGAGGGAAATCTTCTCCTATCCAAGGCTGAACCAGTGCGTCTTGAAGAGATCGTGCAGCTTGAACAGCTCAAGGCTCAGAGTGATGAACTCTCGCGGCAGGGGTTAGCTCAAAGGGCAACTTTGGCTGAGGTCAAAGCTCATTTGGCCCAGGCGGCGAACTTTAACGAGGCTGAGCTAAGGTCGCAGGCGCTTGTCCAGGCTGTTGATGATAGGAAGACAAGGCTGGCTTCCCTTGAAGAACGGATCAGATCTTATGATGCACGCTTGTAGGTTGTAGTATACGTGCCTCCATGTATCCCTTCTTTTTGGAATCAATAAAAATAATTTTGTTTTGACTCCCCTGTCGAATCTCCAACCTGAATTGTTACTTCCAAGTTGTATTGCAGCCATTTGAGAAAATAGTCCTTACTGGACTAAATAGTGAAACTTGACTATCTGCCAGTTCAGAGGTCGCGATGACATAACTGGTTGAGAAGTCACCAAGCTCGAAACTGGTCCTTGTCGGACAGAAAGATAAGACCTGTCTTTTGTAAATGTCAACAGGCTCGAAGTTGAGACTTGGCTATCTGCCAGTTCAGAGGTCGCGATGACATAACTGGTTGAGAAACCACCAAGCTCAAAATTGATCCTTGTCGGACTGAAAGATGAGACCTGTCTTTTGTAAATGTCAACAGGCTCAAGGTTGAGACTTGTCTTTTGTAAATGTCAACAAGCTCGAAATTGAGACTTGGCTGTCTGCTGGTTCAGTGGTCGCAATGACATAACCGATTGAGACGCCACCAAGCTCAAGGTTGGTGATACTTATCTTTTGTAAATGTCAACAAGTATCGAGACCTGTCTTTTGTAAATGTCAACAGGCTCAAGGTTGAGACTTGTCTTTTGTAAATGTCAACAAGCTCGAAATTGAGACTTGGCTGTCTGCTGGTTCAGAGGTCGCAATGACATAACCGATTGAGACGCCATTAAGCTTCAAAGTTGGTGATACTTGTCTTTTGTAAATGTCAATAAGTATCGAGACCTGTCTTTTGTAAATGTCAACAGGCTCAAGGTTGAGACTTGTCTTTTGTAAATGTCAACAAGCTCGAAACTGAGACTTGGCTGTCTGCTGGTTCAGAGGTCGCAATGACATAACCGATTGAGACGCCACCAAGCTTCAAGGTTGGTGATACTTGTCTTTTTTAAATGTCAACAAGTATCGAGACCTGTCTTTTGTAAATGCCAACAGGCTCAAGGTTGAGACTTGTCTTTTGTAAATGTCAACAAGCTCGAAATTGATACTTGGCTGTCTGCTGGTTCAGAGGTCGCAATGACATAACCGATTGAGACGCCACCAAGCTCAAAGTTGGTAATAGAATTTGGAAAAAGGTCTCGCTTTAACAAGGAGAAACGAGGGAATCACTGTCATAGGTTTAATGTTAACATAACAACGAAATGTATATGTGACCCAACCATTCTATGGGTGAGAACTGGTAAGTGATTTTGGAGATCTCGTTTTCATGGGGAGAAACGAGGGAATTACTATCATAGGTTTAATGTTAACGTAACAGCGAAATGTATATGTGGTCCTACCATTCTATGGGTGAGAATTGGTAAGTGATTTTGGAGATCTCATTTTCACGGGGAGAAATGAGGGAATTGCTGTCATAGGTTTAATGTTAACGTAACAGAAAAATGTATATGTGGTCCTACCATTCTATGGGTGAGAATTGGTAAGTGATTTTGGAGAGGGAATCAAATGGGAACAGGTCCCTTAGGATTTTTAGCAAATTCTCAGCTGTCAACGGGTTTGATGTGCCTTTACCAACTACCGTTTGAGTCGGACTAGCCATGCTATTCCCCTCAGCATGATGAGTTGTCAAGGACTTATGTTGGGCCTACAGGCCAACATTTTCCTCTATCCTTAATCGTTAAGGATGTTGGATTATTTGGTTAATGTATGCGTAACCTTGATTCTCTCTTGAGACAACCAGTGTATGACCAGGTTCCTACTGGTTTATGGTTGCATGATCTCGCTTGGAGGAAGAGAGAGGCTCTCTTTGCGTGTACCTTGAATTTGAAGGTTTTGATCAGAGGTTAATGTTAACTTGATCATAAGAAGGATCCTTAATCAGGGATAATACTTCTTTAAGAACTTGCCTTTGATCGACATCATGAGTAAGTTATCATCTGAAGTCATAAGACGGTATGCTCCGTTTGAATAGACTGTTTCTATTACAAATGACCCTTCTCATTTAGGCTGAAATTTGCCTTTGGTCTTGTGCGTCATAATCATCGGTCGTCTGACGGTTAAAACCAAATCTCCTTTCTGAAAGACTCTTTGTTTAACCTCTTATTGAAGGCTTTTGAGATTCGAGCTTGATACCGCTCGATGTGTTGCTGAGCTTGTAGTCGCTTCTCATCTAGGGCTTCGAGCTCTTGAAGACCCAACCGTATGATGTGATCTTAGTGGTCAAAGTGACTTGCAATGATGGTATCTGGATTTCCAACGGTATGACTGCCTCACACCCTTACACCAGAGAGAAAGGTGTATAGCCTGTCGGGGTTCGAACCGTGGTTCGGTAGGCCCAAAGACACTCACCAAGCTTTTCGTCCCAATCTCGCTTATTCGAGGAGACGAACTTCTTGAGTAGTTTGATGATCGTTTTGTTGAATTCTTCCGCTAAGCCATTAGCGGCAGGATTATAGGCAGTTGAAGCCACATTCTGAATTCGGTATTTATCGCAGAACTAATAGAATACTTGGCTTATGAATTATGGACCGTTGTCATGGATGATCCGCCTAGGGACACCAAATCGATGGATGACATGGTGTTTGATGAAATTAACCACGTTTGAGGTTTTGACTTCAGCCAATGGTATAGCCTCTGCCCATTTTGAAAAGTAATCGGTTATTGCCAGGATAAACCGGTGACCTCTTGTCGAAGAGGGGCTGATTGGCCCTACGACATCTATTCCCCATGCTTCAAATGGCCATGAAGCAACAGTCGGGTGGAGCAACTCCGTAGGCTGGTGTATGAAGTCTGCATGGATTTGACACGCTTTACACCTCGTGCATATTGGATGGCATCGGCTATCATAGTTGGCCAATAATATCCAAGCCTATGCAACCTGTCTTTAAGTTTTGGACCTGGCTGATGAGCTCCGCAAGTGCCATTGTGCGCTTCTTTAAGCACTTCCTGTGCCTCTGAATTAGAAAGGCAACGGAGGAGGACACCGTCATATGAACGACGGTAAAGGGTCTTCAGAGTTGGATCGTAATAGAAACGGAGAGACCTTCGTCTGATAGATGCCGCTTCTTTAGGAATGTCTGGCAGCAGACCATGTAAGGCATAGTCGATGAGAGAAAATCGCCAATCTCTCGGCTCAAGATCCATCGAGACATTATAGACTTCTCGGGTTCTTAACATATGCTTAGAGCATACCAGGTGTCGAGTTGCCACTATGAGGTGATACTCAGTGTCGGCTGGCAGGCTAGTGTTGTTGCTAATGCAGCAAGAGCGTCCGCCTTGGTATTCTGAGATCAAGATACGTGCCCGATGTAGAAACCATCAAACAGATTAGCCAATTCGATGACTGTATTATAATAAGGCACCAAATCCTCATGGCGAACCTCATATTCGCCTTTAACCTGATTGATAATCAGTTTTGAATCGCCATAGGCTTCAAGGTAGCGTACCCCCATTCCGTGGGCGAGCTAAAGGCCAATAAGTAGAGCGTTATATTCTGCTACATTGTTGGAGCATGATTCCGTCAGAGAGAATGCTCTAGAAGGATGTGATTTTGTGGAGAGATAAACACAACCCCCACGCCGGTGATGATCCTGCCCTTAGGACCTATTCGAGATGCTCCATCAAAGAACATCTGCCATACTTCATCTTCCGAGGTTGCATTAGACTCGAAGACTTCATCTGGAATATCTTCGTGAAGTTTTCAGTGTTCCAGGACTGGATGAGCAGCCAAGAACTCTGCAAGGGCCTGGCCTTTAACCGCCATCTGTGGGGTAAAGATCATGTCGTATTGAGACAAAAGAAGCGCCCATTTAGCTAACTTGAATTCAATGATCCTGGCTTCATCATGAGAAGGCGCAAAGGATTCACTCTGGAGATGACATGTATGGTTTGTCCGACCAAATAATGTCGTGTCTTTTGAACGGCAAAGACAAGAGCTAAGCACTCCTTCTCGATAGGATTATAGCGAGATTCCGCCCCTATCAGTCCTGCTCAGATAATAAATGGCCTGCTCGTGACCATTGTCATCCTTTTGAGCAAGGAGGGCACCGAGAGAATGGTCCATAGCTTTTACATAAAACAAGAATGGTTGCCCTGATGTGGGAGCCACTAAGACTGGAGGTTTTGTAAGATATCTCTTGATATCCTCATAAGCTTCCTGGCAAGCTTGATCCCATACGAAGGTAGCACCCTTTTTCATAAGTCGGGTGAACGGTTGACAGCGGCCTGAGAGATTTGCGATGAATCTTCTGATATAAGCCAGTCTGCCCTGCAAGCCTCTAAGCTCTTTGAGATTCCTCGGTGGATGCATGCTCTGAATGGCTTTGACTTTGTCTGGGTCTAGATGAATCCCTTTTGATGTGACAATAAACCCAAGGAACTTGCCACTTGACACTCCCAAGAAGGATTTTGTCGGGTTCATTTTTAGTTGATGAGCCCGCATTATGTCGAACATCGTTTTCAGGTCGCGAAGATGTTCATCCTTGTTGTGACTTTTGACAGCAATGTCGTCGATATAGCATTCTACCGTTTTTCAGAGATGATCGCGGAAGATTGTACTCATTGCCCACTGATGGGTTGCCCCAGCGTTCTTCAGTTCGAAGGGCATTACAGTGTAGCAGTATACCCCTAATGGTGTTCGGAATGAAGTATGCTTCTCGCCGTCAGGATACATCTTAATCTGGTTGTACCCTGAAAAGCCGTCCATGAAAGACATTCTTTCGAATCCGCAGGTGTTGTCTATCATGACATCGGTGATGGGCAGTGGGAATTCGTCTTTAGGACAAGCCATATTGAGATCACGATAGTCGATGCAAACTCTTATCTTCCCATTCTTCTTGAGGACGGGGACGATATTAGCAACCCAATCTGGATGCTGTTCCTCCCGAATGAAACCACATGCAATGAGCTTATGAACTTCGGCCTCAATAGCTTCCATAATGTTTGGGCGAAACCGGCGTTGTTGCTGCTTGACTGGCTTGGCGTCAGGCTTGATGTTCAGATGGTGCATGGCGACTTGTGGATCAAGTCCGGGCATGTCTTCATAGCTCCATGCGAAGACATCTATATACTCTTTTACGAGTATTATCAATTCTTCCTTTTCTGTAAGTGATAAGCTTTCACTTATAAAGATGGGCTTAGGGTGGTGTTGACTACCCAAGTTGACCTGCATCACCTTGTCTTCAGTAGGTGGTTCGCGCAGTTCAAATCTTTTCTCCCACTGGAGGTCTAATTGCTGGGCCCATGGCTCCTCATTAGTAGCTTCTGTAGGCTCCAATTGACTGCTTGAAGTCATATTAACGGTGAGATTCTCGAACATCATTCCCACACTAATGTCTGAGTCCCATTCAGAGGATGAGGCTGAATGTGATGGAATATGTTCATCGTCTGTGAATTGAACCGTTGCTGACGATGTGGGTGTAATGTATCCCAACCCCCTGCGTGTACTATCATAGTAATTTGCAGGCTTCCCTTTTGGCACAAAGTTACGCAGCAAGCTACGCCTTCCTTTTCCAAAATTCAGGCCTTCTCCATGCTTTAGGTCATATCCCATTTTCTTCATAATATGGCACGCTGGTTGCGCGTAATGGAAGAATTGTGGAGTGTCTGAGTCCGAACTTGAATCTGCAGTTACGGGTCCCCGTGGTCTGGTCTACCGAAAATTATCTGTAACTGACCTTCTTTGGATGGAGGGATCACTAGCGTGGCCCCTTCTATAGCTTCCACGGGTATACTGGACGCACTTGGTTTATGCAAAGGCATGTGCAAAGAGCTATCCATAATGGATTCAAACAGCCCGACACTCGTAGGGTAATTGAAAGAAATATTATCATTAATTACCCATTCACCCTCATCTTCAGAAGGAGTATTACATTGGGGATTATTAAGACATGCTATAGTTTGTTCGCCAATCAAAATGGCTAGCATGCCTGCTTCGGATTCTGAATCTGCTTCATTGCCACTTTCATCATCATCTGGCAATGGTTCTTTGGGTGTTTCACCGACCTATTGATACAGGATGGCATCAGTGAAGTAATTTTTCACCCCTTTGAAGGGTTGCTTTTCAGCAAAGACAGTTCGTACTGTCACGTCATCTTCAACATATTTGAAGCATTGGTGCAGAGTGGAGGGAACGATCCAGTTGGCGTGGATCCATGGTCGTCCTAGCAGCAGGTTATATGATGTGTCAGCGTCAATGACATAGCATTTCACTTCTGACTTCAGGCTCCCGATTCTGCAACGGAGTCGAATTTTCCCAAGTGGATGACTACTCCCGGCATTGAAACCGTATATTGTAGTGGTGGTTGCGGACAACCTATATAGTGGTATGCCGAGGAAGTAAAGAAGCCTTTTAGGGATGATACTGAGTGCAGACCCCGGATCGACTTGTACTCTTTCAATGCATGTTGAACCGATATATCCTGTGTAGTATAGAGGTCGATCGTGATTGTTATCTTTGAGAAGCATATCTTCCGCTGTGAAGGTAATAGCGGGCACCTTTGATTGTACATGATGACATTCTGAGCAAGAAGACTGAGCGTCATTTTTAGGGACCTCTGGCATGCACGTCAGGAATGATTCTGAATTAGCCAGCGCATCTCTAAGTGCTTCTCTCGTCACTTTTGAGAGACGAAGGAGCTCGTGTATTGTAATACGAGTTGGGATATTAGCCAGCTGAGCCAATATGTCAAAACGAAAGGGCATGTCAAGCCCTGGGCCTGAAGGTTTCTTCAGGGCATGGTCGAACCGGACTTCCTTAGGCTTCTCCTTTCCCTTGGTTGGAACTGGAGTGGATGCTAGTATTGGTACTGACGTTGTTTGCTATTGTATCTCGTCAGTAGACTTCTCATACTGCCTTAAGTATGATTTTCCAGATCGGGTGCCCGTTGGCTGAGGTACGTCAGCCTGCATTGTGCAAGCATGTTTTGCTCCTTTTGAATCACTGAGGGAAGCTGACGTAAGATTGTCGTCGTCTGGAAAGATGGAGATGACATTACAAGGTTTGCCCTTTGACTTGGGCTTCTTTGAATCCCACTGTACGTCTTGGACGAGGTCTGGGTGTATCCACATGACTTCCCCTGTTTCTAATGTTAAGGGAACAAGACCCTTCTTATCTTGAGCTTTACCTGGCGGATGCTTGACTTCCAACCATGGCGTGGGGCTGGATAGGTCCTGTCAGGAACTGTAACCTTTGGGGTTTTGCCGAACTCGAGGGTCACCATATTAGCAGTGACTTTCTTCTATTTTGACTTTAGTGTCAGAACTCCGGCGTCGACCAAAGCTTGAATTCTATCTTTGAGGACATAGCACTTGTCAGTAGGATAATGAATCATCCTGTGATAGAGACAGTATTTAGGGTCGTTTGTGCGTCCTATCTCATTGGGACGCCGAGCATCTGGCAGCTTCATTTTATTCTCTTTGTGGAGCAGATGGAATATCATGACCACCTGATCGTCTCTGAAGGAGTACTGTTTTGGAGGGAACTTAGACTCCTGATTATTGAAGCCGCTCTTTTTGGCCTTCGACTGCACGTCCCCGGACAATTCTACAGACATAGTCTCTTTCCCTTTGGCTTAAGAAGACTGCGCCATATCGTTATGTCCTTTATTGTTCATACCCCATTTGCCTTTAGGGATAGATGGCTCGAACTTTTTAGCCGACTTTTCGGCTTTCTCAGCTTGTTCGACCAATTCCTTCCAGGTGTGGGCTTTGACAGCCCCCATGCGAACTTCTACTTGGTCTAAGAAATTATGCATGCATTGTTTTCCATCAGATTTGCAAAGGGGAAAACTTACAATAAACAGATTTGAGGAGCTAAATTACAAGTATTCTTAAAAAGATTACAAGTATATCTCCTCAGAGATTCTGGAGAAGTGTGCCGATAGGAGTCTGGTCAGCGCACGACCACTTTGTCCCTTTGACGATGCGAGCGATGAGATTCTCTTTTCGCCTGGTTCCGGGAATCAGAGAATAGAGGTTTGGTAAAACCCTCTTGCTACTTCTCAAAACCGCCTTCAATTAGGAATTCCTTCTCGCCTGGTTCTGGAGATTCCTTGAGAAGAAGGTATTAGGGTATCAGCACCCTGAATAGAAAAGTAATTCTCTAAAAGTCTCTGAATTCAAGAGCGCGCGATGCGTCGTGAAGAAGTCTCTGCTTGTGGAGTCCTCTTGAAGAAGTCTCTGCTTGTGGAGTCCTCTCTCTTCGTGCGCGTGGTCTGTGCCTCTGTTCGGAAGAAGTCCTCTCTGTCCTTCCTCCTTGTGCCCCTGGTGGGCTATTTATAAGGAGAGCAAGGGTATAATTATCCCTTGAAAATATGGAAACAGATTGAATCGAATCTGTTTGAATCTAGAAAGTAGCCTTGCTGCGAGGCTAGGATCAGCTTCTGCGAAGCTAGAATTGGCAGGTCAGTTGATCTTCTTGATCTGGTTTGATCCTTTCCATATCGTTGGAGGATTTCCCTTGATCTTCTTACTCATTTTAAGAGAGTCAAGAGATTGTGGCAATCAACTGCCAAATTTGATCTCCGATTTGATCTTAATTGGATTTGATCTGATTAGATCTGGTCTCATCCGGAGATTTGATTGGTCAAAGGTTGACCATAGCAGACCAATAGCGGAGCTGCCCGCATTGAGCTCGCAGCGGAGCCAGAGACAGTTTCTGGCGAAGTCCGAAAAGAAGCTTTTCGGCGGAGCTAGAAGTCTTCTGTGGCGGAGTTACCATATACTCTTTCTTCGCAATTGTACATGGTTTCAGGCGGAGTTGACTCTCCCTGGCAAAGCTATGAGTTAGCTTTCTGGCGAGGCTTTGAATGGCTTCAAGGCGGAGTTGGACGATCCTAGCCTCTCAAGCGAGGCTATCCCTTCGGGCTCATGTAATGCTAAGTGCTAGCACCTTAGACCTGCTGAGGTCTATTTAGAAACAATCCGGGTTCACTGTCTGCTTGCTGGATCAGTGGAGTCCAAGTTGCTTCCTTGTCCCTCGGAGATGGGTGAAAACTGGTCTTCAGCTCGTCTGTCACTTGTCTTTTGTAAATGTCAACAAGTTTAGACATTGTTCGGACCAATAAGAATCTTGTCTTTTTTAAGTGTCAACAAGACCCCCTTCAAAGTTTTCGAAAGTTTGCAATAGTTCAGACTTCGAAATACTTTGAACTGCTTTGATCGGTGGTGTATGGAGTATGAACGTCGCCATGATGGTTGAGTTCTGCTTCGCTTTTAATCCTGCTTTGGGATAAGTTTGCCGAAGAATTGTGCAGGTTCGCGACTCTGAGTAGCTTCGCATGTGGGTAGCTCCGCATCTGGGCTTCCGGGAATAAGTTCTCTCTGGAACATCTGTTGCTTTCCTAAGGTCAACTGTTGTGGGCCGATTACGAGGAGGATTACTCCTTCTCTTGCACTGATCGAGGGAGATATTCTCTGATCGTGTATTTCCAAGGGAGGATATTCCCTTTCTTCAAGGCGCCATAAGTGCCTTTATGAGGGAGACGTTTCTTCCTTTACATGGTTCCAAGGGAAACCGTCCCTTTTCTCAAGGCGCAATAAATGCCTTAAATGCGCTCGTGCTTCCACGCTTGAGGTGGCAACGCTCAGGCCATGGGGCCTATAAATAGGACACTTGAGGTCCTCTGAAGAGAAGTGATCTGCTCTTCTCCTCTTCTCTTGGTTGAGAGAGATACTCAGATCTCTGAAATAGTGAGAATGCCCACTCTGGTCGTTATCCAGCCAAGGACCGGTAAGTCTTGATCATTCAACAACTTCACCAGTTTTAGGGAATTCATCTCCCTTTATTTAGCTTTAACAGCTGCTTCAGGGATTAGTTTCCCTTGTTCTTCATCTTGCAATTGGCTGATCTGCAGAGAAGGATTTCAGCATAGCTTTCCAACGAAGCTATCATTCTAACTTGATCACAGAAAGATCACTACATGTTAAGTCCGCTACACAGGCAGAACTTGGGACTTGGTCTCTTCAAAGTTGAGCCAGTCTTGCCATATAGGTGAGGCTAAGACTGTGTCCCATAGGATCAGTCTGGCTTAGCCATATAGGCGAGGTTAGGACTTGGCATTTACTGAGCTAGCCCATCATTGCTGTGCGAGCGATGCTTATCCTCTGCTTTAACTGAAATCGGATTGCTTCGCCCCCAAAGAATTTGACTTAGTATTTTTGCAGCTTCACCTGTGTTTAACTGCTAATCTGTTCTGATTTGCATTGCCGTGAGCTATGTTCGCCAATCTTGTGACTTGATGAAAGAGACCGAAAAGTTTCCTTATGCTTCCCCAGTTGAAGCTTTACTTTTAAGCAGGAGGAACAAACTGGGGCAGCTGATGCGTGTCCCAGAGGCTGTTGGCAGTCGCTTATCCGAGATGATTCCTTTCGAGGCGAGGCTGGTAGTCGCTTATCCGAGATGATCCACTTTGGGATAGCGGACGTCACCTGTGAGATCACTGACCTTCCCATTGCCAATTTTCATCATGGAAGGTCCAGCTGGCTGGTGGCGAACAGTCCTTTGCCAATTTTAATCAAAGACGATCCGACTTTCTGGTAGCAAAATTTGCCATTAAGCGAAGGATCATGGCCCTGTCCTTGTGGCACAATCTGTCCTGATGACACCATCTGTCCTGGTGGCACCATCTGTTCTGGTTACGGCCTTGTGCAGGAGGAAGGCCTTTCGTGTCCAGTTGGTCTGGCTTGAAAGCAGATAAAACCACTTGTATGCCTTTTGCGCAAATGATCCTGTTGAGCAACTGAATCTGTTGTACGAAGCTCAAGCTTGATGTAGTATCAATGTACCTTTCCTTTCAAATCAATGAAAGTTCATTTTCTGCTCATCTGATTTTTGTTTACCTTCATTGAAAATTTGGCTATAGCGGGGCTAAACTTTGTGCGGAGTTAAGGACAGAGTCCTTTTTGAATGAGCTTTGCGCGAAACTGGCATGTCGGCGAACTGTGCGTTTAGCGGGCTAAGGCGACCCTTTTGGCGAAGTTCTTGGCAAACTTGTGCGAAGTCCGCACTTTGACTCATGGCGAAGTTAACCCTTGGTGGCTGAATCAGCGCTTCTCGGGAAGGCGCTTTAGACGGCGTTTCAAATTAATTTGAAACGGCGGCCTGTGCCCTTTTCGAGGCATCGTTTCAGGCGCTGATTGGCCTATAAAAGACCGATCGGGCTGAGAAAGATCAGATCTCTTTGCTTGAGATTTTCAGAGAACTTTGATTCCTCTTCTTCCTCTTTCCTCTCCATTTAGAAAGTTTGAAAACTTCCGCAGCTCTTTCAATGGCGCCCAAGAGACGAGCAGGGAAAGAAGTGGCAACTTCTGCAGCGGAGGGTCCTCCTCCTCCTTCGGTCATCGAACAATCAATCGCCGGTAAGGGACTTTCCTCTTTTGATTAGAGACTGCCATCTCTCTTTTAAAGCCGATATTTGGCCATCTTGGGATGAATCCAGAACGATCGAGCATGATCTATTATCGTTAGGGAATTCATTTCCTGAATTTCCCTTATTTTCTTAGACGGGGATTTAAGAACTGAACAGTTTTTCTTTAAGCTTTCGTACGAAGCTATTACTTGGGCTGTCTTTGTCCTGTTGATCAACAGGATACGGATCTGTCCCTTCAATCATGGCCGTAAAGGATAACTTTTGACCATAATGCCCCTTTGATGAAGTTAGTCCTTAGGGTTGTACCACCTTCTGCTTAGGCGAAGCTAACACTTGGACATTTTCTGCGAAATGCGGACTTGACTATGAGGCTAAGCTTTGTCGAGGCTATCGCCTTGCTAGCTTCGCTCAAAGGGCGAAGGTATGCCTTGGTAAAAATTGTGTCTTTATGTTCACTCGGCTAGTGCACTAATCATAGTTTTCTTTGCTTCTGCAGTGCACTACACTCCTGGTCCTTTGAACAATCTGTTTGGGATGACCAGGAGAGCGGATGGCAATATCAGCTTGCAATTTCAAGGGCAGGCTTCTTTGTTTAGTGAACAGAGCTCCGTCGTTCGAGACACGCTTATTCATGGTGGTGATCAACATACCACGAGGAGCATTCTGACTACAGCTCCCCTTGAAGATATTGACCGTCGAACTTATAAGAAGCCCGACTTCATGTTCGGGGATGCCGCGCCAGATCCTGATCACCAACTACAGGCAGGAGAAGGGCAGTGGATTTTCCAATTGGATGATGAGAAATTTTTCCTCCCATCCAACAAGCGACATTTTTATTTGTCTTCTTTCCAGTGTGTGACGCAGGCTCGGAAGATGGCATGGGAAGTGAGCCAAAATACCGACTTCGTCCACGTAGGGAGATTGATATTTCAGTCTCCTAGTTATGCAAGAGTGGGGCCTCCTCGTTGCATAATGGGTCTACACCCTGGGAATGTATCGCGAGACATCCCAGTGGGAGAAAATCCTGCAGTGGCGCTGACTTTTGGGAACCAATTCTTCAAAGTCAATGGGAACTATCCTGCTACTGACTTCAGCTCCAGGCTGGATTCACCCTCCAAAGGCATGTGGAGGGATTTGACTACATATATCCTCGCTCATTTCGAGGAAGATTTGGAGAGGCTGAACCTCTATGAGGCTGTCCGGGCGACCTGTCATGGTATTGATATGAATGTGGCGTGCTTCTACGCCATCTTTGAATTGTATTGCCCAGCTTCAGGGACCTTCTTCACCCCTGTTGGCGAGTTGGGTATGGCCTTGCATGAGATGTGAAAAGTCTCTGCTCTGCCTTTTGGGTCTCTCCTATAGGAAGAATACTTCCCGTGCGAGGCGGAATTGGCTCTTCTAGAGAAGCAGGAGCCTGCCTTGTTCGAGACCTACCGGGAATTAATGTGCCACTTGTACATTTGCTCCAGTATGCATGGGGGCGTTAAGGGAACTTCCTGTAGCTTTAAAAGCTGGGGGAAGTATTTGTTCCCGAATATGGGGAATACTCCTTAAGCGGCTCACTGCGGAGTTGCTGATGAGGATATCTTTGAAAGGATGCAAAAGCACCTCCAAAGGGATCTTGTTGTGACAGAAGACGATGGTCCCTATAAGAAGGGTGATGTCCTTCGAAGTTTCCATCATCAGGCTCGCCGGCCGATGTCTCGGAAGGCACTGCTGGCTGGCTTCTTAACAATCTGGCTGCAGAAATGCGTAGTGCCATCTTCTTCGGGTGACGTCGTTCATCCGAATGTTTTGTTGCCCGCTGTTCGTTTGGTTAATGGACACCCTCGGGTCTTCTTCCGGCCATGGTGTGCTGTATCTAGAGAGGCCTTCGTGCATTAACGGAGGCTTTTTGCAGGCCGTCAGCAACGAAGCGTGAAAAGGGAGCCGCTTCGCCTCGCGACGGACCTAACCCCAGAGTAGATTTGCCATATGCCTACTTGATTGCGTGGTTCGCCCTGCATTGTCCTTCTTTGATTGGAGCCGGAGAGGATCCCCCACAAGGTGTTCGGACGGCGCTTCTCCGCCGATTCGAAGGATGCTCGTGGCTGAAGACTTACGTGGCTGAGGCCCGTAAATTGGTACGTCGTTATGACGTTTATAGTCTCTTCCGTTGTTTTTCCCGTATTCGGGGTGCAGGTTATGAGGAAGAGTTCAAAGATGCGGGGGAGGGGCAGTCGTCCCTGAGCCGAGGAGTTTTTGAGTGGTTGGTCAGCATCCGGCCCTCACATTTATTGTACAGAAGCGGGGATACCTGCTACTTAGAGCCCTATGTCCCCAGTCGGTTTGCTCGACAGTTTGGATATGACCAACTGTATGTAGGCAATCCCAATCTCAATCTGGCTTTCATGGGGAGCCTCATCGATGGAGCCCGCGCTTGGCGATTCTTTACTGCGGGTTGTACTGGGGCGCGGCTGCGTACGCTGTTGAGGAATCCCAATCTTCTAATGACCCTGTGCTTCTGCCAGTGGTATGTAACTTCCAACACCACACCCCTCGGATTCAATACTAACAGTTCTGGTGTGAAGTTAATTTCTCAGCGGCTGAAGCGGAAGGTCTCTGAGAGAAAGGAAGGTAAGAGGGTTCGCGTCCCAGGCATAAAGGAATTCGTTGCTGTTGATGGCAGCGAAGCCTCGGATGCAGAAAGTCCTCGCTTCGAAGCGGGGACGGGGGCTGAGACTCCCGCAGCTAGCTCTGGCGTGATGGGGACAGCTCCCCTAGAACATGTTGGTGTAGAAGAAGTGGAGGAAGAGGATTCTGACGTCCACTTCAAAAGAAAGCGGGAGGGTGGATCTCGTAGGAAGTCGTTGGTGAAGAAGCCCCGTCGCCAAGCTCCTACGATTGTCGTAGAGGGTGAAACCTCTGCAGCGTTTCCTACTGCTGCCCCATTAGTAGTTGATCCGTCGGTTGCTGAACCGACTACTGGTGAATTTGCTCCAGACTTGGGTAAGATCAGTCCCGTCCTTTCGATATACCTTTTGTATGTTCCGGATGGCTTATTACTTGCTTCTTAATACAGGAGCTGAGGTGGTGACGAGCCCGAAAGCTGGGGCCGTCGGAGAACAAGGGGAATATTATTATCCTTCGTTTGCTCACAACGAGGGTGATGAGGCCAGCTATTTTGCCATCCCGGAGGAATCCGGAGGTGATGCAGCTGACATTGGTCCTTTGGGCGCTGGGACTTCCAAGGGAAGTCCTGTAGCGTCAAGCTCTTTTGGATGGTCCACGGGAGATTCGGCAAGCGAAAGCGGACCGGCCATTCGTGTTGACTCCGCGAAGAATTTTCCAATGGAGCCTGTAGAGAGTGATGCGGCCACCAAGACGCTTGAGGCGACATCCTCCTTCAGTATTGTTCCGACCTCTTGGCTTCTACTGCATGTTGTGTCCTGTCTAACCACAGTCTTGTTGCAGGTGTTCTGTCTCAGGGTGCATCAACTTCAAGGGAACCAGACGATCTTCTCGAGGGGTCAAGGGGTGACATGAGCACTTCGACCGCGGCAGATGCTGCTGTGTTAGATGCGCTGTATGGCGACCTGCCCTCTTATCGGCCTGAGCCAGCCGAAGGAACAGAGATTGAAGGGATGGCAGTCCCGGAGGTGTCCTCACTCCCAACTATATCAACGAGTGAGGTGCCGACAGTTTTGCCAAGCGCGGAGCTGAGGGTGATTACAAGCCCTACTTCCCCAACCCTGGTGGTTGAGCCTGCTGTTCAGGAGATGGTCACCAGCCCTACCTCAGCGGTGGCTAGTGTACTGATTTCCATGAAGACTCCGCCGAGATCACCGACGACCTGTCATACTGCTGTTAATGTTCCCGTTGTTCCTTCCATGGTAGTATCGACCAGGCTGGTTGATTTTTCTGAGGCTGCCCGTCTACCAGAAGTGGCCGAGGTTGAAAATGATTTTATAGGTGACATAGTTGATAGCTTTTATAAAGGCTTAGGGCGATCCATTGACCTGGTCTTAAAAGGTTCGACTATGTCGTTCTCAACTTTGAAGGTAGTCCTTTCCCGTAGTATTGAAAGTATTCGGGACTTTGAAGGGTATCACCAGGCCGCTGCCTTAGAACTCCTGGTAGATCAATTCGAGAGGGACGTAGAGGAATGACGCCGTCTCAGTCGCTCGGACCTGGAGTCTTCGGTTGATGAGCGGTTTGCGCGTCTTGTCGCTCAAATGCATGAAGCCCGTCTTGCCGCTCAGGAAGAGGCTAAGGCTATTTCTTCTGACTTGAAATCCTTAGAAACAGGGCAAGCAGATGTTGGAAATGCCATTGATGCCTCTACCAGTGCTCTTCTTGACGTTGAGGATAAGATTGGGAAGGCCAGGGAGATGATCAGGAAGGAAAACCTTCTCTTATCCAAGGCTGAACCGGTGCGTCTTGAAGAGACTGCGCGGCTTGAGCGGCTCAAGGCTCAGAGTGATGAACTCTCGCGGCAGGGGTTATCTCAAAGGGTAACTTTGGCTGAGGTCGAAGCCCGTTTAGCCCAGGCGGCGAACTTTGACGGGGCTGAGCTAAGGTCGCTGGCGCTTGCCCAGGCTGCTGACGATAAGAGGACGAGGCTGGCTTCCCTTGAAGAGCGGATCAGATCTTACAATGTAAGCTTGTAGCTTATAATATGTGTGCCTCCATGTATCCCTTTTGGAATCAATAAAAATAATTTTGTTTTGACTCCCTTGTCAAATCTCCGACTTATTCATCTTTCTGAATTATCGCTTCCAAGTTGTATTGCAGCCACTTGAGAACATAGTCTTTGCTGGATTGGATAATGAGACTTGGCTATCCGCCGGTTTAGAGGTCGCAATGACATAACCGATTGAGAAGTCACCAGTCTCAAGATTAGCCCTTACGGGACTAAAGGGTAATACTTGCCTTTTGTAAGTGTCAGCGAGTATGGGTGAGACCTGTCTTTTGTAAATGTCAACAGGCTCAAGGTTGAGACTTAGCTGTCTGCTGGTTCAGAGGTTGCAATGACATAACCGATTGAGACGCTACCAAGCTCAAAGTTGGTGATACTTGTCTTTTGTAGATGTCAACAAGTATCGAGACCTGTCTTTTGTAAATGTCAACAGGGCTCGGAATTGAGACTTGTCTATTGTAAATGTCAACAAGCTCAAAATTGAGACTTAGCTGTCTGCTGGTTCAGAGGTCGCAATGACATAACCGATTGAGACGCCACCAAGCTCAAAAATTGGTGATACTTGTCTTTTGTAAATGTCAACAAGTATCGAGACCTATCTTTTGTAAATGTCAACAGGGCTCGGAATTGAGACTTGTCTTTTGTAAATGTCAACAAGCTCAAAATTGAGACTTAGCTGTCTGCTGGTTCAGAGGTCGCAATGACATAACCGATTGAGACGCCACCAAGCTCAAAAATTGGTGATACTTGTCTTTTGTAAATGTCAACAAGTATCGAGACCTGTCTTTTGTAAATGTCAACAGGGCTCGGGGTTGAGACTTGTCTTTTGTAAATGTCAACAAGCTCGAAATTGAGACTTAGCTGTCTGCTGGTTCAGAGGTCGCAATGACATAACCGATTGAGACGCCACCAAGCTCAAAAATTGGTGATACTTGTCTTTTGTAAATGTCAACAAGTATCGAGACCTGTCTTTTGTAAATGTCAACAGGGCTCGGAATTGAGACTTGTCTTTTGTAAATGTCAACAAGCTCAAAATTGAGACTTAGCTGTCTGCTGGTTCAGAGGTCGCAATGACATAACCGATTGAGACGCCACCAAGCTCAAGGGTTGGTAATGGAATTTGGGAAGAGATCTTGTTTTCACGGGGAGAAACGAGGGAATCACTGTCATAGGTTTAGTGTTAACTTAACACCGAAATGTATATGTGGTCCTACCATTCTATGGATGAGAATTGGTAAGTGATTTTGGAGGTCTCGTTTTCACGGGGAGAAACGAGGAAATTACTGTCATAGGTCTAGTGTTAACATAACAGCGGAATGTATATGTGGTCCTACCATTCTATAGATGAGAATTGGTAAGTGATTTTGGAGGTCTCGTTTTCACGGGGAGAAACGAGGGAATTGCTGTCATAGGTTTAGTGTTAACATAACAGCGGAATGTATATGTGGTCCTACCATTCTATGGATGAGAATTGGTAAGTGATTTTGGAGGTCTCGTTTTCACGGGGAGAAACGAGGGAATTGCTGTCATAGGTTTAGTGTTAACATAACAGCGGAATGTATATGTGGTCCTACCATTCTATGGATGAGAATTGGTAAGTGACTTTGGAGGGGGGATCAAATGGGAACAGGCCCCTTAGGATTTTTAGCAAACCCTCAGCTGTCAACGAGTTTGATATGCCTTTACCAACTACCGTTTGAGTTGGGCTAGCCATGTTATTCCCCTCAGCATGATAAGTTGTCGAGGATTTATGTTGGCTTACAGGCCAACATTTTCCTCTATCCTTAATCGTTAAGGATGTTGGATTATCTGGTTAATGTATGCATAACCTTGATTCGTCTTCGGGACAACCAGTGCACGACCAGGTTCCTACTGTTTACGGTTGTATGATCTCGCTTGGAGGAAGAGAAAGGCTCTCTTTGTGTGTACTTTGGACACGAAGATCTTGATTAGAGGTGTAGTGTTAACTTGATCCGAGAAGGATCCTTGATTAAGGATAATACTTCTTTAAGAACTTGTCATTGATCGGCATCATGAGTAGGTCGCCATCTGAAGTCATAAGGCGGTATGCTCCGTTTGAATAGACTTTTTCTATTACAAACGGTCCTTCCCATTTAGGCTGAAATTTGCCTTTGGTCTTGTGCGTCATAATCATCAGTCATCTGACATCTAGAACCAGATCTCCTTTTTGGAAGACTCTCTGTTTGACTTTCTTATTGAAGGCTTTCGAAATTCGAGATTGATATAGTTCGATGTGTTGCTGAGCTTGTAGCTGCTTCTCATCTAGGGCTTCGAGCTCTTAAAGACGTAACCGATCATTGTCCTCTGAAGTGATCTTAGTGGTCAGAGCTACTCGCAATGATGGCATCTGGATTTCCAATGGGATAACTGCTTCGCACCCATATACCAAGAAAAAAGGCGTATTGTCTGTCGGTGTCCGAACCGTGGTTCGATAGGCCCAGAGTCATTCACCGAGCTTTTCGTCCCAATCCCACTTATTCGAGGAGACGAACCTCTTGAGTAGCTTGATGATCGTTTTGTTGAATGCTTCCGCCAAGCCATTAGCGGCAGGATTATAGGCAGTTGAAGCCACATTCTGAATTCGGTATTTATCGCAGAACCGATAGAATACTTGGCTTATGAATTGGGGACCGTTGTCGTGAATGATCCGCCTAGGGACACCAAATCGATAGATGACATTGTGTTTGATGAAGTTAACCACATTAGAGGTTTTGACTTCAGCTAATGGTATAGCTTCTGCCCACTTTGAAAAGTAGTCGGTTATTGCCAGGATAAACCGGTGACCTTTTATCGAAGAGGGGCTGATTGGCCCTACGACATCTATTCCCCATGCTTCAAATGGCCATGAAGCAACAGTCGGGTGGAGTAACTCCGAAGGCTGGTGTATGAAGTCCGCATGGATTTGACATGCTTTACACCTTCGTACATATTGGATGGCATCGGCTATCATAGTTGGCCAATAATATCTAAGCCTATGCAACCTGTCTTTAAGTTTTGGACCTGGCTGATGAGCTCCGCAAATGCCATCGTGCGCTTCTTTAAGCGCTTCCTATGCCTCTGAATGAGAAAGGCAACAGAGGAGGACACCGTCATATGAACGACGGTAAAGTGTCTTCAAAGTTGGATCGTAGTAGAAAGGAGAGAACTTCGTCTGATAGATGCCGCTTCTTTAGGATCGTCTAGAAGCAGACCGTGCAAAGCATAGTCAATGAGAGGAAAGCGCCAATCTCTCGGCTCAAGATCCGTGGAGACATTATAGACTTCTTGGGTTCTTAGCATATGCTTGGAGCATACAAGATGTCGAGTTGCGACTGTGAGGTGATACTCGGTGTCGGCTAGCAAGGCTAGTGTTGTTGCTAATGCAGCAAGAGAATCCGCTTTGTATTCTGGGATTGAGACACGTGCCCGATGTAGAAACCTTCAAATAGATTGGCCAATTCGATGACCGTGTGGTGATAAGGCACCAGGTCCTCATGGCGAACTTCATATTCACCTTTAACCTGATTGATAATCAGTTTTGAGTCGCTGTAAGCTTCGAGGTAGCGTACCCCCATTCCATGGGCGAGTTGAAGGCCAATAAGCAGGGCATTATATTCCGCTACATTATTGGAGCATGATTCTGTCAAGGAAAATGCTGTGGGAAGGACATGATTCTGTGGGGAGATAAACACAACCCCCACTCCGGCAATAATTTTGCCTTTAGGGCCCATTCGCGATGCTCCATCGAAGAACATTTGCCACACTTCTTCTGAGGTTGCATTAGACTCGAAGACTTCATCAAGGATATCTTCGTGAAATTTTGAATGTTCCGGAACTGGATGAGCAGCCAAGAACTCTGCAAGGGCCTGGCCTTTAACCGCCTTCTGAGGGGTAAAGATCATGTCGTACTGAGACAATAAAAGCGCCCACTTAGCCAATCTTGAATTCAATGATCCTGGCTTCGTCATAAGAAGACGCAAAGGGTTCACTCTGGAGATGACATGTATGATTTGGCCAACCAAATAATGTCGTGTCTTCTGAACGGCAAAGATGAGAGCTAAACATTCTTTCTCGATAGGATTGTAGCGAGATTCTGCTCCTATGAGGGTCCTGCTCAGGTAATAAATGGCGTGCTCGTGACCATTGTCGTCGTTTTGAGCGAGGAGGGCACGAGGGAATAGTCCAGAGCTTTTACATAAAGCATGAATGGTTTCCCTAATGTAGGGGCCACCAAGACTGGAGGTTTTGTGAGATACCTCTTGATATCTTCATAAGCTTCCTGACAAGCTTGATCCCATACGAAGGAAGCACACTTTTTCATGAGTCGGGTGAACGGTTGATAGCGGCCTGAGAGATTTGCAATGAATCTTCTGATATAAACCAGTCTTCCCTGCAAACCTCTAAGCTCTTTGAGGTTCCTCGGTGGATGCATGTTCTGAATGGCTTTAATTTTGTCTGGGTCTAGATGAATCCCTTTTGATGTGACAATAAACCCAAGGAACTTGCCGCTTGACACTCCCAAGAAGGATTTTTTCGGGTTCATTTTTAGTTGATGAGCCCGCATTATGTCGAACATCGTTCTCAGGTCACGAAGATGTTCATCCTTGTTGCGACTTTTGACAGCAATGTCTTCGACATAGCATTCGACCATTTTTCGGAGATGATCGAGGAAGATTGTACTCATTGCCCGTTGGTAGGTTGCTCCGGCGTTCTTCAGTCCGAAGGGCATTACGGTGTAGCAGTATACCCCCAATGGTGTTCGGAACGAAGTATGCTTCTCGTCGTCAGGATACATCTTAATCTGGTTGTACCCTGAAAAGCCGTCCATGAAAGATATCCTTTCGAACCCGCATGTGTTGTCAATCATGACGTCAGTGATGGGCAGTGGGAATTCGTCTTTAGGACAGGCCGTATTGAGATCACGGAAGTCGATGCAAATCCGTATTTTCCCGTTCTTCTTGAGAACGGGGACGATGTTAGCTACCCAATCTGGATGTTGTTCCTCCCGGATGAAGCCACATGCAATGAGCTTGTGAACTTCGGCTTCAATAGCTTCCATAATGTTCGGGCGAAACTGACGTTGTTGCTGCTTGACTGGCTAGACGTCGGGCTTGATATTTAAACGGTGCATAGCGACTTGTGGATCAAGTCCGGGCATGTCTTCGTAGCTCCACGCGAAGACGTCTATATACTCTTTTATGAGTATTATCAATTCTTCCTTTTCTATAAGTGATAGGCTTTCACTTATAAAAATGGGTTTGGGATGATCTTGACTACCCAAGTTGACTTGCACCACCTTGTCTTCAGTAGGTGGCTCGCGCAGTTCGAATCGCTTTTCCCACTGGAGGTTTAATTGCTGGGCCCATGGTTCCTCATCAGCAGCCTCTGCAGATTCCAATTGACTGCTTGAAGTCATATTAACAGTGAGGTTTTCAAACATTCCTTCTACACTGACATCTGAGTCCCACTCGGAGGATGAGGCCGAATGTGATGGAATTGGTCTATCGTCTTTGACTTGAACTGTTGTTGATGAGGTGGGTGTAACGTATCCCAACCCCTGCGTGTATTATCATAGTAATTTGCAGGTTCCCTTTTGGGACAAAGTTGCGCATTAAACCGCGCCTTCCTTTTCCAAAATTCAGGCCCGCTCCATGCTTCAAATCGTATCCCATTTTCTTCATAATATGACGCGCTGACTGCGTATAATGGAAGAACTGTGGGGTGTCTGAATCTGAGCTTGAATCTGCAGCTGTGGGTCCCCGTGGTTGGGTTTTATCGAAGATTATCGGTAACTGCCCTTGTTTGGACGGAGGGATCACCAGCGTGGCCCCTTCTATAGCTTCCATAGGTGTGCTGGCTGCGCTCGGTTTATGTAAGGGCATATGCAGAGAGCCATCTGTAACGGGTTTAATTGACCCAACACTCTCAGGATAATCAAAAGAAATATTATCATTAATTACCCATTCACCTTCATCCTCTGAAGGAGTATTACATTGGGGATTATTAAGACATGCTATAATTGGTTCGCCAATCAGAATGGCTGGCATGCCTGCTTCAGATTCTGAATCCGCTTCGTTGCCACTTTCATCATTGTCTGGCAATGGTTCCTTAGGCGTTCCACCGGCTTCTTGATACAGGAGAGCGTCGGTGAAGTAATTTTTCACCCCTTTGAAGGGTTGCTTTTCAGCAAAGACAGTTCGTACTGTCACATCATCTTTAACATATTTGAAGCATTGGTGGAGAGTAGAGGGAACGATCCAGTTGGCATGGATCCATGGCCGTCCTAGCAGCAGGTTATATGATGTGTCAGCATCAATGACATAACACGTCACTTCTGACTTCAGGCTCCCGATTCTGCAACGGAGCCGAATTTTCCCAAGTGGATGGCTGCTCCCAGCGTTGAAACCGTATATTGTAGTAGTGGTTGCGGATAACCTATACAGTGGTATGCCGAGGAAGTAGAGAAGCCTTTTGGGGATGATGCTGAGTGCGGACCCCGGATCGACTTGTATTCTTTCAATGCACGTTGAACCGATATCTCCGGTGTAGTACAGAGGTCGATTGTGCTTGTTATCTTTGAGAAGCATATCTTCCGCCGTGAATGTAATAGCGGGCACCTTTGATTGTATGTGATGACATTCTGGGCAAGGAGACTGAGCGTCATCGTTAGGGATCTCAGGCATGCATGTCAGAAAGGATTCTGAATTGGCTAGCGCATTTTTGAGTGCTTCTCTTGTTTCTTTTGAGAGACGAAGGAGCTCGTGTATTGTGATATGAGCCGGGATATTAGCTGATTAGACGAGAAAGGTTTATGTAAATGTGTTCGATGTATCCCTTTCTTATCTCCGCTATAGCATAAGGCTATACCGAGTCGATTCTCAGGGAGAGCTAGCGATAGAAGCGTTACGAATCGTAGTGAAGAAATGTAAACGAAGTGTCTTCTATGCTTAATAGAATAAAACAATCATGGAACAAGAAATGAAAGAAAGGATGGATATGTTCATGATGGAAGAGTGGAAAGAAATCAAAGAAGATTGGGATTTGGACTAACAACTAAAAAGAATGAAAACTTGAAGAATCAAACCATGACTAGCTTACCTTACTACCTTACCAATACTTACTAAACTCCGTGATAGTGAAGGCGTGCCTCATGTTGTCACTCCATCGGCGTAGGTTTCGTCTTGCGTGTTGATCTAATTATTTTCTCATTGCATGAAGGGTGGTTTAACCCATCGGAGAAGAGAAGACCATCCAACTTGCAAGATGAAGTAAAGCAATCACCCATGAGTTAGTGAAGATGGCAAGGCTAGTGGTTAGCTAGTACATGGAGAAAGATTAGCTAAAAGCCATTAGAGAAGTAAAACAAAGCATGAAGTAAATTGCAAGGAATTAAAGAAAGCAATAAAGAAAGCACATAAAGAAAGCAAGTAAACTAGAACCAAGCTCAAGTAGAGGAAGGAGAATGGATCAATCCTTGCATAGCTTCAAGTTATCACCCTTGATTACACAAGCTCTCTCTCTCACAATCTCTCTCTTTTACAATGAATTCTAGGGAAGAAGAAGAGGGATCTAAAGAACTAAACCTAGAGAAAAACTAAACAAAATTACAACAACTAATGATTTTCCTCTCTTCTCCATTCAGTCTTTGCTCGCAGGTCCAAATGAAGTATTTATAGACCTCTGGAGAAGCTTCGAGATCCAGGTTGTTGGCGCAAAATCCGAGATCCAACAACCCCGAAACCGCCGCAAAAGCGCGGGAAAATCCCAAGATTTGCGGCAAGATCTGGGCCGTTGAGCCCAGATTTTCTGGTACGATTTGGTTGTTAGTTTGTTATCCACGTGGCCTTCTGAAATCTTCAGTTGTTACGCGGATCTCTCTGGATCTTGGATTCAAATTTGGGCTTTATCTTAATCTTGGATTTAATCCCTTTAATTATTGCTAATTAAAGTGATTATTGGATTATCTCTCCATTAGAGTGTGAATCTGCAAATATATAGAGAAGATGAGTAAAAATCATATATTTATTACAAAAATGCATGGGAATAATGTGGTAAAATATGCAATATTGGATCACAATCACACCCCCACACTTATTCTTTTGCTCGTCCCGAGCAAAACAAAGAAAAAGAAAAGAAAATCTATACTACCAGTTTATTACACCACTTTCGCAGGTGACGCGATTGCACTGAGCGTGTGCAACAAGCCGTTAAACCTCTAGGTTACCCTAGAGGAGGAGTGTTGTCTCCTGAGGGTTTTCAGCGGATTACACCCACAAAATCCATAAAGAAAGAAGACAAATGTTAGTATTTTGAAAACTCATTTTGAACAAGAGACATGTTTACGAACTATTTTTGCAAAAATATAAGTGATCCTAGGTCATAAGTCCACCTATAATCATTCTTCCTTAAACTTAGTCTCTATGCAAGATCTTGTCTTCAATTAAGGTAAGAATTCAAAATTGGATTGAATACTTTATCTTTCATAAAACCTAGATAATATGCACACCGTGCTCAATGAAAATTTCTGGGATTTCAACTCCAACCATCAAGCCATTTATTTATTTATTTATTTTTCTTTTTCTTTTTTTTTCTTTTTCTTCCCTTAGTTTTCTTAGGCTTTCTAGTTCACCCATGTAACGAGCCTATAACCGATGACTCCCAAACCAGATGGTTCTAGGGCACCAAATGAGAAAACATCCCTCGGGTTAAAGGACTCGAGTGAAAAAGGCCACAAAACTAAAGGGGATTATTTATAATCACCGTTAGGCGTGAATAACCATGCTTCTTGAGGCATAGTTATCCAGCTTAATAAGTGATCTTTTATTTATATATTTTTTTCTCTTTTTTTTTTTTTATATGGCATTTTTGGTCTTTGTCTCCATCCCAAGAAATGTGTAAGTGTAAAGTGCATATTATCTAAGGCAAAAAATTCAAGATAAAAATATCTCACCAATTTTACTTAGCCTATAATCTCAAACAAGATCTATTATTTCAACTAGGTTTAAGATGTCATAATTAAGGCTTTCTTAATTCCTAAGATACATCTTAATCTTCTTAAAAATAGATCAAAACTTTGTCTCTTATTTCAAAAAGTTTTTATTTTTATATTTTTTATTATTTATTTCTAAAAAGAAGTGTAAAAGAAAGAAGATCTAAAAATTCTATGTTAGTAAACCCTCCCCCACACTTATTTCATGCATTGTCCTCAATGCATCATGATATATGTAAGCATGAAACAAAAATGAAGAGGGAAGGAAAAAAATTACCTTAAGGTGGTGGTTCCGGTGGTGGTCTGATTGGTCCACGGAACATGGCCCAATCAACTTTACGTTGGGTTTTCAGGAACCCACCAGAAATTTCAAGAATATGACCCACAAGAATGATGTGTGCATGTATGATTTTTATTATGTACATGACCCCATCTAATTTCCATTTTCCATAATAAATTTCTGAGTCAAATTTATCAAGATCCCTGTCCCAGAATGGTATATGAAATGATAGAACAGTTGACTTAGACTCGGAATGAACAGGAACTAACACCGACTCAGGAAAGTGACTGAAGTCAAGTAAAGGTGCAGGAGTCAAAGTGAGTTTAGGAATTTGGTCCAAGTCAAGAAAATGAAGCTCAAGTCCACAATCATTGTCCAATGATGGAATGTGACTTTCTAAAGGTGATATCTCTTTACTTCCAATATTAAGGAATTCAAGCTCATCGCTATACAATTCTTCAAAACTAGAATTGTACAATCAGTTTCAGAAGTAAAGAGATTGAGAAAATCAAGGTCACATTCCTCATGTAGTTCAATAAATGGAGAACTTGCCAATTTGTCAATAGGATCATCAAAAGTGTATAATTGGTCAAGTTCAATGTGATCCTCAAAGATGGGTGATTCAACTTCATTATGAATTGGAACAGGATCCAATGTCGACTCTGGGAAAAGATTGAAGTCAGGTAAAGATACCGGAGTCATTATTGAATCAGGAAAAAGAAGTGAATCAAGAAGTTGGGGTTCAAGATCACATTCCTCATATAGTTCAATTCCACAAAAATGTGAACTTGCCAATTTATCAATGGGACTTTCAAAAGTATGGAATTGGTCAAGTTCAATATGATCATCATAAAATATTGGTGATTCAATTTCAAAGTTGATAGGCACTGGATCTAATACTGACTCGGGAAATGGAGTGAATTTATGTGAAGACACCGAAGTCATAATTGAATCAGGAAGTAGAATTGAATCATCAAGTGGAAGTTCAGGATCATATTCACATCAAGTTCAATTTCAGGAAAAGGAAAACTTGCCAAAATGTCAATTGGATCTGAATTTTGGACAAGTTCAGGTGATTGTGCTGAAATTGAATCTGGATTTCCAAGACTACATGACTCTTTGGTTTTAACAGAGTGGCTAGTGACATTAGAAATAGGATGAGAATGAAGAGTTTGGATCATCAAATCTATGTCACGATTCCTAGAATTTTGAGCATTAGTTATGTCTTCAAGCATCTTCCCATAATTGATGACTTCATTATTTTGATGGAAAGATGAAGTATTGTCTTGGAATTGGTGATGAAATTGTGAGTCAAAAATGTATGGTGATGGAAAAATGGACTCACACAAGAAATCTTTACTCGTTTCCATGACAAATGGTTGTTCATTAGGAAAAGGTGGAACTGAGTAAGACTCTTGAAAATATGGTGGAATTGGAGGGGCAAATGTTTCTTGAAGTTGTTGCTCGACCCTCTGTAAATTGGCTTCTATACTCCTTAGTAACTCAGATTTTTCTTCAATTGGTGGTTCAGAAAAAGGAGTATATGAAGCGGAATCGGGACATGAATACTGTGGATAAGGTGAATATGGTGGACAAGGAATTTGAGAATTTGACTCGGGGTACGTGAATCCCCAATTACTCGGTGAAGAGTTGAAATTATCTTGGAAATTATAGTTATCAGATGGGGGGTATGGGTCATATTGATTCGGATAAGGCCAACCCGGTGTATTTGGTTGGTGCATATTATAAAACACGGGTTGGAATTATCCGAATATGGAGATGGTGTGAAATATGGATTAGGATGGAAAGAATTGTAATTGTAAGCCATATCACACAACACAAAAACAAACAAACAAACAAACAAACAAACAAAGAAAAAAAAAATTCTAACCTAAGTTAGTGTAGACTTAGGACCTAGACGACTCCTAACTGATAGACTGTCCACGGGAGGTTTAGTGTAGACTCTAACCACAAGCTAATCAGCCAGGGAAGGGTAAGGTTGGTGGGAGGTTTTTCGTCAGAGACGTTCCTTAATTAAGTAACCAGCAACCTTCGGGCTTTCGGCCCTCAATCCCTTTCCTAGACACTGATTTTGCAAGAGTCTATTTCCAACACTTTTCCCCCTTAGGATAATCTCCTAAATGAGTCCGAGATGTCCCTAGGGCCAACGTCTATTTTTTTATTAAATTAGGCTTGGGTTAGTGAGTGCTTGGGAAAATGATTTTCGGGCTAAGGAAAGGGTAATGAACTCCCCCACCTTATCTTATTTATAGGTTATGCCCTTAAAAATGAATTGTGCAAGTGTACAAAAAAATATAACTAGAATTCACTCAAAGCATGAAAATCAAGCAAGAGATGATTCCTAGTCTACATGCAATGCAAAACGTACCTTGCCTCCAGCACTCTTCAACAGTAAAAGTAAATGAATTGAAAAGACACGTGCCTAGAAATGCAAATGTCTAATCAATTTTTAACAATTTCAACAAATTTTTTACTGTTGATTAAATTAGCAGGTATATGGTGAAAAATATAGGAATTCAAGTATAGCAGCAGATGTATTTTGCAGAGCTGGAGACCCTGCAGAAATTTTGTGAGTAGTCAACTCAGGATTGCCGTAGATCCGCGGCAAAAACCAGGATTCCGCGGCAAAACTGAGGGATCCTGGTCTCTGCTTTCGAGAGCAGAGGCCCAGGTCCACTTATATGTCACTGCAATTAAAATTTTCCTATTCTTCAACCTGTAACCTGCAACAGAGAAGAAGATTCGTTTAGTTCTTCACTTTAAAGAAAATCCGTTGCTCTCCCCGGCAACGGCGCTATTTTGATTAGACGAGAAAGGTTTATGTAAATGTGTTCGATGTATCCCTTTCTTATCTCCGCTATAGCATAAGGCTATACCGAGTCGATTCTCAGGGAGAGTTAGCGATAGAAGCGTTACGAATCGTAGTGAAGAAATGTAAACGAAGTGTCTTCTATGATTAATAGAATAAAACAATCATGGAACAAGAAATGAAAGAAAGAATGGATATGTTCATGATGGAAGAGTGGAAAGAAATCAAAGAAGATTGGGATTTGGACTAACAACTAAAAAGAATGAAAACTTGAAGAATCAAACCATCACTAGCTTACCTTACTACCTTACCAATACTTACTAAACTCCGTGATAGTGAAGGCGTGCCTCATGTTGTCACTCCATCGGCGTAGGTTTCGTCTTGCGTGTTGATCTAATTATTTTCTCATTGCATGAAGGGTGGTTTAACCCATCGGAGAAGAGAAGACCATCCAACTTGCAAGATGAAGTAAAGCAATCACCCATGAGTTAGTGAAGATGGCAAGGCTAGTGGTTAGCTAGTACATGGAGAAAGATTAGCTAAAAGCCATTAGAGAAGTAAAACAAAGCATGAAGTAAATTGCAAGGAATTAAAGAAAGCAATAAAGAAAGCACATAAAGAAAGCAAGTAAACTAGAACCAAGCTCAAGTAGAGAAAGGAGAATGGATCAATCCTTGCATAGCTTCAAGTTGTCACCCTTGATTACACAAGCTCTCTCTCTCACAATCTCTCTCTTTTACAATGAATTCTAGGGAAGAAGAAGAGGGATCTAAAGAACTAAACCTAGAGAAAAACTAAACAAAATTACAACAACTAATGATTTTCCTCTCTTCTCCATTCAGTCTTTGCTCGCAGGTCCAAATGAAGTATTTATAGACCTCTGGAGAAGCTTCGAGATCCAGGTTGTTGGCGCAAAATCCGAGATCCAACAACCCCGAAACCGCTGCAAAAGCGCGGGAAAATCCCAAGATTTGCGGCAAGATCTGGGCCGTTGAGCCCAGATTTTCTGGTACGATTTGGTTGTTAGTTTGTTATCCACGTGGCCTTCTGGAATCTTCAGTTGTTCGCGGATCTCTCTGGATCTTGGATTCAAATTTGGGCTTTATCTTAATCTTGGATTTAATCCCTTTAATTATTGCTAATTAAAGTGATTATTGGATTATCTCTCCATTAGAGTGTGAATCTGCAATATATAGAGAAGATGAGTAAAAATCATATATTTATTACAAAAATGCATGGGAATAATGTGGTAAAATATGCAATATTGGATCACAATCATTAGCCAGCTGAGCTATTATATCAAAACGAAAGGGTGTATCAAACCCTCGGCCTGATGGTTTCTTCAACACGTGGTCGAATCGTACCTCCTTAGGCTTCTCTTTTCCCTTGGTTTGAATTGGAGTGGATGCTAGTATTGGTACTGACGTTGTTTGCTGTTGTATCTCATCAGTAGACTTGTCGTACTGCCTCAAGTATGATTTTCCGAATCGGGTACCCGTCTGTTGAGGCGCATCGGCTTGTGCCGCACAAGCCTGCTTTTCTCCTTCTGAATCGCTAAGGGAAGCCGATGTAAGATCGCCATCGTCTGGCAGGACAGAGATGACATTGCAAGATTTGCTCTTTAAGTTGGGCTCCTTTGAATCCCGCTGTACTTCTTGGACGAGGTCTGGGTGTATCCACATGACTTCCCTTGTCTCCAATGTTAAGGGAACGGAGACCTTTATCATCTTGAGTTATGGCTGAAGGATGCCTGACTTCCAACCGTGGCGCGGAGGCTGGATATGTCCCATCAGGAACTGTGACCTTTTGGGTGCTGCCGAACTCAAGAGTCACCATATTGGCAGTGACTTTCTTCTGCTTTGTCTTCAATGTCAGGACCCCGGCATCGATTAAGGCCTGTATTCTGTCCTTGAGGACATAGCACTTGTCGGTAGGATGGTGAATCATCCTGTGGTAGAGGCAGTATTTGGGGTCGTTTGTGCGCCCTATTTCATTAGGACGTCGAGCATCTGGTAGCTTCATTTTATTCCCTTTGTGGAGCAGATGGAATATCGTGACCACCTAATCGTCTTTGAAGAAGTACTATTTTGGAGGGAACTTAGGCTCTTGATTGTTGAAGCCGCTCTTCTTGGCCTTCGACTGCACATCTCTGGATAACTCCACAGAATATTCTCTTTCCCTTTAGCTTGAGAAGACTGCGGGAGGACGCTACGTCCTTTACTGTTTATACCCTATTTGCCTCTAGGGGTGGATGGTTTAAACTTTTTAGCTGACTTTTCGGCTATCTCCGCTTGTTCGACCAATTCCTTCTAAGTGTGGGCTTTGACAGCCCCCATGCGAGCTTCTACTTGGTCTAAGAAGTTGTGTCTGCATGTCGTAGGAGCATGGGTAATGGCATCCCTGCTGGGCACATCAAGGATAAGTTTCTGAACCGCTCAATGTAGTCACGGACAGATTCGTCCTTCTTCTGCACGGTGGAGAGGAGCTTGTCCATGGTCACTTCGGTGTCGTCCTCATAGAAACGAGAGAGGAACCGAGTTTCCAGGTCGATCCAGGAATTGATAGAGCCCAGAGGGAGACTTCAGAACCAGTCAAATGCCACCCCCTTTAAGGTGCCAATAAACAGCCTAGCCGTGATGGCGTCGTTGCTTATAACATTACCAGTCTAGGACCGGAAATAGTAGATGTACTGATTTGGCGAACTCTTACCATCATACCTATGCAACGTTGGTGGTTTGAACTTCAGTGGATATGGCACCGAATCCCACTCCAGTGGGTAAGGACGGACTACCCCTATTTTCTTTAATTCATCCCTCTGAGCTAGGGATGTAATTTGAGCTTGGAGGCCCTTAAGGACTTCGGCGTCTAGGGAAGAACCCTCCTTGGATTTCTCCATCTTTGGCTGCTCATTGCTGAAATGTTCCTCCTCATCGTGATTGCTCCCGGCATCATTATCATTCCGATTGCTGAGGAGTCGAGCAAGCATCTGTTGGATATTGTCTAGGGCTTCTTGCTGGGTTCTGGAGGTTTGCTCCTGAGCTTCCAGGCGCCGACGAAGGTCGTCGTTAGCGTTATCAGCCATATTGACTGATACTTTGTTCGTTCGCACCGAGCTAACTGTTGCCGAAGAGGCATACCCACTGTCTTCATCTTCTTCATCCGATGGTTGGGGCGATCTCCTGGGCTACGGCGAGGTTAGGACCGTCGAAGAGGAAGGCTGCTCATAATTATAGGGTATCGCCACCCTAGATCTGGTGTTTCAAAAAACACCTTCTTCGCGCACCAAGACTTCGCCTAAGCCTGGGCTGTAATCTAGATCTGGGGAGCTGCAGGGGGTGTCGTCAGATGTTCAACCTCCCCTGCGTAACTCTCGTCCTCTTCCGGTCATGTTGACGGACGTAGAGGCTGGATCTCGTGAGATGCTCCTTTTATGATGCTTTGTTGGGACATGTACAGACAGCCGATCAAAGACCGATTGCCGGTATGGAGAAGTGGCGAGGATTGGTCGTAACTGGCAGCGAGCTGAATGGACCATCACCAGCTGGCATCCCCTTTGTTGACAATAGGGGGAGTAGTTCGGAAAGACTCCAACTTCCGCTTGTTCGCCAAGAATTCCCGCAAGTCAGACCCATCAGAGCCTGAACAATCCCGCGTAGAGGCCCTTTTGGAGTGTACATAGGATAACGTGACATTCCTCTTATCCCTGCAGAAGGGATTAGCACTGAATAGTGCTTTAGTTCTAGCTTCGCCAACAGGTGCGAGCTTAGCGCTTGACGAACTGGAGAGCGGAGCACGCTGTGGTGCTTTATCCGCTATGCCGCTGCGAGGGGGACTAGCCTTAGATAAAACTTTGGCCCAAGCCTCGCGGCCATGGAACCAGTGAGTACGCTGTGGTACGGTAGCTTCGCTTGTGAAAATGAGGCTGGCACAAGGCATTGCTGCTTTTGAATTGGGCGACGGTATGATTGCCGTCGTGACTTTATGATTGGCAGCATTGTTGGAGCAGACAGGCATCTTGCCTTTTTCTTCGCGAGAGAGGCGCGGTTTTGGCGTAGCTACGCCTGAAGCTTCGGCCAGAGACTTCTGTTTAGGCTTCCATTTTTGCTTTGGCAAAGGACGCTTAGGTTCGCAAGGAACCTGACTTCCCACTCGCGAGACTGAGGGGTGTTGGCAGAATTCTGCTTCTGGTTTCTGCTTCGAAACCTTGGTCGTGGAGACCTTCTTGTGCTTCCGTGCTCGAAGCATTAGGCCACCCCCAGAGAGGACTACTTCAAATCTTCCTTGATCGAACTGGACAACCAAGTTCTCGAGAGTACAAGACTTGAGCTGCGGGCATGCTTCCTCGTCACGCCAGAGAACCACAGTAGGTTTGTAGAGAACCTTCCTTGTCTCCGCAGAGACTTTCCTTGATGATTTAGCCAGAGGGGTTCTGGCTGCACCGGCTTTTCTGAATTCAGAGTTAGACCCGAAGGTCTGTTCGTCACATTACGACACTTGATTCTCAGCAGTGGAGAATACAATCCCCAGCGGAGTCGCCATCTTGTTTTCCATCAGATTTGCAAAGAGGAAAACTTACAATAAACAGGTTTAAGGAGCTAAATTATAAGTATTCTTAAAAAGATTACAAGTAGATCTCCTCAGAGATTCTGGAGAAGTGTGCCGATAGGAGTCTGGTCAGCGCGCGACCACTTTGTCCCTTTGACGATGCGAGCGATGAGATTCCCTTCTCGCCTGGTTTCGGGAATCAGAGAATAGAGGGTTGGTAGAAACCTCTTGGTACTTCTCAAAACCGCCTTCAATTAGGAATTCCTTCTCACCTGATTCTGGAGATTCCTTGAGAAGAAGGTATTAGGGTATCAGCACCCTGAATAGAGAAGTAATTCTCTAAAAGTCTCTGAATTCAAGAGCACGCGGTGCGTCGTGAAGAAGTCTCTGCTTGTGGAGTCCTCTTGAAGAAGTCTCTGCTTGTGGAGTCCTCTCTCTTCGTGCGCGTGGTCTGTGCCTCTCTTCGGAAGAAGTCCTCTCTGTCCTTCCTCCTTGTGCCCCGGTGGGCTATTTATAAGGAGAGCAAGGGTATAATTGTCCCTTGAAAATATGAAAACAGATTGAATCGAATCTGTTTGAATCTGGAAAGTAGCCTTGCTGCGTGGCTAGGATCAGCTTCTGCGAAGCTAGAATTGGCAGGTCGATTGATCTTCTTGATCTGTTTTGATCCTTTCCATATCGTTGGAGGATTTCCCTTGATCTTCTTACTCGTTTTAAGAGAGTCAAGAGATTGTGGCAATCAACTGCCAAATTTGATCTCCGATTTGATCTTAATTGGATTTGATCTGATTAGATCTGGTCTCATCCGGAGATTTGACTGGCCAAAGGTTGACCATAGCAGACCAATAGCGGAGCTGCCCGCATTGAGCTCGCAGCGGAGCTAGAGGCAGTTTCTGGCGAAGTCCGTAAAGAAGCTTTTCGGCGGAGCTAGAAGTCTTCTGTGGCGGAGTTACCATATACTCTTTCTTCGCAATTGTACATGGTTTCAGGCGGAGTTGACTCTCCCTGGCGAAGCTATGAGTTAGCTTTCTGGCGAGGCTTTGAATGGCTTCAAGGCGGAGTTGGACGATCCTAGCCTCTCAAGCGAGGCTATCCCTTCGGGCTCATGTAATGCTAAGTGCTAGCACCTTAGACCTATTAAGGTCTGTTTAGAAACAATCCGGGTTCAATGGCTGCTTGCTGGATCAGTGGAGTCCAAGTTGCTTCCTTGTCCCTCGGAGATGGGTGAAAACTCGTCTGTCACTTGTCTTTTATAAATGTCAACAAGTTTAGACATTGTTCGGACCAATAAGAATCTTGTCTTTTTTAAGTGTCAACATGCACGTCTGTAAGAGCATGGATAATGGCATTCCTGCTGGGCACATCAAAGATAGATTTCTGAACCGCTCAATGTAGTCACGGACAGATTCGCCCTTCTTCTGCACGGTGGAGAGGAGCTTGTCCATGGTTACCTCGGTATCATCCTCATAGAAACGAGAGAGGAATCGGGTTTCCGGTCGATCCAGGAATTGACAGAGCCCAGAGGGAGACTTCGGAACCAATCAAATGCCACCCCCTTTAAGGTGCCAATGAACAGCCTAGCCATGATGGCGTCGTTGCCTATAACATTACCAGTCTGAGACCAGAAATAGTAGATGTGCTAATTTGGTGAACTTTTACCATCATACGTATGCAACGTTGGTGGTTTGAACTTCGGTGGGTATGGCACTGAATCCTACTCCAATAGGTAAGGACGGACTGCCCCTACTTTCTTTAATTCATCCCTCTGAGCTAGGGATGCAATTTGAGCTTGGAGGCCCTTAAGGACTTCAGCGTCTAAAGAAGAACCCTCCTTGGATTTCTCCGTCTTTGGCTGATCATTGTTAAAATGTTCCTCTTCGTCATGATTGCTCCCGGCATCATTGTCATTTCGATTGCTGAGGAGTTGAGCAAGCATCTGTTGAATGTTGTCTAGAGCTTCTTGCTGGGTCTTGGAAGTTTGCTCCTGAGCTTCCAAACGCCGACAGAGGTCGTCGTTAACATTATCAGCCATGTTGACTGATGCTCTGTCTGTTCGTATTGAGCTGACTGTCGCCGAAGAGGCGTACCCGTTATCTTCATCCTCTTCATCAGATGATTGGAGTGATTTTCTCCTTGGTTCTGGCGAAACTAGTGCCCCTGAGGAAGATGGCTGTTCATAACTGTAGGGTATCGCTACCCTAGATCTGATGTTTCGGAAAACACCTTCTTCATGCACCAAGACTTCTCCTAAGCCTGGGCTGTAATCTGGATCTAGGGAGTTGTAGGGAGTGTCGTCGGACGCTCATCTTTCCCTGCGCAGCTCTCGTCCTCTTCCGGTCATGTTGACGGATGCAGAGGGTAAATCTTGCGAGACGCTCCTTTTATGATATTTCAGCGAGGCTTGTACCGATAGCCGATCAAAAACTGATCGCCGGCCTGGAGAAGTAGTGAAGATTGGTTCTAACCGGTAACAGATCGAATGGACTGTCACCAATCGACAGGACTGTCACCAATCGACATCCCACTTGTTGGCAACAGGAGGAAGAGATTTGTTTATCAGGCCAAGTAGGGCCTAAACGATCTGGTGCAAAAGCTCCTTTGGATAGCGCATAGGACAATGCCTTGTTCCTTTTATCCCTGCAGAAGGGATTAGCACTGAATAGTGCTTCAGTCTAGCTTCGCCACAAAGCGCGAGCTTAGCGCCTGACGAACTGGGGAGCGGAGCACGCTGTGGTGCTTTACCCGCTATACTGGTACGAAGGTGATTAGCCTTGGATAGTACTTTGGCTCTAGCTTCGCGGCCATGAACCCTGCGCGTACGCTGTGGTACAGTAGCTTCGCTCGTGAGAACGAGGCCGGCGTAGGGCGTTGCTACTCTTGAATTGGGCGACGGTATGATTGCCGTCGTGAATTCGCGGCTGGCAGCATTGTTGGAGCAGACAGGCATCTTGCCTTTTTCTTCGCGAGAGAGGCGCGATTTTGGCGTAGCTACGCCTGAGGCTTTGCCCAGAGCCTTCTGTTTTGGCCTACATATCTTCTTTGACAAGGAGATTTAGGTTCGCAAGGAACCTGACTAGCCACAGCAAGGCTGAGGGGTGTTGGCAGAATTCTGCTTCTGGTTTCTGTTCTGAAACCTTGGTCGTGGAGACCTTCCTATGCTTCCATGCTCGAAACATTAGACCACCACCAGAGAGGACTTCTTCAAATCTTCCTTGATCGAACTGAACGACCAAGTTCTCGAAAGTGAAGGAATCAGACTGCGGACGTGCTTCCTTGTTGCGCCAGAGAACCGCAGTAGGTTCACAGAGAACCTTTTTTGTCTCCGCAGAGACTTTCTTTGAAGATTTAGCCAGAGAGGCTCTGGCTGCACTGACTTTTCTGAATTCAGAGTTAGACCCGGGTCTAATCGTCGCATTGCGATACTTGATTCTCGGCCGTGGAGAATTTATTCCCCAGCGGAGTCGTCATCTTGTTTTCCATTGATTTGCAAAAGGGGGAAAACTTATAATAAAGAATTCGAGGAGCTAAATTACAAGTATTCTCAAAAAGATTACAAGTATATCTCCTCAGAGATTCTGGAGAAGTGTGCCGATAGGAGTCTGGTCAGCGCGCGACCACTTTGTCCCTTTGACGATGCGAGCGATGAGATTCCCTTCTCGCCTGGTTCGGGGAATCAGAGAACAGAAGGTTGGTAGAACACTCGTGCTACTTCTCAAAACCGCCCTCAATTAGGAATTCCTTCTCGCCTGGTTTTGGAGATTCCTTGAGAAGAAGGGAGGTATTAGGGTATCAGCATCCTGATTAGAGAAGTAATTCTCTAAAAGTCTCTGAATTCTTGTGCACACGGTGCGTTGTGAAGAAGTCTCTGCTTGCGGAGTCCTCTCTCTCTCTTTCTTTTCGCGCCTCCTCCTCCCTTGTGCCCCTGGTGGGCTATTTATAGGGAAAGCAAGGGTATAATTGTCCCTTGAAAATATGGGAACATATTGAATCAAATCTGTTTAAATCTGGAAAGTAGCCTTACTGCGAGGCTAAGATCAGCTTCTGCGAAGGTAGAAATGGCAGGTCGGTTGGTCCTCCTGATCTGTTTTGATTCTTTCCATATAGTTGAATGATCTTTCCTGATCCTCTTACTCGTTTTAGAATTTGATCTCAGATCTGATCTTGATTGGATTAGATTTGATCTCATCTGGAGATTTGATTGGTCAAAGGTTGACCATAGCAGATCCGCAGCGGCGCTACCCGCTTTGAGCTCATAGCGGAGCTGGAGGCTGTATCTGAAGAAGTCAGAAGAAACCCCTTCGGCGGAGCTAGGTACCGTTTGTGGCGAAGCTACCGCATACCCTTCTGCGCAGCTGCGTGTGGCTTCAGGCGGAGCTGATTCTCTCTGCGGAGTTACGCTTTAGAGGCCAAGCTACAAGTTAGCTTCCTGGCGGCACTTTGAATGGCTTCAAGGCGAAGTTGGATGATCTTAGCCTCTCAGGCGAGGCTATCCCTTTGGGCTCATGTGAAGCTAAGTACTAGCATCTTAGACCTACTGAGGTCTGTTTAGAGACAATCCGGGCTCACTGTCTGCTTGCTCGATCAGTGAAGTCCAAGTTGCTTCCTTGTCCCTCAGAGATGGGTGAAAACTGGTCTTCAGCTTGTCTGTCACTTATCTTTTATAAATGTCAACAAGTTTAGATATTATTTGGACCAATAAGAATCTTGTCTTTTTTAAGTGTCAACAGTTAGTTAGTTAAGGGGGGCGTTTGCTCCCCCTATCTTCTCACACCTATTCCCTCTGGGTTTTTGCCTATAAAAGGGCAGGATTTTCACTGAAAATGGGATGACCATGCAGAGATAGGATTTAGTCCAGTTTTTCATTTTTTTAGCGTAGGTTTTTGTTTTTCTTTTCATGTAATTTTTAGTTTTAATTTTTATAATTCAGAGGAGATCAAACTTTCATAGGAGAACGAGAACGAAGCTTATGCTGAGAGTGACACCGGTGTAAGATTTCCTTCATTTCTCTTATTGTTATGAAATCGAATCTGTAGTTTTCTTTTTATGTACTTCATTTTAGTGTTCTTCTTTTTCTTCTTTTCTACTTCACTCATTCTTGTACCAATTGCTCTCCAAGTGAGTCTAAAAGCATCGAAAGAGCCTTGCCTTTGCGAGTGCCACCGATAGCTCATGACGATGGATTTGAGTCTCTCTGTATCATTTCATTCTTGTTTTGTCTTGATGATGTAATGTTGAAGAGACAATAATCAACTCTTATGGGCTATGCGCTGATTGCCTCAACTTCAAGGTAACATCGTCACCAAAGATTCAAGGTAAGCTTTTGATCAAAAGGAGGTAAGTAATTATTTTTAGTTTTTCTTTCTTGTAACTTTTAGTTTAGATCACCACACCACATCTTCCAAATCTTTTTCACTCTTTTTCAATTTATTTGTACATAGTCATTTTCTGATTTTCTCCACCGTCTCATTCTTCCACTTTCTCCCTAACTTGACTTTAATTTATTTTACATTTCTTTTTAAGAACTAAAGAAGAACTTTAACCATTCTTTGTAACATAAAAGAAGACTTACTAAAAAGCTTCCATCACTAGTCTCTCCTTCTAGAGCACGACCCGCATAGCCACTTGTTATCGCGTAGAATTGAGCACTTGCACGTCTCTATTTTAAAGTTCTGAAATTCTATATTCTTGTACAGGTTCAACATCAATCAATTTTTGGCGCCGTTGCCGGGGAGGGACGGTAAGTTACTCTCTTTAAAAGTTTACATTTTTGGTTAACTTTCTTCTTTGCTTTTTTGTATAGATTTAACAACAAGAAATTTTTGCTGTAGTGGACATATAAGTGGCCTTGGACTCTGCTCAAGAAAGCAGAGCTAAGAAGCCCTCAGATTTGCTACATTCCAGTGGCAAAACTGAGTGAACTACTAACCTGTATTTTTACAGGTTGGCTAAATTGAAAATATGAATTTATGTAGCATTTATCTCCTTGTTTGACTCATTGTATATATATTTCAAACACAACAGTAAAAAGTTAATTGTAAATGTTAAAAATGATTTAGACTTTGCATTTAGGCACGTGTCTATTTCAAACATTTTTTATTTACTATTGAAGAGTGCTGGAGCCAAGGTATGTGTGCATAGCATTTAGTATAAGGTTCATTCTTGTATGAAATATTGCTTGAATGTTACTTTCTTCTATATACTTGTACACTGCACTAAATTGACTTAAGGGCTTGTCCTATAAACAAGATAAGGTGGGGAAGTTATTATCCTCCCTTAGCCCACAAACAATCTCCTCACTCACTAACCAAAGCCTAACTAAAAATGAGTAGACGTTGGCCCTAAGGACATCTCAGACTCAATTCTAAGGCGGAAAGGTGTTGGAATTTGACTCCTGCCAAATCAATGTCTAGGAAGGGGATTAAGGGCCGAAAGCCTGAAGGTAGGTGGTTACTTAATTAAGGAACGTCTTTGACGGATAACCTCCCACCAATCTTGCCCTGACCTAACTGATTAGCTTGTGGTCAAAGTCTGCATTATACCTCCTATGGATAGTCTAACCAGTTAGGAGTCATCTAGGTCAAAGGTCTACCCTAACTTAGGTTAGAATTTTTCTTTTTTGTTTGCTTATTTGTTTGTTTTTTTTCTTTGTTTGTGTTTTATTGTGTAATATGGCTTATAACAATAATTTTTCCAACTTTAATGATAATCAATATTACACACCAACCTCTTTTTCAGATATTACCAACCCGGCATACCATAACTTTAACCAATCTAGTATGCCGGATTGGTCTTATCCGAATCAATATAACACATGCCCCCAATCTTATAACCATAGCTTCCAGAATAACTTCGACTCTTCACAGAGTCAATGGGGATTCACCTCCCCTGAGTCCAATTTTCAACCAATATGTCCTCCTTATCCATCTTGTCCACAATATTTCCAAGATTCATACTCAGTTCCACCAGTCCAAAATAGAAAACCATCAATTTTTGAAAATGAGTATGCGTGAGTCCAAACAAAAATCACAAAATCTGATGGACTCACAATTTCACCACCAATTCCAAAATAACACTTCATCTTTTCAACAAAACGATGAACCTATCAACTATGAAAAGATGCTTAAAGCCATGACTCAGGCTCAAAACGCTCGTAATCATGACATAGATATGATGGTCCAATCTCTACGTTCTCACCGTTTGGCCAGTTCTGATGTCAGTAACCATTCTGTTAGAGCCGAAGAGTCATGTTGTTTTAAAAAACAAGGTTCCATTTTAGAACAATCATTTGAACTTGCCCAAACTATAAATTTTGAAAGTAACATTGACTGTTTGGCAAGTTATCCCTTTCCTGAAATTGAACTTGAAAATGAATATGACCTCAACTTAGTGATTCAATTCTACTTCCTGATTCAATAATGACTCCGGTGTCTTCACCTGATTTTAATCTTTTTTCTGAGTCAACATTGGATCCAGTGCCAATTCATCATGAAATTGAATCACCCATCTTTGATGATCATATTGAACTTGACCAATTTTACATTTTTGAAAGTCCTATTGACAAATTGGCAAGTTCTCATTTTTATGACATTGAACTCAATGAGAAATGTGACCTAGATTCTCAAATCTGTGATCCAATTCAAATTCCCGAATCAATATTGACTCATGTTTTGTTACCCGACTTGAGTAATATTTTAGAATCAGTTTTGATTCCCACACCTATCATTCTTGAACTTGAATCACCAATATTAAGTCACATTCCATTGTTGCAAAATGAATGTGGACTTGAGTTTCAACTTCTTGATTTGGACCCACTTCCTGAACTAATCTCAACTCCTGAACCTTTACTTGGCTTAAGTCACTTTCCTGAGTCGGTATTAGTTTCCATACTTCCTAAGTCCAAGTCAATCATTCTATCTTTCACACTCCATTCTGGGACAAGGCGGTTCACAAATTTGACTCCGAAATTAATTATGGAATTTGGAAATTAGATGGGGTTAAATTTTTAATAAAAATCCTTTATGGATACATCATTTTAATAGGTTATATTAGAGAGATTTCTGGTAGGTTCCTCCGAACTCCACGAAAAGTCGATTGGGCCGCATTTCGTAGACCAATCAGACCACCACCGGAACCACCACCTTAAGGTAACATTTTCCTTCCCTTTCTTCTTTTTCATTCATCTATGCATTAATTCATACATTGAGGACAATGTATGAGATAGGTGTGGGGGAGGGTTCTAACATAACTTAGATTTTTCTTTTTATAATAAAAAAAATTAACATTTTCTTTACTTTTAAAAACTTTTTGAAAATAGAAACAATATTTTGACATATTTTTTATAAGAAATTAAGTCAATTTTAAGGAATAAAAAATTCAAAATTAGGATTTCTTATACTTGGTCAAAATAAGATTATTTGTTTGATTGTTATGGTTAGGAAGATAATTTGCAAAGTAATTTAGTCTTTATTTTTACCTTAATGAAATATGCACACTTCATACACTTACACACTTAGGGTTCAAAAACAAAGAATCTTATGCCTTATATATAAAAAAAGAAAAAAATATCTATGAAAGATGAACAAATCTAATTATTGATTAGCTAGGTGCTTTGGCCTAAGCAAGCCTTAGTATTTATGTGAAAGATGATTAGATAAGTTTGAGAAATATATATATATATATATATATATATCCTCTGATTAAGCTGGGTATTTGTGCCTAATAAAGCATAAGTATTCACGCCTAAAAGGGTTCAAATAATCCTTAGTTTTGTGGCCTTATTTGCTCGAGTCCTTAAGTCCTTGGGGTGTTTTCTCACCTGGTGCCCTAAGACCGTTTGGTTTGGGAGTTATCGATTAAAGGCTCGTTACATGGGCAGATTAGAAAGCCTAATAGAACTAAGGAATAATATCACAAAAAATATATATAAATAAATAAGGCATAAGAGTTAGAGTTAATAGACTAAATTTTCACGGTCACATGGTGCATAAGACGTAAGGTAAAGTAATAGACTAAATGAGAAGTACAATTTGGCTCCTTACTTTGATTGATAACAAATTTTTGAATAGAGACTAAATTTAGGAATGAAAAATTCAGTTTTCCTATAACTTATAAATTACTTAAATCTTACAATTATATTTCAAATATTTTTCTCTTTCAAAATGCTTTTTGAAAATACTAACTCTTTTGTTTCTCTTTCTTTATGGATTTTGTGGGTGTAATCCACTGAAAACCCTCACGAGACAAAACTCGTCCTTTAGGGGAAACCTAGAGGTTTAACGGCTTGTTGCACATGCTCAGTGCAATCGCGTGACCTGCGAAAGTGGTCTAATAATCCTTAGTATAGTTTAGTTATTTTACTCGAGGACGAGCAAAAGATAGGTATGGGGGTGTGATTGGTCACTAATATTGCACATTTATTATCATATTCTCCTACTTATTATAGAATAAACTCTGCATTTTCCTAATTAAATGTTTAATTTATTTGCAGGCTCATTCCTATAGGAAAGTGAAGAGAAATGAGCCCAAAAGCCCATCAAATTCTGAATTAAATCAGAATTAATTCAAACTCAATAAATCAGGGCAGATCAGATCGGTTCAGATTGGTTGAAAATCAGTTAGAACAAATCCCTATAAATCGATCGGTTGAAGCCAAGGATCAAAGGCCAGTTCGTCAAAATCCCGGACTCAAACTGCAAATCCAGCTGAAGATAAAGATAAATCGAGAAACCGGGGAGCACCACCAACAGGGTGTGGCCACCTGGCCACACCCTGGCCGCAAAAACGCAGCCAAAGCCGCGTTTCCACAGCTTGGTTAGTTAGTTAGGGGGAGCGTTTGCTCCCCCTATCTTCTCACACCTCTCCCCTCTGGGTTTTTCCCTATAAAAGGGTAGGATTTTCACTGAAAATCGGACGACCATGAAGAGATAGGATTTAGTCCACTTTTTCATTTTTTAGCATAGGTTTTTGTTTTTCTTTTCATGTAATTTTTAGTTTTAATTTATGTAATTTAGAGGAGATCAGACTTTCATAGGAGAATGAGAACGAAGCTTGTGCTGAGAGTGACACTGGTGTAAGATTTCCTTCTTTTCTCTTATTGTTATGAAATCGAATCTATAGTTTCCTATGTACTTCGTTTTAGTGTTCTTCTTCTTCTTCTTTTCTACTTCACTCATTCTTATATCAATTGCTCTCCAAGTGAGTCTAAAAGCATCGAAAGAGCCTTGCCTTTGCGAGTGCTACCGATAGCTTATGACGATGGATTTGAGTCTCTCTGTATCATTTCATGCTTATTTTGTCTTGATGATGTAATGTGGAAGAGACAATAATCAACTCTTATGGGCTATGCGCTGATTGCCTCCACTTCAAGGTAACATCGTCGCTAAAGATTCAGGGTAAGCTTTTGGTCAAAAGGAGGTAAGTAATTATTTTTAGTTTTTCTTTTTTATAACTTTTAGTTTAGATCACCACACCACATCTTCCAAATATTTTTCACTCTTTTTCAATTTTTTTGTACATAGTCATTTTCTGATTTTCTCCACCTTCTCATTCTTCCACTTTCTCCCTAACTTGACTTTAATTTATTTTACATTTATTTTTAAGAACTAAAGAAGAACTTTAAACATTCTTTGTAACATAAAAGAAGACTTACTAAAAAGCTTCCATCGCTAGTCCCTCCTTGTGGATCACGACCCGCATAGCCACTTGCTATCGCGATAGAATTGAGCACTTGCACATCTCTATTTTAAAGTTCTGAAATTCTGTATTCTTGTGCAGGTTCAACATCAATCAGTTAGTCTACAATTCTGCATTATTACATATATTTTCCTACCGATTTATAATTAAAATAACGCTTCTCACCCATGTTTTGGTTTCTTTTACAGATAATCAAGAGTCTAGGGGTAAAGGAGTAATAACAGCCTAATTGAACCAAATTTCAGGTAATTAAATCTCATTTCTTAGAGGCCAAGTTAGAGAGCCTCTAGAAGATACATTAGGTCTAGAAGTCGGGCACGCATATGAAGAAAATTGGATCTAATTTACCCATATCCGAGACCATACAGAAGCTTCTCGAGAGCAGAGGAAGATATGGACCAAAACCAGGGACCTAAGTGTTGAAGCCTACAAGATTGAAAGATTTTGATGATAAATAACAAAGTGATACAGATACATTTGGAGCTCTATCTCAAGCATTTATATAGAGTTCTGATTGTTCAACCTTAAATGAAGACTTTGAGTATTTATGTGTATTTTTAGAAATTGTTAAAAGCCTTGAATACACACACAATACTATTATAGTCGACTTGACCCAGCTTATAGTCGACTAATTGTAGGATCTATATTCAAGCAACACAAACACTAGAGGGGGGTGAATAGTATTTATAAAAACTTAAATGAAACTACTTGCAGGAAATAAAAATTCACAAGATAAAACTCAGAAAATAATGCAAACACAAAGATAAGAGATTTATCCTGGTTTGGTCCTTGTGACCTACATCCAGTCCCCAAGCAATCTGCTTGAGATTTTCCTTTCCTGATTTGGATACACCCAAAACCAATACCTTGTACACCACTTGACAAAACACCCTTTGCCAAATGTGTACAACTTCTCTTTACAACCAAGAGAACAAACACCTTGTATAACTTCTCTTCTACACCAAGAAGACGCCCTTGTACAATGCTCCTCTTTGAATGATTACAACTGATCCTATAAGCCTTGAATTTGAATGTGCTTGTGGACAAGGTCTCTTATAGGTGGACTTTTAGAAATCTTCACAATAAAGTAGGAATTGATGAAGAAACAGAAAGTGGAACAGGTTTTCAAAAAAACAGAATTTTGAAGAGAGTTTTTAGGCTGAAAACTTGAGATTTGAATTGGTGAATTGATCCTAGGACAACATTCCTATTTATAGGTGAAATCTATAGTCAGTTAGGGTAGTTATCAGGACAAATTTGAATTTTAAAACGTTGGTTAAAACACCAAAATTCACCAACTGTACAACAGTTATAAACTGCTATTAGTCGACTAGGGTAGGAGGGTTAGTCGACTAGAAGAACAAAATTTACAAAAATTAGTCGATAACATATGGGGTAAGTCGACTATACTTAGGCTGATACAGATACTAAGTTTCTGGAAAACTGTTTTTAGTCGACTATATAGACATGGTTAGTCGACTATAGAATGGGTTAGTCGACTATACTTAGAGGTCAAGTCGACTAATTTTGATGCCAGAAAATAAACAAAAAGTTGGGATATTTTTTAGAAGAACTTAGTCGACTAGGTTTTTTTCAAGTCGACTATAGGTTAGGTTAGTCGGCTATACATAGAAGTCAAGTCGACTATATAGGTATTTGCGTGTAGTTCAAGGCTTTTAACAATTATTCTAAAAATACACAAAAATACCCAAAATCTTCAACTGAGGTTGAGTGATCATAACTCTGTATAAATGCCTGTCCATCATCAAAATCTTTCAATCTTGTAGGCTTCAACATTATCCCCCATTTTGATGATGACAACCTGTGTTTATTAAAACTCCCCCTGCAATAAACGGGTTATAACAAATAGATATGTAACAAGTCAAGTGTTCTTGTTCTCCCCTGCATAAAGTTAAGTGTTCCTTGTATTGCCATATGTCAATATCCATCATATATCTATTGTTATGAAACACAGTGTAACACAGAATTTTCACTAGATATGTAACAGTGTAACACAGATTTTTCTCCCCCTTTGTCATGAACAAAAGGAGAAATAGCATAGATCATCAAAGATACATTGTTTCCAAACAACCATTGTTTACATAATTAAGTACAAATTAAAAGAGTCTTAAAAAAGAAAAAATACATAAAGATGCAAGAACTACAAAAAAACAAAATATGTAGCAAAGCCAACTCCATAATCATCAAATGTCAGATCCGGTAGGAGGAGGTGATGGAAAATGGGTCTTGAGGATATTTAGAATCTCCGTTTGAGTGGATGCAAACGAGTCCATCTTCAGTTGCATATGCTCAAAATGAGTCATCAGTAAAGATTGATTTTCGAGCAATGCATTCTGAGAGCCCTGAATGACTTATTGTTTGGCATGTAGAGATTCTATCTCAATAGAAAGAGAGTTGTAGCATGCATCTGCATATGAACGAGGTGGTTGGGATGAAGGGGGTTCAGTGAAAGGAGGTTGCGTAGAGGAAGAAGGAGCTTGAGTTGAACTTTGTGGAGGAGGAGAGGGTGGTTGCAGTGGAGGATGAGGAAAATCGTGAAGTTTCATACGATGAAGAACATCACGATCAAAAGGTTCGAAGACTTTGATGACACTAGTTTCAGAAGCAAGATCGATGTGAAATTTCCAAAACACGTGTGATAAAAAGGCTCCATAGGGAAGGAAGGAGGTATTATCCTTAACAAGAGTATCAAAAATAATCTTTGCCCAATTAATTTCTAGTCCAGCCATAATGGCATAGACACAAGTGGCTAAATCACGGGAATAATAGTTATAACTCCCAGCTTTAGGGCAAATATTATAGGCAAGGATACGACCTATAAGGCGGGGAATGGGTTTCAATTTATTGTTAGACATAGGTAATCCTTGATCTGGAAGAAATATATTTGATAAGACCTCCACATCATCCATATTAATGTCATTAATAGAGAGGCCGTGATAAGGAATTGAAAAGATACGTCCTATGGATTTAGGAGATAACTTGATATTAATACCTTTAACCATAGAATATATATGAACATCATTCTCATTGTCTTCAAAGGTTAAATTGGTATAAAATAAGTGAATCAAGAAAGGATAATAGCATTGCCTAGAATCCGTAGAGAACATATGATAAAGACCACAATTTTATAAATATGAGACAATATCATAGTCATTAAAGTCCTCATATTTAACAAACCTACCAGTAAAATTTCTAAGGAGGAAATTCTAAGGAAGTCCTCTTCTAGGGCAGGATTTTTCAGAAAAGCCCTGAAATCAACTTGAGAGGAGGAAGAAGATGGAGTAAATTTGGTTTTCTTAGATCTAGACATGATTAGAACTTAAATTAAAGGAAGATAAAGTAAGAATTGGAAGAAAACTGCAGAGATTGGAACAAATTTATCAAGAAATTGAAGGAGGAAAGAAGATGGGTTCACAACAGCTGTCCGTCCTGTAGTCGACTGGTGTTATCGGCTGGGAAGAAGAAACGGGTGAAAACTAGGGTTTTTATTAGGGTAAGGGGTAGAATAGAGAAGTAAAATACCAAATCAACGGTTAGGATTAAAAAGAGACTTAGATCGGATCCAAATTTAATGAAATGGGTCGGGTTTCGAAAGTTAAAAACCAATAACAGAACACAGTTTTTCATAGGGTTAGTCGACTTGGTGTTTGTGATAGTAGACTAATCCACTTACTAGTCGACTAGTTGGTCAATAAGGTTAACTAGTTGTAATTGTACATAAAAACTATGAAATATTAATCCAGTTCTTGAAAACCACATTTTCTCCTACTTTCGGTCCTATTTAATAGTATTAAGGCCTATCGGAGTTGAAAGCTTGACTTCAGTCAAGCTTCCCAATTTTGAGTAGAAATAAGGTTGATTAATAGTACTTGTACAATGAAACTATGTAATACTACTTTGGCTCTTAAAAACCACATTTTCCTCCCCATTTGGGTTCTATTCAGGCCTTATATGGCTTAATTCAAGTCAATTGGGGCTGAAAGTTTGACTTTTGGTTAAACTTTCCAATTAACACTACAAATAACAAGTTTAATTAGTTGTGGTTATACATAGAAACTATCTAACACTTCTCGTGACTCTTGAAAATCATATTTTCTCCCTGTTTGGGCCTTTTTGGCCCTTATAAGGACTACTCCAGGCCAATTGGGGCGTAAGTGGACTTTCAATCAAACTTTTCAATTAAGACTAGAAAAAAGTTTAATTAGTGGTAATTTTACAAAGACACTATGTAATACTACTCCCGTCTCTTGAAAACCAAGTTTCCCCCGTTTGGACTTATCGGCTCTTATAAGGCATAATACTAGCCAATCCGAGTGACTTTTGATCAAAGTTTCTAATTAAGACTTGAAACAAGATTAATTAGTTGTAATTGTCTATAGAAACTATATAATAAAGTTAACTAGTAGTAATTGTATATTGAACCTCTGTAATACTACTTACGTCTCTTGAAATATCATATTTTCTCCCTATTTGGCCCATATTCGTCTCTTATATGTCTAGTTCAGACAAATCGCAGCTGAAAGTTGGTCAAACTTCCCAATTAACATTAGAACAAGTCTAGTTATTAGTAAATGTACGTAGATACTATAAAATACTACTCCCGGCTATTAAAAATTACATTTTCTCCCTGTTTGTGCCCGATTCGGCTCTTGTAAGACATAGGTCAGGCCAATTAGTAGTAATTATACATAAAAATTATGTAATACTATTCTTTACTCTTAAAAACCAAATTCTCTCCCCTTTTGGGCCCTATTCGGCTCTTTTAAGGCTTACTTCAGGCTAATCGGGGCTAAAATTTTACTTTTGGTCATACTTTTAAGTTAAGAGTAGAAATAAGGTTATGCAGTAGTATATAGAAACTATGTAATACTACTTTTGACTCTTGAAAACCACATTTTCTCCCATTTTGATCCTATTCGGCTTTTGTGGTCTAGTTCAGATTAATCGGAATGAAAGTTTGACTTATGGTCAATCTTCCTAATTAAGACTTGGAACAAGGTAATTAATAGTAATTATACATTAAAACTATGTAATACTACTTTTCGATCTTAAAACCATGTTTTTCTCACAGTTTGGGCCTTATTCGCTCTTATATGGCCTATTCAGGTCAATCCGGGCTGAAAGTTTGACTTTTGGTCAAACTCCTAATCAGACTAGAAACAAGTTTAATTAGTGGTAATTGTACATATAAACTTTGTAATTTTACTCCACGCTCTTAAAAACCATGTTTTTTCTCCATGTTTGTGCCCTTTTCGGCTCTTATAACCTAGTTCAAGTCAATCGGGGCTGAACGCTTGACTTTTTTTTTTAATCAAACTTCCCAATTAAGACTAGAAACTAGTTTATTTAATAGTCATTGTGCATAAAAACTATGTAACACTACTCTTGACTCATCAAAACCATGATTTCTCCTTATTTTTACCATATTCGGCCCCTATCAGTCCTAGTTCTGGTAATTTATGGCTAATTGTTTGAATTAGGTTAAACTTCCTAACTAAGACTTGAAACTAGGTTATTAGTAGTAATTGTATATGTAATATTAATTCTGGCTCTAGAAATTTTGTAGAATTAATTTTGGCTCTTGAAACCATGTTTTCTCCCCGTTTGGGAACTATTCGGTTTTTATATGGCCAAGTTCAGGTTAATCAGGTTTGAAAGTTTGACTTTTGGTCAAATGTCATAATTAAGACTAGAAACATGTTCAATTAGTTATAATTTTACATGAAAACTATGTAATACTACTCCTGACTCATAAAAACCAAGTTTACACTCTGTTTGGGCCCTATTCGTTCTAATAAGGCCTAATTCAGCCCAAATGGGGCTGAAGGTTTGACATTTCGTCAAACTTCATAATTAAGATTAGAAATAAGTTTACTTAGTAGTAATTGTATATAGAAACTATGTAACACTACTCCCAGCTCTTGAAAGCCATAATTACTCCCAATTTGGGCCCTATTCGGCTTCTTTAGATATATAATATATATACATATATACATATATAAATATGTATATATATATATACACATATATATATGTACATATATGTATATATGTACATATATATATGTACATATATATATATATATATGTATATATGTATGTATATATATCGTAGTTCTAACTAATCGAGATTAAAAGTTTGACCTTCGGTGAAACTGCCCAATTAAGACTTGAAACAAGGTTAGTTAGTAGAAAAATTGTATATAGAAACTACATAATATTAATTCTGGCTCATAAGACCACATTTTCTACCCGTTTGGGACCTATTCTGCCCTTATATTTAAAGTTCAGATCAATCAGGGCTAAAAGTTTGACTTTAGGTCAAACATCCCAAATATTATTAGAAACTAGTTTAATTAGTAATAATTGTACATAAAAATTATGTAATACTACTTTCGGCTCTTAATAACCATAATTTCTCCCTATTTTGGCCCTATTCGGCTCCTATAAGTCCTAGATCAGCCAATCGAGCTAAAAGTTTAACTCTTAGTTAATCATTCCAATTAGTAATAATTGTATATAGAAACTATGAAATATTAATTCTTGCTCTTGAAACCACGTTTTCTCCCTATTTAAGCCCCATTCGGCTCATATATGCAAGATCAGGTCAATCGGGGTTGAAAGTTTGACTTTTAGTCAAGCGTTCTAATTAAGAATAGAAACAAGTTTAATTAGCTATAACATAAAAACTATGAAATACTTATCTTGGCTTTTAAAAACCATGTTTTATCCCTATTTAGACGCTATTTGGCTTTTTTATGGTAAAATTCAGGTCAATCGAGACTGAAAGTTTGACTTTTGGTCTAACATCTCAATTAAAACTAGAAATAATTTTAATTAGCTGTAATTCTACATAAAACTATGAAATACTACTCTTGACTTTTGAAAACTTCATTTTCTCTCCGTTATAGATTCAGCTCTTATAAGACATTATTCTGACTAATTAGAATTAAAAGTTTGACTTTTGGTCAATCTTCCTAATTAAAACTAAAGACAAGTTAATTATTAGTAATTGTACATAGAAATATTGTAATACTATTTTTGGCTCTTTCAAACTACATTTTCTCCCCGTTTGGGTCCTACTCAGCTCTTATTAGATTTAGTTTATGCCAATCAAGATTGAAAGTTTGACTTTTGGTCAAACTTCCTAGTTTAACGTAGAAATAAGGTTAATTTATTGTGATTGTATATTGAACCAATGTAAAACTACTCACAGCTCTTGAAAATCATATTTTCTCCTTATATGGCCTCTATTCGGGTCTTAGAAAGTCTAGGTCAGGCTAATTGGGGCTGAAAGTTTGAATTTTAATCAAACTTCCTTATTATGATGACTAAAGACAAGTTTAATTATTAGTAATTCTATAGAGAAACTATATAATACTACTTCGGGCAATTAAAAACTACGTTTTTTCCCTGTTTTTGCCCTGTTCAACTCTTATAAGGCCTAGTTCAGGCCAGTCGGGGCTAAAAATTTGACTCTTGGTTGAACTTCCCAATTAAGACTAGAAACTAGTTATTACTAGTAGTTGAAAATCTTGTTTACTCCCGTTTGGCCCTTTTCAGCTCTTTTAAGCCTAATTCAAGCCAATCGGGGCTGAAAGTTTTACTTTTTGTCATGCTTCCCAATTAAGATTTGAAACTAAGTTAATTAGTAGTTATTTATATATAAAACTAAGTAATATTAATCGTGGCTCTTGAAAACCAAGTTTTTGCCCCGTTTGGACCTTATTCGGCTCTTGTAGGGCCCAGTCCAGGCTAATCGGGGCTGAAAGTTTGATTTTTGATCAAATTTCCTATTTAAGACTAGAAACAAGTTTAATAAGTCGTAATTGTACATAGAAACTATATGATACTACTCCCGACACTTGAAAATCATATTTTCTCTCTTTTTATGTGCTATTCGACTTTTGTATGATCTAGCTCAGGCTAGTCGGAGCTAAAAGTTTGACTTTTGGTTAAACATCCTAACTAAAACTTAAAACTAGTTAATTAGTGGCAGTTGTATATATTTACTATGTAATACTACTTAGGCTCTTCAAAACTATGATTTCTCCTTATTTGGACCCTATTTAGCTTCTATAAGGCCTAATTCAGGTCAATCAGAGCTGAAAGTTTGACTTTTGGTTAAACTTTCTAATTAAGACTTGAAACAAGATTAAATAGTAGTAATTATGCATATAAACTTTGTAATATTAATTTTGAAAACCATTGTTTCTCCCCGTTTGGCCCTTATTCGGATCGTATATGGCCTGGTCAGATCAATGGGAGTTGAAACTTTGACTTTTGGTCAAACATCCCAATTAAGATGAAAATAAGTTTACTTAATAGGAATTGTATATAGAAACTATGTAATACTACTCCTGACTCTTAGAAACCGTGTTTACTCCCTGTTTGGCCCCTATTCTGCTTCTATAAATCTTAGTTCTAGCCAATCGAGGCTAAAAATTTAACCTTAGTTGAAACTACCCAATTAAGACTTGAAGCAAGGTTAATTAATAGCAATTGTATATGGAAACTATGTAATATTAATTTTAGCTCTTGAAACGACATTTTCTCCCTGTTTGGGTCCTATTCGCGGGTCTTATATGGCCAAGTTCAGGTCAATCGAGCTGAAAGTTTGACTTTTGGTAAACGTCACTATTAAGATTAGAAACAAGTTTAATTAGTGTTAATTGTATATATAAACTATGTAATACTACTCTCGGCTCTTAAAAATAAAATTTTTCTCCCTATTTGAGCCTATTCAGCTATTATATGTCCTATTTTAGGTCAAGTAGGGCTGAAAATTTGATTTTTGGTCAAACTTCTCAATTAAAATTAGAAACAAGTTTAATTAGTAGTAATTGAATATAAAAACTATGTAATACAACTCTTGGCTCTTGAAAATCATGTTTTCTCCCTGTTTGTACCTTATTCAGCTCTTATAAGGCCTAGTTCAGGCTAATGGTGGCTGAAAGTTTGATTTTTTGGTCAAACGTCCCAATTAAGACTAGAAACTAGTTGAATTAGTAATAATTATATATAAAAACTATGAACACTACTATTGGCTCTTGAAAACCATGATTTCGCCACATTTGGGCCCTATTTGGCTCCTAACAGTCAAGATCAGGCCAATCGGGGCTGAAAGTTTTGACTTTTGACTAAACTTCCCAATTAATCGAAATTGTACATAGGAACCATATAATATTAATTTAGGCTCTTGAGACCACGTTTTCGCCCCTTAGGGCCCTATTCGGGTAAGGTTAACTGAGCTGAAAGTTTGACTTTTAGTCAAACATCCTAAGTAAGACTAGAAATAAGTTTAATTAGTTATAATTCTACATAAAAAATTATGAAATACTAATCCTGGCTTTTGAAAACCACGTTTCTCTCCGTTTTAGGCTGTATTTGGCTCTTATATAGCCAAGTTCCGGTTAATCGGGGGTTGAAAGTTTGACTTTTGGCAAACATCCCAATTAAGACTATAAACAAGCTTAATTAGTTGTAATTCTTCAAAAAAACTATGAAATACTACTCTCGACTTTTGAAAACTATGTTCCCCCCTTTAGGCCCTATTCGGCTCTTATAAGGCATAGTTTTCGCTAATTAGGGCTGAAAGTTTGATTTTTGGTCAATCTTTCCATTTAAGACTACAAATAAGTTAATTAGTAATAATTATATACAGAAACTATGTAATACTATTCACGGCTCTTAAAGCTATGTTTTCTCCTTTTTTGGGCCCTATTTGGCTCTTATAAGGCTAAATTCAGGCCAATAGGGCCTGAAGTTGGTCTTTTACTCAAACTTCTTTATTTAGAGTAGAAATAAGGTTAAGTTGTAATTGTATATAAAATCAATATAATACTACTCATGACTCTTGAAAATCATATTTCTCCCCATTTATATCTGATTTTACTTTTGTAAGGCCTAGTTCAGGCCAATCAGGGCTAAAAATTTAACTTTTAATCAAACTTTATAATTAAGACTAGAAGCTAGTAAAATTAGTAACAGTTGTATATTGAAACTATGTAATACTATACCCGCCTCTTCAAATCCATGATTTATCCCTATTTAGACCCTATTCAGCCCCTAAAAGGCCTAGTTCAGGCCAATCAGAACTAAAAGTTTAACTTTTGGTTAAACTTTCCAATTAAGACATGAAACTAGATTAATTAGAAGTAATTATGTATATAAACTATGTAGTATTAATTTTGTATCTTGAAAACAAAGTTTTCTCTCCGTTTAGGCCTTAGTTGGGTCTTATACGGCCTTGGTCTAGACAATTAGCGCAGAAAGTTTTACTTTTCATCAAATGTACCAATTAAGAATGGAAACAAGTTTACTTAATAGAAATTGTACATAAAAACTATGTAATGCTACTCCTGACTCTTGGAAACCACGTTTTCTCCCCGTTTTTGTCCTATTCAGTTCTTATAAGGTCTAGTTCAGGCCAATCGGTACTAAATGTTTGAATTTTGATCAAAGTATCTAACTGAACTATAAATATAGTTATTAGTAGTAATTGTATATATAACTATGCAGTACCACTCCTGGCTCTTTAAAATCACGTTTTTCTCCATGTTTAGGCTATATTCGGCTCTTATAAGGCCTAGTTTATGCCAATAAGGGTGAAAATTAGACTTTTGATCAAACTTCCCATTAAGACTTAAAAAAAGATTGATTGGTGGTAATTATACACTGAAACTATGTAATATTACTCATGGCTCACAAAATGTAACGCCCCGATCCTGGCGGATACGGACACGTCACTGCGACGTATATACGTAGGTCAGAACTGCCCCTACGTATATACGCTAAGCATAAAAGTACAATACAGAATCAGAGTATAACACAAAGCGTGGTATATTCATATGCCAACTAGAAAGTACAAATACAAAGTTATACAAGTTATGATAACTGTTACACTTTACAAGTGTTTTGTTTTCACAACCAAGTCCAAAAGAATATATACAAAGCTTTACACAAGGTGCTCACGTAAGAAATGGAGACGCGTGAGCCAAAAAGATGAGTACGGCACGAGGGAACTAGAAGAGCTGGTCAGCCTGCTCACTGAAGTATGCCTGATCTTCCGTGGAAGGATCCACTTCGTTCCAGGTCTCGGAATCTGAATATGCAAATCCAAGGAATCAAGACATATAATAATAAACAAGCTATGGCCAAGTGGCTAAAGGACATGTAAGTAAGATAGAACGATAATAGATATAAAGCATAAAAGACAAGTCCTAATGCAAGAGATCTACAAGTAATACCTTATTATTATTACTTGTCTTACTGTGATATCTAGGTATGTGTTTGAGTGTACATCCCACACACATACATCCATATCCTAGTAATACAAGGTTGTTATTGGAAATAGCGGTTGTATCGACGAACTATGTTTACAGTGGGTCCCGTGCTTACCCGGGACCACGGTCAAGGGTATTCCGCTGCATGGAGACGGAAACAGCCGCGAGGCCTATCCAGGAGGGACTTATGAATGCCCTTTATAATAATGAAGTAAGGAATAAGGGAGCCAGCTCTCCCCTCGGTCCCCTGGAGGCCCTCAGGTCAGACCGGAAACATGATTGTACAATATACCTAAAGCCACTGTAAACACGAACACATATCGATATCCGCATGTTTCCCCCCGACCCATGTATAAGTTGGTCCATTTTATGCAAAAAGTCGAGTGTATCATGCTTGGTATAAGTGATGGCATGATAAAGTGGGGAGATACGTATCAATTAACAAGTTCTAACATGAAAATACATGATATCAAGTCATGAAGTATAAGTGGTGATGTTCACCAAGTAACATGTCATGTGGTAGCAATTATGAAGCATAAACAAGATTAACATATCACATATGTATCAATGTAAGATCAAAATTTAAAACAGAAAAGGAAACAGAATTCTGGCCCAGGTTTAGCCTATCGGTCGACCTCCGGTCGACTGCCGGTCGACCGGGAATTGTGAAGGCGGTAGGGTGCCGGTCGACTGCCGGTCGACTGGCCAAAGTGCGTGAGCTCCAGAATTGACCGGTCGACTGCCGGTCGACTGGGCTTTGCACTGGCGGTCGAGTACCGGTCGACTGCCGGTCGACCGTACCGAATGTGAGCTCCAGGTGAGCTCCAGGTCTCCTAAGCCGGTCGACTGGTTGGTTAACCGGTCGACCGCTAGCCCAAATCTGTGCACGTTTGTACACATCGGTCGACTGCCCCCATGGGGCCGGTCGACCGGAGTTCTGGAATAAACTATGGTCTGTTCTGAAAAATCAGATTTTTGTAGTGGGTGTTTTGGATAGATAAAAATACGATTTTTATAACATATCGTGACATGATCTATCATCATAAATATACTAGGAAAATTACGAGTCTTGGTGAGTAAAAATACTCACCTCTAACGGTCGTTAGGAATTTCTACGAGTTCCGGAGGTTCCGAATCAAGTTGGTGATTCTCGGCGATAACCCGGACGATCCCAAATCAACAAGTTGTAGTTGCTTGAGATGGAAGAGAACCTAGGGTTTGCTTTAGAGAAGGAGAGGGATTTTGCTAAGTGTGGAATTCTTGAGGAAATGAAGAAAAAGATAAAAATGTAAAGGGTTTTGTTTAAATAGGATTTGAGTTTGTAAAGGAGAAGTAATTAAATAATAGAGAGGGGCTTTTGTGCAAAGTGTGAAATGAGATATTTTCTTGACCAATCAAATGGAGCCAAGTGGATGTGAGGTGTCATCTTTGGCCACTCACAAGTGGCCATGTGGAGATGAGGTGGAGGTCATTAATGAAGGTCATTAATGAGGAAGTGTGTGGAAGTGCAATTTTGGAAAGAAAAATGGACTTTTGGAAATTCAAAATCCTTTGGCTTCATGAAGAAGGAAAGGAAAATGGAAAAAGGAAAAAGGAAAGAAAATTAAATTGAAAGGATATTTTCTCTAACTCAGAAAATTATAATATTAAAACCGCGGGTTCCCGGGTCAAGGTCGAAAGTACGGAAAACATTTCGGAAAATACCGAAATCGTCCGAATTTCAAGTATCTCGGAACGACTCCTAATTTTCACCAAAAATCTATAATAATATAAGAAGACTTAAAATGAAATCCTTTTTGAGAAATACCTTATAATTTTAATTATAAAAATCCCGGAACCAGTAATTTACCGACCCCGTAAGAATTTTCGTAAAATCGTAAAATTCTCAGAAAAAGGCTTTAGTTAAGAAAGATGATCCTCATTCATAAAGTCTAAAGGACTTTCTGGAAATTCCTAACAGTTTGGAAAATAAAAATCAGAAAATTGATCAGCGGCGCTGGTCGACACCGGTTTTGAAGAAATTCATTTTAATTCCAGAAAATTCCAGAAAATCACATAAAATCTAATATATTAGGAAATGATATTTGAAATTAAAATTGATTAAATACGGGAAGTAAAACGAAGAATACGACTGAAAAGCTGAATACGCAACAAGGTACGTATTCTGGAAACGGGGTATTACAATCTATCCACCTTACAAAAATTTCGTCCTCGAAATTTCGTAAAGTGAAAGGCAACAAGGGAAAGGAAACAGATGGATAAGAATATGACGGAAGATAACGAAGAATAGAAGGAAAGAATCTTACCAAGTGGTGAAGAGTTGAGGATATCGCTCTCGGATAACGTCCTCTCGTTCCCATGTAGCTTCTCCCGGCACATGCCGATTCCAAGACACCAACACTAAAGGTATAGCCTTGTTCTTTAGTGTCTTCACACTTCTGTCCAAGATGGCCATCGGATGCTCCTGATATGATAAGTCCGGTTGTAACTCCAGTTCGGAATGATCCAAGATATGGCTATCATCCTTCACATACCGCCTCAACTGAGACACGTGGAAAACATTATGAACTCCGTCCAACGATGGCGGCAATGCCAATCGATAAGACACATCTCCCACTCGATCCAATATCTCGAATGGGCCGATATATCTCGGACTTAGCTTCCCACGAGTGCCGAACCGGATTACTCCCTTGGTCGGTGAAATCTTCAAGAACACATGATCTCCAATTCCGAATTCCAATGGCCTCCTCTGAGAATCTGCCCAACTCTTCTGCCTACTCTGAGCTGCTCTGAGATGCTCTCTGATAACTCTGACCTTTTCTGTAGTCTGCATCAGCATCTCTGGTCCCAATAGGCTCCTCTCACCGATTTCATCCCAACAAATCGGTGACCTGCACTTCCTCCCATACAGTGCCTCAAAAGGTGCCATCTTTATACTTGCCTGGTAGCTGTTGTTATAAGAAAACTCGGCCAAGTGAAGATGGTCTTCCCATGAACCCCTGAACTCAATCATGCAGGCTCTAAGCATATCTTCGAGGATCTGAATGGTCCTCTCAGATTGTCCGTCTGTCTGAGGATGATAAGCTGTACTGAACTTCAGACGAGTGCCTAGACTTTCTTGGAGACTCTCCCAGAAATGAGATCTAAATCTCGTGTCTCTGTCTGAGACAATACTGACTGGCACTCCATGCAGACGAACTACTTCCTTCATATACTTCTCTGCCAAAACCTCAGTTGTCTGTCCTACCCGGAATGGAATGAAATGGGCTGACTTAGTGAGGCGATCAATGATGACCCACACAGCATTATTACCTTTGGGACTACGAGGTAATGCTGTGACAAAGTCCATCGTGATATGCTCCCACTTCCACTCGGGTATTGGCAAAGGTTGAAGAAGTCCAGCTGATCTCTGATGCTCGATCTTTATCTGCTGGCACACCAAGCACTTAGCTACAAACTGAGCTATCTCTCTCTTCATGGCATTCCACCAAAAGTGTTTCTTCAGGTCCTGGTACATCTTGTTTCCCCCAGGATGTATAGAATATGCCGAACTGTGGGCTTCAGCCAAAATCTTCTGTCTCACTTCCCCCTGGGGAACACAAAGTCTATCTCCAAAGTATAAGGCATCATCAGGACGAATACAGATATCCGTCCTCAATCCAGCCTCTACCTGATCTCTGAATGTCTGAAGTCTGGGATCCTCCTTCTGTGCTTCCTTAATCTCCTCTATCAAAGATGACTGGATCTGTAAGGCCATAAGCTGTCCTGTCCTCTCAGCTCCTCGAACTACCATCAAATCCAATCTGATAAAATCCTGAATCAACTCCTTTTGCTGAGTGAACTGAACAAGTACCCTGTTCTCTGGCATTCTGCTCAGGGCATCAGGAACTGTATTGACCTTGCCTGGATGGTATTGCAAGTCAATGTCATAATCAGCCATAAGCTCCAGCCACCGTCTCTGCCTCATGTTCAGCTCTTTCTGAGAAAAGATATACTTGAGGCTCTTGTGATCTGTATATATCAGCACTCTATCTCCCAGAAGATAGTGCCTCCAAATTTCAAGGCAAAGATCACTGCTGCCAACTCCAAGTCATGAGTTGGGTAATTCCTCTCATGAGGTTTCAACTGCCTGGATGCGTATGCTATAACATGATCATGTTGCATAAGCACACATCCCAGGCCTTTACCTAAAGCATCACTAAAGATGACCATTCCTCCTCTCCCTGAGGGAGTTCTCAAGATGGGAGCCGAAATGAGCTTCTGTTTCAACTGCTCGAAGGCTGCATCACACTCCTCTGTCCAAATGTACTTTACTCTTTTCCGGGTAAGCTGGGTTAACGGAGCTGCAATCCGAGAGAAATCCTGGACGAAGCGTCTGTAATAGCCAGCTAGTCCAAGAAAACTCTTTATCTCCGTCACCGTCCTCGGAACTGGCCAATCCCTTACTGCCTGGACCTTACTCGGATCAACTGAGAAACCTTCTGCTGACACCACATGTCCGAGGAATGCTATACTGTCCAGCCAGAATTCACACTTACTCCTCTTGGCATGAAGCTGTTCCTGCTGAAGTGTCTGCAACACAATTCTTAAGTGTTCTTCATGCTCCCGGTTGTTCTTTGAATAGATCAAGATGTCGTCGATGAAAACAACAACAAACTGATCCAAGAAGGGCGAGAACACTCGGTTCATCAAGTCCATAAACACTGCAGGGGCATTAGTGACTCCGAAAGGCATTACTAGAAACTCATAGTGGCCGTATCGGGTCCTAAATGCCGTCTTCGGTATATCCTCCTTCTTTACCCCCAGCTGATGGTAACCCGACTGTAAGTCCAACTTGGAGAATACACGGGCTCCATGAAGCTGATCAAATAAATCATCAATCCTGGGAAGGGGATACCTGTTCTTGATGGTGACTTTGTTCAATTCTCTATAATCGATACAAAGTCTCTTGCTACCATCCTTCTTATTGGCCAATAGTACTGGAGCTCCCCACGGTGAAGTACTTGGCCTGATCAGTCCTTTATCTGAATACTCCTGTAGCTGCTTCTTCAGGATTTCTAACTCCGTCGGTGCCATCCTGTACGGAGCTTTAGATATAGGTGCTGCTCCTGGAATAGTCTCGATGGAGAACTCAATCATCCTGACAGGTGGCAGTCCTGTGATCTCAGCAAACACCTCCGGGAATTCATCCCACACTGGCACCTTCTGCTTCTGAACCTCCGAAGAAATGATCTGCTTTCCCTTAGTGGACTTCACTTCTCCACTAAACTGAAACTCAGGCTGAAGGGGAATTCTAAACTTGATCTTCTTTCCCTACAATCAATCACAGCGTAGTACTGACTAAGCCAAGTCATGCCTAAGATCACGTCGTACCCTTTAGTGTCGAGCACGAGCATATCTATGGCTAAGACCTTGTCACATAGTTCCACTGGACAATCAGTACACACTCTAGATGATAAGACTACCCCATTCCCTGTACTTATCTCCCATTTGTGGTCTAATAATCTAACAGGAATAGAATGTATAGCCACAAATTTATCTGAGATGTAACAATGGGATGCACCAGAGTCGAATAAAGCGAGAACAGGCTTTGAGTGTACTCTGATGTTACCTGTAATCACTTCCTCTGAAGTCTCAGCCTCTGCCTCTGTCAGGTTGTAAGCCTGACCTCTGCCACGCCCGGCTGCTGTCCTACCTCCTCTCTGCACTGGGCGAATCATATGCTGTGGAGGAAGGGGTGCTCTCCTCATCACCGGTCCCTGGCTTCTCTGCTCAAGTGGCCCTGGTACTGCCCGCTGTCCACTCGGTCCTGGTAGTGCCGGCATAGCTTGACCAACCATCCCCGTTCTCCTATGGGGACAAGCCTCCATCGGATGATCTCTTGAACCACATATCAGGCACCACCCATTCGCCCTACGGCAATTTGCTCGAGTGTGCCCAGGTTTCAGACAGAAGTTGCAGATAGGCCCTGGCTGGTAAGGAGCTGGCCTAAAGGGTTGCCTCATCTGTACCTTGGCTGCTCTGAACGGGCCTCCTCTTCCCATTGGCACAAAGGGCCTCTTCATAGCCTGCTGTCTCATCTGATTCCCCTGCGTCTTCTCAAACCCACGCTCGACTTCCCGAGCGATAGAGAGAACATCTGCATAGGTCTTCAGCTGCTGGGGCATCAGGTACATCTGAATCCTCATCTGAAGACCCTGCTGAAACCTGCTCGCTCGCTTCTCTTCATCTGTCACCATATAAGGAGCGAAACGGCTGAGTCTAAGGAAGTCTGCGGCATACTCGTCCACAGACTTGATCCCCTGCTGGAGCCTGATGAATTGCTCCTCCATCTCTTTCTGCGCCGTCGCAGGGAAGAAACGGCGGTAGAAACTCTTGGAGAAGGCGTCCCAAGTAACGGGCTTCTCCAAGCGGGCCTCCTCTGCAAGCCACCAAGTCCGCGCTATGTCTTTCAGCTGGATCTTAGCGACTTCAACTTGGCTCTCCTGCGGGACACGGGCTGCGTTCAGCAGGTCAGTCGTGTCCGTCAACCATTGTTCCGCCTCCAATGGCTTCTCACTCCCCGTGAATATCGCAGGCTGCAATCTCCTGAAATCCGAGACATTTCCCGGCTTCTGCTCCTTCGGGGCTGCTAGCTCTTGCCTAAGGAGTTCGGTCTGCTGCTGCTGATTGTCCATCTGCTGTTTCTGGTTCCCCAGCATAGTCTGAATGATCTGCAGGACCTCAGCATTCTCTCCGCCTACGGGTCCATTCGGGACCTGCCCGACGTTGTTACGACCCGATCGCCTCTCCATATCGAATGCTAACTGGAATTGGAAACAATTGAAAGGAGTTTAGGATACGAAGGAATTGATTAATGAAGGAATCAGGAAGGACTCTATAACTTTGTACATTGTAATTGGCATAAGCAAATTACTAGAATTTGCCACTTATTGTACTTTCGGTTTGAGAGCCTAGGCTCTGATACCAACCTGTAACGCCCCGATCCTGGCGGATACGGACACGTCACTGCGACGTATATACGTAGGTCAGAACTGCCCCTACGTATATACGCTAAGCATAAAAGTACAATACAGAATCAGAGTATAACACAAAGCGTGGTATATTCATATGCCAACTAGAAAGTACAAATACAAAGTTATACAAGTTATGATAACTGTTACACTTTACAAGTGTTTTGTTTTCACAACCAAGTCCAAAAGAATATATACAAAGCTTTACACAAGGTGCTCACGTAAGAAATGGAGACGCGTGAGCCAAAAAGATGAGTACGGCACGAGGGAACTAGAAGAGCTGGTCAGCCTGCTCACTGAAGTATGCCTGATCTTCCGTGGAAGGATCCACTTCGTTCCAGGTCTCGGAATCTGAATATGCAAATCCAAGGAATCAAGACATATAATAATAAACAAGCTATGGCCAAGTGGCTAAAGGACATGTAAGTAAGATAGAACGATAATAGATATAAAGCATAAAAGACAAGTCCTAATGCAAGAGATCTACAAGTAATACCTTATTATTATTACTTGTCTTACTGTGATATCTAGGTATGTGTTTGAGTGTACATCCCACACACATACATCCATATCCTAGTAATACAAGGTTGTTATTGGAAATAGCGGTTGTATCGACGAACTATGTTTACAGTGGGTCCCGTGCTTGCCCGGGACCACGGTCAAGGGTATTCCGCTGCATGGAGACGGAAACAGCCGCGAGGCCTATCCAGGAGGGACTTATGAATGCCCTTTATAATAATGAAGTAAGGAATAAGGGAGCCAGCTCTCCCCTCGGTCCCCTGGAGGCCCTCAGGTCAGACCGGAAACATGATTGTACAATATACCTAAAGCCACTGTAAACACGAACACATATCGATATCCGCATGTTTCCCCCCGACCCATGTATAAGTTGGTCCATTTTATGCAAAAAGTCGAGTGTATCATGCTTGGTATAAGTGATGGCATGATAAAGTGGGGAGATACGTATCAATTAACAAGTTCTAACATGAAAATACATGATATCAAGTCATGAAGTATAAGTGGTGATGTTCACCAAGTAACATGTCATGTGGTAGCAATTATGAAGCATAAACAAGATTAACATATCACATATGTATCAATGTAAGATCAAAATTTAAAACAGAAAAGGAAACAGAATTCTGGCCCAGGTTTAGCCTATCGGTCGACCTCCGGTCGACTGCCGGTCGACCGGGAATTGTGAAGGCGGTAGGGTGCCGGTCGACTGCCGGTCGACTGGCCAAAGTGCGTGAGCTCCAGAATTGACCGGTCGACTGCCGGTCGACTGGGCTTTGCACTGGCGGTCGAGTACCGGTCGACTGCCGGTCGACCGTACCGAATGTGAGCTCCAGGTGAGCTCCAGGTCTCCTAAGCCGGTCGACTGGTTGGTTAACCGGTCGACCGCTAGCCCAAATCTGTGCACGTTTGTACACATCGGTCGACTGCCCCCATGGGGCCGGTCGACCGGAGTTCTGGAATAAACTATGGTCTGTTCTGAAAAATCAGATTTTTGTAGTGGGTGTTTTGGATAGATAAAAATACGATTTTTATAACATATCGTGACATGATCTATCATCATAAATATACTAGGAAAATTACGAGTCTTGGTGAGTAAAAATACTCACCTCTAACGGTCGTTAGGAATTTCTACGAGTTCCGGAGGTTCCGAATCAAGTTGGTGATTCTCGGCGATAACCCGGACGATCCCAAATCAACAAGTTGTAGTTGCTTGAGATGGAAGAGAACCTAGGGTTTGCTTTAGAGAAGGAGAGGGATTTTGCTAAGTGTGGAATTCTTGAGGAAATGAAGAAAAAGATAAAAATGTAAAGGGTTTTGTTTAAATAGGATTTGAGTTTGTAAAGGAGAAGTAATTAAATAATAGAGAGGGGCTTTTGTGCAAAGTGTGAAATGAGATATTTTCTTGACCAATCAAATGGAGCCAAGTGGATGTGAGGTGTCATCTTTGGCCACTCACAAGTGGCCATGTGGAGATGAGGTGGAGGTCATTAATGAAGGTCATTAATGAGGAAGTGTGTGGAAGTGCAATTTTGGAAAGAAAAATGGACTTTTGGAAATTCAAAATCCTTTGGCTTCATGAAGAAGGAAAGGAAAATGGAAAAAGGAAAAAGGAAAGAAAATTAAATTGAAAGGATATTTTCTCTAACTCAGAAAATTATAATATTAAAACCGCGGGTTCCCGGGTCAAGGTCGAAAGTACGGAAAACATTTCGGAAAATACCGAAATCGTCCGAATTTCAAGTATCTCGGAACGACTCCTAATTTTCACCAAAAATCTATAATAATATAAGAAGACTTAAAATGAAATCCTTTTTGAGAAATACCTTATAATTTTAATTATAAAAATCCCGGAACCAGTAATTTACCGACCCCGTAAGAATTTTCGTAAAATCGTAAAATTCTCAGAAAAAGGCTTTAGTTAAGAAAGATGATCCTCATTCATAAAGTCTAAAGGACTTTCTGGAAATTCCTAACAGTTTGGAAAATAAAAATCAGAAAATTGATCAGCGGCGCTGGTCGACACCGGTTTTGAAGAAATTCATTTTAATTCCAGAAAATTCCAGAAAATCACATAAAATCTAATATATTAGGAAATGATATTTGAAATTAAAATTGATTAAATACGGGAAGTAAAACGAAGAATACGACTGAAAAGCTGAATACGCAACAAGGTACGTATTCTGGAAACGGGGTATTACACAAAAACTACATTTTCTCCCATTTGGGCCTTATTTAGCTTTCATATGGCTTAGTAATGGCCAATCGGGGATTAATGCTTGACTTTTGGTCAAAATACCAAATTAAGATGACAAACAAGGTTACTTAGTTGTAATTGTACCTAGAAACCATGTTATATTAATCCAAGCTATTGAAAACCTCATTTTTCTTCTCATTTGGGCACTATTCGGCTTTTATAAGTCCTAATTCAGGCCAACTGAGGCTGAAAATTTGACTTTTGGTCAAACTTTCTAACTAATACAAGAATCAAGGTTAACTAGTTGTAATTGTATAAAAAATTATGTAATAATACTCTCGTCCTTTGAAAACCACATTTTCTCCCCGTTTAGGACCTACTCGCCTCTTATAGGTCTAGTTTAGGCCAACCAGGGTTGACAGTTTGACTTTTAGTCAAACTTCCCAATTAAGACTAGAAACAAAGTTAATTAGTTATGATTGTACATAGAAATTATGTAATACTACTCCTTACTCTTGAAAATCACATTTTCTCCTGTTTGGGTCCTATTTCGTCTCTTATAAGATTTAGTTCATGCCAACCAAGGCTAACAGTTTGATTTTTAGTCAAGCTTCCCAATTAAGATAAGAAATAAGGTTAATTAGTAGTAATTGTATATAGAAACTATGTATTACTACTCCCGGTTCTTGAAAATTATATTTTTCTCCCTGTTTGGACCCTATTTGATTCTTATAAAGCCTAGTTCAGGTCAATCAGGGGATGAAAGTTTGACTTCTGGCAAAACTTCCCGATTAAGATTATAAACAAATTTAATTAGTAGTCGTTGTATATAGAAACTGTGTAATACTACTCCCGGAGCTTGAAAACCATGTTTTCTCCCCGTTTGGGCCTTATTTGGCTCTATAAGGCCTAGTTCATGCCAATCTGGGCAAAATTTTGACTTTTAGTCAATTTTCAAGATTAAGACATGAAACAAGATTAATTAATAGTAATTGTACATAGAAATATATAATATATATAAATTTTAGCTCTTAAAAACCACGTTTTCTCTGTATTTGGGGAATATTCGGCTCTTATAAGGTCAACTACAAGTCAATCAGGGCTGAAAGTTTCAATTTTGGTCAAACATCTTAATTTTGGTCAATCGAGACTTGAAACAAGGTTAGTTAGTAAAAATTGTATATATAGACTATGTAATATTAATCCCGACTTTAAAAACCACGTTTTCTCCCTGTTGCCCTTGAAAACCATATTTTTCTCCCCGTTTGGGCCTTATTTGGCTCTTATAAGGCCCAGTTCACACCAGTCAGGGTTGAAAGTTTGACTTTTGATCAAACTTCACAATTAAGACTTGAAACAAGGTTAATACTAATTATACAAAGAAACTATGTAATATAAATCTTGACTGTTGAAAAATCACGTTTTCTCCTTGTTTGGTCCTACCCTGCTCTAATTAGGCCTATTCTAGCCAATCGTCGCCAAATGTTTGACTTTCGGTCAAATTTCCAAATTTAGAGTGAAAATAAGGTTTATTAGTAGTAATTGTATATTGAAATTATGAAATAATATTTTTGGTTCTTGAAAATCATATTTTCTCTCAGTTTGGACCCTATTCGATTTTTATATTACCTAGTTCAGGTCAATTAGGGCTGAAAGTTTGACTTTAAGTAGAGTTTACCGATTAAGACTTGAAACTAGCTTAATTAGTAGTAATTGTACTTAGAAATAATGTAATACTACTCTCGGCTCTTGAAAACTGCATTTTGACTCCATTTGAGCCCTATTCGACTCTTATAATAAGGCCCTAGTTTAGGTCAAATAGGTCTGAAAGTTTGACTTTTATTCAAACTTTATAATTAAGACTATAAACAAGTTTAATTAGTAGTAATTATATATAAAACTACTCATAGATCTTGAAAATCATATTTTTCTCCCTATTTGGGCTTATTTAGCTCTTATATGGCCTAGTTCAGGTCAATCAGGGCTGAAAGTTTGACTTTCGGTCAAACTTTCTAATTCAAACTATAAATAAGTTTAAATCCTAGAAATTATGCATAAAAACTATGTAATACTACTCTTGGCTCTTAAAAGCCACACTTTCTCTCTGTTTTTGTCCTATTCGGCTCTTATAAGGACTAGTTTAGGCTAATCGGGGTAGAAAGTTTGTCTTTTGATTAATTTCCAAATGAGAATAGATATAAGGTAAATTAGTATTAATTGTACACTGAGACTATGTAATACTACTCCCGACTCTTGGAAAACATGTATTCTTCCTATTTAGACCCTATTCGATCCTTATAAGAGCCAGTTCAGGCCAATCTGGGTTAAAAGTTTGACTTTTGTAAAACTTTCTAATTAAGACTTGAAATAAGGTTAATTAGAAGTAATTGTGCATAGAAATTATGTATTATTAATCTGGCTCTTGAGAACCACGTTTTCTTCCCGTTTGGGCCCTTTCCGGCTCTAATATGGCGTAATTTAGGTCAACTGGGCTGAAAGTTTGACTTTCGGTTAAGTTATCTAATTAAGACTAGAAAAAAGTTTAATTAGTGGTAATTTTACATATAAATTATACAATACTACTCCTAACTCTTGAAAACCACATTTTCTCCCTGTTTGGGTCCTATTCGGCTCTTAATAAGGCCTAGTTCAGGTCAATCGGGCCCAAAGTTTGACTTTTGGTTTAACTTCCCATTAACACTAGAATCAAGGTTAATTAGTAGCAGTTATACATAGAACTTATGTATTACTACTTTCGACTTTGAAAATCACGTCTAGGCCCTATTCGTCTCTTAAAAGGCTAATCGCTGCCAATTGGTGCTGAAAGCCTGACTTTTGGCCAAACTTCCAAATTAAGACTAAAAATATGATTAATTAGTAGTAATTGTACTAATAAGGCCTATTCAGGCGAAGAGGGGCTGAAACTTTGACTTTCGGTTGAACTCCCCAATTTGCTATAGAAATAAGGTTAATTAGTAGCAATTGTATATTGAAACGATGTAATACCATTTTCAGCTTTTGAAAATTACGTTTTCTCCCCATTTGGGCCCTAATTCGGCCCTTATATGGCCTAGTTCTGATTACTTGGGCCTGAAAGCTTGACTATTCGGCTCTTATATGCCCTTAAGAATAACGTTTTCTTCCTAGTTCAGGCCAATTGTAGATGAAAGTTTGACTTTTAGTTAAATATACCAATTATGATTAGAAATAAGGTTAAGTGGTAGTAATTTTACATAAATATTATGTAATACTACTCCCGAATCTTGAGAACCACATTTTCCCCATGTTTGTGCCTTACTCGTCTTTTATAAGGCATAGTTTAGGCTCATCAAGGTTGAAAGTTTGGCTTTTGGACAAACTTCCCAATTAAGGCTAGAAATAAGTTTAATTGATAGTATTTGTTCATAGAAACTATGTAATACCACTCTCGGCTCTTGAAATCATATTTCCTCCCCGTTTAGGCCCCTATTTGGCTCTTAAGGCCTATTTCAGGCTATTCGGGACTGAAAGTTTGAATTGTGATCAAACTTCCCAACTAAGACTAAAAATAAGGTAAATTGGTATTATTTATACATAAAAACTATTTAATAAGACTCACGGCTCTCGAAAACCACATTTTCTCTCCATTTAGAACCTATTTGGCTCTTATAAGGTCTAATTCAAACTAGTTAGGGCTGAAAGTTTGACTTTTGATCAATCTACTTTATTAAGACTAAAAAGAAGGTTAATGATAGTATTTATACATAGAAAGTGTGTAATACCATAACCAGATCTTGATAACCACATTTTCTCCCTATTTGGGTCCTATTGGGCTTTTATATGGCCTAATTCAGGCAAATCAGGGATGAAAACTTGAGTTTTTTATTAAACTTTCCAATTAAGGCTAGAAACAAAGTTAATTGGTAATAATTGTATATAAAAACTATATAATAATACTCTCGAAAGAGAACCACATTTCTCTCCTTTAAGCCTTACTCGGCTCTTATAAAGCCTAATTCAGGCCAATCAGGGGCGAAAGTTTGACTTTTTCTTAAACTTTCCAATCAAATACTAGAAACAAAGTTAATTGAAAATAATTGTACATATAAACTATGTAATACTGCTCGTGACTCCTGAGAACCAATTTTCCCCAACATTTGTTCCCTATTCGGCTCCTATAAGGCCAAGTTTAGGCCAATCAGGGCTGAAATTTGGCTTTCGATTAAACTTCCTAATTAAGACTAGAAATAAGTTTAATTGATAGTATTTATGCTTAGAAACAATGTAATACAACTGCTGACTCCTAGACCACATATTTCCCATATTTGTTTCCTATTCGACTTTTATAAGGCCTAGTTAGGCCAAATAGGGCTGAAAGTTTAACTTTTGGTCAAACATTCCAATTAAGACTATAATAAGTTTAATTAATAGTTTATGTATATAGAAACTATGTAATACTACTCTTGGGTCTTGAAAATAATATTTTCTCCCCGTTTGAGCCCTACTTGGCTCTTATAAGGCCTAGTTTAGGCCAATTTAGAGCTGAAAGTTTAGTTTTTAATCAAACTTCAATTAAGATTTTACAAGTTTAATTAGTAGTATTTGTATATAAAAACTATGTAATACTAATCAGGGCCTTGAAGACCATAATTTTACATCATTTGGCCCCTACTCGGCTTTTATAAGACCTAGTTCTGACCAATAGAGGCTAAAAGTTTGAATTTTCGTCAAACTTCATAATTTAGAGTACAAATAAGGCAAATTAATAGTAATTGCACATAGAAACTATGTAATACTATTACCGACTAATCAAAATCTTATTTTCTCCTCGTTTGTGCTCTTATAAGGTCTAGTTCAGGCTAATCGAGGCTGAAAGCTTGACATTTATCCAAAATTTCCAATTAAGCTTAGAAATAAGGTTAATAAGTAGTAATTGCATATAGAAACTATGTAATACTACTCACGGCTCTTGATCCCCATGTTTTCCCCTCGTTTTTCTATTCGGCTCTTATACGGCCTAATACATGCCAATCGGGGCTGAAAGTTTGACTTTTGGTCAAACTTTCTAATTAAGACTAGAAATAAAGTTAATTAGTAGAAATTAAATATAAAACTATGTAATACTATTCCTGGCTTGTGAAAACCATGTTTTCCCACTGTTTGGGCTCCAATCGGCTTTTATAAGATCTAATTCAGACCAATCGGGACAGAAAGTTTGCCATTTGGTAAAATTCCCAATTAAGACCAGAAATAAAGTTAGTTATTAGTATTCGTATATAGAAATAATATTATACTACTCACAAATCTTGAAAACTATATCTTCGCCCTGTTTTGGGCCATATTCAGCTCATATAGGGCCTAGTTCAAATCAATCAAGGCTGAAATTTTGACTTTTGATCAAATTTCAAATTAAGAATAAAAAAAGCTAAATTTATTGCATTTGTATATAAAAATTACGTAATACTACTTACGGCTCTTTAAAATCATGTTTTCTTAACTTTTGGACCCTACAGCTCTTATAAGGTATAGTTAAGTCTAATCGAGAATGAGATTGATTTTTGGTCAAACTTCCATTATTAAGACTTGAAACTAGGTTAATTAATAGTAATTGTATATTGATACTATGCAGTAATACTCCCGGCTCTTAAAAATCACGTTGTCACCCTATTTAGGCCCCCTATTTGGCTCTATAAGGCCTAGCTCAAGTCAATCGAGGATAAAGGATTTGATTTTTGATCAAACATCCAAACAAAGACTATAAATAAGGTTAATTTTATTAATTATATATAGAACTATGTAATACAACTCCCAATTCTTGAAAATCATGTTTTCCCCAATTTGGCCCTATTTGGCTCTTATTAACGCCTACTTTAAGCCAATCGGGGCTGATATTTAACTTTTGGTTAAACTTCTCAAATTAAGACTGAAAATAAGGTTAATTAGTAGTAATTATATATAGAAACTATGTAACACTACTTTCGGTTCTTGAAAACTACGTTTCCCTTGTTTAGACCCTATTTGGCTCTTATAAGGCCTAGTTCAGTCTAATAGGGATTGAAAGTTTGACTTTCGATCAAACTTCTCAATTAAGACTAGAAATAAGGTTAATTGTAGTAATTATACATAGAAACTATGTAATACCACTCGTGGCTCTTAAAAATCACATGTCCCCTTGTTTAGGTCCTATTTAACTCCTATAAGGCCTAATTCAGGCCAATCGGGCTGAAAGTTTAACTTTTAGTCAAATTTCTTAATTAAGACTAGAAATAAGGTTAATTAGTAGTATTTGTGCATAAAAATTATATAATATCACTACCAGCTCTTGAGAGCCAGTTTTCTCCCCGTTTAGGCCCATTCGGCTCTTATATGGCCTAATTCAGGCCAATCGGGGATGGGAGTTTAACTTTTGATCAAATTTCTCAATTAAAATGAGAAATATGGTTAATTAGTAGTAATTTACTTAAAAACTATGTAATACTAATCATGACTCTTGAAAACTATGTTTTCTCCCCGTTTATCCCTGTTCGATTCTTTATGAGGCCTAGTTCAGGCTAATAGGGTTAAAACTTTAGTTTTTGATCAAACTTCCTAATTAAGACTAGAAACAAGGTTAATTAATAGTAATTATATATAAAAATTATGTAATACCACTCATGACTTTTTAAAATTAAGTTGTTTTCCTATTTAGTGGCCCTTCGGCTCTTATAAGGCCGAGTTAAGGCCAATTAGGGTTGAAATTTTGACTTTTCGTTAAACCTCTTAATTAAGACTAGAAACAAGGTTAATTAGTAGTAATTGTACATAAAAACTATGTAACACTGCTCAAGGCTGCTGAAAACCATGTTTTCGCCCCATTTGGGCCTCATTCGCCTCTTATAAGGCCTAGTTCATACCAGTTCGGGCTGAAAGTTTGCTTTTTAGTCAAACTTTTCAATAAGGACTAGAAATAAGGTTAATTCATAGTAATTCTACATAGAAACTATGTAATACTACTCCCTTCTCTTGAAAATTATGTTTTTCCCCTGTTTGTTCCCTATTCAGCTCATATAAGACTTACTTTAGGCTAATCAGGCCAGAAAGTTTGACTTTTGGTCAAAATTTCAAATAAGATTAAAAATACTGAAGTTTTACTTTTGGTCAAACTTCTCAATTAAGATAAGAAATAAGGTTAATTTATAGTAATTGTACCGAGAAACTGTGTAATATTATTCCTGGCTCTTGAAAACCTTACTTTCTCCCTGTTTGAGCTCTACTTTTAGTCAAACTTCCCAATTAAAGTAGAAATAAAATAATTAGTAGTAATTGAATATAGAAACTATGTAATACTACTCCAGCCTCTTGAAAATCATATTTTCTCCCCATTTGGGCCCTATTCGACGCTTATAAGGCCTAGTTTAGGCAATCAGAGCTGAAAGTTTGACTTATTAAGACTAGAAATAATTAATTAGAAGTAATTATATATAGAAACTATGTAATACTACTCCCCAGCTCTTGAAAATCATGTTTTCTCCCTGTTTGAGCCCTATTTGACTCTTATAAGGCGTGTTCAGTCCAATCGGGGCTGAAAGTTTGACTTTCTATCAAACTTTCCAATTAAGACTAAAATTAAGACTAATTAGTAGTAATTGTATATAGAAACTATGAATATCACTTATGGTTCTTGAAAACCAACAACCCCCTGTTTGGGCCGTATTTGGCTCTTATAAGTCTTAGTTCAGGCTAATTTGGGCTGAAAATTTGACTTTCAATCAAACTTTTCAATTAAGACAAGAAACAAAGTTTATTAGTAGTTGAACATAGAAACTATGTAATACAACTCTCGGCTCTTGAAAACTATATTTTCTTCCTGTATAGGCCTTACTCGGCTCTAATAAGTCCTAGTTCATGCCAACCAGAGCTGAAAGTTTAACTTTTAGTCAAACTTCTCAATTAAGACTAGAAATAAGGTTAATTAGTTGTATTTGTACATAAAAACTATATAACACCACTCCCGCCTCTTGAGAACCAATTTTCTCTCCGTTTGGGCCTTATTCCGCTCTTAGATGGCCTAATTCAGGCCAATCAAGGATGGGAGTTTGACTTTTGATCAAATTTTCTAAGAAATAGGGTTAATTAGTAGTAATTTACATAAAAACTATGTAATACTACTCTTGAAAACTATGTTTCTCTCCGTTTAGACCCCGTTTGGTTATTATGAGGCCTAGTTCAAGCCAATAGGGTTGAAAGTTTAGCTTTTGGTCAAATTTCCCAATTAAGACTTGACACAAGGTTAATTAATAGTACTTGTATATAGAAACTATGAAATGCCACGCACGGTTCATGAAAACAAAGTTTTAACCCTTTTAGGCCCTCTTCGGCTCTTAATAAGGCCGAGTTAAGGCCAATCGGGGCTGAAATTCTGAATTTTGGTTAAACTTCCTAATTAAGACTAGAAAAACGGTAAACTAGTGATAATTTTATGTAAAAACTATGTAAACCACTCATGGCAGTTAAAAAACATGTTTTCTTCCCATTTGGGCCTGATTCGCCTCTTATAAGGTCTAGTTCAGGCCAATCTAGGCTGAAATTTTGACTTTGGGTCAAATTCTCAAATAAGAACTAGAAATAAAGTTAATTCATAGTAATTCTACATATACGACTCTCGTCTCTTGAAAACCACATTTCTCTTTTTTTTTGTTCGGCTCTTACAAGGCATCGTTTGGGCTAATCTGGGCTGAAAGTTCGACTTTTGATCAAACTTTCTAATTAAGAACAGGAAAAAGGTCAATTTGTATTTGTACGTAAAAATAATGTAATGCCACTCTCAGCTCTTGAGAATAAAGTTTTCTCCCTATTTTGGCCCTATTTGGCTCTTTATATAGCCTATTTCAGGCCATTCGGGGATGAAAGTTTAACTTTTTGTCAAACTTCTCAGTTAAGACTAGAAATAAATTTAATTGATAGTATTTGTACATAAACTATGTAATACAACTCCTGGCTCTTGAGAAACACACTTTCTCCCTATTGTGGACCTATTCGGCTCTTATAAGGCCTAACTCAGGCTAATCAAGATTGAAAGTTACTTTTAGTCAAACTTCTTAATAAAGACCATAGAAATGAGGTTAAGTGGTAGTAATTGTCTATAGTAACTATGTAATACTAATCTTAACTCTTAAGAACCAAGTTTTCCCCATGTTTGTTCCCTATTCGGCTCTTATAAGCCTGATTTAGGCCAAGCCAGCTGAAAGTTTTACTTTTAATCAAACTTCTCAATTAAGACTAAAAGTAAGTTTAATTTATATATTTGCACATAAAAACTATGTAATTCCACTCCTGGCTCTTGAAATCATGTGTTCTCCTCATTTAGGCCTATTCTGCAATAAGGCCTAATTCTAGCTAATCGGAGCTGAAAGTTTGACTTGATTTTTGGTCAAACTTTCCAATTAAAATTAGAAAAAAGTTAACTAGTCATAAATTGTATATAGAAACGATCTAATACCACTCATGACTCTTGAAAACCAAGTTTTCTCCCCGTTTTGGCCTTATTCGGCTCTTATAAGGCCTAGTTCAGACCAACTGGGGCTGAAAGTTTGACTTTTGGTTAAAGTTCTCAATTAAGATTAGAAATATTATTAAATGTTAGTATTTGTACATAAAAACTATGTAATACCATTTTCGGATATTGAGAACCATATTTTCTATTGTTTTGGGCCCTACTTGGCTCTTATATGGCCGATTTCAGGCCAATCGGGGATGAATGATTGACGTTTAGTCAAACTTCATTATTAAGACTAGAAATAAGGTTAATTGAAAGTAATTATACATAAAATCTGTGTAATACTACTCTCGGCTCTTAAGAAACACATTTTCACTCTGTTTGGGCCTAATGGGCTCATAAAGGCTTATTAGCTCAAGCCAGTCAGGGCTAAAAGTTTGGCTTTTGGTCAAATTTCACAATTAAAACTAGATTCAAGTTTAATTAATAGTAACTGTACATAAAAACTAGGTGTTACTACTCTCAATTCTTGAAAATCACACTTTCCCCATGTTTTTTCCCTATTCGGCTTTTATCAGGCCTAGTTAAGGCCAATCAGGGTCGAAAGATTGACTTTTGGTCAAACTTCCCAATTAAGACTACAAAAAAGCTTAACTTGTAGTAATTATAAATAAAAACAGTCTATTACTACTCTCGGCTATTGAGAATCATGTTTTCTCCCCATTTGTGCTATACTCGGCTCTAATAAGGGTGAAGGCTAATCAGACTGAAAGTTTGACTTTTGATCAAACTTCACAATTAATACTAGAAACAAAGTTAATTGGAAGTAATTGAACATAAAAGCTAAGTAAAACTAATCCCAGCTCTTGAGAACCACATTTTTCCCATGTTTGTTCTTAATTCGACTCTTATAAGGCCTAATTTAGGCTAATCGGGGATGAAAGTTTGGCTTTTGGTAGAACTTTCAAATTAAGACTATAAATTAGTTTAATTGATAGTTATTTTTCTATAGAAACTATGTTATACCACTCTCGGCTTTTGAAAAGCACATTTTCTCCCAGTTTAGACCCTATTCGACTCTTATAAGGCCTAGTTTTGGCCAATCGGGGCTGACAGTTTGACTTTGGTCAAACTTTCCAATTAAGACTAGAAGTAAGATTAATTGACAGTATTTGTATATAGAAACTACGTAATACAACTCATGGCTATTGACAACCATGTTTTCTCCCTGTTTAGTCCTTATTCGACTATTATATGGCTTAGCTCAGGCCAATCAGGGATGAATGTTTGAATTTTGATCAAACTTCTCAATTGACACTAGAAACAAGGTTAATTGGAAGTAATTGTACATAGAAACTATGTAATACTATTCCCGGCTCTTGAAAATCACGTTTTATTCTTGTTCGGGCCCTACACTGCTCTTATAAGGCCAGTTTAGTCAATTGGGCTTGAACCTTGGCTTTAAGTCAAACTTCTCATTTAAGACTAAAAATAAGCTTAATTAGTAGTAATTGTACATAGAAACTATGTAATGCCACTCTCAGCTCTTGAAAATCACATTTTTCCCATGTTTATTCTTTACTCAGCTCTTATAAGGCCCAAATCAGCCCAATCGGGGCTGAAGGTTTGTCTTTTAGTTAAACTTTCTAATTAAGACTAGAAATAAGATTAGTTGGTGGTATTTGTACATAGGAATTATGTAATACCACTCCCGGGTCTTAAGAACCACGTTTTATCCCCGTTTGGGCCCTAATGGCTCTTATATGGCCTAGTTCAAACCAATTAGGGCTAAAAGTTTGATTTTTGATCAAACTTCCTAATTATTACTAGAAATTAGGTTAATTGATAGAATTTATATATTGAAACTATATAATACCACTCCTGTCTCTTAAGAACGAAGTTTTCTTCCTGTTTGGACCCTGTTCGGCTCTTCTATGCTCTTAAGAACAACTTTTTCTTCCTAGTTCAGGCCAGTCGTAGATGAAAGTTTGACTTTTAGTTAAATATAATAATTATGACTAGAAATAAGGTTAAGTGGTAGTAATTGTATATAAATATTATGTAATACTACTCTCGAATCTTGAGAATCACGTTTTCCCCATGTTTGGGTCTTACTCGGCTCTTATAAGACATCGTTTAGGCCCATCAAGGTTAAAAATTTGGTTTTTGGTCAAACTTTCAAATTAAGACTAGAAATAAGTTTAATTGATAGTTATTTGTATATAAAAACTATGTAATACCACTCTCGGCTCCTGAAAATCATGTTTCCTCCCCGTTTAGGCCCATATTTGGCTCTTAAGACCTCTATAAGCCTATTCAGGGTTGAAAGTTTGAATTGTGACCACAAGTCCTAATTAAGACTAAAAGCAAGATAAATTGGTATTATTTGTTCATAGAAACTATTTAATAAGACTCACGGCTCTCAAAAACCACATTTTCTCCCCGTTTAGAACCTATTTGGCTCTCATAAGGCCTAGTTCAAACTAGTTGGGGCTGAAAGTTTGACTTTTGATCAATCTACTTTATTAAGACTAGAAAGAAGGTTAATTGATAGTATTTGTACATAGAAAGCGTGTAATACCACAACCGGATCTTGATAACTACGTTTTCTCCCCGTTTGGGTCCTATTGGGCTCTTATATGGCCTAATTCAGGCCAATTACGGATGAAAACTTGAGTTTTTTATTAAACTTTCCAATTAAGGTTAGAAACAAGGTTAATTGGTAGTAATTGTATATAAAAACTATAAAATAATACTCTCGGCTCTTGAGAACCATGTTTTCTCCCCTTTAAGCCTTACTCGGCTTTATAAAGCCTAATTCAGGCCAATCAAGGGCGAAAGTTTGACTTTTTGTTAAACTTTTCTATTAATACAATAAACAAAGTTAATTGAAAGTATGTAATATTGCTCGTGACTCCTTAGAACCAATTTTCCCAATGTTTGTTCCCTATTCGGCTCCTATAAGGCCAAGTTTAGGCCAATCAGGGCTGAAATTTGATTTTTAGTAAAACTTTCCCAATTAAGACTAGAAATAAATTTAATTGAAAGTATTTATGCTAAGAAACAATGTAATACTACTGCTGACTCTTAAGAACCACATTTTTCCCATATTTATTTCCAATTCAGCTCCTTATAAGGCCTAGTTAGGCCAAATCGGGCTGAAAGTTTGACTTTTGGTCAAACTTTTTAATTAAGACTAGAAATAAGTTTAATTAATAGTATTTGTATATAGAAACTACGTAATACTACTCTTGGATCTTGAAATAATATTTTCTCCCCGTTTGAGCCCTACTTGGCTCTTATAAGGCCTAATTAAGGCCAATCAGGGCTGAAAGTTTAGTTTTTAGTCAAACCTCTCAATTGAGATTAGAAACAAGTTTAATTAATAGTACTTATATATAAAAATTATGTTATACTACCAGGCCCTTGAAAACCACGTTTTCACATCATTTGGACCCTACTCGTCTTTTATAAGATCTAGTTCTGACCAATAGAGGCTGAAAGTTTGAATTTTAGTCAAACCTCATAATTTGGAGTACAAATAAGGCTAATTAATAGTAATCGCACATAGAAACTATGTAATACTACTACCAACTATTCAAAATCTTATTTTCTCCCCGTTTGGGCTCTATTCTACTCTTATAAGGTCTAGTTCATGCTAATTGAGGTTGAAAACTTGACTTTTGTCTAAACTTTTCAATTAAGATTAGAAACAAGGTTAATAAGTAGCAATTATATATAGAAACTATATAATATTAATCACGGCTCTTGCACCCCATGTTTTTCTCTCATTTCTCTATTCGGCTCTTATACTGCCTAGTACATGCCAATCGAGACTAAAAGTTTGACTTTTGATCAAACTTTCTAATTAAAACTAAAAATAAAGTTCATTATTAGAAATTAGAAATAGAAACTATGTGATACTATTCCCGGCTTATGAAAACCATGTTTTCTCCCTGTTTGGGCCTCAATAGGCATAAGATCTAATTCAGACCAATCTGGGCAGAAAGTTTGCCTTTTGATAAAAATTCCCAATTAAGACCAGAAATAAATTTAATTATTAGTATTCGTACATAGAAATAATGTTATACTACTCATAGATCTTGAAAACCATGTCTTCCCCCTGTTTGGGCCCTATTCGGCACTTATAGGGCCTAGTTCAAGTCAATAAAGGCTGAAATTTTGACTTTTGATCAAATTTCAAATTAAGACTAGAAAAAGGTTGATTTATTGAATTTGTATATAAAAACTATGTAATACTACTTACGGCTAATGAAAATCATGTTTTCTTAACTTTTCGACCCTATTAAGCTCTTATAAGGCATAGTTAAGTCTAATCGAGAATGAAAGATTAGTTTTTGGTCAAACTTCCCTATTATTAAGACTTGAAACTAGGTTAGTTAGTAGTTATTATATATTGAAACTATGCAGTAATACTCTTAGACTCTTGAAAACCACGTTGTCACCCCATGTAGGCCCTATTTGGCTCTTATAAGGCCTAGTTCAAGTCAATTGAGGCTAAATGATTTGATTCTTGATTAAACTTCCCAATAAAGACTATAAATAAGGTTAATTTTTATTAATTATATATAGAACTATGTAATATAACTCCCAATTCTTGAAAACCATGTTTTCCCCAATTTGGGTGCTATTTAACTCTTATTAAGGCCTACTTCAAGCCAATTGGGGCTGATATGTAACTTTTGATTAAACTTCCCAAATTAATGTAAAACACCTAGAGGGGGGTGAATAGGTGTAAGTGCTAATCTAAGAAACTAAATGCAAACTAAGTGCGCTAAATGCGGAAGCTAATGCAAATTTGCAACACACTTAATACAATCCAACAAGTGTAGCCGAATTCCCCTTGCGAGGCTCTGGACTAACTCCTCTTGATTCCCCTAGATATGGGTTGAGGCGCTATGTGAAGCTCTTGTTGGATGAGTATAGGTGATGCACAAACACACAAGCAATTCACAATGTGCACACACAATCAAGCCAAGCAATAAAGGATATGACAATAAGAGATGCAAGGCACAACACAAGCAATTTATGATATGGCAATATGAATTATGCTCAACACAAGAAAATATGATATGATATGAAGTATGATGCTTTGCACAATTATAAAGAAAGAGAGTTAGAGAGACAATGGATCACAACGCAAACACCAAGATTTGTTTCGAGGTTCGAGCACCTTGCTCTACATCCCCGCCTACACCACCGTATAGGATTTCCACTATCTCAACTCCCACCGAGGGAACCTCTACCGAAGAGGATTTCTTACAACTCTAGGAGTACCAAACTCCTCTCTCAAACAACAACCTCCTCACAACCGAGGGGTTAGGCCCGTAGCCAAAATACAACAACCAACACCTCTACCGAAGAGGTCTACAACCAAACTCAATCACCTCTACCTAAGAGGGATCCAAACCAACAACCCAATACAACACTCTCCACCTCTACCCAAGAGGGAGCAACTCAAGAAATCAAGGGTTTACAACAAGTGGTATATCTCAACCACAAACCTCTTTCCTTTTTCTTTTTCCACAAAAACAAGATCCTAAATAGATTAGGATAGAAGATAGCTCAAGTGTGGAATCAAAGTGTTTTTGGAAACAAGCAACAAAGAAAAACTACTTGGGAAATCTCTTGTATAAGATAGAAAATGAAATACCAAATCAAAATCCCAAAACCTAGTTTTCTTTGATTTTCCAAAAACCCAAAACAAATAAAGATGAGAAGTTTTTGCACTTAAAACTCTTTTGAAAACTCTTTTAAACACTTCAGAAAACTGGAGATTTTTCTCTTAGAAAACTTGGCCAAAATCCCCAAAGAGATGGGGTTTATATAGCCCCTATACAAAACTAGCCGTTAGGCTGAGTTGGCAGTCTGACAGACTGCCGGTCGACCGGTCCGGTCGACCGCCAACGGTCAAAAATGTGACCGTTGGGCAATAGCGGTCGACCGGCCCGGTCGACCGAAACATCCTGAGAGCAGAACTCTCATCTCGGTCGACCGGCTCGGTCGACCGTCCCAGAGACTCCAAAACGTGCACAGACTTGTGCACGTCGGTCGACCGTCCCGGTCGACCGGCCTATGGTGCGGTCGACCGGTCAGGTCGACCGACTTGGCCTGTCAGCCAGTCCTCAGTTCTGCACAGATACGGGATTTGAAAATAGGTCTTTTCACTCAATAAAAATCCCATAAATTCACAGTAAATCTAAAAAATAGTTTTAATCACAATAAAAACTGTTTTTCTAAAATATGTTTTTCTAAAACTTGTTTTATCATTTTACTTTGATAACCAAACTTGTGATAAAAATTTCAAGACATATATCAATCATATCAGTTCATTTTTGTGTCTTGCCAATTTTATCAAAAACAAAACTTGTATTTTATCAAACTAGAATTTTCCAAAACATGAATAGGATAGTCAAAATAAGTTTGTCTAGCAAGTTTAAAGCATGTATGTATATCTAGAACATATCTAATATACATAGGTATAAGGTAAACTTGTTTTGATCTATTATTCATGAAAACCAAAAACCAAATCATGAAACGTGTGTGTTTTGTGCACTTGAGCATATCAACTAAACTAAGCTTTACAAATATGGATCTAAAACACAAACTCTAAACTAGATACCTAAGTCTTCTTGACGATCTTCATCTTCAAGTAGACTCGGTCCAAACTCCGTGATTCTCCAAGTGCAAAGGTATGATCTTTAAGCTTTGGCACCGGAATCATCATGAATAGCTTCTAATCATCTTGTTGAAGCTAATCACCAACCTAATATCCTGTTAATGATCTGAAACTTAGAAACACAAGAATATTAGTAAACATAACTACATGAGTGTTGATCATCATCAAAACTAGAGTGGAAGGCCATTGGGCCAACAATTAAGACTAGAAATAAGGTTAATTAGTAGTAATTATATATAGAAACTATGTATTACTACTTTCGATTCTTGAAAATCACATTTTTCCCTTGTTTAGGCCATATTCGGCTCTTATAAGGCCTAGTTCAGTCTAATAGGGACTGAATGTTTGACTTTTGATCAAACTTCTCAATTAAGACAAGAAATAAGTTAATTAGTAGTAATTATACATAGAAACTATGTAATACCACTCGTGGTTCTTAAAAATCATATTTTCCCTTGTTTGGGTTCTATTTAACTCTTATAAGGCCTAATTCACGCCAACCCGGCTGAAAGTTTAACTTTTAGTCAAACTTCTCAATTAAGACTAGAAATAAGATTAATTAGTAGTATTTGTGCATAAAAACTATGTAATATTGCTACCAGCTCTTAAGAGCCAGTTTTCTCCCCATTTGGGCCCATTCGACTCTTACATGGCCTAATTCAAGCCAATCGGGGATGGGAGTTTGACTTTTGATCAAATTTCTCAATTAAAATGAGAAACATTGTTAATTAGTAGTAATTTACTTTAAAACTATGTAATACTACTCATAACTCTTGAAAACTATGTTTTCTCCCCGCTTATCCTTGTTCGATTCTTATGAGGCCAAGTTCAGGCCAACAGCGTTAAAAATCTGGTTTTTTTTAATTAAACTTCCTAATTAAGACTAGAAACAAGGTTAATTAAAAGTAATTGTATATAGAAATTATGTAATACCACTCATGGCTTTTGAAAATCAAGTTTTTTCCCTATTTAGGGGCCCTTCGGCTTTTATAAGGCCTAGTTAAAGCTAATCAGGGTTGAAATTTTGACTTTTTGTTAAACCTCTAATTAATTAGAAACAAGGTTAATTAATAGTAATTGAATGTAAAAACTATGTAACACTACTCACGGCTGCTGAAAACCATGTTTTCTCCCCGCTTGGGCCCTATTCCCCTCTTATAAGGCCTAGTTCATACCAATTCGGGCTGAAAGTTTGATTTTGGTCAAACTACCCAATAAGGACTAAAAATAAGGTTAATTCGTAGTAATTTTATATAGAAACTATGTAATACTACTCCCTTCTCTTGAAAATTATGTCAAACTTCTTTATTTAAGATAAGAAATAAGGTTAATTTGTAGCAATTGTCCGAGAAACTATGTAATATTATTCCTGGCTCTTAAAAACCATGTTTTCTCCCTGTTTAGGCTCTACTTTTAGTCAAACGTCCCAATTAAAGTGGAAATAAAAATAATTAGTAGTAATTGAATATAGAAACTATGTAATATTACACCAGCCTCTTGAAAATCATGTTTTCTCCCCGTTTGGGCCCTATTCGACGCTTATAAGGCCTAGTTTAGGCAAATCGGAGCTGAAAGTTTGACTTAATAAGACTAGAAATTATTAATTCGAAGTAATTGAATATAGAAACTATGTAATACTACTCCCAACTCTTGTAAATCACGTTTTCTCCCTGTTTGGGCCCTATTCGACTCTTATAAGGCATGTTTAGTCTAATCGTGGCTGAAAGTTTGACTTTTGGTCAAACTTTTCAATTAAGATTAAAAATAAGGTTAATTAGTAGTAATTGTACATAGAAACTATGTAATATCATTCATAGCTCTTGAAAACCATATTTCCCCTGCTTGGGCCGTATTTGGCTCTTATAAGTCTTAGTTCAGGCCAATTTGGGTTGAAAATTTGACTTTTGATCAAACTTTTCAATTAAGACAAGAAACAAAGTTTATTAGTAGTTGTACATAGAAACTAAGTGTTACTACTCTCAGCTCTTGAAAATTATGTTTTCTTCTTGTATAGGCCTTATTCGGCTTTAATAAGGCCCAGCTCATGCCAACCAGAGCTGAAAGTTTAACTTTTAGTCAAACTTCTCAATTAAGACTAGAAATAAGGTTAATTAGTGGTATTTGTATATAAAAATTATGTAGCACCACTCCCACCTCTTGAGAACCAATTTTCTCCCCTTTTGGGCCTTATTTCGCTCTTAGATGGCCTAATTTAGGCCAATCGGGGATGGGAGTTTGAATTTTGATCAAATTTCCCAAGAAATAGGGTTAATTAGTAGTAATTTACTTAAAAACTATGTAATACTACTCTTAAAAACTATGTTTTCTCCCTGTTTAAACCACGTTCGGCTATTATGAGGCCTAGTTCAGTCCAATAGGGTTGAAAGTTTGGCTTTTAGTTAAATTTCTCAATTAAGACTTGACACAAGATTAATTAATAATACTTGTATATGAAACTATGAAATGCCACTCATGGCTCTTGACAACAAATATTTAACCCTTTTAGGCCCTCTTTCGGCTCTTATAAGGAAGAGTCAAGGCCAATCGAGGCTGAAATTTTGACTTTTGGTTAAACTTCCTAATTAAGACTAGAAAAAAGATAAATTAGTAGTAATATTATGTAAAAACTATGTAAACTACTCACGGCAGTTGAAAAACAAGTTTTCTCCCCATTTGGGCCCGATTTCGCCCCTTATAAGGCCTAGTTCAGGCCAATCTGGGCTTAAAGTTTGACTTTTGGTCAAACTCCCAAATAAGAACTAGAAATAAAGTTAATTTGTAGTAATTCTACATAGAAACTATGCAATTCTACTCCCGTCTCTTGAAAACCACATATCTCCCTATTTTTTCCTTTTTTAGCTCTTACAAGGCATAGTTTAAGCTAATCTAGGCTGAAAGTTTCTCCCTGTTAAGAAACATACTTTCTCCCTGTTGTGAACCTATTCGGCTCTTATAAGGTAGCTCAGGCTAATCGGGACTGAAAGTCACTTTTAGTCAAACTTCCCAATAAAGACCATAGAAATAAGGTTAATAGTAGTAATTATCCATAGTAACTATGTAATACTACTTTTAACTCTTAAGAACGAGGTTTTTCTCGTGTTTATTCCCTATTCGGCTCTTATAAGCTTGATTTAGGCCAAGAGGAGCTGAAAGTTTTACTTTTATTCAAACTTCTCAATTAATACTAAAAGTAAGTTTAGTTTATATATTTGCACATGAAAACTATGTAATTCCACTCCTAGCTCTTGAAATCATGATTTCTCCTCGTTTAGGCCCTATTCTGCAATAAGGCCTAATCGCGCTAATCGGGGCTAAAGTATGACTTGATTTTTAGTCAAACTTTCCAATTAAGATTAGAAAAAGGTAAACTAGTTGTAAATTATATATAGAAATGATGTAATACCACTCACGACTCTTGAAAACTAAGTTTTCTCCCTGTTTTAGCCCTATGCGGCTCTTATAAGGCCTAGTTCAGACCAACCAGGGTTGAAAGTTTGACTTTTAGTCAAAGTTCCCAATTAAGATTAGAAATATTGTTAATTGGTAATATTTGTACATAGAAACTATGTAATACCATTTTCGACATTGAGGACCATATTTTCTATCCTTTTGGGCCTACTCGGCTCTTATATGGCTGATTTCAGACCAATCGGGGATAATGATTGACTTTTGGTCAAACTTCATAATTAAGATTAGAAACAAGGTTAATTGAAAGTAATTATATATAAAATCTGTGTAATACTACTCTTGGCTCTTAAGAACCACGTTTTCTCCCTGTTTGGGCCCTAATGGCTCGTATAAGGCTTAGCTCATGCCAATCAGAACCGAAAGTTTGGCTTTTGGTCAAATTTCACAATTAAAATTAGATACAAGTTTAATTAATTATAACTGTACATAAAAACTATGTGTTACTACTCCCGGTTCTTGAAAATCATACTTTCCCTATGTTTTTTCCCTATTTAGTTTTATCAGGCCTAGTTCAGGCCAATCGGGGCCGAAAGTTTGACTGTTGGTCAAATTTCCCAATTAAGACTAGAAAAAAGCTTAATTGGTAGTATTTATACATAGAAACAACCTAATACTACTCTCGGCTTTTGAGAATCACGTTTTCTCCCCATTTGGGCTATACTCGGCTCTAATAAGACTGAAGGCCAATCAGACTGAAAGTTTGACTTTTGGTCAAACTTCCCAATTAATACTAGAAACAAAGTTAGTTGGAAGTAATTAAACATAAAGCTATGTAATACTAATTCCAACTCTTGAGAACCAAGTTTTTTCCCATGTTTATTCTTAATTCGGCTCTTATAAGGCCTAGTTTAGGCCAATCGGGGCTGAAAGTTTGTCATTTTGGTAAAACTTTCAAATTAAGACTATAAATTAGTTTAATTGATAGTTATTTATATATAGAAACTATGTAATACAACTCTCAGCTTTTGAAAAGCACATTTTCTCTCAGTTTAGGCCCTATTCGGCTCTTATAAGGCCTATTTCTGATCAATCAGGGCTGAAAGTTAGACTTTGGTCAAACTTTTCAATTAAGACTAGAAGTAAGGTTAATTGATATTGTTTGTAAATAGAAACTATGAAATACAACTCATGGCTATTGACAACTATGTTTTCTCCCTATTTGGGCCTTATTCGACTCTTATATGGCTTAGCTCTGGCCAATCAAGGATGAATGTTTGAATTTTGGTCAAACTTCTCAATTGACACTAGAAACAAGGTTAGTTGAAAGTAACTATACATAGAAACTATGCAATACTACTACCGGCTCTTGAAAATCACGTTTTATTCCTATTCGGGCCTTACACAGCTCTTATAAGGCCTAATTCAGTCAATCAGGGTTGAACCTTGGCTTTTACTCAAACTTCTCATTTAAGACTAAAATTAATTAGTAGTAATTGTAAGTAGAAACTATGTAATTCCACTCTTAGCTCTTGAAAATTACATTTTCCCCATGTTTATTCTTTATTCGGCTCTTATAAGGCCAAAATCAGTCCAATCGGGGCTGAAGCTTTGTCTTTTGGTCAAACTTTCTAATTAAGACAAGGAGTAAGATTAGCTGGTAGTATTTGTATATAGAAATTATGTAATACCACTCCCGGGTCTTAAGAACCACGTTTTCTCCCCGTTTGGGCCCTATTCGGCTCTTATATGGCCTAGTACAAACCAATCTGGGTTGAAAGTTTAATTTTTGACCAAAATTTCTAATTATTACTAGAAATTAGGTTAATTGATAGAATTTATATATTGACCAAACTTCATGTTCGGGCCCTATTCAGCTCTTATATGCTCTTAAGAATAACTTTTTCTTCCTAGTTCAGGCCAGTCGTAGATGAAAATTTGACTTTTAGTTAAATATAACAATTATGACTAGAAATAAGGTTAAGTGGTAGTAATTGTATATAAATATCATGTAATACTACTCTTGGATCTTGAGAATCACGTTTTCCCCATGTTTGGGTCTTACTCGGCTCTTATAAGACATTGTTTAGGCCCATCAAGGTTGAAAATTTGGCTTTTGGTCAAACTTCCAAATTAAGATCAGAAATAAGTTTAATTGATAGTATTTGTACATAGAAACTATGTAATACCACTCTCGGCTCTTGAAAATCATGTTTCATCCCCGTTTAGGCCCCTGTTTGGCTCTTAATACCTGTTTCAGGCTACTCAGGGCTAAAATTTTGAATTATGACCACACTTCCCAATTAAGACTAAAAACAAGATAAATTTGTATTATTTATACATAGAAACTATTTAATAAGACTCACGGCTGAGAAAACCACATTTTCTCCCCACTTAGAATCTTTTTGGCTCTTATAAAGCCTAGTTCAAACTAGTTAGAGCTGAAAGTTTGACTTTTGATTAATCTTCTCTGTTAAGACTAGAAAGAAGGTTAATTGATAGTAATTGTACACAGAAAGCATGTAATACAACAACCGGATCTTGATAACAATATTTTCTCCCCGTTTGAGTCCTATTGGGCTCTTATACGGCCTAATTCAAGCCAATCAGGGATGAAAACTTGACTTTTGATTAAACTTTCCAATTAAGGTTAGAAACAAGGTTAATTGGTAGTAATTGTATATAAAAACTATATAATGATACTCTCGGCTTTTGAGAACCACGTTTTCTTCCCTTTAAGTCTTACTCGGCTCTTATAAAGCCTAATCAAGCCAATCAGGGGAGAAAGGTTGACTTTTTGTTAAACTTTCTAATTAAATACTAGAAAAAAAAGTTAATTGAAAATAATTATACATATAAACTATGTAATACTGCTGACTCCTGAGAACCAATTTTCCCTAATGTTTCTTCCCTATTCGGTTCCTATAAAGGCCAAGTTTAGGCCAATCAGGGCTGAAATTTGGCTTTTGGTTAAACTTTTCAATTAAGACTAGAAATAAATTTAATTGATAGTATTTGAGCTTAGAAATAATGTAATACTACTGCTGACTTTAAGAACCACATTTTCCCCATATTTGTTTCCTATTCGGCTCTTATGAGGCCCAGTTAGGCCAAATCGGGCTGAAAGTTTGATTTTTGGTCAAACTTTTCAATTAAGAGAAGAAATAAGTTTAATTAATAGTATTTGTATAAATAAACTATGTAATACTATTCTCAGATCTTGAAAATAATATTTTCTCCCCATTTGAGCCCTACTTGGCTCTTATAAGGCCTAGTTTAGGCTGATCAGGGCTGAAAGTTTGATTTTTAGTCAAACTTCTCAATTAAGATTAGAAACAAATTTAATTAATAGTACTTATATAGAAAAACTATGTAATACTACTCGGCCCTTGAAGACCACGTTTTCACATCATTTGGACCCTACTCGGCTTTTTTAGGACCTAGTTCTGACCAATAGAGGCTAAAAGTTTGAATTTTAGTCAAACTTCATAATTTAGAGTACAAATAAGGCTAATTAATAGTAATTGCATATAGAAACTATGTAATACTATTACCTGAAAAACACCTAGAGGGGGGGTGAATAGGTGAAATTGCTAATCTAATGATCTTTTTAAAAACTAAGTATGATGAATGATGCAACGATCTCTCAAAACAAGACTAAGAGCTGAATACCCCGTGAGAGGTTCTGAACTCCTTCCTCCCAATTCCCCTTGAATGGGTTAGAGGTGCGCAATGCAACCTTGTTGTATGAGATATGATTGATCAAGGTAAAGTATGATGGATGAATAGTGAGATGCACACAAATATCACAAGCTTGAAGTAATAGCACAAGGAAAGAAACAAGATCACAAGCAAGTAATTGAAAGCAATATAGTGCAAGAGAAATTTAAGCAAGAATGGACACAAGGCAATCGCAAACACAAGATGTTTGTTTCGAGGTTCGAGCCACCGCTCTACTCCCCGCCTTCACCTCCGTGAAGGGTTTCCACTATCCACCGAGGACGATTACAATGGTCTACCGAAGACCCGAGCACCGAGCTCCACCAAGTACAATAGCCTCTACCGAAGAGGTGTCTCCACAAGAACAAGAAGAAGAACAAGAGTGATCACAACAAGATCACCAAACTCTTTTACAACACTCTCACTCTTTTTTCAACTTCACTATAGAATGAGTTAGGGATTTTTGGCTCTATGAAGTGTAGTGAGAAAACTTCAGTTGTAGAGTGATATTAGCAATCAAACACAACTGAAAAACAAGCTCAAAAAGAATTGGAATTGAATTGCTCAAACAAATTTTTCTTCTCTTTTGAAAACAATGAAAACTAGAGGATTTTTCTTGGTAAACAATGAGGACCTATTTCCCTCTATTTATAAGGAGAGAATACGTTAAAAACAATTTCTTTACACCTAATTTGGCCTGAAAAAGGTCTCCAACAACTCTCAAAAAGTCTGTTAAAATAGAAAATAAAAACAGATTTCAGAATTGCACCAAAGAGGAAAGAGCCGTTGGGCTCTTGCAGGCGTAGCGGTCGACCGGCCGGTCGACCGTTTGCCTTGTTGGCAAAGAGCCGTTGGGCTCCGGTCGACCGCTCGGTCGACCGTTTCCTACAAAGGAAACACAGTTTCCTTAATGCGGTCGACCGGGCGGTCGACCCAAACAAACCGAGAGCAGACCTGCTTTCAGTCGGTCGACCGGGGCGGTCGACCGACAGACGTGCACAAACGTGCACGTCCTGGCACTGGCGCCGGTCGACCGGGCGGTCGGCCGGTCAGCCTGAAACTGGGAAAAACAGTATTTTTCTGACTTAGAAAATTTTGTAAAAATATTTTGAAATACTTACAGCTAAGTATTATGCAAGAAATAGTCTATACACATGTTTTAAACAAGATATTCAAAATGCAACAAGTTGGATACATGTATATATAAACTAAGGCATAAAACTTAGAAACAAACGTTTTTTTAAAACATAGAATTTGTAAAGAATAATGTGTGTGTGTATCCTAGAGCCAAATATCCTACACTCAAACTTTAACATTCTATTCTTACAATGTTCTAGGGACTTCAAGGCTTCAAGAGGGGCTATCTACACATGATCTTCAATTTTGCATCTTGAGCCCAAATTGAGTTGTCTTGAGTCCAAAGCACCTTCCTTTAGGGAAGAAGACATCTATTTGAGATAGAAACCTGAAACACACTTAAACAACAATTGATATTAGTACAAATAACTAATATGTTTTGTAATCATCAAAACACACTAAAACGGGTGATTATAACCTTGGGCCAACAATCTCCCCCTTTTTGATGATGACAAAACATATGGGTTATTTAAACAAAAATGGAAGAAGAGCTTGGAAAGCTCCCCCTCAAACAATGCTATGTATATATCAAGATTATGAAAAAGCTATGTAAACACACATAAAGCATTGAAAAATATCAACACAATAATTTTTATCATAAAACTCAAAATAATGAACAAAATCTTTTTCTCCCAAAACTCAAGTAAATAAACAAACTCAATAAGCAAACTTATTTCTTTTTCTCCCCCTTTTTGTCATACATCAAAAACGGTTAAAACAAAGCAAACAAAACACCAAAATAGAAATATTTTTAAGAATCTATCATGCAAACATTCAACTCACCACAAATAAATGAAAATCTAGCATAATCTAGAGGTTTAGTAAAAATATCGGCAAGTTGAAAATCGGTAGAAACATAATCAATATCAATATCACCTTTCTCATAATGATCTCTAAGAAAGTGATACCTAATGTCAATGTGTTTGGTTTTACTATGTTGATTTGCATTCTTTGTCATGTGAATAGTACTAGTATTATCACAAAATATTTTAACAAGATCAAAGTGTAAATCATAGTCAAGGAGAGTATGTTTCATCCAAAGAACTTGTGCACAACAAGCTCCGGCTGCAACATACTCCGCCTCGGCGGTTGAAAGGGCTACCGTATTTTGCTTTTTGGAAGACCAAGATACAAGACAATTACCTAAGAATTGACATGTTCCACTTGTGCTCTTCCTATCTACCCTACAACCCGCATAGTCGGCATCCGAAAAACTCGTCATTGAAAATTGGCCGGTTTTCGGATACCACAAACCCATTTCAATAGTGCCCTTAAGGTATCTAATTATGCGTTTAACCGCAACTATGTGAGACTCTTTAGGACAAGATTGAAAACGTGCACAAAGACAAACGGAAAACATGATATCCGGCCTACTAGCCGTCAAATAAAGCAAGCTACCTATCATGCTACGATATAATTTAATGTCTACACTTTTACCTTGTTCATCCTTGTCAAGCTTTGTAGTTGTTGCCATTGGAGTTTTGCTTACTTTAGATCCTTCAAGCCTGAACCTCTTGATTAGTTCCTTTGTGTACTTGGCTTGATTGATGAAGATCCCATCCTTCTTTTGCTTGATTTGGAGTCCAAGGAAATAGTTGAGCTCCCCCATCATAGACATTTCAAATTCGTCCTTCATGCATGACTCAAAAGCTTGGTAAAGAGATTCATTAGTAGAACCAAAAATAATGTCATCAACATAAATTTGCACAATAAGAATATCTTTTTCTACATGTTTTGTAAACAAGGTTGTATCAATTTTACCTTTCTTAAAACCATTTGAAATCAAAAATGAAGAAAGTCTTTCATACCAAGCCCTAGGGGCTTGTTTTAAACCATAAAGAGCTTTATCTAATTTGAATACAAAATCCGGATGTGTAGGATCAACAAACCCGGGGGGTTGTTCAACATACACCTCCTCTTCAATAAAACCATTTAGAAAAGCACTTTTAACATCCATTTGAAATAATTTAAAATCTTTATATGAGGCAAATGCTAGTGTCATCCGTATGGCTTCAAGCCGTGCTACGGGTGCAAAGGTTTCTACAAAGTCGATTCCTTCGATTTGAGTGTAACCTTGGGCAACTAACCTAGCTTTATTCCTAACAACGTTACCCGATTCATCCAACTTGTTCTTAAAGATCCACTTAGTACCAATTGTAGGTCTATCGTGGGGCCTAGGAACAAGGTGCCAAACTTGGTTGCGCTCAAATTGATTGAGTTCCTCTTGCATAGCTAGCAACCAATATGAATCGGCCTCGGCTTCGAGGACGTTCTTGGGTTCAACATGAGAAATAAATGCATAATGTCCACAATAGTCATGAAGTTTAGAGCGAGTGGTTACCCCTTTAGATACTTCACCTATGACGAGGTCCTTGGGATGATGAGGATTGTATCTCCAACCCTTTGGAAGTTGTTGAGTAGGCTCTACGTCAATTGATTGAATTTCATGTCCTTGAGCCTCTTCTACTTTAGCTTCACTTCCTTCATCATCCTTTGGCTTATCTCCCATAGTAGGTGTATCCTCCAAGGTCACTTTCTCCAAGCCTTCATCCAAAGCATCTATTTCTACAACATTCTTAACAAACAAGTTAGATTCCTCAAACTTAACATGTATAGATTCCTCAATAGTCAATGATGACCTATTGAAGACTCTATAAGCCTTACTAGTACTAGAATAGCCCACAAATATAGCCTCATAAGATTTAGGATCAAATTTTTCTAAATTATCTTTTGTATTTAAAACAAAACATTTGCATCCAAAAACTTTGAAATATGAAACATTTGGTTTCCTAGAAAAGTACATTTCAAAAGAGGTTTTTGTAGTATTTTTACACAAGAAAACACGATTTGATATATAGCATGATGTATTAACGGCCTCGGCCCACAAATAATGTGGTAGACCATATTCACTTAGCATTGTCCTAGCCATCTCTTGCAAAGTTCGATTTTTTCGTTCAACTACTCCATTTTGTTGTGGAGTTCTAGGATAAGAAAGTTCATGCTTAATTCCATGTTCTTCACAAAAAGTGGTAAAGGGTTGGTTAATGAATTCACCTCCTCTATCACTTCTTAATCTTAAAATCGAAACATCCTTTTCTTTTTCAACTCTTTTCTTAAAAGTTTGGAAATACGAAAATGCTTGATTTTTGTGTTCAAGAAAGAAGACCCAAGTAAAACGTGAAAAATCATCAACTAAAACAAATGCAAATCTATTCCCACTTAGACTTTTGGTTTGTGTAGGGCCAAATAGATCCATATGGATTAACTCCAAAGGACGTGATGTCATGATATCCTTAATTGACTTGAAAGAGAACTTAGTTTGTTTCCCAAATTGACATGCGTCACAAACTCGGTCCTTTTCAAAACTCAAATAAGGAATACCTTTCACCATTTCTTTTGTGTTTAACCTAGAAATATGGTCAAAAAAAATATGGCCTAATCTTCTATGCACAACCAAGAGTCATCATCGAGGGCTTTCAAACAAGTAATATTACAAGTCATATTAGACATATCAATCATATAAACATTACTTTCACGAAAATCGGAAAACACACAAGTATTAGAAATTCTATCAATTACTTTACAAGCTACATTATCAAAAACAACATCAAAACCTTTGTCACAAAGTTGACTAACACTCAAGAGGTAATGCTTGAGGCCATCAACTAAAACTACATTCTCAATTAAAGGGATGTGCCAAGTTTTACATTACCAATACCGATGATTTTACCCTTGGCGTCATCTCCGAAGGTGACGGTGCCACCTTCATGGTATCTTGATAGGGTTGCAAAGTTGTTGATGTCCCAAGTCATGTGCCTTGAGCAACCACTATCAAGATACTGTTGGCCCAAGAGGTTACACTCTCCAATTGTTTTGTGTTTTGATGATGACAAACCAAATTAGTGCTATTTGGTACTAACAAGTTTGCTAAGATGAGTTTCAGGTCTTGTACCATGTTTAGAGACCATTCGCTTAGCTATTGCAAGAACTTCTAAGTTCCACAAAGCAAGGAAGGCAATTTGCTCATCAAGGAAGGATCATAGAAGAGAAGGCACTAGCAAGGCATTGGATGGCTCAAAGACGTGAAGATTGCTCAGAGGTCCTTAGGTTTTGTATTTTTAGTTTTATAGCTTGTTAAAGAATAGAGATTAGGTTTGAAGCTCAATCACACACGTTTTTGCGCATATACTATTTCTTAGTTTATTTCCTATAAAATATACAAAAATAATTTAGTACAAAATCTTTCTTCTACAAATTTCTTTTTATGTTACATACTGAATTCCTGTTTAAAATAGTTTTGTTAAAAATATTTTTCTTCTCAAAATTCTGTCTTTATTTCGTTTTCTGACCTGATCCGGTCGACCGGCAGTCTACCGACAGTCGACCGAGTCTGTGTCTGGCTGGTCCGGTCGACCGGACCAGTCGACCGAGGTCCTGGCAGAATGCACGTATCCGTGTGCATGTCTGTCGGTCGACCGGGGCAGTCGACCGATATTTATTTTTGAGTCACAGTTTGTATCAGTCGACCGGGTCGGTCGACCGATAACCTGTAACGGTCGGAATTTTGTACTACCGGTCGACCGGCCCGGTCGACCGATGTAGCCGTTTGAACAGTAACGGGCAGATTTTTAAGAGCTGTTTATTTTTTGTCTTTTGTGTTTAAAAATTCGTTTAAGGATATATTTTGATCTAATTACCTCCTAAACATCAGTAAATATGTTTTATCCCTAAACCCTAGCCCTCTCCTATAAATAGGGGTGTTTGGGGAGAGATTGGTTACAACAACAATTATTGCTAAAAATTCAAAAGTTTAAGGCTTTCAAAGTTCTTGGTTTTTGAGCTAAATTCTCTCAATTTCTGAAGGGTTTTTCAAAAGTTTTTCTCTGATTTCAATTTCTTTTCCTTACACACAAAAGAGCTTCATTCCTACTCAATATTCTCTAAGGACCTTTGTAAGGGAAGAGATATTTGAAAGAGAGAGTTTGTGATCTTTTGACTACCAAGGAAATTACTTGTACTGAGATTGTGGAGTTGGGTACTCCATTGTAATTGAGATCTTTGTGATAGTGGAAGTAGCTAGAATCCTTCTGGGGAAGGCGGGGAGTAGAGCTGGGTGCTCGAACCTCGATAACATATCCTTGTGTTTGCGATTGGTTTACATTCTTGCATTCCTTACTCTACTTTGCTTGCACTTATTACTTGCTCATCATATTCATTGTCATACTTGCTTGCATTCATCTTGTGACTCTTGCGTGGTGATTGTTGTAGCTTTAGTTTTTAAATTGCCCTTTGATTAGCATCATCACCTATTCACCCCCCCTCTAGGTGATTTTCAATTGGTATCAGAGCTTGGACTCTAGGTTTGGCTTAACATCCATAGAGAGATCCTTAAAATATTGCTAATCAACATTTTCATTCATCCATTCATACACTAGTAAACATGGCCGATAACATCAAAACCCCTCCTAAATTTGATGGACTTAATTTCCCAATTTGGAAGGTTAGGATGACTATATTTTTGCAATCTCTGGGTAGCTTAGTGGCCAAGTCCTTGACTAAACCCTATGTAGCACCCGATTGTGATGAGAGCACTTGAACCGACTTCAACTTTAGAGAATATGAGGCTAACTCCAAAGCCCAAAACTCCCTATTAACCGCCTTGAATGAGGATGACCTTACACGGGTAATTCATTGCCAATCCGCCTATGAGATTTGGCAACACTTATTGGTCACACATGAAGGGACTTCACAAGTCAAGAGAGCTAAGATAGATCTCTTGAGGTCTCAATATGAATCATTTAAAATGCTAGATGATGAATCCATTGATTGTATGATTACTCGTTTCACTAAAATTACAAATGGTCTTTCTTCATTAGGTGACGTCATCTCCAACGATCAAAAGGTGCGCAAAGTGATACGGGCTCTTCCTTCTTCATGGGAGATCAAGGCCACCACCTTAAAGGAGTTGAACGACAAGGACGAGATGGACATCATTAGTCTTATTGGGAACCTAAAGACCCATGAGATGGAGAAGAAGGCAAGAGAAGAAGCCACTACTTCAAAGAAGAAATCCATAGCCTTCAAGACTTCATCCACCAATGATGACGATGATGAAGACGAAGAAGAAGATGAGGAGCTAACTCTACTTGTGCGGAATGTCAAGAGGTTGTACCGAAAGAACAAGTTCAACTTCCGGAGAAGATTCGAAGGCAAAGAGGAGCGGAAGATCATTTGCTATAATTGCCGCAAACCCGGACATATCATGGCGGATTGTCCGGAGTTCAAGAAGAAGATGACTTCCTCCTTCAAGCCAAAGAAACCGGAGGAGAAGAAAGCCTACAAAGCAACATGGGATTCGGAAAGCGAGTCCGAAGAGGAGGTGGATCAAGCTAATATGTGTTTCATGGCAAACACACCTAAGGTAACCCCTCAATCCCTTGATGATGAAGATGATGAACTAAGTAAGGAAGTTCTAGTTCATGCCTTTGTAGAACTTTCTGAAACTTATGATAATAAGAAACTTGAATGCTTAAAATTACAAAAAGAAGTTGCTTTTCTTAAGAATCAACTTGCCATTGTTTCTAAAGAAAAAGATGATGTTTCTTCTAATTTCATTTCCATGCAAAAAGAATTTTGTGCCTACAAGAGTTCTTGTAAGGCAAAATCTCCTATTATTGATGAAAAAGAAATTTCTTCTTTTAAATCTAAAATGAATGATTTCGAAAAAGTTTTAAATGATTGTGCTTTCAATACTAAGAAACTTGAGAACATGTTTTCTAAAAAGCACACTTCTCATGCTAACACTTCACAAGCTAAGAATTATCATGCTAACACTTCACAAGCTAAGAATTCTCATGCTAACACCTCTCATGCTCATGCTCACAATGCTCATGCTCACAATGCTCATGCTCACAAATCACACACCCATTATGCTTTTAAATATGGTAGAGTATATAGATGCACATATTGTGGTAAAAATGGACATTTAGCTAAGTTTTGTTATGATCAACTAATAGAACAAATAATCTTGTTTGGGTTCATGACACTAACCCTAGAGGACCCAAGAAAATGTGGGTACCAAAATCAAGTCTTAAATTGTTTGATGTAGGTACACACCAAAGCTCCAAGACGTAGGGAGCGGTGGTACCTTGATAGTGGTTGTTCAAGACACATGACATGGGACATCAACAACTTCACAACCCTATCAAGGTACATGGAAGGTGGCACCGTCACCTTCGGGGATGACTCCAAAGGAACTATCATCGGTATAGGTAACATTCAAATTGGTGCATCTCCTATTATTGAGAATGTTGTTTTAGTAGATGGTTTAAAATATAATTTGCTTAGCATTAGTCAACTTTGTGATCGTGGACTTAAAGTTGTATTTGATGATACTTCTTGCAAGATTTTTGATGTTAAATCTAATGATTGTATTCTTACCGGTTTTCGTGATAATAATGTTTATATCATTGACATGCTTAATTTAGATTGTTCTACTAAATGCTTAAATGCTTTTGATGAAAATTCTTGGCTTTGGCATAGAAGATTAGGACATGCATCTTTTGACCATATTTCTAGGATTAATTCAAAGGAATTAGTGAAGGGTATACCTTACTTGAATTTTGAGAAAGACCGCATTTGTGGTGCGTGCCAACTTGGGAAACAAACCAAGTCTTCCTTTAAACCAATCAAGGATATCATGTCAACTAGGCCTTTAGAATTAATTCATATGGATCTTTTTGGACCAACTAAAACTAAAAGTTTAAATGGAAGTAGATTTGCATTTGTTTTGGTTGATGATTTCTCCCGTTTTACTTGGGTTTTCTTTTTGCAAAATAAAGATCAAACTTTTTCTCATTTTAAGATTTTTCGAAAAAGAGTTGAAAAAGAAAAGGGTTTTCCGATTTTGAGAATAAGGAGTGATAGAGGTGGTGAGTTTATTAACCAACTCTTCATGACTTATTGTGATGAAAAGGGAATTAAGCATGAAACGTCTTGTCCTAGAACTCCACAACAAAATGGAGTTATAGAAAGGAAAAATAGAACACTTCAAGAGATGGCTAGGACAATGATAAGTGAATATGACCTCCCTCAATATTTATGGGCCGAGGCCGTAAACACCGCATGCTATATATCGAATCGTATTTATTTATGCAAAAATTCTTTAAAAACTTCTTTTGAAATGTATCATTCTAGAAAACCAAATGTTGCATATTTTAAAGTTTTTGGATGCAAGTGTTTTGTTTTGAATACTAAGGATAATTTGGGTAAATTTGATGCTAAGGCTTATGAGGCTATCTTTGTTGGATATTCCTCTACTAGCAAAGCATATAGAGTTTTCATTAGATCTTCTCAAACCATTGAAGAATCCATGCATGTTAAGTTTGAAGAATCTAATGTGTTTGTTGAGAATGTTGTAGAGATTGAACCATTAGGTGAAGACATGGAGAGACTATCCTTGAAGGACTCACCCGCTCAAGAAGAAAAGCTAGATCCTATTGGTGAAGTTCAAGAGGATAAGGAGGAAAGCACTCAACCGCTTCCTAAAGCTTGGAGATACGCTACAAATCATCCTAAGGAGCTCATCTTGGGTGATGCATCTAAAGGAGTCACAACGCGCTCCAAACTCCATGACCTATGTGGTAACTTTGCTTTCATTTCTCATTTTGAACCCAAAGGCATTCTCGAAGCCGAGACGGACCCATATTGGTTGCTTGCCATGCAAGAGGAACTCAATCAATTTGAGCGCAACCAAGTTTGGCACCTTATTCCTAAGCCCCACGATAGACCAATAATTGGTACTAAGTGGATCTTTAGAAACAAGATGGATGAGTCCGGAAATGTCATTAGGAATAAAGCTAGGTTAGTGGCCCAAGGTTACACTCAAGTTGAGGGAATTGACTTTGAGGAGACCTTTGCACCCGTAGCACGGCTTGAAGCCATACGGATGACACTAGCTTTTGCATGTTTTAAAAATTTTAAACTTTTTCAAATGGATGTGAAAAGTGCATTTTTGAATGGTTTTATTAATGAAGAAGTTTATGTTTCTCAACCTCCCGGTTTTATTGATCATGTTCATCCCGATTTTGTTTTTAAACTTGATAAAGCTTTGTATGGATTGAAACAAGCTCCAAGAGCTTGGTATGAAAGGCTTTCTAGTTTTCTCATTTCAAATGATTTTATTAAAGGCAAAGTAGACACAACTCTCTTTACTAAGCATGTTGAGAATGATATTTTAATTGTGCAAATTTATGTTGATGATATAATTTTTGGATCTACTAATGAGCTTTTATGCAAGGATTTTGAGAAGGTAATGCAATTAGAATTTGAAATGTCTTCCATGGGTGAGCTCAATTTCTTCCTTGGACTCCAAATCAAGCAATTGCAAGACGGAACCTTCATTAACCAAGCCAAGTACGCAAAGGAGCTAGTAAAGAAGTTTGGGCTTGAAGGATCAAAGGCTTGCAACACTCCAATGGCAACTACAACCAAGCTTGATAAGGACGAACAAGGTAAAAATGTTGATATTAAATTATATAGAAGCATGATAGGAAGTCTTTTATATTTGATGGCAAGTAGGCCGGATATCATGTTTAGTGTGTGTCTTTGTGCTAGATTTCAATCGTGTCCTAAAGAGTCTCATCTTATTGCGGTAAAACGCATTATTCGTTATATTAAGGGCACTATTAGAATGGGTCTTTGGTATCCGAAAACTATAGATTTTTCAATGACTAGTTATTCGGATGTCGACTATGCGGGTTGTAGAGTAGATAGAAAGAGTACTAGTGGGACATGTCAATTTCTTGGTAATTGTCTTGTTTCATGGTCCTCTAGGAAACAAAATTCCGTAGCTCTCTCAACCGCCGAGGCGGAGTATGTTGCCGCGGGGGCTTGTTGTGCACAAGTCCTTTGGATGAAACATACTCTCCTTGATTTTGATTTGCACTTTGATCATATAAAAATATTTTGTGATAATACTAGTACTATACACATGACCAAAAATGCAAATCAACATAGTAAGACCAAGCACATTGAGATTAGATATCACTTTCTTAGAGATCATTTTGAGAAAGGTGATATAGATATTGATTATGTTTCCACGGATTTACAACTAGCCGATATTTTCACTAAACCTCTTGATTTTGCTAGATTTTCGTTTATTTGTGGAGAACTTAATGTTTGTATTATTGAATAAACATGTTTTTCATAACCCTTTTTGATGTATGACAAAAAGGGGAGAATAAGTTTACATAGACAAAAATAAGTTCATTTGGTCTTGGTTCCATATGAATTTATATGTTTTGTTTTTATGAATTTTTGTGTTTTAAATAAATTCTTGTGTTTTAGTTGTTTTTGGTATTTTTGGTATCAAGAGCAATTTTTGTGTTTTATATATTGTGTTTTATATATTTGTTTCAATTGGTTTCAATAATTGGTGCATCATTTCAATTATTGGTATCTAGAGCATATTCTTGTGTTTTATGTATAGCATAATTTGAGGGGGAGTTTTCTCCTACCCTATATTTTTGTTAATAGCCTATTTGTTTTGTCATCATCAAAAAGGGGGAGATTGTTGGCCCAAGAGGTTACACTCTCTAATTGTTTTGTGTTTTGATGATGACAAACCAAATTAGTGCTATTTGGTACTAACAAGTTTGCTAAGATGAGTTTCAGGTCTTGTACCATGTTTAGAGACCATTCGCTTAGCTATTGCAAGAACTTCTAAGTTCCACAAAGCAAGGAAGGCAATTTGCTCATCAAGGAAGGATCATAGAAGAGAAGGCACTAGCAAGGCATTGGATGGCTCAAAGACGTGAAGATTGCTCAGAGGTCCTTAGGTTTTGTATTTTTAGTTTTATAGCTTGTTAAAGAATAGAGATTAGGTTTGAAGCTCAATCACACACGTTTTTGCGCATATACTATTTCTTAGTTAATTTCCTATAAAATATACAAAAATAATTTAGTACAAAATCTTTCTTCTACAAATTTCTTTTTATGTTACATACTGAATTCCTGTTTAAAATAGTTTTGTTAAAAATATTTTTCTTCTCAAAATTCTGTCTTTATTTCGTTTTCTGACCTAATCCGGTCGACCGGCAGTCTACCGACAGTCGACCGAGTCTGTGTCTGGCTGGTCCGGTCGACCGGACCAGTCGACCGAGGTCCTGGCAGAATGCACGTATCCGTGTGCATGTCTGTCGGTCGACCGGGGCAGTCGACCGATATTTATTTTTGAGTCACAGTTTGTATCAGTCGACCGGGTCGGTCGACCGATAACCTGTAACGGTCGGAATTTTGTACTACCGGTCGACCGGCCCGGTCGACCGATGTAGCCGTTTGAACAGTAACGGGCAGATTTTAAGAGCTGTTTATTTTTTGTCTTTTGTGTTTAAAAATTCGTTTAAGGATATATTTTGATCTAATTACCTCCTAAACATCAGTAAATATGTTTTATCCCTAAACCCTAGCCCTCTCCTATAAATAGGGGTGTTTGGGGAGAGATTGGTTACAACAACAATTATTGCTAAAAATTCAAAAGTTTAAGGCTTTCAAAGTTCTTGGTTTTTGAGCTAAATTCTCTCAATTTCTGAAGGGTTTTTCAAAAGTTTTTCTCTGATTTCAATTTCTTTTCCTTACACACAAAAGAGCTTCATTCCTACTCAATATTCTCTAAGGACCTTTGTAAGGGAAGAGATATTTGAAAGAGAGAGTTTGTGGTCTTTTGACTACCAAGGAAATTACTTGTACTGAGATTGTGGAGTTGGGTACTCCATTGTAATTGAGATCTTTGTGATAGTGGAAGTAGCTAGAATCCTTCTGGGGAAGGCGGGGAGTAGAGCTGGGTGCTCGAACCTCGATAACATATCCTTGTGTTTGCGATTGGTTTACATTCTTGCATTCCTTACTCTACTTTGCTTGCACTTATTACTTGCTCATCATATTCATTGTCATACTTGCTTGCATTCATCTTGTGACTCTTGCTTGGTGATTGTTGTAGCTTTAATTTTTAAATTGCCCTTTGATTAGCATCATCACCTATTCACCCCCCTCTAGGTGATTTTCATATACCACAATCCTCTACGTCGTTGGGCTTTGGAAGGTACCTATATCATTTAACAAAGTTGTTGACTTTGGTACCCAAACTTTCTTGGGTCCTTGAAAGTTAGTGTTTCGAACCCAAACATTATGAAAAGATGCACTTTGTCTATCATAGCAAAAATTGGCTAAGTGTCCTTTCCGCCCACAATGTGAACATGAGAACACTCTTCCATACATGAATGCATGATGAGTGTGTGAAGTGTGAGCATGCTTTGGGGGTTTGCCACGATGTAAAGGTTGTGTGGTATGAACATGAGCATGAGCATGGTGAACATTTTTCTTAGGGGCTTGTTTCTTAGGAAACATAGCCTCTATCTTCTTCTTATCAAACTCACAATTTTTCAAAATAATTCCTAATGAGTCATTTCTTTCTTTAAGCATGGTAATCTCATTAGAATCAACTAGTGGGGACTTGCCTTTACAAGAAATCTTATATTTGTCAAAATCTTTTTGGGTGGAAACAAGAGTGGAAAGTAATTCATCTTTTTCTTTAGAAATGGTAAAGACTTGATGATTAAGAGATTCATTTTCCTTTTTCATTTTTAAATACTTTTTCTTTAAGAGATCATAATTGTGAGACAATTCTACAAAAGCTTCTCCTAGTTCATCCATGGATAGTTCTTCATCAAAATAAGTGGAAGGGGTTACCTTGCTTGTGCTTTCATTAGCCATGAAGCATATGTTGGCGGTGTCGATCTCTTCTTCGGATTCGCTCTCGGAATCCCAAGTTGCCTTCATAGCTTTCTTCTTGTAGGGCTTCTTGGATGTGGAGGGCTTCACTTTATCCGGACACTCCGCTACAATGTGTCCCGGTCTTTGGCAATTGAAACAAACGATCTTTCTTTCTTCTTTGCCTCCTTGCCATCTCCTTCTTCCTTGGAATTTAGCCTTATTGTACATCCTCCGGACGTTCTTCACAAGAAGTGAGAGCTCTTCGTCATCTTCTTCTTCATTGTCTTCGTCGGAGTGAGTGGTTTGACTTTTGAAGGCTATAGTCTTCTTTTTGGAAGGAGCCATGTCCTCCCTTACTTTCCTCTCCATCTCATGGGTTTTGAGGTTCCCAATGAGACCTATGAGCTCCATCTCCTCTTTGTCATTGAGTTCCTTCAAGGTAGTTGCCTTTACTTCCCATGAAGGAGGAAGAGCCCGGATGATCTTTCTCACCTTTTGATCATTGTCAATACCATCACCTAGAGAAGAAAGTCCATTAGTGATTTTTGTAAATTTTGTAACCATATCATCTATGGTTTCATGTTCTTGCATGCTAAAGTTCTCATATTGGGACCGAAGAAGGTCTATCTTAGCCCTCTTCACTTGTGAGGTCCCTTCATGTGTGACTAGCAAATGTGTCCAAATCTCGAATGCGGATTTGCAATGGATGACTCTAGCAATGTCATCATCATTGAGGGCTTGAAGGAGTGCATAGTGAGCCCTAGCATTGGCATCAAATTCTTTGGTCTCAATTTCGGACCAAGTAGATTCATCACCGGGGGGTGCACTAAAGGGTTTGGTCACGGCCTTTGCAACTCGGCTACCTAGAGATTGCAAGAAAACGGTCATCTTAACCTTCCATATGGGAAAGTTAAGTCCATCAAACTTAGGAGGGGTTTTAATTCCATCGGCCATTTTTACTAAGTGAATATGAATGAAATGATTAGCAAAATTAGGATCTCTCTAAGGTTGTTAAGCCAAATCCTAGAGTCCAAGCTCTGATACAATTGAAAAACACCTAGAGGGGGGGGTGAATAGGTGAAATTGCTAATCTAATGATCTTTTTAAAAACTAAGTATGATGAATGATGCAACGATCTCTCAAAACAAGACTAAGAGCCGAATACCCCGTGAGAGGTTCTGAACTCCTTCCTCCCAATTCCCCTTGAATGGGTTAGAGGTGCGCAATGCAACCTTGTTGTATGAGATATGATCGATCAAGGTAAAGTATGATGGATGAATAGTGAGATGCACACAAATATCACAAGCTTGAAGTAATAGCACAAGGAAAGAAACAAGATCACAAGCAAGTAATTGAAAGTAATATAGTGCAAGAGAAATTTAAGCAAGAACGGACACAAGGCAATCGCAAACACAAGATGTTTGTTTCGAGGTTCGAGCCACCGCTCTACTCCCCGCCTTCACCTCCGTGAAGGGTTTCCACTATCCACCGAGGACGATTACAATGGTCTACCGAAGACCCGAGCACCGAGCTCCACCAAGTACAATAGCCTCTACCGAAGAGGTGTCTCCACAAGAACAAGAAGAAGAACAAGAGTGATCACAACAAGATCACCAAACTCTTTTACAACACTCTCACTCTTTTTACAACTTCACTATAGAATGAGTTAAGGATTTTTGGCTCTATGAAGTGTAGTGAGAAAACTTCAGTTGTAGAGTGATATTAGCAATCAAACACAACTGAAAAACAAGCTCAAAAAGAATTGGAATTGAATTGCTCAAACAAATTTTTCTTCTCTTTTGAAAACAATGAAAACTAGAGGATTTTTCTTGGTAAACAATGAGGACCTATTTCCCTCTATTTATAAGGAGAGAATAGGTTAAAAACAATTTCTTTACACCTAATTTGGCCTGAAAAAGGTCTCCAACAACTCTCAAAAAGTCTGTTAAAACAGAAAATAAAAACAGATTTCAGAATTGCACCAAAGAGGAAAGAGCCGTTGGGCTCTTGCAGGCGTAGTGGTCGACCGGCCGGTCGACCGTTTGCCTTGTTGGCAAAGAGCCGTTGGGCTCCGGTCGACCGCTCGATCGACCGTTTCCTACAAAGGAAACACAGTTTCCTTAATGCGGTCGACCGGGCGGTCGACCCAAACAAACCGAGAGCAGACTTGCTTTCAGTCGGTCGACCGGGGCGGTCGACCGACAGACGTGCACAAACGTGCACGTCCTGGCACTGGCGCCGGTCGACCGGGCGGTCGGCCGGTCAGCCTGAAACTGGGAAAAACAGTATTTTTCTGACTTAGAAAATTTTGTAAAAATATTTTGAAATACTTACAGCTAAGTATTATGCAAGAAATAGTCTATACACATGTTTTAAACAAGATATTCAAAATGCAACAAGTTGGATACATGTATATATAAACTAAGGCATAAAACTTAGAAACAAACGTTTTTTTAAAACATAGAATTTGTAAAGAATAATGTGTGTGTATCCTAGAGCCAAATATCCTACACTCAAACTTTAACATTCTATTCTTACAATGTTCTAGGGACTTCAAGGCTTCAAGAGGGGCTATCTACACATGATCTTCAATTTTGCATCTTGAGCCCAAATTGAGTTGTCTTGAGTCCAAAGCACCTTCCTTTAGGGAAGAAGACATCTATTTGAGATAGAAACCTGAAACACACTTAAACAACAATTGATATTAGTACAAATAACTAATATGTTTTGTAATCATCAAAACACACTAAAACGGGTGATTGTAACCTTGGGCCAACATTACCGACTATTCAAAATCTTATTTTCTCCTCGTTGGGTTTCTATTCCGCTCTTATAAGGGCTAGTTCAGGCTACTCGAGGCTGAAAGCTTGACTTTTGTCCAAACTTTCTAATTAAGATTAGAAACAAGATTAATAAGTAGTAATTGTATATAGAAACTATGTAATACTACTCACGGCTCTTGAACCCCATGTTTTCCCCTCGTTCTCTATTCGGCTCTTATATGGCCTAGTACATGCCAATTGGGGCTGAAAGTTTGACTTTTAGTCAAACTTTCTAATTAAGACTAGAAATAAAGTTAATTAGTAGAAATTAAAAATAGAAACTTGTAATACTATTTCTGACTCGTGAAAACCATGTTTTTCCCCCTTTTGGGCCCCAATCGGCTCTTATAAGATCTAATTCAGACCAATCAGGGCAGAAAGTTTGCCTTTTGGTAAAAATTCTTAATTAAGACAAGAAATAAAGTTAGTTATTAGTATTCGTATATAGAAATAATGTAATAGTACTCATAGATCTTGAAAACCATGTCTTTCCCCTGTTTGGGCCCTATTCGACTCTTATAGGACCTAGTTCAAGTTAATCAAGGCTGAAATTTTGACTTTTAATCAAATTTTCAATTAAGACTAAAAAAAGGTTAATTTATTGCATTTGTATATAAAAACTACGTAATCTACTTACGGCTCTTGAAAATCATGTTTTCTTAACTTTTAGACCCTATTCAGTTCTTATAAGGCATAGTTAAGTCTAATCGAGAATGAAAGATTAGTTTTTGGTCAAACTTCCCGATTATTAAGACTTGAAACTTGGTTAATGTAGTAATTGTATACTAAAACTATGCAGTAATACTCCCCACTATTGAAAATCACGTTGCCACCCCATTTAGGCCCTATTTGGCTCTTATAAGGCCTAATTCAAGTCAATCGAGGCTAACAGATTTGATTTTTGATTAAACTTCCCAATAAAGACTATAAATAAGGTTAATTTTTAATTATTATATATAGAACTATGTAATACAACTCTCAATTCTTGAAAACCATGTCTTCCCCAATTTGGGTCCTATTTGGCTCTTATTAAGGCCTATTTCAGGCCAATCGGGGCTGATATTTATCCTTTAGTTAAACTTTCCAAATTAATACTAGAAATAAGGTTAATTAATTATATATAGAAACTATGTAATACTACTTCCGGTTCTTGAAAATCACGTTTTCCCTTGTTTAGGCCCTATTCGGCTCTTATAAGGCCTAGTCAGTCTAATAGGGACTGAAAGTTTGACTTTTAATTAAACTTCTCAATTAAGACTAGAAATAAGGTTAATTAGTATTAATTATACATAGAAACTATGTAATACCACTCGTGGCTCTTAAAAATCACATTTCCCCCTGATTGGGTCTTATTTCAGGCCAATCGGCTGAGAGTTTAACTTTAGACAAACTTCTCAATTAAGATTAGAAATAAGGTTAATTAGTAGTATTTGTGCATAAAAACTATGTAATATCACTTCCTGCTCTTAAGAGCTAGTTTTCTCCCCATTTGGGCACATTCGGCTCTTATATGGCTTAATTCAGGCCAATCGGGAATGGGAGTTTGACTTTTGATCAAATTTATCATTTAAAATTAGAAAGATGGTTAATTAGTAGTAAGTTTTACATAAATACTATGTTATACTACTCATGGCTTTTGAAAACTATGTTTTCTCCCAGTTTATCCCTATTCGGTTCTTATGAGGCCTAGTTCAGGCCAACGGGGTTAAACTTTAATTTTTGATCAAACTTCCTAATTAAGACTAGAAACACGGGTAATTAATAGTAATTGTATATAGAAATTATGTAATACCACTCATGACTTTTGAAAATCAAGTTTTTTCCCTATTTAGGGGCCCTTCGACTCTTATAAGGCCTAGTTAAAGCCAATCAGGGTTGAAAATTTGACATTTTATTAAACCTCTTAATTAAAACTAGAAAAAAGATTAATTAATAGTAATTGTATGTAAATACTATGTAACAGTACTCACGGCTACTGAAAACCAAGTTTTCTCCCTATTTGGGCCTTATTCGCCTCTTATAAGGCCTAGTTCATACCAATTCAGGCTGAAAATTTGATTTTTGGTCAAACTATCCAATAAGAACTAGAAATAAAGTCAATTTATAAATTCTACATAGAAACTATGTAATACTATTCCCTTCTCTTGAAAATTATATTCCCCCCCGTTTGTTCCCTATTCAGCTCTTATAAGATTTACTTTAGGCCAATTAGGGCTGAAGTTTGACTTTTGGTCAAAATTCCAAATAAGATTAAAAACACTGAAGTTTTACTTTAAGTGAAACTTCTCAATTAAGATAAGAAATAAGGTTAATTTGTAGTAATTGTACCGAGAAACTATGTAATATTATTCCTGGCTCTTAAAAACCTTGTTTTCTTCCTGTTTGTGCTATACTTTTAGTCAAACTTTCTAATTAAATTAGAAATTAAAAAATTAGTAGTAATTGACTATAGAAACTATGTAATACTACTCCAGCCTCTTGAAATTTATATTTTCTCCCCGTTTGGATCCTATTCGATGCTTATAAGGCCTAATTTAGGTAATCGGAGCTGAAAGTTTGACTTATTAAGACTAGAAATAATTAATTAGAAGTAATTATATATAGAAACTATGTAATACTACTCCCCCAGCTCTTGAAAATCAGGTTTTCTCCCTGTTTGGGCCCTATTTGACTCTTATAAGGCGTGTTCAGTCTAATTGTGGCTGAAAGTTTGACTTTTGGTCAAAATTCCAAATTAAGACTAAAAACAAGGTTAATTAGAAGTAATTATACATAGAACTATGTAATATCAACCACATTTTCCCCTGCTTGGGCCGTATTTGGCTCTTATAGGTCTTAGTTCAGGCCAATTTAGGCTGAAATTTGACTTTTGATCAAACTTTTCAATTAAGATAAGAAACAAAGTTTATTAGTAGTTGTATATAGAAACTATGTAATACTACTCTCGGCTCTTGAAAACTATGTTGTCCTCCTGTATAGGCCTTATTCGTCTCTAATAAGGCATAGTTCATTACAACAAGAGCTGAAAGTTTTACTTTTAGTCAAACTTCTCAATTAAGACTAGAAATAAGGTATATAACACCACTCTCGCCTCTTGAGAACCAATTTTCTCCCCATTTGGGCCTTATTCCGCTCTTAGATGGCCTAGTTCAGGCCAATCGGGGATGGGAGTTTTGACTTTTGATTAAATTTCCCAAGAAATAGGTTTAAATAGTAGTAATTTACTTAAAAACTATGTACTACTACTCTTGAAAACTATGTTTTCTCTTCGTTTAGACCCCGTTCGGTTATTATGAGGCCTAGTTCAAGCCAATAAGGTTGAAAGTTTAGCTTTTGTTCAAATTTCCTAATTAAGACTTGACACAAGGTTAATTAAAAGTACTTGTATGTAGAAACTATGAAATGCCACTCACGGCTCTTGAAAACAAATTTTTAACCCTTTTAGGCCCTCTTCGGCTCTTATAAGGCTGAGTTATGGCTAATCGGGGCTGAAATTAACTTTTGGTTAAACTTCCTAATTAAGACTAGAAAATAGGTAAATTAGTAGTAATTTTATGTAAAAACTATGTAAACTACTCATGACAGTTAAAAACTTGTTTTTCCCCATGGGCCCGATTCACCTCTTATAAGGCCTAGATCATGCCAATCTAGGCTGAAAGTTTGACTTTTGGTCAAACTCCCAAATAAGAACTAGAAATAAAGTTAATTCCTAGTAATTCTACATAGAAACTATGTACTACTACTTCCGTCTCTTGAAAACAACATTTTCCCCTATTTTTTCCTTGTTCAGCTCTTACAAGGCAGAGTTTAGGCTAATATGTGCTAAAAGTTTGACTTTTGGTCAAACTTTCCAATTAAAAAAAGGAAAAAGGTTAATTTATATTTGTACATAGAAATAATGTAATACCACTCTTCTGCTCTTGAGAATAAAGTTTTCTCCCTGTTTTGGCCCTATTTGGCTCTTATATGGCCTACTCAGGCCATTCGGGGATGAAAGTTGGACTTTAGGTCAAGCTTTCTAGTTAAGACTAAAAATAAATTTAATTGATAGTATTTATACATAAACTGTGTAATACAACTCCTGGCTCTTGAGAAACACACTTTCTCCCTGTTGTGGACCTATTCGGCTCTTATACGGCCTAGCTCAGGCTAATCGGGACTGAAAGTCACTTTTAGTCAAACTTCCCAATAAAGACTATAGACATGAGGTTAAGTGGTAGTAAGTGTCCATAGTAAATATGTAATACTACTCTTAACTCTTAAGAACCAAGTTTTTCCCATGATTGTTTCCTATTCGGCTCTTATCAGCCTGATTTAGGCCAAGCGAGTCTGAAAGTTTTACTTTTAACAAACTTCTCAATTAAGATTAAGCGTAAGTTTAATATATATATTTGCACATGAAAACTATGTAATTCCACTTCTGGCTCTTGAAATCATGTTTTGTCCTTGTTTAGGCCCTATTATGTAATAAGGCCTAATTCTCGCTAATTGGGGCTGAAAGTTTGACTTGATTTTTGGTCAAACTTTACAATTAAGATTAGAAAAAAGTTAACTAGTCGTAAATTGTATATAGAAATGATGTAATACCACTCACGACTCTTGAAAACTAAGTTTCTCCCTGTTTAGGCCCTATTCGGCTCTTATAAGGCCTACTTCAGACTAACCGGGGCTGAAAGTTTGACTTTTGGTCAAAATTCCCAATTAAGATTAGAAATATTATTAATTAGTAGTATTTCTACATAGAAACTATGTAATACCATTTTCGGTTATTGAGAACCATATTTTCTATCCGTTTCGGCCCTACTCGGCTCTTATATGGCCGATTTCCCAATCAGGGATGAATGATTAAGTTTTAGTCAAACTTCATAATTAAGACTAGAAATAAGGTTAATTGAAAGTAATACATAAAATATGTGTAATAATACTCTCGGCTCTTAAGAATCATGTTTTCTCCCTGTTTGGGCCCTAATGGGATCGTTTATAGGCTTAGCTCAAGCCATTCAGGGCTGAAATTTTGATTTTTGATCAAATTTTATAATTAAAACAAGATACAAGTTTAATTAAAAGTAACTGTACATAAAAAGTATGTGTTACTACTCTCGATTCTTGAAAACCATACTTTCGCCATGATTTTTCCCTATTAGGCTTTTATCAGGCCTAGTTCAGGCCAATCAGGGCCGAAAGATTAACTTTTGGTCAAACTTTCTAATTAAGACTAGAAAAAAATATTAATTGGTAGTAATTATACATAAAAACAATCTAATACTGTTCTCAGCCCTTGAGAATCACGTTTTCTCCCATTTGGGTTATACTCGGCTCAAATAAGGCTGAAGGCCAATCAGACTGAAAGTTTGACATCCAATTAGTACTAGAAAAAAATTAGTTTGGAAGTAATTGAATTTAAAAGATGTGTAATACTAATCCCATCTCATGAGAGCCATGTTTTTCCCATGTTTGTTCTTAATTCGGCTCTTAGAAGGCCTAGTTTAGGCCAATCAAGGCTGAAAGTTTAGCTTTTTGGTAAAACTTTTAAATTAAGACTATAAATTAGTTTAATTGATAGTTATTTTTATAAAGAAACTATGTAATACCACTCTCGGCTTTTGAAAGCACATTTTCTCCTAGTTTAGGCCCTATTCAGCTATTATAAGGCCTAGTTCTGGCCAATCGAGGCTGAAAGTTTGACTTTGGTCAAACTTTCCAATTAAGACTAGAAATAAGGTTAATTGGGAGTAATTGCACATAAAAACTATGTAACACCACTCATGGCTATTGACAATCATGTTTTCTCCCTGTTTGGGCCTTATTCGACTCCTATATAGATTAGCTCAGGCCAATCAGGGATGAATGTTTGAATTTTGGTCAACTTCTCAATTAACACTAGTAATAAGGTTAAATAGAAGTACCTGTATATAGAAACTATGTAATACTACTTCCGGCTCTTAAAAACTAGGTTTTATTCTTGTTCGGGCCTGACGCGGCTCTTATAAGGCCTAATTCAGTCAATCAGGGTTGAACCTTGGCTTTTAGTCAAACTTCTCATTTAAGACTAAAAATAAGCTTAATTAGTAGTAATTGTATATAGAAACTATGTAATGCCACTCTCAGCTCTTGAAAATCACGTTTTTTCTCATGTTTATTCTTTATTCGGCTCTTATAAGGCCCAAATCAACCTAGGGCTGAAGGTTTATCTTTTGGTCAAACTTTCTAATTAAGACTAAAAATAAGATAAGTTGTAGTATTTGTACATAGAAATTATTTAATACCACTCTCAGGACTTAAGAACCACATTTTCTCCTGTTTGGACCTTGTTCGGCTCTTATATAGCCTAATTCAAACCAATCAAGGCTGAAAGCTTGATTTTTTATCAAACTTCTTAATTATTACTAGAAATTAGGTTAATTTATTGAATTTAGAAACTATGTAATACCACTCCTGTCTCTTAAGAACGATGTTTTCTTCCTGTTTGGGCCCCATTCGGCTCTTAGATGCCCTTAATAACAACGTGTTCTTCCTAATTCAGGCCAATCGTGGTTGAAAGTTTGACTTTTAGTTAAATATACCAATTATGACTAGAAATAAGGTTAAGTGATAGTAATTGTACATAAATATTATGCAATATTACTCTCAGATCTTGAGAACCACATTTTCCCCATGTTTGGACCTTATACTCGGCTCTAAAGGCATAGTTTAGGCCCATCAAGGTTGAAAGTTTGGCTTTTGGTCAAACTTCCTAATTAAGGCTAGAAATAAGTTTAATTGATAGTATTTGTACATAGAAACTACGTAATACCACTCTCGGCTCTTAAAAATCATATTTGCTCCCCGTTTAGGCCCCTATTTGGCTCTTAAGGCCTATTTCAGGCTGTTCGGAGCTGAAAGTTTGAATTGTAACCAAACTTCCCAATTAAGACTAATAATATGGTAAATTGGTATATTTATAGATAGAAACTATTTAATAAGACTCTCGGCTCGCGAAAACTACATTTTCTCCCTCTTTAGAACCTATTTGGCTCTTATAAGGCCTAGTTTAAACTAGTTGGGGTTGAAAGTTTGACTTTTGATTAATCTTCTCTATTAAGACTAGAAATAAGGTTAATTGATAGTATTTGTATATATAAAGTGTGTAATACTAACCGAATCTTGATAACCACGTTTTCTCCCTGTTTGGGTCCTATTGGGCTCTTATATGGCCTAATTCTGGCCAATCAGGGATAAAAACTTGACTTATTGATTAAACTTTCCAATTAAGGATAGAAACAAGGTTAATTGGTAGTAATTGTATATAAAAACTATATAATAATACTCTCGACTCTAGAGAACCACTTTTTCTCCCCTTTAAGCCTTACTCGGCTCTTATAAAGCCTAATTCAGGCCAATCAGGGGCGAAAGTTTGACTTTTATTTAAACTTTCCAATTAAACACTAGAAACAAAGTTAATTGAAAATAATTATACATATAAACTATGTAATACTGCTAGTGACTCCTGAGAACCAATTTTCCCCAATATTTGTTCCCTATTCGGCTCCTATAAGACTAAGTTTAGGCAAATCAGGGCTAAAATTTGGCTTTCGGTTAAACTTCCCAACTAAGACTAGAAATAAATTTAATTGATAGTATTTGTGCTTAGAAATAGTGTAAAACTACTGCTGACTCTTGATAACCACATTTTCCCCATATTTTTTTCCTATTCGGCTCTTATAAGGCCTAGTTAAGCCAAATCGGGCTGAAAGTTTGACTTTTGGTCAAAGTTTCCAATTAAGACTAGAAATATGTTTAATTAATAGTATTTGTATATAGAAACTATGTAATACTACTCTTGGATATTGAAAATAATATTTTCTCCCCGTTTGAGCCCTACTTGGCTCTTATAAGGTCTAATTAAAGCCAATCAGGGCTGAAACTTTAGTTTTTTAGTCAAACTTCTCAATTAAGATTAAAAATAAGTTTAATTAATAGTACTTATATATAAAAATTATGTAATACTACCAGGCCCTTGAAGATCACGTTTTCACATCATTTGGACCCTACTTGGCTTTTATAAGGCCTAATTCTGACCAATAGAGGCTGAAAGTTTGAATTTTAGTCAAGCTTCATAATTTAGAGTACAAATAAGGCTAATTAATAGTAATTGCACATAGAAACTATGTAATACTACTATCGACTATTCAAAATCTTATTTTCTCCCCGTTTTGGCTCTATTCCGCTCTTATAAGGTCTAGTTTACCTAATCGAGGCTGAAAACTTGACTTTTGTCCAAACTTTTCAATTAAGATTAGAAACAAGGTTAGTAAGTAGTAATTGTATATAGAAACTATGTAATACTACTCACGGCTCTTGAACCCCATGTTTTCCCTTCATTTCTCTATTCGGTTTTTATACGGCCTAGTACATGCCAATCGGGGTAAAAAGTTTGACTTTTGATCAAACTTTCTAATTAAGACTAGAAATAAAGTTCATTAGTAGAAATTAGAAATAGAAACTATGTAATACTATTTCCGCTCGTGAAAACCATGTTTTCTCCCTGTTTGGGCCCCAATCAGCTCTTATAAGATCAAATTCAGACCAATCGAGGTAGAAAGTTAGCCTTTTGGTAAAAATTCCCAATTAAGACCAGAAATAAAGTTAATTATTAGTATTCGCATATAGAAATATTGTAATACTACTCACAGATCTTGAAAACCATATCTTCCCCCTGTTTGGGCCCTTCTTGGCTCTTATAGGGCCTAGTTCAAGTCAATCAAGGCTGAAATTTTGACTTTTGATCAAATTTCTAATTAAGACTAAAAAAAGGTTAATTTATTGCATTTGTACATAAAAACTACGTAATATTACTTACAGCTCTTGAAATCATGTTTCCTTAACTTTTGGACCCTATTTAGCACTTATAATGCATAGTTAAGTCTATCGAGACTGAAAGATTGGTTTTTGGTCAAACTTCCCAATTAAGATTTGAAACTAGGTTAATTATTAGTAATTGTGTATTGAAACTATGAAGTAATACTCCCGACTCTTGAAAACCATGTTGTCACCCCCATTTAGGCCCTCTTTGGCTCTTATAAGGCCTAGCTCAAATCAATCGAGGCTAAAGATTTGATTTTTGATCAAACTCCTAATAAAGAATATAAATAAGGTTAATTTTTATTAATTATATATAGAACTATGTAATACAACTCCCAATTCTTAAAAACCATGTTTTCCCCAATTTAGGTCCTATTTGGCTCTTATTAAGGCCTACTTCAGGCCAATCGGGGCTGATATTTATCTTTTGGTTAAACTTCCCAAATTAAGATTAGAAATAAGTTTAATTAGAAGTAATTATATATAGAAACTATGTACTACTTTCAGTTCTTGAAAATCACGTTTTTCCTTGATTGGCCCCTATTCGGCTCTTATAAGGGCCTAGTTCAGTCTAATAGGGACTGAAAGTCTGACTTTCGATCAAACTTCTCAATTAAGACTAGAAATAAGGTTAATTAGTAGTAATTATATATATAAACTATTTAATACCACTCGTGGCTCTTAAAAAATCACATTCCCCTTGTTTGGGTCCTATTTAACTCTTATAAGGCCTAATTAAAACCAATCGGGCTGAAAGTTTAACTTTTACTCAAACATCTCAATTAAGACTAAAAATAAGGTTGATTAATAGTATTTGTGCATAAAAACTTTGTAATATCACTACCAGCTCCTGAGAGCCAGTTTTCTCCACGTTTGGGCTTATTCGGCTCTTATATGGCTTAATTCAGGCCAATCGGGGATGGAAGTTTGACTTTTGATCAAATTTCTCAATTAAAATGAGAAACATGGTTAATTCGTAGTAATTCACTTAAAAACTATTGATTTATCACATATATTGCATTTATATTGTCACTTTACCACACTTGTTTGCTAATAAATTCTATTAATAAGTTGTCTTTTTCTTTGCTAAATGTAGGCCCAAGTGCTCAAAGAAAGAAAAGAGAAACAAGCCCAAAAGCCCACCAAATTCTAAATTAATTCAGAATAAATTCAAAATGAAGAAATCTGGGCTAAATCGTGGCATATCAAGAGGTTGAGAAAAATCCTCCCTGAATCGAGCGGTTGAAGCCACACAATCAAGGCTGTTTCGTCAACAGTTCGGAGCAGAAACCAGAAATCCAGCAGCATATACGGGACCAACATCAAAGCAGGAGGCTCTCCCCCTTTGGTGTGGCCACGTGGCCACACCAGGGCTGTGGAAACGCGGCCCAAGCCGCGTTTCCGCAGCCAAGTAGGATCTGTTGGGGGAGCGTTTGCTCCCCCAATCTTTCCGGGATCTCCTCCTTTAGGTTTTTGGCTATAAAAAGGGGTTTCAGCAAAGAAAAATGCAGCGAAGACTAGAGTTAAGTTTTGCATTTATTTTCTTAGGATCTAGGCTCATTGTTAGCTAGAACAAAAGTTGTAATTCTGTTGTTTACTTTGTAGTTCAGTCTAAAAACTTGTGAGAGAGAGGACTGAGAGCTTGTACTTGAAGATTGAAGTGACAACAATACAAGAATCAAGCCACCTTTCCTTCCACTCGTGTTTCGGTATGTCGTGCATTATTATGTTTTCTTTGTTGTTTTCTATGGACAACTAAACGGTTTTCTGGGCTAGCTATCGAACTCTCTCTTGTTTTCTTCTCTTCTGTTTTTAAAAGAAAAAGTCCCGATGACTCATATGCATGCCTCACTTAAAAGCCTTTCTTTTTGAAAGTGTTCTTGAAGGCACATGAGGATGGGTATGGATAGTTGAATTCACAATTATTTCATGAACTTCTCTTGAATCATTTTTAATTCATTCTTGCTTATTCGCGCTTGATGTTTTAATATTTGATTCTAACTATTTCTTGAAGAAAAAGACTCAACTCTTCTAACATCTTATGTGCTTTACTTAAAGCTTTCTAAAAAAAATCAACTTTAAGTTTTGCAAATGATAACTTGAGGGACTTAATATTTTAAGAGAAGAATGAACAATTGAGTAGTAAGATAGTAAGCCCAGATTTGATTTCTTATTATAAAACAACAACACAACTCTCAAGCTTTCTAAATCACCTTCTCTAAATCCTTTTCTAAAAGTTGAAATTTCTCTTTTTCATCTCTTTCCTTCCATTCTCTTTTTCATAAAAAATGAACACAATTCTTTGTTTCTAAGCAAGTCATCGAAATGCTTCTATCGCATCCCTCCTCGTGGACACGACCCGTTAGCCACAAGCTACACGGTAAACTTTTAAACTCTTGATTGTTCTTTATTTTAGCAATCAATTTTTGGCGCCGTTGTCGGGGAGGGAACGGTGTAGTTGTTTTAACAAGTTTTGTGTGTTGTTTCAGGGACTTGAAGATCAAGATCTAGCATTCAAGCTTTGCCGAGAAGACTTAAAAATTCTGTGCCCCTACTCTCGAAAGTAGGAAACAGAATTTCAAGAAATTGCTTTGCAAAATCTGAAAATTTTCATTGGACTACTAAAAACTTTGTTTTGCAGGACATATTGCTCGCAAAAAATTCAGTTTTTATATGTCATATTTGTGCTAGTTTTGCTATCACCATCCCTGTTTTAATCCAACTGTAATTTGAGTGATTGTGAATTGCTTAAAAAACGTTTAGACTTGCATTCTAGGCATTTGTCTAATTACGTTTACTTTACAATTACTGTTGAAGAGAGCTTGAGACAAGGTATGTATGCATAGCATATAGTTTAGGAAACATTCTTGGGTGATTTTGCTTTTGAATGCTACTTTTCTATATCTTTCACACTTGTACGAATCAATTCTAAGGGCAAAATCAAAATCAAGATAAGGTGGGGAAGTCATTACCCTTCCTTAGCCCACAAACCATCTCCAAGCACGCACAACCTAAGCCTAATTAAAATTTGATAGATGTTGGCCTTAGGGACATCTCGAACTCACTAGGAGATTATCCTAAAGAGGGAAGGTGTTGAAAATTGACTCCTGCCAAATCAGTGTCAAGGAAGGGGATTGAGGGCCGAAAGCCCGAAGATTGGTGGTTATTTAATTAAGGAACGTCTTTGACGGAAAATCTCCCACCAATCTTGCCCTGACCTGGCTGATTAGCTTATGGTCAAAGTCTACATTCTACCTCTTGTGGACAATCAACCAGTTAGGAGTTGTCTAGGTCCAGGTTACCTTAGACTAGGCTTGGTTGATTTCTATTGTTGACTGTTGTTTGAACTTGTTGTGATTGTGTTTGTGTATGCAAGTGTGGTCGAGAGACCCTAATTCATCTAGGTTGACTAGAAACACATCACCACCTAAGTTTGAACCAAGACCAGATCCGGTAATGGCTCAATCAACATCACTGCAGGATAGGTTCTACCCCATTAGGACCTCACTTCCATCTTTCATTTCACTTCCATCGGTTGGTGAATACAATTTCGAGCTTAAGCCTTAATTCATCAACACACTCCCCAAGTTTCATGGTCTAGAGTTCGAAGATGCCTACTTCTTCATAAGAGAATTTGAGGAAGTCTGTCTAATGATGAAAATCCCACACCTTGTAGATGATGCTATTAGGTTGAGATTTATTCCTTTCGCACTTAAGGACCTAGCAAAGAAGTGGCTCTACAGCTTAGCAGCCGGTTCCATCAAGTCTTGGGATGGTTTCATCAAGGTTTTCTTGAAGAAATTCTATCATATCCATAAAATCGCTCTCATTAGGAAGACGATCATGCAATTCAAGTAAGAGCCTAGTGAACCGTTCTGGAGGTACTTTGAACGCTTTAAGGACCTCCTTGTCCAATGTCCACATCATGGAATAGAGAAATGGCGACAATGCCAAATTCTCTATGACGGTTTAGACTATTCCACCAAAACCCTCTTAGAAAGTATGTGCCAAGGGGGTTTCTTGCAGAAAGATGAAGATGAAGGATGGGATTTGTATGAAAATTTAGCTGAGAAGACCATCCAATGGGAATCTGCTAGTGAGACCTCTAAGAATCCTAACTCCATCTCTTCAAAAGGAGGTCTCCATTCCATAGAATCGTCCATCGTTAATGAGGCTAAGTTAGCTAATTTGGCTAGAAGACTGGAAGCTCTAGAAACGAAAGAACCAAGTCCAGTCAATCAAGTCAGCCCGAACCAATTTTCACCCCCGGGATGCACTTACTGTCAAGCCATGAACCATGTGTTCGAGGAGTGCCCAGTGTTTTAGGCTCAGCAATCCTACCACGAACCGATGAATGCGGCCTTTTCAAGGCCGAACAACAATCCTTACGCTCCAACGTACAATCCCGACTGGAGAAATCACCCTAATTTCTCATGAAGCCAAAACAACAATGACCATTCACGATCCAATCATGCTAACTACTTCCATCATGGTAATAATTCTTCCAATCATCAACCCAATTTCTCCAATTTTCATAATAATTCTCCCAACCATCCACCAACCTTTCCGAATTATCAACAGAAATTTCCTAATCAAGCTCCATAATCCTCCTTCCAGAATCATCAATTAGAAAGGAGAATGACTGACTTTGAAAGAAACATGGAGAGATATATGAAAAATCAAGACTCTCTCATGCAAACCATTCAGAGGTTAGAGGTTCAAATGAGTCAACTAGCCAACCCACAGAATGAGAGACAAAAGGGTACCTTGCCTAGTCAGCCAGTCACCGATCCGAGGAATTCCCAACAAGCCCATTTGGCTGAGGATCCTTCATTCAATCAATGTAACGTTGTTCATACATTGAGATCAGGAAAGAGAGTTGATAACCAAGTGTCACCACCAACCAATCCTATTCAGCACAACCACAATCAAGCTTCCACCTCATCTAATCCTATTTCTTCCAATTCTGACGAGTCTGAAAAAGACAAGTCAGCCAGCCAGGTGCACCAGCCTATAGTACCATTTCCTAATAGGCTAAAAAACAACAAGCAAAATCCGCACATGGACAAGATAATCGGGATGTTTAACCAAGTGAAGATAAATGTGCCACTTCTTGATGCCATCCAACAAGTTCCTTCCTATGCTAAGTTTCTTAAGGACATGTGCACCAAGAAGAGAAAGACTAATGTTCCAAAGAAGGTCTTCTTAGCCACTAATATTAGTGAGCTATTTTCGGGTCCTATCCCTGTCAAGTACAAAGATCCAGGTAGCCCCACCATTGCCTGCACAATAGGACAAGCCGAGATTAGTCATGCACTTCTTGACTTGGGGGCAAGATCAACTTGCTTCCATTCTCTGTTTATCAACAATTCGGGTTGGGTGACCTTAGTCCAACTCGAGTCACCATCCAACTGGCTGACCGTTCTGTTAAAGTTCCAAAAGGGAAAATTAACGATGTCCTGATCCGGGTAGGAGAGTTCATATACCTTGTCGATTTTATAGTTCTGGAGACACAACCTGTGTTCAACTCCAATCGTAGGGCTCAAACTCCTGTTATCCTAGGTCGACCATTCCTTGCTACTGCTAATGCCATCATCAATTATAGGAATGGGTCTATGAGGTTAACCTTTGGGGACATGACTAGAGAAGTCAATGTCTTCAATCTAGGAAAACAACCCCGCGATATCCAGGACCAAACATTTGAAGTCAACCTAATTGAGAACTTGACAAGTGAACACGAAGAAGAATTGGAATCAGAACTGGAGAGTGACTTTGGGTTAGAGTCTGATGACTTTAATCTTGATCAGGTTGTAGATTCTGCTGTGAATTGGGCCTCAAACCCCATTTCACCAACAATGGTGCCAACAGATTTGACTAGTCCTTCTAGTGAGCCTTCCTCTTCCTTAGAATTGAAAGCCCTACCTGCGCATCTCAAGTACGCCTATCTAGGCGAACAAGAGACCTTTCCCGTCATCATTGCCTCCCATTTAAATGACGGGGAAGAAAAAGATTTGAAAGCTATTCTAAGAAAACATAAGGAATCCATCAGGTGGACTATGACTGATATTAAGGGATTAAGTCCAACCATCGTTCAACACCGCATCCATCTCAATGAAGACGCCACACCCAAGAGAGACCCGCAGCGTAGGTTAAACCCTATAATGCAAGAGGCTGTTCATGCTGAAATCATAAAACTTTTAGACAATCGGATAATTTATCCATTTCTGATAGCCAATGGGTCAGTCCTGTCCACGCGGTCCCAAAGAAATCTAGTTTCACCGTCGTGGAAAACGAGAACAAAGAGTTGGTTCAAACTCGACTTCCCACGAAGATCCGAGTTTGCATCGACTATAGGAAACTGAATGCTGCAACTCGTAAGGACCATTTTCCACTTCCCTTCATTGATCAAATGCTTGAACATTTGGCGGGTCACGAGTATTACTGTTTCTTGGATGGTTACTCGGGCTATAACCAGATCCCTATTGCTCCTGAGGACCAAGAAAAGACTACGTTCACATGTCCATTTGGGACATTTGCTTATCGTCGAATGCCCTTCGGCTTATGCAATGCCCCAGCAACGTTTCAACGTTACATGTTGAGTCTTTTCTCAGATATGGTAGAACGCTTCTTAGAAATCTTTATGGATGATTTCTCCATCACGGAGATTCATTCACTCAATGTCTCCATCATCTAGAACTCGTCCTCCAACATTATGCTGAGAAAAATTTGACAATGAACTGGGAGAAATGCCACTTCATGGTAAAACATGGAATTGTCTTGGGTCATGAAATCTTCAAGAAAGGAATTGAAGTGGATAGAGCCAAAATCGAGGTTATTGCTAAGCTTCCCATGCCCAAATGCGTTAAGGACATTAGATCCTTCTTAGGACATGCTGGTTTTTACCGACGATTTATCAAGGATTTTAGCAAAATTGCTAGGCCCTTGACTAATCTGTTAGCTAAGGATGTGTCCTTCACTTTCGATGCTGAATGCATAAATTCTTGGGAGAAGCTTAAGAGTGAGCTTATTTCTGCACCAATCATATCTGCACCGGATTGGTCTAAGCCGTTTGAGATCATATGCGATGCTTCCGATTTTGCCATAGGCGCTGTCCTAGGACAACGTATTGATAACAAGCAGCATGTGATCTATTACTCTAGTAGGACTCTCAACGATGCTCAAATGAATTACACTACGACCGAGAAGGAATTCTTGGCAGTAGTGTTTGCCTTAGAGAAGTTTCGTCCCTACCTACTAGGGTCCACAACTACCATTTTCACCGATCATTCTGCGCTTAGGTACCTCATGATGAAGAAGGATGCCAAGGCCCGACTCATTCCTTGGATCCTCCTTCTTCAAGAATTCAATCTTGAGATTCGAGATAAGAAAGGCCTAGAAAATGTCGTTGCTGACCACCTCTCACGGATCCCTAATTCTCCATGCAACGAATTACCCATCAATGAGGATTTTCCTGATGAACATCTCTTAGCCATCTCTAAGGAACCTTGGTTTGCTGATATAGTGAATTACTTAGTCACAAACCAAACTCCGTCTCATTGGTCCAAAAATGATGTTTACCGGTTCTTATCCCAAGTCCGGTATTTCTTTTGGGAGGAACCGTATCTTTTCAAGTACTGTTCCGACCAAATTATTAGGAGATGCATTCCCGATGAGGAGGTTAGGAGTGTTCTGTCCTTTTGTCACGAACTTGCATGCGGTAGACACTTTGGTCCCCGCAAGACTGCTGAAAAGGTGCTCCAAAGTGGGTTTTATTGGCCCACTCTGTTCAAGGACGCTTATGAATTCTGCAAGACGTGCACTAGATGCCAAATAGTAGGACGGATCTCACACCGAAATATGATGCCCCTCAACCCAATTCTAGAAATAGAACTCTTTGATGTTTGGGGCATCGACTTTATGGGTCCATTTCCTAATTCATTTGGGAACCAATACATATTGGTTGCTGTGGATTACGTGTCCAAGTGGGTAGAAGCCATTCCATGTAAAACTAATGATAACAAAGTTGTCATATAGTTTTTGAAAGAGAACATCTTTTCCCGCTTCGGAACCCCTCGTGCTATCATCAGTGATAATGGCACTCACTTTTGCAATAGATCTTTTGAAGCCCTTATGCGAAAGTATGCGATAACTCACAAGTTGTCCACACCATATCATCCTCAAACCAGTGGGCAAGTTGAGGTTTCAAATAGACAAGTCAAGCTTATATTGGAGAAAATTGTGAACCAAAACCGGAAAGATTGGTCCTTCAAACTTGTAGATGCTCTATGGGCCTACAGGACCGCTTTCAAAATGATTTTAGGAATGTCTCCCTATAGGTTAGTCTATGGAAAACCTTGTCACTTGCCCGTTGAACTAGAGCACCGAGCCTTATGGCAATCAAGCAGTTGAATTTCGATTTGACTAAGGCCGGTGACCTTCAGAAATTACAAATTTCCGAATTGGAGGAATTACAAAATGAGGCCTATGAAAATGCTAGGATCACTAAAGATAGAGTCAAGATTTTTCATGACAAGCACATTATCAGAAAGACCTTTATCCCTGGACAAAAAGTCTTACTCTATAATTCTAGGCTTCATCTTTTTCCAGGAAAATTGAAATCGAGATGGACTGGGCCATTCGTTGTAAAAACCGTGTTTCCACACGGTGCAGTTAAGATCAGTGACCCAAGAATGGAAATGACTTTAAGGTAAATGGTCAACGCCTTAAACCTTTCTTGGAATCGGTGCCGGTAAATAAAACGGCAATGGGTCTTTTTGACCCAGTGTATCGGTAACTTTCCTCCTTTCCATTTTATTTCATGCACTTATACATTTCTTTCATACATTGGGGACAATGCATGAGATAAGTGTGGGGGAGGGTTCTAACATGACTGAAAAAAAAGAAAAAGAAAAAAAATGGATATATATATATATATAAAATAAACTTTTTTAAAAGGGTAGACAATATTTTGATATATTTTTTGTAAGAATTTAAGTCAATTTTAAGGAATAGGAGAATCATAATTAGGATTTCTTACACTTGGTCGAAATAAGATAACTCGTTTGATTTTTAGGTTCAGGAAGAAAATTTGGGAAAGTAATTTAGTCTTGATATTTACCTTGATGACATATGCACACAAAATACACTTACACACTTAGGGTTTAAAAACAGAGATTCTTATGCCTTATAAAAAAATTATGAAAAAAAACAAGTCTAATTATTAATTAGCTAGGTGCTTTGGCCTAAGCAAGCCTTAGTATTTATGCAAAAGATAATTAGATAAGTTTGAAAAAAAAATGCGTATCTTCTGATTAAGCTGGGTATTTATGCCTCATGAAGCATAGGTATTCACGCCTAAAAGGGGTACATCGTATAAATAAAAACCTTGGTTTCGTGGCCTTATCTGCTCGAGTGTTTAAGTCCTTAGGGGTGTTTTCTCACCTGGTACCCTAAAACTGTCCGGTTTGGGTGTCACCGACTGAATGCTCGTTACATGGGCAGATTAGAAAGCCTAATGAAATGGGGGAATAAATTTCACCGAAAATAAATAAATAGAAGGCATAGGAGTTAATGTTCAAGAACCCTTAGTAAACTTCACAGTCACGATGGTGCATACGACTCAGGATAAATTAATAGACTAGATGAGAAGTACAATTTGATTCCTTACTTTAATTGATGACATGTTTTTGAATAGAGACTAAGTTTAGGAATGAAAGATTTGATATTCTTATAACTTATAGATTACTGAAGCTCTCACAAATATACTTCAAATATTTTTCTCCTTCAAAAAAAAATGCTTTTCGAAAATACTAACATTTTTTCTCTTTCTTTTTGGATTTTGTGGGTGTAATCCGCTGAAAACCCTCACGAGACAAAACTCGTCCTCTAGGGGTAACCTAGAGGTTTAACGGCTTGTTGCACATGCTCAGTGCAATCGAGTGACCTGCGAAAGTGGTCTAATAATTGATTCGAGTTAGTCTGATGTTTTGCTCGAGGGCGAGCAAAAGATAAGTGTGGGGCTGTGATTTGTCACATATATTGCATTTATATTGTCACTTTACCACACTTGTTTGCTAATAAATTCTATTAATAAGTTGTCTTTTTCTTTGCTAAATGTAGGCTCAAGTGCTTAAAGAAAGAAAAGAGAAACAAGCCCAAAAGCCCACCAAATTCTGAATTAATTCAGAATAAATTCGAAATGAAGAAATCTGGGCTAAATCGTGGCATATCAAGAGGTTGAGAAAAATCCTCCCTGAATCGAGCGGTTGAAGCCACACAATCAAGGCTGTTTCGTCAACAGTTCGGAGTAGAAACCAGAAATCCAGTAGCATATACGGGACCAAAATCAAAGCAGGAGGCTCTCCCCCTTTGGTGTGGCCACGTGGCCACACCAGGGCCGCGGAAACGCGGCCCAAGCCGCGTTTCCGCAGCCAAGTAGGATCTGTTCGGGGAGCGTTTGCTCCCCCAATCTTTCCGGGATCTCCTCCTTTAGGTTTTTGGCTATAAAAAGGGGTTTCAGCAAAGAAAAATGCAGCGAAGACTAGGATTAAGTTTTGCATTTATTTTCTTAGGATCTAGGCTCATTGTTAGCTAGAACAAAAGTTGTAATTCTGTTGTTTACTTTGTAGTTCAGTCTAAAAACTTGTGAGAGAGAGGACTGAGAGCTTGTACTTGAAGATTGAAGTGACAGCAATACAAGAATCAAGCCACCTTTCCTTCCACTCGTGTTTCGGTATGTCGTGCATTATTATGTTTTCTTTGTTGTTTTTTATGGATAACTAAACGATTTTCTGGGCTAGCTATCGAACTCTCTCTGTTTTCTTCTCTTCTGTTTTTAAAAGAAAAAGTCCCGATGACTCATATGCATGCCTCACTTAAAAGCATTTCTTTTTGAAAGTGTTCTTGAAGGCACATGAGGATGGGTATGGATAGTTGAATTCACAATTCTTTCATGAACTTCTCTTGAATTATTTTTAATTCATTCTTACTTCTTCGCGCTTGATGTTTTAATATTTGATTCTAACTATTTCTTGAAGAAAAAGACTTAACTCATCTAACATCTTATGTGCTTTACTTAAAGCTTTCTAAAAAAATAAACTTTAAGTTTTGCAAATGATAACTTGAGGGACATAATATTTTAAGAGAAGAATAAACAATTGAGTAGTAAGATAGTAAGCCCAGATTTGATTTCTTATTATAAAACAATAACACAACTCTCAAGCTTTCTAAATCACCTTCTCCAAATCCTTTTCTAAAAGTTAAAATTTCTCTTTTTCATCTCTTTCCTTCCATTCTCTTTTTCATAAAAAATGAACACAATTCTTTGTTTCTAAGCAAGTCATCGAAACGCTTCTATCGCATCCCTCCTCGTGGACACGACCCGTTAGCCACAAGCTACACGGTAAACTTTTAAACTCTTGATTGTTCTTTATTTTAGCAATCAACTATGTAATACTATGCATGCCTTTTGAAAACTATTCTTTCTCCCCGTTTATCCCTGTTCGGTTCGTATGAGGCCTAGTTTAGGCCAACGGGGTTAAAACTTTGGTTTTTGATTAAACTTCCTAATTAAGACTAGGAACAAGGATAATTAATAGTAATTATATACAGAAATTATGTAATACCACTCATGGCTTTTGAAAATTAAGTTTTTTCCCTATTTAGTGGCCCTTCGGCTCTTATAAGGCCTAGTTAAGGCCAATCAGGGTTAAAATTTTAACTTTTCATTAAATCTCTTAATTAAGACTAGAAACAAGGTTAATTAGTAGTAATTGTATATAAAAACTATGTAACACTGCTCACAGTTGCTGAAACCATGTTTTCTCCCCGTTTGGGCCTCATTCGCCTCTTATAAGGCCTAGTTCATACCAATTCAGGCTAAAAGTTTAATTTTTGGTCAAACTTCCCAATAAGGACTAGAATTAAGGTTAATTCGTAGTGATTCTACATGGAAACTTGTAATACTACTCCCTTCTCTTGAAAATTATGTTTTTTCCATGTTTGTTCCCTATTCAGCTCTTATAAGACTTACTTTAGGCCAATCAGGGTAAAAAGTTTGACTTTTGGTCAAAATTTCAAATAAGATTAAAAATACTGAAGTTTTACCTTTGGTCAAACTTCTCAATTAAGATAAGAAATAAGGTTAATTTGTAGTAATTGTACCGAGAAACTGTGTAATATTATTCCTGGCTCTTGAGAACCTTGTTTTCTCCCTGTTTAGGCTCTACTTTTAGTCAAACTTCCCAATTAAACTAGAAATAAAAATAATTAGTAGTAATTGAATATTAAAATTATGTAATACTACTTCAGCCTCTTGAAAATCATGTTTTCTCCCCGTTTGGGCCCTATTCGATGCTTATAAGGCCTAGTTTAGGTAATCGGAGCTGAAAGTTTGACTTATTAAGACTAGAAATAATTAATTAGAAGTAATTATATATAGAAACTATGTAATGCTACTCCCCCAGCTCTTGAAAATCATGTTTTCTCCCTGTTTGGGCCCTATTTGACTCTTATAAGGCGTGTTCAGTCTAATCGTGGCTGAAAGTTTGACTTTTGGTCAAACTTTCAAATTAAGACTAAAAACAAGGTTAATTAGTGGTAATTGTAAATATAAACTATGTAATATCACTCATGGCTCTTGAAAATTACATTACCCCCTGTTTGGGCCGTATTTGGCTCTTATAAGTCTTAGTTCAAGCTAATTTGGGCTGAAAATTTGACTTTCGATCAAACTTTTCAATTAAGATAAGAAACAAAGTTTATTAGTAGTTGTACCTAGAAACTATGTATACTACTCTCGGCTCTTGAAAACTATGTTTTCTTCCTGTATAGGCCTTATTCGGATTTAATAAGTCCTAGTTCATGCCAACCAGAGCTGAAAGTTTAACTTTTAGTCAAATTTCTTAATTAAGACTAGAAATAAGGTTAATTAGTTGTATTGTACATAAAAACTATGTAACACCACTCCCGCCTCTTGAGAACCAATTTCTCCCCGTTTGGGCCTTATTCTGCTTTTAGATGGCCTAGCTCAGGCAAATCGGGGATGGGAGTTTGACTTTTGATCAAATTTCCCAAGAAATAGGGTTAATTAGTAGTAATTTACTTAAAAACTATGTAATACTACTCTTGAAAACTATGTTTTCTCTCCATTTGGACCCCGTTTGGCCTAGTTCAAGCCAATGGGGTTGAAGTTTGGTTTTTTTATCAAATTTTCCAATTAGGACTTGACACAAAGTTAATTAATAGTACTTGTATATAGAAACTATGAAATACCACTCACGGCTCTTGAAAATAAATTTTTAACCCTTTTAGGCCCTCTCTTAATAAGGCCAAGTTAAGACCAATTGGGACTGAAATTTTGATTTTTAGTTAACTTCTTAATTAAGACTAGAAAAAAGGTAAATTAGTGGTAATTTTATGTAAAAACTATGTAAACTACTCACGGGAGTTGAAAAACATGTTTTCTCCCCGTTTGGGCCGGATTCGCCTCTTATAAGGCCTAGTTCAGGCCAATCTGGGCTGAAGTTTTGACTTTTGGTCAAACTCCTAAATTAGAACTAGAAATAAAGTTAATTCGTAGTAATTCTACATATAATACTCCCGTCTCTTGAAAACCACATTTCCCCCTTTTTTTTTCTTGTTTGGCTCTTATAAGGCATAGTTAGGCTAATCTGGGCTGAAAGTTCGACTTTTGATCAAACTTTCCAATTAAGGACAGGAAAAAGGTTAATTTGTATTTATACATAGAAAAAATGTAATACCACTCTCGACTCTTGAGAATAAAGTTTTCTCCCTATTTTAGCCCTATTTGGCTCTTATATGGCCTACATCAGGCCATTCGTGGATGAAAGTTTGACTTTTGGTCAAACTTCTCAGTTAAGACTAGAAATAAATTTAATTGATAGTATTTGTATATAAACTATGTAATACAACTCCTAACTCTTGAGAAACACACTTTCTCCCTGTTGTGG